>JAMXBB010000010.1:78912682-79655598 GCA_024138015.1 Lumnitzera littorea
GCCTCCGGATTTCTCCTCAACATTTCGAATGGCAAAGGATAGAATTCGGTTTATATATATATATAAACCGAATTCTATCCTTTGCCATTCGAAATGTTGAGGAGAAATCCGGAGGCTATATATATATTAAATTACTAGTATTATATATATCGTATTGACATTTAGTTATTCTATTAATATATAAATATATACTCTATGTATATATCACACATAATACATAACTATACTTATATAATTAAGTTTCTAACATATCTTTTATTTTTAGGATATGTTCCCTTGATTAATTTTATGAATTCAACGTAATATATATATATATATATATATAATTACGTAATTTAAGGTTAATTTATAGGTATAATTATTATTTATACTGGTTATACACATAAAAATATGACTATATTCATATAGTAAATTATACTATATTATTTTATTTTGGAGCTTAATTAACTTATCTTTAAGTTCTTGTTGCAATTCAAACTCAATTTTAGGAGTTTCGAATATTTTAGTACTATATTACAGAATCCCACTTTTAAGGGCAAAATTAGGATTTTGGGTCATTATTTCTAAAATCTAACTTTATTGTGTTATTTCGTCTAACTTTTTTATTTTAATCGTAAAGTTTGGACTTAATCGGTTAACATTCCCTAAAAGCACTAAATTTAGACTCGGTTATCTTAAACTCAATTTCAAGAGCTCACAACAATAATATATATAACAAGGATTATATGATAAGTAACATAAAAAGGATGGTACATATTCAACATGTATATATGTAATAAAACGATATACATATTTATTTAATAAAGTTTTGATTATAAGTAATATAAAATCTAAACAACTGAGTGCAATTATAATTTAAATTAAATGATTTGAAACTCATATGTAATAAGATTATTGTTGAGCTTGATTTTTCACCCTCCCAGTTCTTTTTATAAAATTAGGTCTTCTTTAAGCCGACCAGTATTAAACCCTTACTCGTTCGTTTAATATTAGCACTTGACTAGGGTTTAAGGAAAACCATTTTTTAACTTGAAAAGATTTGGAGTCGTCACCCAATCGGAGTTGGGAAAAGGGGTTAATTTATAACTAACTAGGTGGATTGGTTATAACTTGGCTATTAGTCTATTGACTTAAAAAAAAAAAAAACCAAGTTATAAAACGGTTTTTTTTTTTTTTAAACCAGAGAAGCTAGATCTAGGGGTTAGGACTTTTAAACCCTTGCGAGTACTATTGATTTTCTAAAATTAACTTTAATCTTAAAAAATCACCCTTTTTATTTTATAAGATAAAACTCAATTTAACTATTATAATTGGACAAATGAGATAATCTAAACTAAAAAGGGAAAATTTAGTTTTCTTTATTTTTATTGTCACCCTGTAAGTGCCTACGTATCTGCTATTCGGGATCAGATGTATGTAGTTTTTTTTGTAAAACTTTAGTGGATTGGTTTTGTTTTAATTTGAAAAACAATTGAGTTTACATTTTAGGAGTAAAAATTGGTCTAAATGCAAGAAAAAAATTGGTGTGCTAACATTGTATGGAAATATTTACTCGGTCTTTATCGGTAGCACCCAATCCGTCAAACCGTTTTGAAAAGCCCCCATCAGAAAATTACTGACTCTTTGTTTTAGTCCTTTGTTATCAACCCGAATGTTCTTGTCATACAACGTTCGCGATTTTGCTAGTTCATTTTGGAGAAGTTATGGAAATTAGCCTGATGCAGGAAAAACTACCCACTATTTTTGTTTCTTTGGAACTCAAAAGCCTCATTCCCATCTACCGTGATTGCCTACTTGAGATTTGCATTCCTATGAAAAAACAGACAATAAAACTCCCCATTGAAGGGGATCAATTCGTAATAAAGTATTTTAAAGAATTTTGTTAACTACCAATGTTCTAGATCTCATTCCTTAACTCCTTTTATGTTTGTAGTATATGGGTTCAATTAAATGGGATAAAGGGAATTGGACCTTTCTAGGGAGAGGGTGATTATTCCAATGACGACAACGGCCAAGGATACCAAATTTGCTTGTAGATAATGAAAATTAGGCTATGATGACATTTCAAAATGACTGGCATTTTCGTGTTTTAAGCAAAATTCCCATTGACTTCTTATAGATAGTACAATTTTATAGCATCAGCATTTATAGGGTCTCTCAAATCTAGACCATCCATTTGGGACAAAATCAAAGCCCCTCCTGATAATACTTGCTTCACGACATAAGGACCCTTGTAATTGGGGGCAAATTTCCCTTTGGAGTCTTGTGCATTGGGGAGAGCTTGTCTTAACACCAAATCTCCTTCTTTGAGGTTATGAGGTCACACCCTTTTGTTGAAGGCCCAAGCCATTCTTTGCTGATAACATTAATTATGACACAGAGTCGTCAATCTCTTTTCATTAATTAGATTTAGCTGTTCGATGCGTTTCTTTACCCAATTGACTTCGTCTAGATGAGTTTCTGATAGTACCCTGAGTGATGGGATCTCGACCTTTACTGGTAACACTGCTTTAGTGCTGTATACTAAAGAGTATGGTGTTGCCCCAATCGACGTTTTGATGGAAGTTCGATAGGCCATGAGTGTGAAGGGTAACATTTCATACCAGTTCTTATATGTAACAACCATTTTTTCAATGATTCTTTTGAGGTTTTTGTTTGCTGCTTCGACAGCTCTATTCATTTGGGGTTGATAAGGAGTAGAGTTCCTATGAATGATTTGGAACTGCCGGCATAATTCTGTCATAAGCTTGTTGTTGAGATTAGTGCCATTATCAGTGATGATTGCTTCAGAAGTCCCATATCGAGCCAAGATGTCTCTCTTGATGAACTTAACTATGACTCCCTTTAGTAACATTCGAGTAAGACGAAGCCTCCACCCATTTGCTAAAGTAGTCGATGGCGACTAATATGAAGCGATGTCCATTGGATACATTTGGAGTAATAGGGCCGATGATATCTATGCCCCACATTGAAAAAGGCCATGGTGCTGAGAGAGCATGTAATTCCTGAGGTGGGCCGTTTATCTTATTCACATAAACTTGGCATAAATGATAGTGCCTAACATGTTTGATGTAATCACTTTCCATTGTTGACCAATAATACCTTAGCCTCATGATTTTCTTTGCCAACATGTATCCATTCATGTGAGGCCCGCATACTCCTTCATGTACCTCTTTCATTAACTTCTCAGCCTCTTCGTTAGCTACATACCTTAAGAGTATACCATCAAATGAGCGTCGGTAGAAGGTGGACTCGCTTACTAAGAATTGAGTAGTTAATCTCCTAATCATCTTTCTATCTCTTTTCTCGGCCTCTTTAGGGTATGCACCTTGTTGTAAGAACATCTTAATATCATGATACTATGGTTTTTGGTCGTTCATATCCTCATTTGTTAGGGAGAATAGTAAGGGGCTAAATCTCGACTCCACCAGATATCTGGATCATAGATGCTAGCGTAGCTAAGGCATCAGCAAATTGATTATGAGTCCTTAGTACGTGATTAAAGGTGACTTCTTCAAAACTTTCCGTTAATTTCGTTAAATGCCGGTGATAAGGCACCAACTTAAGATCTTTAGTTTTGTACTCTCCCCATGCTTGGCCAATAATAAGTGAGGAGTCCCCATATACTTCTAATTCTTGAATGTATTTCTCTAGGGCCATCTTGAGTCCCATGATGCATGCTTCATACTTAGCAATATTATTAGTGTATAGGAAAACGAGTCTTATGGCCACAGGATATTGAGTACCTTTAGGGGATATTAGTATTGCCCCAATTCTACATCCAGACATGTTGGCTGCACCATCGAAGAACATTTTCCATTTTGGTGGCTTGTCATCCTTTCTTTTATCAGAGTTTCCTCCGACCACTAAGATACCCTCATCTAGGAAATTGACTTGTATTTCTTGGGGAGTGTTATCAGAGGGATTTTCTATTAATTAATCTACCAAAGCTTGCCTTTTGATTGAATTTCGGTTCACATATGTAATGTTGAACTCTGATAGCAGCACTTGCCACTTTAAGATTCTGCCAATTAGGGCCGGCTTGTTTGCCAAGTACTTCAAGGGATCGTGTTGAGTCAGTAATTCAACCCGGTAGTAGAGTGTGTATTGTCTGAGTCGATGCATTACCCAGACCAAAGCACAGTAGGTTCTTTAAATTTCCTAAATATCTTTGCTCCCCTTTAGTGAATTTTTTGCTCAAGTAGTATACAGCTCGTTCCTTTCCTTCCGCATTTTTTTGGCTAAGCATGCACCCTATGAACTCTGGTAATATTGTCAAGTATAGGAATAAAGACTTCCCAGGTTTTAGAGTTACCAGAGTGGGAGGGTTCATGAGGTATTCTTTGATTATTGTAAAAGCTTGCTCACACTCTTTATCCCAGTTGATCTTGGCATTCTTTTTTAATAACTTAAATAAAGGACGACACTTATCTATGAGTTGGGATATGAATTGAGTTATATAGTTTAAACTGCCCAATAAACCTCTGATTTCTTTAAGTGTGCGTGGCGAGGTAGGTCAACTATCGCTTTAACTTTATCAAGGTCTACTTTAATGCTCCTTTGGCTGATTATGAAACCCAGTAATTTCCCTGAAGTTTCCCCGAAAGTACACTTCTTTGGGTTGAGTTTCAGTTGGAATTTTCTTAACCTATCAAACAATCTTTTTAGATTTTCCACATGATTTTCTCCTTTTATAGACTTAGCAATCATATCATCGACATATAATTCGACTTCTTTATGTATCATGTCATGAAAGATTGCTACCATGGCCCTTTAGTAAGTTGCCCTGGCATTTTTGAGTCCGAAAGACATTACTTTGTAGCAAAACCTACTTTAAGTCGTGATGAACATGGTCTTGGCTTTATCTTCTTCAGCCATTAAAATCTGGTTATACTCAGAAAATCTATCCATGAAAGAGAAAATATGGTTTCTGACTGTGTTATCGACCAATACATTGATATGGGGCAAAGGAAAATTATCTTTATGGGTTGCTCGATTGAGGTTTCGAAAGTCCACGTATACTCTGACTTTCCCATTCTTCTTCATAACTGGTACTATGTTGGCTACGCACTTAGGATAATTAGATACCTCATTGAAGCCGACTTCCAATAATTTTCTGACTTCTTCCTTGATTTTTAACAAGATATCTGGTCAGAACCTTCTCAATTTTGTTTCTTAGGCTTGATATCCTCTTGTGTGGGTAAGTGATGGACCACGATTGATGGGTCTAATCCGGGCATGTCGTCATAAGACTATGCGAATACGTCTTGGTATTCAGATAGTAACGTGGTCATCTTTATCTTTTGATTTTTTTCCAAATTTCCCCCAACCTTCAACACCTTAGGGTTTTCATTGGTACCAACATTAATTATCTCTGTTGGCTCATTAATGGAAATTTTACTTATTTCATATTTTTGCTAACTTTCTTGCACATCATTATGGTCATCAACATCACTCCCGACGACTAACCAAGTAGAGTTGAAAGTGATATCAATATTCTCATCGCCTATCTATGCGAGGTATCCATGACCTTTATTCGAGTCATTTGATCTGGAAAGAAAAAAGAAAGTATGCAAAAGGAAGAGTGTAAGTAAGGTAAGTGTAAAGAGAAAAAAAGTTGATTTTATTTTGGGGAACTCTCTTTTGAGCACAAGCATTTGGAGAACAGAGGCAATTTATTACAAAATTCTATAAAATACTGGATCATAATTCATCCTTTACCCTAGGGAAGACTTATTGTTATTCACAGGGATGGAGAACCAATTATTCAAGTGATGGGATTTGTTGATTAGGCCAGCCCCTTCATTCTTGTTAGAAGTGCCTTCTTTAGCGAGCTTTGAGTTTTAGGTTTCGGTCCTGATGAAGGTTTCTGATAATGGTGGGAAGTCCATTGGAGCATGATACAACCTGTCACCCTTTTTGCCCTTGGCTTGCATTCTTTGCAATTCTTCCATCGAGGTTGGAATGTATCCTGACCCATAGGATCTAAATTGGCCTTCTTTGTATTTCAGCCTCTCTTCCTTTTGCTGATTGGTAATCATACACACTTCATTAAACATTTGGAGTCCAAAGTCCTCTTATTCTTCTGTACCGATATAGTATATGATTGTCTCTTTATAGATTTCATAATCTTGGTCACCCAGAATTGTGATGACCTGGCTATTGGAGATGAACTTAACTTTCTAGCAAAGAGTTGACGGTATGGCCCTTGTTGAATGTATCCAAGGCCTTCCCAATAACAGATTGAAGGTCTTTGGAATGTCCAAAACTTGGAATGGGATGTTGAACATCCGTGGGCCGATATCAACTGGCAAGTCCACCTCCCCTATTATCTCTCTCCTGGATCTATGAAAAGCTCTTACCGTTGTTGAACTAGGTTTGATAGTAGTTGTATTAACACCCAATAGATCCAGGGTAGCCAAAGGACAAACATTTAGAGATGACACGTTGTCGATGAGGACTCTTGTTGTGATGATGTTATTTATCCTTACTATTATGAATAGAGGCTTTATGTGCTGGGTACCTTCTTCGCCTAGTTCCTTGGTGGAGAAGGAAATTTGTTCTATGGTGAGGATGGAATTGGTGACAGAGCCAATCCTTTCAGTCAGGATTTCATGAGGGACCTTGACATCCCTTAGTGTTTTGAATAAGACCTCTCGGTATGGGTCTAATGCCATCAATAAGTTTATGAGGGATATTTGTGTTGGAGTCTTAGTAAGCTGGTCCATTATTTTATACTCACTAGACTTGATTTTCTTGGTGAAGGTAGTTAATCCTTCTTCATGTTCAGCTTGTTCGGTGTTTGGCATTTCTAGTATGCCCTTCTTTTTCAAGTCTTCCTTTGGATTGTAGATTCTGCTGGAGCAAGTAATCCCCCTTACAAGCGAGCTTAATTGCCCCTGGTTTATTGCCTGGTAATTGAAGGGGGCAGCTTTATAATTTTTGAGGGCCACAGGTACGTAGAATGTGTACCTTTTAGTTTGTGGGACCTCTTTTTTGTAGAACCTATAAACCTTTAGTTCTTGGTTTTGACCGATCATGTTGATGGAAGATTCTGAGTGGTCAAATATCATATTGATGATAGGTCCATGGTTTGGCAGTGGGTTGTTGTTGACGTTTGGGGTAAGAGCCTCCACAAAATCTAGTTGTATTATACCTTCATCGATCAAATCTTAGATTTTGTTTTTTAACCTCTAGCATGAATTAGTTAAATGGCCTACTTACCCTAGGTGATATTGACATCTTGCATTGGGATCAAAGAACTTCGACTTGTACCTTTCACTGGGAGCCTCAGAATGGAGTAGATTATCTCTTCTTAACTTCTCAAGCACTTGATCGAATGGAATAGGTATTCTGGTGAATTGTCTTGCGGCTTTGTTAGCCTGTAGTTGGCTTCTGTATCATGGTTGGGCTGGTAGGGGATTCATCCTAAAAAAAACTTGGGAGTTAGGTCTTGCATTCTAGTTGACCATGCCGATAGTAGCTTCTCAAGGCTTGCTAGTCGTACGTTTAGTAGAGTGTGGTCTTCTATCTGCTATTTCTTATAGCTTGCTAGAGGAAATGGCACTCTCAATTTGACATCTCGCTGCTACTATTTTTGCAAAGCTAGAAGAGGCTTGTTCGATTAGGTGAGCGAAGTAGGGCCTCTCAAGAGTGTTAATGAAAGTTGGTGTTAGCTCTTTTTCAATCACAGGGGTTAATACCCTTGCAACTAGGGACCTCTACCTTGGAGCATATTCTTTGAAGGATTCATTATGCCTTTTCCTTAGGACAACCAAATCCCTCATTGTTGGTGCCACTTCGACATTAAATTTATATTGCTCATAGAATGCTCTGGCCAGCTTCTCCCATGTATTCACTTGATTCAAGTTCAACTGGGCGTATCGGGTTAAGGCAGGGCTTGTCAGGCTATCTTGAAAGGTCTTGACCATGAGTTGATCATACTGTGCATACTTGCCCATCTTACGTACATACAACCGGGTGTTTAACTTGGGGCATCTAGTCTCGCTATATTTTTCAAAGTCAGGTACTTTGAATTTTTCTAGGAAGCTTTCATAATCATGGGTAGAGAAGTCTGTTATTCCAGTGTGCTCGAATCTATCATACCCTTCGAGCGTTTTCATTTTTTCAGTAATCTGTTGAGTTAACTGCTCCTCGAGCTTCTTTAATCTATCTTAGTTAGCTTCAGGCTTCGGGTTGATTGGGAATAAGTAAGTATTCAGCTCAAAGGTTAAGTTGGCCTTTGGAAATACCCTTTCAGTTTCAAGGGATTCAAAACCTTGATTGCCTTTAGGTAAGCTTCTTTTGTTTTAAGGGGTGGGGCCTAAGTATTCTTTTTTTTATCGAACTTTGGAGTGCTCTTCATTTGATGGGGCCGTAGACTTAAGCAGAGAGATGTTGTCAGCAAGAAAGCTTAGTTGATTTGCCATCTTTCCCATTGTTCATTCCAACAATTGGAATCTCAACTCCGTAAAGTCAATGACCTCGGGGTTGCTGTTGCCATTATTGTTGTTGTTTCCTAGGTTGGCCATTCTAGTTTGAGAACAAGTTTTGATGGGGCTTCTCTAGAAAGTTTGACGTTTGGGAGCTATCTTAGCGACCTGGGTAAAAACCACTTCTCAACAAGTTAGCATAAGGATATTTTGAAAAAGAATGCAAATGAATGAAATGCAAGTGAATCACAAGGATGAAAAGGAGAGGATCGACAAATGATTAATAGAACGACAAGTTATTCATTATTTTTGGATTCCCAAAGTCTTATTACATGAAAGAAAAAAAAAGGTACAAATTCATTTATGTTAATTTCCTTTTTTTTCTATAGGTTAGATGATATTTTCTTCTTCTTTTGGTCATGCTTAGCCACTTCTTCAAACTGTTGAATTTTCTTCTAGGCCATCTTCAGCTGGTATTCTAGGGCATGCGACCTTTGTCTAGATTCTCGGCATAGGTTCTCTCATTTATCTTTCTCATCATGGAGGATCTCCATACGTGCTTTCATTTGGTCCATGTAGGTCACTATCTCAGAGTTAGGGCATATAAGGGAGGTTTGAAGGACTTCTGGTGCCCGATATCTCATTGCGCCTACCTTGTGAAGTTGATTGTATAAATACTCTTTGGTAACCCGGTGTTTGTCCACTTCTCTTATGAACCCACTTAGATCGATGTTTGGGCTTATGGTCTGGTTGTCCTACCAAGCTTTGATCTTGTGAAGTTTGGATGCCTTTTTTGTGGAGTGAGACTCTTGGAGATTAAGAGTGAATGGTTCCAATGAAGGTTTGTGAACTATGTCTTGAATCCCTCTAAACTATCTTATCATGTTGCTTGGATAGTAGCCTGTACACCAACTCATCCCGATCAGTGGCACAACATGGTAATTCTTGCAAATCAGTATGACCCTAATGTAATTACTCCACCTGGTAGTCCACAGTATGTCTTCTACTTGGAAATCTTGTAGAACCTCTATCTAGAGAAGGGTAGGGATATCTTTTGGTAATTTGATCTTATCGACAAAAGAATTGATAAGGTCAATCTTATTCATGAATGCTCTCCTTATTAAATCCAACCTAAAGCATTTGATGTGATTGACGAACCAAACCATTAATAGTGCCATGCTTGACCTGAGATCTTCACAGCCCCTTTCCTTAGGGAAATTAAGATTCCTTATCTGCTCCGCAAGTAAGATAAGAATGTAAGACTTACCTTCTCAGAATTGAGCCACTAACTCTATTACCCTAAAGTGTATAAGAAGAGACCCACTTGGAAACAAGATAGTGGCGAACATGGCTAGCACATAGGCCTTGATTCGGTTTTCTCTCCAATTCTTGTGAAACAACACTTGATTGTTGGAGTTGAGCTCATTCTGGAATCAATGGACTAGATCCCATATCTTGATGGCATACTTGTTGCAGTCGTTTAAGGCCTCATTTATCTCAATCTTATGGATTCTTAAGAATTTTGAGAAGATATATATTGGGTCGAAGCTAAGTTTCGGGACGTATATTTCATCCAAAGGAGGAGCTTAGAGCAGTTGGGTGTACTCCTCTAGAGTTGGGCTGATTAGATGTGGTTCAAATTGAAAAGCCACTTCTTTGGGCTCCTAGAAATGGACTAAGGCCCTTACTAGTGTAATGTTAACCTTTACTTTAGCTAATGAGAGTATGGGTCTAATTTTGCTGGTAATGAACTGTTGTTCTCTTGGGTTGAAGGTTTGAAACCACTGGCTAAGTATAGGCTTTGGGTTTGTAGGTTTGTAGACATGAATCTCTTTAGTGAGAACCTTGGCGTTGGATGAGCTGGCCATTTCTAAAACTTTACAAAGAAAGCATAAATTACAAGGGAAAGACTAATTATAAGAAGAGAATATACAATACCTCCTATGTTTATCAATTCTAGGAAGAATATAAGGAAAAACTCCAGAATCTTTGTCATTATTTTATTTTATTTTTTATGTAATATTGCCGCTTTGTTAGTTATTCGTTGACCCCATGAAATGTAATGCAAGACAGGTGGGTACTAGCGGTCCTTAAACTCTGTAACCTCACACATTTAAGAAGAAACGGTTCCTTAGTCACATCGAAGTTTAAGTGGGGTAGCCTACTCAGCCCCGAACGGTAGTTACCCCACTACACCTGAGACTTTACACAATGACTCCCCGTCCTAAGGTTTTGGGATGACCTGGGTTCGACCGTATCTATCATGCATTCATGATGCCGCAAAATAAATCCCTCCCCTCGAAAATACATAAAACCAAACTTGCAAATGATATTAGCACAATTTATAATAGAAAACGAGTAAATAAATTACATTTAAGGTCACTTTTAGAAATTAATTTTAATTTTAGAAGATCGAATGGCTAACCCTCTTAACGTCCCTAGTAGAGTTGCTAAGTTATCGAGTCTGGTTTTTTACCCTCCTGGTTCTTTTTATAAAATTAGGTCTTCTCTAAGTCGACCAGTATTAAACCCTTACTCGTTTGTTTAATACTAGCCCTCAACTAGGGTTTAAAGAAAACCATTTTTTAATTTAAAAGGTTTTTAGTTGCCACCCGACCGGAGTCAGGAGAAGGAGTTAAGTTATAACCAACTGAGTGGATTGGTTATAACTTGGTTACCGGTTTATCGATTTAAAAAAAAACCAAGTTATAAAACGTCTTTTTTTTTTTTTTTGAAAACTGGAGAAGCTGGATCCGAGGGTTAGGACTTTTAAACCCTTACGTGTACCATTGATTTTCTAAAATTAACTTTAATCTTAAAAAATAACCCTTTTTATTTTATAAGATAAAACTCAATTTAACTATTATAATTAGACAAATGAGATAATCTAAACTAAAAAGAGAAAATTTAGTTTTCTTTATTTTTATCGTCACCCTATAAGTGCCTATGTATTCGTTATTCGGGATCAGACGTATGCAGTTTTTTTTGTAAAACTTTAGTGGATTAGTTTTGTTTTAATTTGAAAAACAATCGAGTTTACATTTTATTCAGTTTTGATTTGTTGAAGAAAATTCCTAAAAATGTCTTAATCGGTTTTTTAATTTTTTGGAAACTTTAAAATTGTCCTAATTTAGAAAGGGGTTTATTTATTTTCATTTATTTTTAGAAAATCAATTTTTCTAAGTAACAAAAAGAAATAATAATCTTTTTATTTACCTATTTATTTTTCTATTTTCATATTTTATTTATTTCTTCTTTTTTTTTTTAATTTTATCACTTAATTTATTTATCACTTATTACTTATTACTTATTATATCTTACTTATTAAATAAAATAAAATAAAACCAAATTACTTTTTTTTTATTTTTTGTTTTTCCTTTTTTTTTCTCTTTACTTTCTATTATTATTATTTTCTATTATATTTAAATAAAAAAAATAAAAAAACAAGTAAAATATAAAAAATAAAAAGAAAAACTTCGGACGGATTCGGATGCATAGGTCAGGTTGGGTCGGCTCCACCGGATTTAGATCAGGCTTCAATGCCATCAATAGCAACAACGGCGTTGAGGCTTGATTCGGCTTGTTTCATCCACCAAAATGAGTTGGTTACGGTATTTTTATGAGTATTGGATTAGAAATTTTAGGGGGGGCGGTTAGGTTCAGTGCCTTAGTGTTTTGGAGCTGTTTGGGTGGTTTTCGTAAGTTGGCCATGGGCAACGATGGTGGTTTGGCCATATGAGGGTTGCTGGGTGTGATTGGTCAGTTGGGGTAGGTTTTTTAGAGCGTAGAGAGTTTGATTGTAGGTTTAGTTTCGATTGAGGGCGATTGAGGATGGTGGTTCGAGGAGAGAGAGAGGCGACGGTTAGGGTTCAGTGGTGGTTGCTTGGTGGTGCAGTGGGGGTCACGGCGGAGGTCAAGAGTGGTTGCGTTTAGGAGTTAATGTAGTGGAGGTCACGGGTATGGTGGTGGTTGGGCTTAGAGTTCGCTAGAGAGAGAAACCTGAGAAGAGTGAGATTGATAAAGAGAGGAAGTGATCGGAAATGGATATAGAGAGTATGGGAGTTGATTCTATTGGGTGTGTGTCTTGTTCGTGTCCCATGATCATCAATTTATACACAAATTCAACCCGGAAACAAAGGAAAGTTGGAATCGGGTTTAATAAGAAATGCCTGAAAACCTAGCTTTTTTCCGATTTTTGAACGCTGATTTAAATGTACTAATGCATGAATTTGGATGTGTTCTTGATCGCTATTGACACTAGGCCATGTCTAGTTTGCAATTTCGCCATTGATTTAGCAAAATTGTAACAAGAAAGGGCCCAAAAATCGTAATGAAGTGGGCTGTCCAAAGAGGAAAGTGCTGGAAATTTAGGGAAAATGAAGGAAGGAGGGGGAAAGAGAAGGGAAAGAGAGGAAAATGAAGGGAAAAGGAAAGAAGGGGAGGCAAAAGTGGGCTGATGTGGCGTCATGTCAGCCATGCTAGCCAACCCCCAGCGTGCTACATATCATTCGTGACACATGGTAGCTGACGTGGCATGCCACGTGGGTGCTACGTAGCACTACGTCAGCAAAGCTGTTCACGTGGCGTAATCAGAGCCTAACACATGGCAGTTCCTGATATGATCGAAAAAATAAGAAAAAAAAAAAGGCTTCCCTGTCTTTACCAAGTTTCAAACCCAAGACCTCATGTTTAATGCTAGTATTATACTCATATGCTTAACTGTCAGGTTATTGGCCTGTACCTTATCTATATATGCAATTAAATTGCACATATGGACTCATTCAGCTTAGGCTTGATTTAAATCTAAACCCAAGTTTAACAGCCTAATTTCTAAACCTAGATTAAAATTACAAATCCATTCTAATAAAATGTTATTTTCTAAAATCTTTTATTTTTTTCAATTTTTTGTGGCTTTTCAAAATTTCTTATTTATTTATTATTATTTTTTTGGGCTTTCTTTAATTTTCTATTTTTTGAACTTTTCTTAATTTAGGACCTTATAACCTAATTTGAAAAATAAAAGGGGGGGTACGGTGCAAAAGTTGGGTGTCTACAGTTATAAATACTAAAATGATATTTATATCATAGGAGCGAGTGGTGACCATATGACTCACATCAGACTTGAGTGAAAAATCGGAGACTTTAGGTAAGTTGGGATCTATACTTTACTACATGTTGGAGTATTGTGTTATAATACTTGGAGACCTAGGAGTGGTTTTGATTGTGTTTGTAACTTAGTTGAACGAGTGTATACTTCATATGTGAATGTTATTTGAATTGTAGAATTGGAGTGCTATTTTGTATATTTTTATTTGATTCACTTTTTGCTTTGTGAAATGGTTGATCACCACCTAATTGGACATGACGAAAGACTAATCTTTTACTAACTAGACATACATAATAATCATTAGGAGGAAACGATTAAGATTCTTGAGCAAAACATGGACCCTCTTCAATGAGCATAGCTGAAATTGTTTTTTTCCTATACTTAGCTAAATTAAGTGATAGGAGAACAGGTCGTGGTGAGGTTGGAGGTTATAGTTCGAAAGTGATCATGGGATGAGAGTGTTCTTCACTGCACAAGCTCCAGTTTGGTTTTGATTCATGAGTGCGTGACGTTAATCTTTTTAACTCGGATTAGAGCGAGCATAATTTCTTTGATCTCATGATGGATTGGATAACGTTATGTGATTGCATTTCCTTATTTGCATTGCATTCCATTAAAATAATTTGATTGAAAACTATGTTTGTGCTTGATGTGCTCTTTTGTTTTCATTTTACTTACTGAGCTAGTTGTGCTCACATCGCTATAAGTCTTACTACAGGTTGGCTAACTATCATGGAGGTTACGCTATAACTACCCTTAAGATATTGTACTTCAATTGGGGAGTAGGGACAATTGAAAACCTATAAGAACTAGTCTTTTGCTTGGCCATCTTTTACTTTTTATGGAAAGTAGTTGGTATATGGTACTTTAGAGATGTCACTAGTTTCCAACTTGTTGTATGTAAATGCCAAAACTTATGGTTTTTAGTAAACAGGTCAAGAATGCTAGAAACTTTAGTTGAATGAAAATATAACTATTTTTCTAATTTGTAAACTACTAGTGTTCTTGAGTAGATATTTTGAAAAGTTCTAACACAGGTTTCGCAAATAATAGGTACAAAATTAGATATCTCAAAGCAATTGAGTCAAGTATGCATGATGTGAACTAGATATACGGTAGCAACTATAAGATTAGCTTTTACCTTAAGATAGTTCACATAAGAGGACTATTATTACTCCATCTTTTCGGGATGTGATAGCTTATAAACCTAATTATGTTAAAAGGGCATTGGTTTAATTTGAATTGATTTAGATATCAAGATTATTTTAATTAAATTAATATTATTTTAAATTATCGTATTGAAACAAGCTTACATGGAGTATCACTTTGAATTGAGTTAGCTGAACTAGATTTCAAATTTTCAAGAGCTTTAAAATTATAATTGATGTGAACTTAACTCAAGTTCACACTATTTCTTAACTCATTTTATTATGACCTCATACAAAGGTACGGACCATGAGGCAAACACTGCTTCCCCATTGTTGATATAACTTTTTAACAATGGCACGTCTAAACCGTAATGCCTTCAAAACCGCTTGAAAAAAAAAAAAAAAACACTGATTTGTTATCTAATCTTCTGTATTGATTTTCTGATAACACTTATATGAAAGTGATAACATACAATCATCCACGAATTTTAACAATGTTAAGTATGTAATAGTGTTACTGAAAAGCCAACACCAATTATATGAGACATAAGTTGCAGGGTATACATCAATACCGTCCCCCTCTCGTTCATATCATAGCATTTTTGGTGTTCCTTTTATTAATGTTGTAAAAACACTGAAAGGTAGGATTCTAGGAATTACCATCCAATCTTGAATTGCTTTGCCCCAAGCGAGCTCTAAAAATGACGTTTCGATGTTTTAAGAATTTAATTAGATCTTATTATATATGGTTCATGGTTCACTTGCCACTAGAACTCATAATAATCTGAAACATTGGTGTCATCATCGGTCTCGGCCCATGATGTACATTCGCTAAACCTGGTATTTAGAAATTTCTCATATTGATTTAGTCGCTTTTTCTACGATGTCGTCAGCAAAGACGGTACAGCCCATGAACCGTTCTAAATTCAAGAGAAATTGATGCCTGATATCTCTTCTTTTCCGAATTGATTTTCATATGACCGCCGAAGTATATGAAGGTAAACCGAAGCTAATTAGGGACGGTAGGATGCTATGTCCATACGTAATTTCATTTTCACGGACTATCAATTAATGCCAAAGATTTCCAACAAAATGAATCAGATTCGGAACTTAACTGTAATATGTAATAAATTTTAAAAAATTAATGAAAAAAATTAAAATCAACCATTAAAATTAGCTCTAATTAATATTGGATACAATTAAGAAAAATTATGATACTTTGCAAGATCAATTGTGCACCGGAAACAAGGGCATGTAGAGACAAACTTTTTTTTTTTTCTCAATGGCTTTCCCAACATAAAAATTCTTCTAGAAGAATAATTAGAAGTACAGGCCAACACAAAAAGGGGAAAAAAAAAAGAAAATAACGATTAGTTACACTCTGTATTAGTCTCATAAAACATCATAGATTCATACCATAGCCAAACCAACCCATCAGCAGCATAATTACATAGTTCACTTCAGCATACTTAGCTTTTTCATATAGAGACTAGATCTAGTACGAGTAGTCTAGTATGGTGGAGGAGGAGGATACCACGGCCGAGGTGCGGGTCTATAAGGGTCATAGTAAGGCGGTGGAGGGGGACCTGGTGGAGGAGGGTGAGGTGGCCCGTAAGGGGGTGGTGGAGGACCTGGCGGGTGATGGTGGTGTGGTGGAAGTGGAGGTGGAGGGGGAGGATGGAAGTCAGGATGAGATGGCGGTGGTGGCGGAGGTCCGTACAAATGAGGTGGTGGTGGTGGAGGTGGATGACGAGGAGGGGATGGTGGGTGGTGGTGGTGGTGGTGGTGGTGATGATGATATGCCATATTTTGTTTTCTTGGTGTTGAAAGACAAGTTTGCGGGTGTGATGAGGTTTATAGACAAAAGTTGTGTTGTTGAAATACAAATTGATGAGGAAGTTTCTGGATATATATATCTACTCTTCTTGGACTGTTAGTTGGGGATATTGATTTGATTTCAATGTGTTTTTGAACCTTTTTCATTATATATATAAATATGTATGTATATATATATTTCGATTGTTGGATTTTATATAACCGTGTTTAAATGAAAAACCCAAGAGTTTTTGGATTTTCTCCCCGTATAAATATATTAATGTCTGCATAATATTTCTAACTTGAGTAGTAATATTTATCAATATGGTCATAAAACGTAAAATGGAATAAAATACGATTATATATATATATTTTAAATTCATCAACTCATACACGTATAACGTTTAATTGAAGATAAGATAAATTAAAAAAAAAGAAGTCAAGTTTTATCCGCTTTGTTGTTAACAAAATTTTTACTTATTAAATTTTAATTTATTTTTATTGACTGGGTAGCCCGAGTCACATGTTTCCTTAGCCAAGAAGAACCGGAGTTGTCTTTGTCGTGATCACATCTATTTGCCGCGTGGCGTAGCTGGATCAACGAGTTCTACTTGCTCACGTTTCTTCTTAGCGTCTAATTCTTGGTGCGTACGAAAACTTTGGCATCGTCATAGCTGCCAAGTACAAATTTTCATTTACGTTTTAAATTTTTAATAACTAACTTATACCACAACTCTTTACAAAACTTCGATAGTTTTAATTCTGAAAAATTTGACTGAATTCGCAAGAAGTTTGCCCAGTAGACGGGGTCATTGATAATTTCCAGCTCAAAATACCAGTCTTTACAATCTTATGCGACAATTTATCATATTGTAGTGTTCTCAAGGCTTCTCAAAGAATTTTCACTTTTTCGTATTCAGAAATTAAAATCCGGCTACTGATATTGTCATTGCACTAGTTAAAATTAGAATTTAGATACACATTTCTTCAATTTTATCTTACCATTAGAAACAAACTCCTTTTTTTTTTTATCTTACTATTTAGATCAGGATTTGCGTAATATGTAATATGGGAAAAAGGCGCTCTGGAGCCCCGACATTTGGAAATTGCACTTCATTGATTTTAATGTTAATTACACTACGAATTAGATACATATGAAACATTCATATATATATATATATATATATATATATAAATGCATTAATGCACTAAATTACATTAAGATCATCTAAATCTAAGTTTAGGAAAAATTCTTAAACTTTGTTAAAATTAATGCTCTAAGGCGGTTTCATGTGTCTTAAATCCTTAGTTCAAATTAAAAGTATAATCAAAGATGAATCTCAATATATAAAATTCTTAAACTTAATTAAAACTAATGTTCTAAGACTTTTGAAGGCCATTTCACGGCCTTGAGTCCTTGGTGATTAGAGATGAATCTTAATATATAAAATTCTTAAACTTTACTAAAATTGATGTCGCAAGACTGTGAAGGCAGTTTCACGTGCCTTAAATCCTTAGTTGAAATTAAAAGTACGATCAAAGATGAATCTCAATATATAAATTACGGATTAATAGAAATTATGGTTATTTTGGATTTATCAATGATAAAATAACATATATAAGCATTTAACAATTATAGGACAATCATAAAGAAACTAAGATTTGAATACTATGACTAATATTGTAACGATTCAGCTGAAACTCTTCCCATCAAGATATTATCCGCTCTGATGTGGTATGTTATTTGACTTTCTCTCTTGGTGCAAAAGTTTTCTAAGAGATCACCTATTTTAGAATCAACCTACCTTAACCATACTTAACTTTAGAGTCCTAACATACTCTAAGCTACTATACTAAAAGGTGTCTCGATAATTAAAATTTCATCACTCAACATTTAAGGGATATTATAGTCCACCCCTCCTCATAGAACTAATGTTTTCGTTAATTTCATTACACAGGTCCAAGAACATCACCAAGTAGAGACTTGGCCCTTCTAGTTAGTAGATTGCTCTGATATCACCTATAACGATTCAGCTAAAATACCTATCATTAAGGTATTGTCTGCTCTAGCGTAGTATGCCATACAGTTATATCCTTAGGTGTAACAGTTTCTCAAAAGATCACTCATCTTAGGATCAACTTGGCTTAAGCATACTTAACTTGAGAGTTATGGCATATATTAAGCTATTATACTAAAAGGTACCTTGTGATTAAAGTTCAGTCACATAACATTTAAAGGGTATTACGATTCATCCCCCTTACAAAACTAATGTCCACATAAGTCTAAAATCACCACCAGATAGAGACTTTACCCTTTCAATTGGTGAATTGCTTTGATACTACTTGCAATGACCTAGTTAGAACGCCTATCACCAATGTATTATTTATTGTGGTGTGGTACACTACATTGCTTCATCCGTTGGTGCATCAACTTCGTAAGATATCACTTATTTTAGGATTAACCTAATTTAAGTATGCTTAACTTTAGAGTTTTGACATACTTCAAGTCACTACACTAAAAGGCGTCTAAATAATTAAAGTTCTATTACCTAGTATTTAAATGGTATTACAAATATCACTCATAATCATAGAAATCAATAAAGAAAGGATTAATAGAAAAATTGATGTTACTCACAATAAATTTAATAATTAGGATCACCACAATCAATTAAGTATTGATTGATAAGATTTAATTGGTAAATGAGAAATCACTCAACATTAAATTGTCAATTCCATATAAAAAGAGGTCTAGTTGTGTTCTAATAGATGTATGATATACCTTTAATATTTTATTTGGGCTAATAAGAGGCAAAACTGCCATAAAATGAAAAGTAAGACCTAAAAAGAAATGAAATAATATAAACTCATATTTGCTTGAGTGCTAATAGCCATTTGGAATTTTAGATGCCCAAAGCCAATTGGATGGCTAATATTTGCTTGATTGACCATTTACATGCCTAAGATGGCTAATAATTGTTAGTCTTTAGGTTATTCGAATGGCTATAAAGTACCATTTGGATGGGGTTTCAATTGCATGATGTTGTTATGATGGCCTTAGAATGCCATTGGAATGGATGTAAAAGTCTTTTGTGATCAAATGAGTTCTTAGTTGTTTAGATGGTTAAGATTAGTCACTTAGAGGAGAGCTTATTTCTTGTTCCTTTCAGTAGCATCTCCACTTTACTTCCAAACATCCTAGATTGATCGCCACTTACTATCAGGTATTTGGATTAGTTCTTAAGACCTTAATTACCATAATTACCCATGGTTAGATGAAGATTTGTCATTGACTCTATTGGTTTATGATAAGTCTTTTGCATAAATAAACTGTTAACTTATTTTTGTCTAGTATGTATGTGCAACTTTTTCTCTCTTACTCTCTATTAGGCTCATGGGTAAAACCAAAGCCCATTTGTTCATTATTTCTAAAAGAATAAATATTCTCAAATCCATAATAGGAAACTCTTTTATCATATGGTATTTTAAAGAGCATATATAAGCAACATTCATTGATACCTAAACTTATCTAAGGATCGATTTTGAACCATAAATAAGCCCAGTGGGTTGATGAACAGGATATGGCTTACCATTGGTAGGCTGAAGCCGTATGGTGAGCCATCGAGTCTTAAGAGCCTTGGTAGTTCAATGATGAAAGGCCGCCAGTTTGGCAAGCCCATGAATTAGTGGATCTAAGTGTTAGTTCCACCTATTTAGCCTTTAGGTACGTAAATTTAAAAAAAAAATATTTGGTTTTCTTTTTCCACAAAAATTAAATAGATGATCATTTGAATTTGGAAATTTTTTTCTAATTTAAAATTAACCAATATATTAAAGGTTTTCTAAAAAATTATATTGAACTATGATGTTCTGATTTTGGCTAGTAAATACTTGGCATCTTCGGGGCAATATTAAAAATGGCAAAGAAAAATTTTTTCCTTACTGTTTATACCCAACTCTTGTTAGACCAAGGCCCAACATATAAGAAGACCCATTGAGATACATGTGAGCAAGCAACAATCTTGAAAAGCCTAATTCTCATATAGATCGAGACTTGATACATAAAAGGCCAGTCTAAATATGTGCGAGTGAACAATGAGCTCCCCCTCTATCCCATGACTCAATTAAAAGTTTTTGTAGCGGACCTTATGATGACTTACCCAAACAAGACCGCTTAACCATGGAACTTAACATGGGTTGGCCACCCAATGCTAACTTAAGCCTCGACTCGAGCACCTGTTAACCTACTGATGTCTTAGACCCTCTTTTATCTTTAGCATCAGCCTTCACCTACATCTCATTAATGGCTGTTTGACATCCGTGGTATGGCTGGTACGCTCAGTGGTACCTCTAGATGTTAGATGCCTAGGCTGCAAGTATAGCTGCTAGGTGGATCATAGTTGACTACCTCCAGAGTTTCCCAGTCTCTATTATGATGCATGTTGGCTACTGATAACTAATATGAGTAAACCTCAGTGATGGGAATTAAGCTACTGGACCTCTGACTCGCAGTAGAGCCTGAGGACTAGAGGGATAGGCATGACGAATCCTTTTGTTCCAACCAACCTCTGCCAAAGTCGAGTACTTTCTTACCGAGTCACCTTTCATGCTGAGTCGTAGACTGCCCATCTTTCTATGGTGTACTAATTGAAGATTACTCACTAGTGCCTGAGCCAACCAATTATTCATTATTTTCCTTGCCGAGAAGCTGAGAAAGATAGACTCCAGATTAACTAAGCCATCCTTGCTTAGACAAGCCATCTATCCGTACTTTCTTGTTCATATCTTTTAACAACCTCGCCAATGTAACATCGCTACGTGTATAGTATCATATGTAGAATCCATTGCACCAATGATTATTTTTCTTGTATATTCATTTTTATCCTTTTGTATCTTGTATATTATTTCCTTAGGAAATGCCCTTTTTATCTTTTCCTTTTTAGATAAGTTGCCCTAACTTATGGGTATAAATACTCTTGTACTTGTAATGGAGATCACATAATTCTTAATACACTTTTGAGTATTTTTTTTTTCTTATATAAACACTGTTTATTTACTCTTGCTATTATTCTTATCCTTTCCTTTAAGCAAGGTTAGGTGGCAAGTAACCTCACCGGATTGATTCGTGTATCATATCGAATTGTGTCGTGAGTTCTTAGAAGTTTCATTAGTGCATCATATCCTTTGGAGTTGTTTGTGGGTTTTGCTTACTATTTCGTTCGTCATTTTGCCCTTTTGCACTTCCCCCATTAATCTTTTTTCGAGCTTTTTGCAAGCTTAGACCCATTCAGCGACTAACCTTATCTGTTCTTAGTTATGGTTCGCACTATCTTGGTATCAGAGTGAAGGTTTTATGTGAATTGTAGCGAGTTCTTTTTGAAGTTCTATTACACTTTATTTTCCATGTGTGAAACAGAGTAAGTTATTGTGTTCATTTGACTGCTATGTTGTTAACTATTAATTTCTTGAAGTGTTTGTTTGAGCTTTGAATTTGTGAGAAAAAATAACGAACCTAAATATGAATGTTGGTACTGGTTACGACAGTAGAGTTATCCACCATGGATAATAGTCTTCGAGAACTCCTAGAAGTACTGACGAGAGGTTTGATGAGGTAGCTAACTTCTTAGTAGATTTGACCTAAACTGTTCATGCGCTATCCTATCGACCCATTGAGGCCGCACAAAATACTCCACAAGTTACTCAACCTGTTAGAGATCAGAACCTAGCTCGACCCATTCGAGGTGGAGAAGTTAATGGATAAGTAAGGCGAAGGATAGACTTAAGAGAGCTTGATGAAGAGGAAGAAGAGTATTTTAAAGAAGAGCGTGTATGAATCCATAACACATCTGACCATATGAAGCTTTAAATTCTGAGTTACAATGGATTTGAGAATGCTAATGAGTATCTGGAGTGGGAAGAGAAGGTGGAGCGTGTGTTTGATTACTATTAATATAAGGATTACGAGAAGGTGAGAATTACTGTTGTTGAGTTCTCTGGATATGCCGCCATGTAGTGGAAGAATTTTCAGGCCATGAGAAGGTGAGAGGGATAACGAGAGATTAATACTTGGCTTGAGATGAAGAGAGTGCTCAGAAATAGGTTTGTACCGGAAACCTATCTTCAAGATACTTTCACTTGGCTTTAGGAGCTGAGACAAGGAGGTCGAACTATTGACGAGTATGTTCAAGAGTTTTAAATACTCATGATCTATTGCAAAGTGGAGGAACCATCGGCTTGAACAGTTTTAAGATTCATTACTAGTTTGAGAGGAGACGTTCGAGACATTGTGGAGCTCCAACGATTCGACATAATGGATGAAGCTGTTGTGATTGCCCAACGACTAGAGAGGCAAAGAAGGAGCCGAGTACTGGTGAAGATGTCGACTAGTCGACTTAGACAGGTAAGTCACTAAGCTCAACTGAAAATAGAGCTAAGTAGAAAGGCTAACCTGATGGTGAAGTATCAACTTGAACTTATGAGAAGGGGTAAGGGTTTGGTAGGAAGAGCATCCAGATAAAGTGCTTCAAGTCTCAAGGGTTTGGACACATGGCTACTTGGTGCTCAAATTGAAGGACATGGTTATCAAGGGAGACATCTTGAAGCTAGAAGTAGAAAGTACGGATAAAGAATCCGAGGAAGAAGAGGTTCCTGCTGAGAAAGAAAGTGCCGAGAAAGAGCCGATTGAGGAGGATGTGTTTGCTGAGGACTTGGATAAGTTACTCATGGTTGTCTGATGCATTATGAACATTGAGCTTTCGTAAGAGGAGGAGTAGAGAGAGAATTTATTTCATATCACCTGTAAGGTGAATGATTAGGTATACGCCCTCATTGTGAATAGTGGAAGTTGCACCAATGTGGCATAAGTTGATCTTGTTTCAAAACTGAAGTTGCTGACTGTTGCATATCTGAGGCCATACAAATTGCACTGGTTGAGTGAGAAAGGAGCATTACATGTCACTCGTCAAATACTACTGCCGATCACTATAGGGAATTTCTCTGACTAGATTCTTTATGACATACTGCCTATGTGCGCTTCCCACGTATTGCTGGGTAAACTGTAGTCATTTGATAGGAGAGTTATATATGACGGCTATAGGAACATGTATATGTTCAAGAAGGACTACTAGAAGATTACGCTAAATCTGATGTCGTCGAGAGAAGTTAATAAGTTGTAGACAAAACTTGCTCACAAATCAAAGAAGACTTTGGTGATGAGTAGAGCCGAACTCTGAAAGGCCATCAATACTAATGAACCAACCCTCTTGTTAGTTAGGTGACTATTGGAAATGAAGGAGTAGGGTGAGTTACCCCAGGAGATCAAGGAGTTGTTAGATGAATATGCCAACTTGTTCTCAAAATAATTACCTGAAGGGTTGCCCCTAACTCGAGGCACAAAGCATTGCATTGACTTAGTACCCAGCGCTGTATTGCCAAATAAGTCAGCTTATCGGATGAATCCTAAGTAGGCTTCTAAACTCTAACGTCAAGTTAATGAGTTATTGGAGAGAGGCTATGTAAGAGAGAGTCTTAGCCCTTGAGCTGTGCTTGTACTTTTAGTACCGAAAAAGGATAGAACTTGGCGAATGTGTATAGATAGTCGAGTTGTGAACAAGATCATGATTAAATACAGGTATCTAATCCCAAGGCTAGAGGACATGTTGGATGAACTTAGTAGAGTCAAGATTTTTAGCAAGATTGATCTTAAATCTAGTTACCATCAAATTCACATGAGGCCAGGAGACGAGTGGAAGACTACATTCAAAACTTGATATGGACTTTATGAATGGATGATCATGCCTTTTGGCTTATTGAATGCCGTAAGCACTTTCATGAGACTAATGAACCATGTGCTGAGACATCTCATAGGGAAGTGTATCGTAGTGTACTTTGATGACATCCTGGTCTATAGTGCCAATATGTCAAGTTCCCATGAACATCTCAGAGTAGTCTTGGATATCCTTCGTATTAAGAGATTATTTGGTAATCTAAAGAAATGTTGTTTTTGCTAAGAGGAAGTGGTATTCTTGGGCTATGTAGTCAATGGAGGAGGCTTGCGAGTCAATGATGAAAAGATCCGAGCAATTGTCAAGTGCCTGACTCCTATGACTTGTGCCGATGTGAGAAGTTTCCATGGACTAGCTTCGTTTTACAGAAGGTTCATTAGGAATTTTACCACCCTCGTTGCACCACTTACCGAGTTAACAAAGAACATTGACTTTTAATAGGAACAAGGGGAGGAGAGGAGTTTCATCGAGATAAAAGAGAGATTGACCTTCGCCTTAGTGTTAATGTTACCTAACTTCGACAAAATTTTTGAGCTAGAATGTGATGTGTCAGGCATTGGAATAGGTGCTGTCCTAATGTAGGAAGGTTGACCAATTGCCTTCCACAGGAGATGCTCGGAGGACTGTAGCTAAACTACTTTGTGTATGATAAGGAACTTTTGGCACTGATTCGAGTAATGCAAGTATAGTAACATTACTTACTATTAAGAGAATTTGTCATATATACTGACCATGAATCATTAAAGAACTTCCAAAGTTAGATCAAGTTGTCGAAGTAGCAGGCGAGATGGGTTGAATTCCTTGAAGGATTCAATTTTGTAATAAAGTACAAGCAAGAAAAGAGCAACATAGTTGTAGACGCTCTTTCGAGGAGATATGCGCTTCTATTAGAACTGTAGTCCAGATTGTTTGGGTTTGTAAGTATCAAAGAATAGTATTCAGATGATCCATACTTTGGACCCATAATTTCATGATGTGTTGATGGGAGGATAGTGGACAAATATCATGTGGAGGATGGCTACTTGTTTCGAGGTAAAAAATTATACATGTCGATTTGTTCATTGAGGGAGCTATTAGTCAGGGAAGCCTATAGTGGAGGTCTCTTCCAACATTTTGGGAAAAGGAAGACTTGTGAACTGATAAATGGTTGATTCTTTTGGCCGAGAATGAGGAAAGATGTGTTCCGAGTTGTCGAAAGCTGTGTCATATGCAAGAAGGTCAAGTGTCAAGCTGAGCAAAGGAAAGCAATGCCCCTACCTGTCCCAATGAGGCTGTGGACTAAATTGAGTATAGACTTTTTTTTTTTGGATTGTTGTGAACTGCTCGAGGCAAAGATTTTGTAATGATCGTTATGGATAGGTTTAGTAAGATGGCATACTTCATGCCTTGCATGAAAACTAACGACACTTCGGTTATTGCTTCTCTCTTCTTGTAGGAGATTGTGCGAATACACGACGTGCTAAGAAGTGTAGTCTCTAACGGAGAATCGAAGTTCTTGATCCATTTTTGGAGAACCTTGTGACGTCGGTTGGGAACCAAATTACTCTTCAATACCTCATGTCACCCCTAAACTGATGGCTAAACAGAGGTAGTTAACCATACATTGGGGTCACTACTCCGAGCTGCGATGGTTGAGTATGCCTACAACTGAATAGTATATGATACCACTAAGCAGACTCCCTTCGAGGTGGTCTATGGGTTCAATCTCGAGTTGCCCCTCAACCACGCCCTTGTACTAGTACTCACATAAGAGGACCCTAATGCATCGACCAGAGCACAATCCCTTCAGTACATCTATAACAAGGTCACTTTGCACATCGATCAAGTTGCTAGGAGAATGCGAGAAAAGACCAAGGGTAGAATAGTTAAACAATTTTAGCCGAGAGACTTGGTGTGGCTACACCTCAGCAAGGAACAGTTCCCAAACAAGAAGAGGAACAAATTATCTGCAAGAGCGAAAGAACCTTTCAGAATCCTCCAAAAGATCAATGATAATTCCTACAAATTGGAATTGCTCGAGGATTATGGGGTTTCTGACGCCTTCAAAATTGTTGACCTTAGTTTGTATCACCCTAACGGAGAACTAAGTGAACACCATTCGGATTCAATCCTAAATCCAAAACAACTCGGAGGGAATGATGAGAATTTGGCTATCGGACTTTCGACCTACAGCCGAGACTAAGGATTAGAGCGACTGGCATGATGAATCATTCTATTCCAACCGACCCCTATCGAGGCCGAGTACTTTCTTACCGAGTCACCTTTCATGCCAAGCCATATGATTGCTCATCTTTCTATAGTGTGTCGAATTGAAGATTACTCACTAGCGCTTAAGCTGAACAATTACTCGGCATCTTCCTTGTCGAGAAGCTGAGAAAGAGGGACTCTAAACTGACTAAGCCATCCCTACTAGGACAAGCCATCTGTCCGTATTTTCTTGTCCGTATCTTCTAACAACCTCGCTAATGTAATATTGCTACGTGTATAGTATCATGTGTAGAATCCGTTGCACCAATGATTATTTTTCTTGTATATTCATTTTTACCCTTTTGTATCTTGTATATTACTTCCTTAGGAAACGCCCTTTTTGTCTTTTCCTTTTTAGACAAGTTGCCCTAACTTATGAGTATAAATACCCCTGTACTTGTAATGGAGATCACATCATTCATAATACACTTTTGAGTATTTTTTTTCCTTGCGTAAACATTGTTTGTTTACTCTCAACATCACTCTTATCTTTTCTCTTAAACAATGTTAGGTGGTAAGCAACCTCACTAGACCGATTCGTATGTCATATCAAATTATGTTGTAAGTCCTTGAAAGTTCTATTGGTGTATCATATCTTTTGAAGTTGCTCGTGGGTTTTGCTTATTGTTTTATTCGTCATTTTACCCTTTCTCACTTCCCCCACTGACCCTTTTTCGAGCTTTCTGTAAGCTTGGACCCATTCAATGACCGGCCTTATTTGTTCTTAGTTATGGTTCACACCACCCAGTCCTTCATGTGTTTAACTAGTCCCCATAAGAAGCATAAGAGACTACAACGTAAGGGGACTCGATTACATACTCTCCTAATCCTTATTAATAAAAACATACATACGCTGGACAAGCACGACCATCAGGCTTTAAGTTTTTGGCCTGCCTTTCTCTAGTCCTTCTTATTGACTTGAGCATTGAAGGGCCCTTGTGGTCACACCTATAAGGAACTTTTTGCAGGTATCTAGAATCAAGGAGCGAGCTTGATATGCCTAGGAGCTTAGTTATCATTAGGACTTACTGTAGCATGGTTGAACTAAATGAGTCCTTTAAAATATTAAAGAAAATAGAATGTATAGGACTACGATTACAGACATGAAGTTGCCTATAGGATATGACATACCAATGAATATCACATGAATTGACACTTTATTTGATATGATGCACAAATTGATGTCAAGGTTCACTTGGTACTAATCTTGAGCTACTTGGTAAGATTAGATAAAAGTGTATGAAAAATGAACTTGGAGAGGGTTGTCTCACAAAAACAGAATATTCAATGTCTATTTGTAAAGTTAGATCATTCTAACTCACAAGAGGAAGGGACTATTTATAGTAAGTTCTTAGGGCAACATTACAAAAAGGGGATTTCTTGTACATACAAAAAAGGGTAAAAAGGACAAAAGACAAAAAGGGAAAAATAGTACAATGTTAGATGAAGAGGACAGGTGGTAGTATGACATTGGATCCGTACAAGTGTTCTTTAAGTACAGCAGGCAAGAGGAATCTGGCTGTTAGGTGATAAGGAAGCTGAGAAGTGAAAAGATACTGTGAGAGTTGGAAGGAGGCTGGAAGAGAAGTACCCGGCTAGGAGCTAGTTGCATTTACTTGGTAGAAGACTCTTAGCAGTTGAAAGTTTAGTCACTTGGCATAGAGTTCTCAGCCAGAGGAAGGTTGGCATTGGCACACGATGACGAATAAAGCATAGTATAACCACCTAAAGCTCCCAAGGAATTTAGCCATCTTCCTTCAGCATACTATTTCTTGTTATCGGTGGGTTGACGAGAAAGAATCCTTTAGGTGAGGGAATGGAGGCTCGTAAGATGTGTACAAGTGATTACGCCGGTATTCGGTAACCCATTAGTTCCTTGGGGTTCTTAGAGATTTGCCCTCAAATTGTGATCCTTGTCATCATTGGGCACATAAGGATTTAGATTAGCAACATTGAATGTGGTAAACATGTTGAAACCCTCGGGTAGTTCAACCTCATAGGCATTATCATTAATGCATCTATAGATCCTGTAAGGTCCATCCATTCTGGGAGATAGTTTGTTCATCCTCTTGTTAGGGAAATGTTCCTTGCTAAGATGGATTGAGACAAGGTCCTTAAGGGTATAAATGAATTGTCTCCTTTCTCAACTTCTCGCTTCCTTTTGTTGGGCCACAGTTTTGGCCAATTGTTCAGCAATCTTTTGATGTAACCTCTGGAATTCCTTGGTACACTGTAGGCCGGATTGACTTTCCCCTTATGTAGTTAGATTGTTAATTAAATCTAAGGGTAGGTTCGAGTTAAGTCCATAAACAACCTCAAATAGTGATGTTCTAGTCGAGTTGTGAGTTAAGCAGTTGTAGGCAAATTCAATGACTAGTAGGCATAAATCCTAATCACGAGAATTTTTCCTAACAATTGCTTGCAAGAGGCTACTAACGATTTGTTCACAACTTCAGTTTGGCCGTCTTTCTGGGGATGACAAGAAGTATTAAATAAGAGCTTAGTGTTGAGCTTCCTCCATAGGATCTTCTAAAAGAAGCTCGTGAACTTTGAGTCATGGTCAAACATAATACTCTTTGGCACTCCATGTAGTCGCACAATTTCTTGCAAAATGAGGTTAGCGAATAAAGCATCATTAGTTCTATGGCAGGGAATGAAGTGGCCCATCTTATTGAACCGATCGACCACTACCATGATTAAGTCATGTTGTCTTGGCATTTGGGGAAGGTCGAGCATAAAATCTATGCTTAGATTGATCTACGACCACTTTGAAATTGGTAGGGGTGTATATTCTCCATAGGACTCTCTCCTCTCCTTTGCATGTTTACATACCTTACACCTTTCAAGTACTTGGTGTACATCCTTCATTATCCCAAGCCAGTAAAAATGCTCCTTCAATATCTTAGTTGTCCTCTTTTCCCCAAAATGGCCGGCCAAACCTCCAACATGAGCTTCTCGAATGAGTAGCTCCCTTACTGAACCACTCGGCATAAAAACCTATTTGTCCTTAATCAAGAATCCTTGACTCAAGTAGAACCCTTTTGCAGCTCCTCCAACACTGCACCTGGCCATTAAGGGTCCAAGATGTGGGTTATGTTCATATTGATCAAGTAAAGTGCCAAATCTAAGCACCTTAGCTTGTAATGTTTTGATGAGGGTATGATAGCGAGAAAGAGCATCGGCTACTATGTTAGTGCTCTCCTTCTTATATCTGATGACATAGCAAAAGGTCTCTAAGAACTCGACCCATTTGGCGTGATGTTGAGAAAGCTTTTATTCTTGCGAAGATGCTTGAGAGATTCATGATCTGAATATATGATGAATTCTCTTAGCAACAGATAATGCTACTAGTTCTGGAGTGTTCGGACAAGGGCATAGAACTCCTTATCGTAGGTTGAGTAATTTAAGGTAGCACTTCGCAATTTTTCGTTGAAGTAGGCAATGGGTCAGCACTCTTACATAAGGACAGCATTGATGCTGATAACAGACGCATCACATTCAACCTCAAAAACTTTCTTGAAATCTAGCAGGGTGAGTACTAGAGCATACGTTAGCTTAGACTTTACATCTTCAAAACTCTTCTAAGCTTTTTCTAATTACCTAAACTCAACGTTCTTTTTAGTCAATTTAGTTAATGGCACAGTTATAGAACTAAAGTTCGGAATAAATCTCCAATAGAATGAAGCTAGACCATGGAAGCTCTTAACTTCAATAGCACTAGCTGGTGTAGGCTACTCAAGAATAGCTTTAACTTTTTGTTATCAACTTGAACTCCCTTCCTTGAAAAAACATATTTGAGGAATATAACCTTACTTTGACGGAACATGCATTTCTTCAAGTTGTCGAATAATCTCTCGGTGCAGAGTATGTTGACCACCAATATTAAATGCTTGACATTAGTGATGAGGTCAGCATTATAGACTAGAATATCGTCAAAATAAACCACAACGCATTTGTCAATCAATGTTTTGAGCACATGATTCATTAGTTGCATAAATGTACTTGGCGCATTAGTCAGACCAAATGGCATCGCTAACCATTCAAACAGATCATCTTTTGTCTTGAAGGCTGTCTTCCATTCATCCCCAGGTCTCATTTGTATCTGGTGGTAACCACTCTTTAGGTCAATCTTAGAAAAGATGTAGGTACCATGTAACTTGTCAAGCGTATCATTAAGTCGTGAGATCGAATGTCGGTATTTAATAGTGATCTTATTGATGGCTTGGCTGTCAATGTACATTCGTTATGTTCCATCCTTTTTTGGTATGAGCACAATTGGTCTGGTACAAAGGCTTATGCTTTCACGGACATATTCACGATCTGCTAACTCATCCACCTATTTCTTCAGTTCAATTACTTGCTTGGGATTGAGACTATAAGTAGGTTAGTTTAGTAAGGCAGCTTTTAGTTGTAGGTCGATGCAATGTTCAATACCTCTCAAGGGAGGTAAATCTTTCAGCATCTCGATAGGGAATAGGTCAGCAAAGTCCTGAAGTAGCTACTACACTTTGGCAGGTAAGTTCTCAGCTTCTCTAACTTCCAAGAGTCTCTTAGCCAAGAGGAGCACGAAGTCTTCAGCCGAGGCTTCTTGGGCAAATTGAGCTCAAGAAATCACTAGGGACTTTTACTGTAGTGATCTAATAACCTTCTCCTGGGCTTCTTGCACTTCCCTAGGACTCATGGGGGTCAATATAATTTTCTTCCCATCCTTCTAGAACATGTAGGTATTCTTATATCCATTGTGTAATACTCTTAGGTCAAACAGCCATGGTCGATTGAATAATATGTGAGAAGCGCACATGGGGAGGACATCATACAACACCTCGTCTATGTACCTATTACTAATGGTAATCGGTACCCTAACTTACTCGACAACGTGTAACCTACCTCTCTCGTTCAGCCAGTGAATTTTATACAACTTAGGGTGTGCAAGGGTCAGCAAATTCATGGCCTTAATTACCCCTTGAGCTATGACGTTGGTACAACTCCCTGCATTAATGATCAAGGCACATAGCTTACCATTTAGTCGTCAATTTGTATGGAAGAGGTTCTCTCTTTGCTCATTCTCATTAGCCACAAAAGTATTGAGAGATCATCGAACAATAAAGCAATACTCGAAACTGCCCTCAGGAGGTGTCTCAGCATTGGGATCTTCCTAAAATTCTTCTAGCATTTGATCAACTCCCACTTCTTCTTCTCCTTCGCTCATACTCTCTACTTCAAATTGGGGTTTGTCTCCCTTTATGGTCATGACTTGACGGTTTGGACATTTACTAGCTACATGTCCATAGCCAAGGCATTTAAAACATTTGATTTCTTGGGTTTTCTTTCTTGAGCTCTAACCTTGGTCCCTTCATATTTCAAGTTCTTTGATCTTGCTTTTACTTCGGCCTTCTTTTAGTCGGCTCGACATATTCCCTTGACGTTTTGCCTCAGAACTGTTTGATGCTCGGTCATTCCCTGGTTGGCTTAACATGCTACCCTTATTTGGTAACATTGGGCAGCCACTTGGGCGGCCACTCGGCTTCTGACAAATCTAGTTTTGCCTTTGCCTTTCAATTCTCTAAGCTACTCGGATGGTTTCATCCAGAGTTGTAAGGTTCTGTAGCTCTATGATGTTACCAATCTTAGTTCGTAGCTTAGAGATGAATCATGCTATAGTTCACGTCTCAAGTTCATCGACATCACATTGGATCAAGAGCAATTGAAACTTTCGGACATAGTCATTTATTGATTTGTTACGTTGCCTTAGGTCTTAGAGCCGTCTGAAGGTGTCTTGCTCATAATGTTTGGGAATGAACCTACTTCTCATGACTCTCTTCATTTCGTTCCATGTCTGGACTTTTTGTTTGGCTCTCATACGTACATTCTACAACTTTTTCCACTACATTGCCACATATCCAGAAAATTCCAATGCGGCCACTTGAATGAGAACAGTGTCTTCATAATTATAAAAATTGAATATCTTTTCGATCTTCTCCTCCTAGTCTAAGTAATCGTTAGCACTACTAGACCCGTTAAAGCTTGGAATCTATACCTTGAGGTGTTTGACTCCCCTAAGAGTTCTAAGCTTACGCTTGTCAACTCTAACGTACTACTCCTCTTCTTCTTCGTACTCTTCCACTTCATCCAACTCCAATCTTCTTTTCATGGCTCTATCGACACGACACGGTGGTGCTTGGTTCACTGGAAAAGCTTCTAGTGCTCATTCATTCATCTATCTTCTTGGCCTATCTCTCATCTCTCGGCCTTGCTCAGCAATTCTCTCATGTGGTCCAGTCTTTAAGACTTTATTTATCGAGACAGCTAAGTTGGCTACAATAGAAGCAAGATCTTATAGCTGCTCATCAGTAGTACGCAGTGTTTGTTGGGTTACACAACCGCGACCATGAGCATTACTCTTGGCATCGTTAATTTCTCCTTGAGCACTAGGATTCGACATTCTCACAATGAGGTTTTGAAAGTACTCTTCACACAAGAAATCCTTATACACATACAAATACTACACAACTCTTGGTTTCAACCTCAAACTTTGATATTAAGATTATAAGATGCATCTAGGAGCTTAGTTATCACTAAGATTTACTATAGTAGGGTTGAACTAAATGGGCCATTCGAAATATCGAAGAAAATAGAATGTATAGGACTGTGAACTAACTAAAGTAGTTGACATAAAGCTGCCTAAAGGATATGATACACTAACAAACACGATACGACTTGACACTTCACTTGATATAATGCACAAGTTGATGTCAAGGTAAACTTGCCACTAATCTTGAGTTACTCGGCAAGATTAAATAAGAGTGTATAAAAAATAGACTTGGAGAGGGTTGTCTCACAAAAACAGAATATTTAATGTCTATTTGTAAAGTTAGATCCTTTCGGCTTATAAGGGGAAGGGACTATTTATAGTAAGTCCTCAAGCCAACATTACAAATAAAGAAATTATAAGGTCTATATAAAAAGGGAATTACTTATACATATGAAAAGGGGTAAAAAGGACAAAAGATAAAAAGGGAAAAATAATACAATATCAAATGAAAAGGATAAGTGGTAGTGTAGCATTGGATCCGTATAAGTGTTCTTTAAGCACATCAGGCGAGAGGAATCGAGGTGTTACGGTGACAAGGAAGTAGAGAAGTGAAAAGATGCAGTGAAAGTTGGAAGGAGGCTGGAAGAGAAGTACCCGATTAGGAGCTAGCTACATTTACTTAGTAGAATACTCTTAGCAGTTGAAAGTTCGATCACTTGGTACAAAGCTCTCGGCCAGAGGAAGATCAGCATTGGTATACGATAACAAACAGAGCATAATATAACCACCTAGAGCTCCTAGGGAGTTTAGCCATCCTCCTTCAGCATACTGTTTCTCGTCATCGGTGGGATGACGAGAAAGAATCCTTTAAGTGAGGGATTGGAGGCCTCTAAGATGTGCATGGGCGATTAGTTGGTAGTCGGTAACCCATCAGAGCCTAACCTAGTTGGCCCAACAGTCCAAGCCTAATCTAATCTTGATTTACTTGGTTAATTCAACCACAATCAACGTTTTGGTGCCTACTGCTTTAGGCCACTACATTCATGATGATTAAAGTGAAAACAATAATCCACATGCATCACACTTGGGGGATGTCAACACATCACAATGAGGTGGAGGCCAATAAATGCTCCCGTTATGGCATATAGCAACACTTTTGCCACCTGAAAATTGAATGTTGAAGTTTAGTAGCTTAGGCTACTTGTCCAATAAACACTTGGAGAGAACATAAAATATCAAGAGTCCATTGTAGCTCTACATAAGAATGTCAAGTTGTCTAAAAACGCATCCCAAAAAGGCCTAAATGAGGAAGTGACCATCAACTCTTCCTTAAAACTAGGAAAAAATGACAATCTACAAACCACACACTTAGCGCATTTATGTGATTAGTTTCATTATGATTAGTAACCCCATGAAAACTTACATGAATGGTAGAATTGTAATCACGACAAAACATAGGTACATGGTGAGTACACAACAATAAGTAGAATAATTGATGACCTATCGCCAAAATAGTCACCAAAGGATTATGAAGACATGAATGTTGAAGAATTGAATGAACATATTAGTCATGCTTCTAACATGTACGACCATAAGAAGGTTGAATCCTTACCACGACCATCGTAGTCCATGCCAATGAAAAGCTGATTTATTCCTTCCATCCTTGAAGAAACGCTGCCTACAGGTGCAAGGCTAGCACATCTAAACACATATGATGGCACCACCGACCTAGACGACCATGTCGTCTACTTTGCAACGATGATGAGTCTTCACAATTTCTTGAATGCAATCATGTATAAAGCCTTCCCCAACACATTGGCAAAAGTAGCTCTACTTTAGTTTAATATACTCCTCGATGCTTTTGTCACCTTAATTGACAACTTCGGAAGGAGGTTCCATCAACACTTCCTAAGCTCTCTAGTCCCAAGGGGAGACTCATCCATACTTTATAATGTTAGTCAATGGCTCAATGAAACCCTACGAGAATATCTCGAATGTTTTAATTGAACAAAGCTGTAAGTGTCCAAGCTTGACACTAGAATAACCTTGCAAGCACTCCTTACAAGCATAGACCCCAACAGAAGGCTATTCAATGCAATCTCATTGTATAAACTTGATTCCTTAGACTAATTCATGCAAGTAGCTAAGAAATACATAGCTAAAGAGAATGCCATCATAACTCATTTCAAGGTGGATAACCATACCCGCGTCTCAGTAAAGGATCGCCTAAGGCTTAGGTATGTAAAACTACAGTCGCGTAATAGACGAGAAAAGTAGATATAGAAATTCCAAGACTATACCTTGTATAAACCCCTTAATAGGCCGCTTGGCAAAATCATGTACAAGGTAAGCGAATAGTTCCTATGACCACCTAGTGTTCATGAAACACCAATAGCAACAAACTTAAGCAAGTATTGTGACTACCATAGGGTACATGAAACCATAGGGTACATGAATACAACATTGATGAAAGTCACCAACTTAAGAATGTAGTCGAAGACTTTATTCACAAAGGCTACAGCAACCACCTTATCGGGTACGAGAAAAATCAAATTCAACGGCCGACCTAATGTTGCTGAATGAAGCAACAGCATTAGCACCTTAACGAACATAACAATACCTCAATAGACGAATAGAACCATTGGGGGCAGTAGGGACACGTCAACACCATATTTGGAGGCTCCAGCCTCTTCTTAGACACTACAACCATATTAACCCAGCATGAGGTATACTTCGTAAGGACTAAGAAACCAAAGACAGATATAGCAAACACCTTCACCGATGCAGATGAATAGGGGATTGATCTACCTTACAGCGATGCTGTCATCATAAATGTGGAAATTAGATACTTTGATGTTCCTAAAATGTTTGTTGACAATGAAATTTCAGTAAACGAACCCTTACAACTGTACAAACATAGTCTCATAGGATTTGGAGGAGGCAAACCAGCGTTAGCGAAGGGGATCATTACCTTACTAGTATGGTTGGGCGATAATGAGCACATCACCATATAGTTGATCGACTTCATTGTTGTTGATCTCTAGTCTCCATATAGTATTATCCTAAGCCGACTAAGTATCACAAAATTTGACATGCTCATTAGCTAAAAGTGTCTTAGGGTAAAGTTCATGATACCCATTAGTATTGGCGAAGCATGAGGAGACCAGACCCTATCTAAGTCCCTCTATTGTAAGACCCAAACTAGAAACAACATTATGAGTGTCGAATCTACCACCCCCTCAGCTTTAGCAATATGAAGGGAGCTAACTAAAAAGACTTGAGGAATTAAGTTATCTGACACCTAAAGGATGACTATTAAAATAGGAGTAAAATTGTCAAACTACATCAAGGCCAAAATCACAAAATTCCCTAAGCATAACTAATGTGTTTTTAGGGTTGGATATATGGAGAGACACCAAAATGAAGCAAAACAAAAAGGAAACAAAGAAAAGCTAACAAAGTTCGAGTAGCTACCAACTAGATATGACACACCAATTGATCCTACTTGGCCTATAATTCACTAGATATGGCTCATCGGTTTGAGCTAAAAGTTTAATTGCTACTACTCCTTACTAAATGGAGTAGATAAGAGTTGAAGGGTAATGAGAATACTATGGTTGCTCAAAGAGAAACGTAAATAAAAATTCTAATAAAATGAAGTTGATGTCTCCATACAATTAAGTGGGGGGTTTATATACTTGTCTACTAGGATTACTTTACACATATGAAAAGACAAAAGGGTATTCTTACAATTAGGTTATATAATACATGCTAAAATAGGTAAAAGAGACAAAGAATATTCAGTATGAAAAGTAAAGAATCCTTCTAGAATGTCATGCTAGAAGATACGTGTTGTTCGATCACTAGATGGTAGGGATATGGTATAAAGTGGACAAAATGAAGAAAAGAGGGAGTCTATAATCAGGTGCTAACTTGATCTAGATCAGGTTGGAGCTTGGTTAACATTCATTGTAGAGCAATCAAATTAGGCTAGGGTCGAATGTTAGTGGTCGATGTGGTCAGCTCAAGAGTTCAGTTCAGATAGTCTTAAGGCTATTTGTTTAGATATTATGTCATGGTACAGTTATTCGGCAAGCCCGACGCAGGTGATGGCTCAATAATCAGGTTGGCTTGGGAAACATAAAGGCTGGGCTAGGAATCCTCATCTTAGATGGGGCTTTGAACTAGCATTCTTCGAGTGAGTCCTTAGTATCCTATAGCTCGACTACTATGATTGGTCTAGGGGTTTGATTCCTATTAATAACATAGATGCCTTTGTGTTTGCCTTAAAAGAAATGCGAAGCATCATCAACATACTGGAGGCTACCTACTGCCTTAACGTTGACCTCGCTGTATGACCTATTAAGCAGAAGAAATGGCACTTTGCCCATAATGTTAGGTAGCAATTGAGGAAAAAGTGCAAAAGCTACTATGAGTAAGCTTCATAAGACAAGAAAAATACCCTATTTGGCTTGCCAACACTATGCTCGTAAAGAAAGCCAATGATAAATGGTGAATGTGCATAAATTACATGGATCTTAACAAGGTGTGCCCTAAGGATTGCTTTCCCTTACCTCACATGGACTAGTTCGTTGACTTAATGTTTAGACATGCAATTCGTTCTATGGATGCCTATTTAGGATACAACTAGATTTTGATGGCCCTAGAGGAAGAAGCCCATACATCATCTGTGACAAATATGGGGACCTATTGCTACAAAGTCGTACCATTTAGCTTGAAAAATGCTAGCGCAACTTACTAAAGGCTTGTTACCCATGTCTTCAAGCTACAAATCAATCGAAACGTCGAGGTATATGTTGATGACATGATCGTCAAAAGCAAAACTAGAAGAGGCCACATTAATGACCTTTGTGAAACCTTCCAAACCCTTTGTCAGTACCAAATGAAAATGAACCCCTAGAAATGCGTCTTTAGAGTAGCATCTGGGAAGTTCCTCGGTTTCATGGTGATAGAGCAAGGAATTAAAGCCAGGCTAGGCAAGATCAAAGTAGTTTGAGACATAAAGGCCCTAAGGATGATTAAGGAAGTGCAGTAGTTAACTGGAAGAATCACCAACTTGAATTGATTCGTGTCTATAAGCATAGAAAATGCACAGAATTCCTTAAGTCACTTAAGAACCTTGCAAAATTTAAATTGACAACCAAATGCCAGGTTACCTTCGACGACTTGAAGTGCTTCTTGATGAGCCTACCAATACTCTCCAAGCTAACGCCCAAAGAAGAGCTATACTTATACCTCATAGTTAGTGATAAAGCATTGTCTTCAATTCTCATCCAAGCAGATGGACATGAGCATAATCTAAACTACTATGTCAGCCATATCTTAAAAGGTCTAAAAATTAGATACACAAAGGTTGAGAAATTTGCTTTAACTATGGTCATAGCCACATGTAAGCTTAAGCCTTACTTCTAGTCATACTTGATCATAATTCTGACCATAGAAGCCCAACGCCTCAAGAAGAATGATGAAATAATCCCTTGAGCTTAGCGACCATGGAGTTTAATTCCATTCGAGACAAGCAATTAAGGCATATGTTCTTGCTGATTTCTTAATGAAATACACAAGAGTAGATGAGCCCCAACTGGAGTTCTCCATCCTTACATGGACCTTCCATGTCGATGGCTCCTTTACTAAGGTTGGGGGGTGGTGGGGTGGGGGGGTTGGGGAATGTGGCCAGTATTACATTGTAAGGCTTGCATGGAAAGAAGATACTCTACCCTCTAAAGTTTGATTTCCCAGCAAGCAACAATGAAGTCAAGTATGAGGCACTCATTGCAGGCTTAAGGATTATCAAGGACATCGGAGCAAAAAAGGTAAACATACACTCGAACTCTATGCTAGTAGTACAGCAAACTAAAGGAGAACATAGGACCAAAGGGGAAACAACGGTTAGGTACTTGCAAATAGTACATGGCTTGCTTGGGGAATTCACTTCATGGGAAGTCAGCAAGATCCTTCGAGGGGAGAACATCGAGGCAAATAGATTTTCAAGGATAGTCTTGTCCATTCTTCCTGCATCATATGACAGTGATAAGCCACTCTTCATACAGTACCTCTACAAGTGGTGCATGAAAGTATAACAACAAGAGGTCCTCAAAGTATAGAGTGCGAATCTCAAGCCCTCTTGGATGGACCCCATCATACAATATCTCAAGACGGGAACATTACCTAAGGACTAAGCAAAAGTGAAAGGGCTAGCTTGTAAGCCTTGGAATTGGAAGTTTGGTTTTGATATGCAAGATTTAGGGCGATTGGATAAAGTGTTCGATTGAGCCTAAATTATACGACGAAGCTAGGAGTATAAGTAAAAGTGACCTCATAAGTTTGAATTTAAAAAGGTAAGTAATAAAATATTATAATAAAAATTATAAGCAAATTACTCGTTATTTATCAAAAATACGTAAAATGAGTTTCGATAACTAATGAATCACCAAAGATAAATTATATACATATTAAAAATCATAAAATAATATGAATAATATTTAGAAGTATTTACTTATGCTCCATATGTATTTATGTGTAGGTAAAAATACTTGAAATTATGAAAATTGAAAATTACAAAAAAAAAATAAGGAAAAATAAAAAAGCAAGGAATTGTCTAGAAATAGGTTGTCGCATGTTGAGATTAAGTAGAAAAAAAAAAAAACCAATCACATTAGGGCAAATAGAAATTAAATTGGAAGAGGATAAGGGCCAAATGTTAACCAAACATCTAAAAGCAAACCCTAAACACCCCTATAAAATCAGAAAACACCCATTACAATTCATTTTGGTTAGATACACATCCAAGAAAAATAGAAAGAACTCAGAAAGAGAGGATTAGGGTTTTAAAAAAAAAAATAGAAAAAAAAGTCTGTATAATTAGAACTTGTGGAGAAAACGACGACCAATAGCCACTTAAAATTGGACTGCCGCCACTACCATACCCTATACCCACTGCCTAGCCTTGTTAATACTCCTAGGACTATCATTGGTGGCTGAAAGTCCATTGGACATGTAAGTATAATTTCAACTCGAATCTTGTTTAATTTATTCAAATTATCAAATTTATTTAGAAAATTATGAAATTTTGTATTATGGATTTTTATATATGTATATTTAGGGAAAAATTTTAATTTGATGAATTTATGTCTGAAAATATACTGTGCTTGAGAAATCTCGTAAACTTGTGATTTGTCCAAATATGTAAATAAATGATCTTAGGGGTGTAGTTTTAAACTTAAAATTTTTATGTAGAGTATTTAGAGAATATAGAACAATTCTATGAAGAGATTTTTCAGAATTTAATTTTTCAAATTTTTAGATGATTTTTAGGCCTTAAAATGATATATAAAATAGGTAATTTGGGGCTACTGATTTGGTATGTAATTAGGTGTTTAACAATATTAATATATGATGTAGTATGATACTTATGGTATTTAGGGTGTTAAATATAATTATTATGTGTATTATATAGTAAATATATGTAAATTAATAATATGTGAAATTGGAAATATAATAAATAGAAAATATTAGGTTAAAAATTGATAATATAGTAATAATAATAGAACACAACAAATTTTATATGAACTTAAATTTTAGTGAATTATATGAAAAACGTAGATTTTTATCATATCGAGAGTCAATTTGGTAGCTAAATTAGGATTAGGGTATATCATACAAACCAAAATATTGATTAAGGGCCACATGTGATATTTAGAATATATGAATATAACGTGATTAATTTCATATTATGGTTTGGAACGCATTCATAGGATATATATATAACACTTGTTGTCGAAATTGAATTAGAACCTAAATTGAAACCGGATTCGGAAACCGATTCCAAGACTAACTTAGAATGAATTAGTAATAAATAATATATATATATATATATATATGGAAAATTGAGTCAAATCATGACATAAAGTTTATATATTGTAAAGATATAAATACTAAAAGAGTATTTATATTATGGAATACGTAGAGGCGAGTGATCTATGACGAGCTAACTGAGAACTTCAAGTAAGTTGGGTTCAATACTTTAATGTATTTTGGAATACTATTTTAAAGTACTCGAAGGCTTAGAATTGTATGTGATTGTGCTTGTAGGTAGTTATATATGCATGTGCTTGTGTGTATTTGACTTCGTGTTGAAAATCTGTGTTGTGTTTTGGTGATTGTTGTGAATTGAGTGGTGTGAGATTGTTTGATCACCTTAAACTGAATTTAATTATAACCTACTTAAATACCCTAATTAGACATGCATTGCAACTTTTTAGGAGGCTGTTAGGATTGTCTAACCAAACACTGATACTTTCGAAAATGATAATGTTGGATGGCATTAGATAGCATAATGGTCTTTTCTTCATCTTTAGCTAAACTAAGTAACAGGAGAGAAGGTCGCGGTAAGGATGAGGACATTGCATCGAAGGATAGTTATGGGATGAGAGGTGTCTCCATTACAAACCTGGGTTTAGTTGTAAGCTGTTGCATAAACATTAAAACTCCTTAACCCGAATTAGAGTTGGTGAAATTACTCTGGTTTCACAACGGACCGGACTCCATTGTGTGATTACATTTGCGTATTGCATTACATATAATTAATTGTTTGAAAACCTGTTTGTATTTGTTATGCATTCTTAAGTCTCCATCCTAACTTACTAAGTTGTTGGTTGCTCATACCTTTATAGATTTTCTTACAAGTATTGATTGATATATCGTGTTATAACTATCCCGAGGTTAGTATCTTTTGAAGTGCTAAGCTATGGGGGAGTGAGAATTAAGCTAGTTAATGTAATCGAGTCTTCTAGAGTTTTGTTATTAACTCTTAAGTTTTTGGACCAATTATGTAATATGTAATATGCTACTTATTAAATTACCTTAGCATATAGAATTTCTTAGGAATGTAAGACAGTATGATTATTTTAATATAAATATGACTTAAAGTTTTTAGTTATGTATATAAATTCTATCTTTAATTATGAATAACTGTTTACTTTAAAGCGAGAAGTCGTAGATGCCTTGTGTAAATCGTATATATGATAGGGACTTTGAGGTTAGTTACTATTATAGGTTGGTTTACATGGCAAAATTGCCACGATTCTATCACTTCGAGGTATAATAGTTCTCGATTGGTATCAGAGCGTAGTTCTAGTGAACTCGCTTTGAAGTGTCATAATTTAAAAGAGTCATAATTTAAAAGACATAGATAATATGGGATCACATTGAAAGTAGGTAGTATTAATTGGGCAATACATATATGTTGTATTAAGTATACTAAAATAGAAGTAAGTATAATATTTAGTATACTGAATGTTAATTGATCCTAAGTTTAATTATAGGGTTGACTGGGAGAGTTGATACTAAGTTGGTTATGTTTTAGTTAGGATGGTGAAGAGTCTACCATTGACTATAGAGTTAAGATGCAATGGTTGTTATTAGAGCTGGCTGATTGGAATTTAGTCAAGATCATTGATGAGATCATTGATAAATTTCATGATGAAATGTGTTGTTGTTGGCAGGATCAGTGGGTGTGGATGGAGATGAGTTTAGGGCCTCAATACAATAAGTATATTGCCATAGCAGCCTTTGAGTAGAGGTGGTTGGAGAGAGAAGAAATTATATCTTTGATGATGCCTTTGAGATACTTTCCAGCTAAGTTAGAAGAGGGGAGACCTTACCCAGCTAATATCACCCATATTCCTATTGGAGTCTTACATATTCCTAAACGTTATCCACTAGGGATTATTAACTGGTTCCCTTGTTATCCTGAACCAATTGAAGCAAGCATAGAGATACCCTTGGAACCAAATGAACCTAATCTAGAACTTGAGATGCAAGAACCACCATAAGAAAATCCACCACCGGTAGAGCTCCAAGAAGCATCCCATTCAAATACATAGAGTAATCATTAAGAAAATGAGGCTAATGTTGACAAGAATCAAGAGGAAGAGGATCCTAAGGAGGAAGAACCTAAAGAAGAGGAACTCGAAGAGGAGGAACAAGAGATGGGAAATAAAAATGAACTTGGTGTAGATATTCATTCATTAGTTATGTAAGTGATAGTTGACACTGGGATAGGAAATGGATATGCAGTTGAGTTTGAGGATGATGAGGTACATGAGGTGATTATGATTCCTGAGAGTCTAGAAGTAATATTAATAAGTTCTGAATCAATAAGTGAAGAGGAAGATAATTTAGTAGGTGGTCATATGGATTGGGATCCCTTTGATCAGGTAGCTACCATAGATAGTTCGAATGAGGATTAGTTATAGCTGGATGACTGACTTTGTTTAGTTAGATCTTTAGGTGATTTAGTGGAAATTTTGGCTGAAACTGATGTATCTTAGATCTTTTGATGTATACGTGACTTTTGATGTATTTTCTGACTGTTGATGTATTTAGTAGCTTTTGGATCAAGTTTGATGTAATCAAATCTAATGTCATCTTTTGTATTGTACAGTTGTAAATACCGAATCTGTACTAGATTATGTAAGTAGTAATGTAATTGAGTTGTAAATCTTATGTATGTATTCAAGGGTTTATTAAGTTGTACCTTTTTGTTCCTAAAGTTGTAATCAACTGTAATGATGCAAAGCAAGAACCATGTTAACAGCGAAAGTTATATTCATTACGTATATTGATTGGAAAGATATTGTTATTGCTATTTTATATAAGCACAAATTATAGGAATTTAGTAATTTCTAAAATATTTATAAAACTAAAGAATTGGATAACTTATAAATAGATATGTATATAGGTTTTTAAGTTATAAATATTAAGTATGGCTGAAGCTGGAAATGGGAGTTGTAATGGAGGAATCGAGGGAAATCAAAACCTTCCACCATGAGTACCATCATGCCTAAGGGAATAAAATAGATAGGATATACCCCTACCACCACCACCACAAGAAGGTATACCAATTAGGCAATTACTTGCCAGTATGTATATTATGATGAGGAAGTAAGGAGTATTGATTTAGCATCTTATGAATGATGGTAATATGGGAAATAGAGAGTTACAAGTAGTTGAACAAAGAATGGAATGACCACAAGAGGTAAATAAGCTTCTTGAGTTTGTAAAAGCAAATTGTTACTTTGAGGGAGAAATGGGTAAGCTAACATTAGCTAACGATTGGCTAGCCTAAATTGAGCAGATTTTTGAGGCGTTTAGAGTTCCTGAATCCTAAAAGTTATCATATGGCACTTTTATGTTAAAGTTAGCTGCTCGACTTTGGTAGGACTCGAAAGTAAGACAATTAGGAAATAATATTACTTAGCAAAGATTTAAGGAGGAATTCAAGAAAGAATACTTCCTTCGTAATGTCTAGAACAAAATGGTGAGAGATTTATTTGAACTTAAGAAGGGGGATATGAGTGTGACATAGTATGAAACTAAGTTTAATAAATTGTTGCAATATGCACCTGACTCATATAGGGATAATGTTGAATTAAAGAAGGATTTGTTCTTTACTGAATTTGACTCTACAATGTGTGGTAAGTTAGAAGACTATGGTATCTTTACTTATAATGATGTGATAGATAAGGCAAGGTAATTGAAGAATAATTACATAAGGATGCATGCAATGTAGAGTCAAAAGATCAACAAAGGTTCTTGACCTGGTTCATCATTTAAGAGATCATATCCTGGTGTAACTAGTAGTTCTAGATAAAAGAGAAGGAAACCAACAACTTTAGCTAGTAGCCTAGTATAGTCGGTTCTTGGTTTGAGTTTTTATGATAAGGATGGTAATGTTAAGTGCTGGAAATGTGACACAAATCATTTTTTGGGAAACTATGCTTAACTTAAAGGAAAATGTTTTATATGTGGAGATCATAACCATATGATGCAAGCGTGCCCTAGAATGAAACTCATGAAATATAATAAATGTGGTAGAAATGGGCATTTCCCTAGGTATTGTCTATAGTTTGGATAAGGAACTAAGAAGACTGGAGGTTTTGATAACACGACCGCACCTGCTTGTATCTTTGCCATAGAGGATATGGGAAACGAGGAGGATGAAGATTTTGCAAATTAGATAGAGGAGTACTATCATGATGATGTTGAAGAGATTATGGGAGTCGAAGAAGAAAATGATGAAGGACTTGTGATAGGTATATATTCAGACTATTTATTTTGATGATAATTTAATTGTAAGTTAAATTGAAGTGTTTAGGTTTTGAGTTTTATGAATGCAAGTTTAGTTAGTAATCATAGTATTATTACATTTCAGGAAATGTGCTTATAAATGGACAACCTACTTTTGCATTATTTGATACTAGTGCATCTTATTCCTTTGCAAGTCAGAAATTCATAAATAAATAGGAGATTATTGTGGTTAAGATTAACACAACTTATTGAGTTAGAACTCCTACTAGGGAGAAGGTAATGACTTAAGAAGTGGTAGCCGATGGTAGAATTAAGATTCAAGAGAAGGAATACTCTATAAGTCTTGTAATATTACCTATAGAGGTTTATGATGTAATAGTGGGAATAGATTGGTTGTCTAAGCATAAAATGATTGTAGAATGTAGAAGTAAAACTATTACTCTTAATGATGGAGAAATGATATTTCAAGGAAAGGCTGGTGGAAGTAAATTGAATTTAGCCGTAGTGGAGATATGTGATGAGTTATATGAAACAAAGGTGGAAGAGAATGATTGGAAATTTTGTTGGGTGTTTGCCATATAAGTAAAGAAAGAGGCACCCAAAGTAGTGAACATACTGGTAGCGTATGAATTTTCGAATGTATTTCCAGAGGATTTACCAGGTTTAATTCCACATTAAGAGTTGGACTCTATTGAGTTAGTTCCTGGAACTAAGCCTACATTTAAGGCTCTATATTAGATGTCACTTATGGAACTTCAAGAGCTGTTAGATAATGGATTTATTTGTTTGAGTGTTTCAACATAGGGAGCACCGGTATTATTTGTAAAGAAGAATTGTGTATAGATTATTAGGAAATAAATAAGGTTACCATTAAAAATAGGTATCTATTACCCTGCATTGATGATTTTTTGATTAGCTACAAGGTGAAATTATGTTTTTTAGAATTGATTTGAAATTGGGATATCATCAATTATGAGTTAAGCTGGAGGATATGCTTAAAACTACATTTAGAACACGATATGGTCATTATGAATTTTTGGTGATGCCTTTCGGTTTGATGAATGCCTTGACTGTATTCATAGATTTGATGAATTGCATATATCAACCATATTTGGATAAATTTGTTGTGGTGTTTATTAATGATATTTTGATCTATTTGAAAACCAAGGAGGAACACATAGAGCATTTACGGTTGGCATTACAGAAACTAAGAGAAAATAAATTATATGCCATGTTAAGTAAATGTGATTTCCGGTTAGATAAAATTTCTTTTCTGGGTCACATTATATGTAGTGAAGGAATCTCTACAAATGCTAACAAGGTGAAAGTCGTAATGGATTGGAAGCAACCAACCATTGTTTTAGAGACGAGGAGATTTCTAGGTATAGCTAGATACTACTGACGATTTATAAAGGATTTTTCTAAAATTGCCAGGCCATTGACTTGATTAAACCAGAAGGATGTAAAATATGAATGGGCTAAAGATTATGAGTTGAGTTTTCAAGAGTTGAAGAAATGACTGGTTACAACACCACTATTAACATTTCCTAATCTAGATAAACCTTATAGCATGTATAGTGATGCTTCTCAGAATGGATTGGGTTATGTATTGATGCAGGATAGAAAAGTTGTTGCATATGCATCAAAACAATTGAGGCCACATGAAAGGAATTATCCAACCTATGATTTAGAGTAAGTAGCTATAGTGTTTGCTTTGAAAATTTGGACACATTATTTATATGGACAACGGTCTGAAAAATACACTGATCACAAGAGTTTGAAGTATTTCTTTACTTAAAAGGAGCTAAACTTAAGATAGAGGTGATGGTTGGAGTTGATTAAGGATTATGATTTGAATATAAATTTTCACCTTGGAAAAACCACTTTGATGGCAGATGCTTTAAGTGGAAAGAATTATGAACAGGTTGCATTACTGTTAACTTCTTAATGTGAATTGGTGCTTAAATTTGAAAAGTTGAAAATTAGGTTTGATTGGTGTAGACCTAATAGTCAGATAATGAATTTAGATCAACAACCTACTTTATTGGAGAGAATTAAACAAAAGCAAGAGGAAGATAAAGATCTGATGGAAATGAAAGAGAAATTAAGCAAAGAAAATGATTTTGACTTCAAAGTGGATGAAAGGGGCATACTAAAATTTAGAGGAAGGATATGTGTGCCATAAGATCTTGACACAAGAAAGGAAATTTTGGATGAAGCATACATTACAGGTTATATCGTACACCCAAAAGGAAAGAAAATGTAATAAGATTTAAACCTCCTATTTTGGTGGAATGGAATGAAAAGAGATATGGTATAGTATGTGGTAGAATGCATTATGTGTTAACAAGTTAAAGTATAACATCAGAGACTGAGTGGACTATTACAACCTTTGGAAGTATCGAGATGGAAGTGAGATCATATCACGATGGATTTTGTGCTAGCACTACCTAGGACTCTGGCTGGTTATGATTTAATCTAAGTAGTTGTAGATAGAGTAACAAAGAGTACACACTTCTTACCTTATTGGATGGGCGATATAATGGAAAAGATGGCTAGGCTATATATTCGAGAGATAGTAAGATTATATGGTATACTTGAAAGTATTGTTTTTGATCGTGCAGTCGATTTGTATCTAAATTTTGAGAGAGTTTACATAGAGCTTTGGGTATAAAGTTGTAATTTGGTACAGCTTATCACTCGCAAAGAGATAGACAATTTGAGCGAATGATTCAAACCTTAGAAGATATGTTGCAAGCTTGTGTATTAGATTTTAGAAGTGATTGTGATAGATATTTACCATTAATAGAGTTTGCTTACAATAATTGTTATCATGTGACTATACATATGGCACCTTATAAAGTATTATATGGGAGAAAATATAGATCGCCACTGTATTGGGATCGTGAGGAATATGTAATTATTGGACCTAGCATAATCGACCAAACGAGTGAGAAGGTTAAGATTGTATAACAACAAATGAAGAAAGCTCAGGACCGTTATAAGAGTTGGGCATATTTGAAGAGAAGGCTATTGGAATTTCAAGTTGGAGATTATGTTTATGTCAAGATAAGTCCATTTAAAGGACCCAGATGGTTTGGCTCGAAAGGAAAGTTGAACCCATGATATATTGGTCCATTTGAAGTATTGGAGAAGGTTGCTAATGTATCTTATAGGATAGCCTCACGTCTAAGTTTGTCAGGTTCCCATGATGTATTTCATGTTTATATGTTGAGAAAGTTCATTAAGAACCGAATGTAATCATGGAAATAAAGCCAGTAAAGTTAAAGAGGAATTTTCAAGTAGAGAAGTAGCCTATCAAAATACTAGATAATTGGGTTCAGAAGTTAAGGAATTGAGATATGGAATACGTGAAGGTCCAGTGGAATAAAGGTTTAGACTTGGAGATTACTTTGGAGTCGAAAGTAGTAGTGATGAAGCAATAACCATGGCTTTTCTAACTTCTAGGCTATTAAAAGTATGTGATTATCATTTTTGGTTATTTAAGTGTAATTTAGATATATAAAAGTTTTGAGGACAAAACATTTTCAAAGGGAGGTGGAAATGTAAGCCCTGTAATTGAAAGATTGGATTCAATATGTAAGATTTAGAGCGATTGGATAAAGTATCCAGTTGAGCCTAAATTATACGACGAAGCTAGGAGTATTAATAAAAGTGACCCTATAAGTTTGAATTTAGGAAAATAAGTAATAAAATATTATAATAAAAATTATAAGCATATTGCCCATTACTTATTAAAAATGTATAAAATGAGTTTCGATAGTTAATGGATCGCTATAAATAAATTATATGTACACTAAAAAACATAGAATAATATAAATAATATTTATGAGTATTTATTTATATTCTATATGTATTTACGTGAAGGTAAAAATACCTAAAATTATTTAAAATGCTAGAAATATATTAAATTAATGCTAAATAATTAAATAAAATTACAAAAAAATCAAGAAAAAATCATAAGAAAGCAAGGAATTATCCAGATACAGGTTGTGGCATGTTGGGATTAAGAAGAAAAAAAATAACTAATCACATTAAGGCAAATATAAGGTAAATTGGAAGAGGATAAGGGTTAAATGTCAACTAAAAATGCAAAAGCAAACCCTAAACACCCCTATAAAATTAGAAAACACCCATCACAATTCATTTTGGTCAGATACACATCCAAGAAAAATAGAGAGAACTCAGAAAGAGAGGATTAGGGTTTTTTTTTTACAAAAAAAATAGAAAAAAAAAATCTATGCAATTAGGGCTTATAGAGCGAACCCACAACCAACAGCCACTTGGAATTGAACCACCACTACCACCATACCCTATCCCCACCACCTAGCCTTGCCAACACCCTTAGGACCACCACTGGTGGCCAGAAGTCCATCGGACAGGTGAGTTTGATTTCAACCCAAATCTTATTTAAGTTATTTAAAATATCAAATTTATATAGAAAATTATGAAATTTGGTATTTTAGGTTTTTATATATGTAGATTTAAGGAAAAATTTTAGTTTGATGAATTTATGTTTAGAAATATATTGTGTTTGAGAAATCCTGTAAACTTGAGTTTTGTTTGATTTAGAAATAAATGACCTTAAAGATATAGTTTTATACTTAAAATTTTTGTGTAGAGTATTTAGAGAATATAGAATAGTGTTATCAAGAGATTATGCAGAATTTAATTTTCGAAATTTTTAGATGAGTTTTAGGTCTTAAAATGATATAAAAAATACGTAATTTGGGACTAATTAAGTAATTAAAGGGATAATTTCTGATTTAGTATGTAATTAAGTGTTTAAGGATATTAATATCTGATGTAGTATGATACTTGTGGCATTTAAAGTATTAGATATAATTATTATGTGTATTATATAGTAAACATATATAAATTAATAATATGTGAAATTGAAAATATTATGTTAAAAATTGATAATATAGTAATAATAATAAAACACAACAAATCTTATATGAACCTAAATTTTAGTGAATTATATGAAAAATATAAATTTTTATTACATCAGGAGTCAATTTGGTGGGTAAATTAGGATTAGGGTATATCGTATAAACCAAAATATTGGTTAAGGCCCAAATATGATATTTAGAATACCTGAATATAATGTGATCAATTTCACATTGTGGTTTAGAATGCATTCTTAGGATATATATATAACACCCGTAGTTGAAATTGAATTAGAATCTAAATCGAAACTGGATTTGGAAATCGATTCCAAAACTAACCTAGAATGAATCGATAATAAATAATATATATATATATATACATATATATACGTAAAAAGTTGAGTCAAATCATGACATAAAGTTTATATATCATAAGGATATAAATACTAAAAGAGTATCTATATTATAGGATACACAGAGATAAGTAACCTGCAACAAGTCGAGTGAGCTAATTGAGGACTTCAAGTAAGTTAGGTTTAATACTTTAATGTATTTTAGAGTATTATTTTAAAGTCTCAAAGGCTTAGGATTGTATATGATTGTGCTTGTAAGTAATTATATATGCATGTGCTTGTGTGTCTTTGACTTCGTGCTAAAAATTTGCATTGTGTTTTGGTGATTATTATGACTTGAGTAATGTGAGATTGTTTGATTACCCTAAATCGAATTTAATTTTAACTGACTTAAATACCCTAATTAGACATGCATTGCCATCCTTTAGAGGACTATTAGGATTCTGTAACTAAACACCGACACCTTCAAAAGGATAGTGCTGGATAGCCTAATGGTTTTTTTTTTTTTTCATCCTTAGCCAAACTAAGTGACAGAAGAAAAGGTCACAGTAAGGATGGGGGCATTGGTTCGAAGGGTAGTCAAGGGGGGAGCGGTGTCTCCATTGCCCAAACCTAGGTTTGGTTGTAAGTTGTTGCATAAACATGAAAACTCCTCGACCCGAATTAGCGAGTGAAATTACTCTGATTTTACTGCGGACCAGACCACATTGTGTGATTGCATTTGTGTGTTGTATTGCATATAATTAATTGTTTGAAAACCCCACTTGTGTTTGTTATGTATTCTTAAGTCTTCATCCTAACTTATTGAACTGTTGGTTGCTCATACCCTTATAGATTTTTTTGTAAGTACTGACTGATATATCATGCTATAACTATCTTGAGGTCAATATCTTTTGAAGTGATAAGCTATGGGGGAGTAAGAATCAAGTTGGTTAATGTAATCGAGTCTTTTAGAGCTTTGTTATTAACTCTTAAGTTTTTGGACCGATTATGTAATATGTAATATATTACTTATTAAATTACCTTAGCATATAGAATTTCCTAAGAATACAGGACAGTATGAGTGTCTTAATGTAAATATGACTTACAGCATGTTTAGTTTATGGAATAGAATAGTAAGGGAATGGAATTGCAATTATGAGGGAATGGAAAGAGGTGCATAACTAATGATTGTGTTTAGTATAAGGTAATGGAAATAGAAAAACTTTGTTTACTTGCACGAAATCAACGGGGAATACACAATGAATAGAATGTGAAATCTCGAAAATACCCTTGGTCAAATAAAAATACACAAATGAGTTACAAAGATAACCTAGGTTAGCTAGAAGAATACATCATCCCATCTTCTTCATCCCCAATTATTATAGGAAGCCTTAACCACAGACAATCTAGCACCATCCATGGTTGATTGCAGCAATGCCCAAGCTAGAGCTAGGATTCTCCATTACGTACTTCACATCCCTTCACTAACAAGGAGCCCCAATCACCAGATCTTGCGTGTCAAAGCCCTAGAATAAAATCGCACAACCAATTTTTCGCTGTCATTAGGTCCATCTTTTACACCTTATAACTAAGAGCTTAAGGTAGAAGCTATGTGGCATGTTAATCTCCTACCCCTTTCTCTCTGCAGAATTGACCCATCATGGAATTTGTTGAATGTACGCTTGAAACCCGCACGACGTACGTTATTCAGGTGATTTCATCCTTATATGTATGTGCATATGTATCAAAATCAGGAAAGCCACTACTCTACCTACGTTTCTGATTTCGATTATTTGATAGTTTGACTTTCATATTAAAATGTGATGGGAAATGGCTGGTGTCCTATTTTTGTGTAAGTGGAAAATTGTTTATGTAGCATTAAAAGGACACATGATGTTATTAAAGAAAAACTTTTGCATCGTTGGTGGAAAAACTGGTTGAGGTAACCTTTACTACTTTGCTTCTGATATTACAAATATATTGGAAATTGGAATGTAAAGGGAGAGGACATGTAAAAATTGATAAGCATGTTAATGTATTCTTGAAAGGTCTCTTAACTTTGAACAAGTATCTAACTTAGGTTTTTGTCATTTTTTTGGATGTCCAAAGATTGTCAAGCACTAAGTTTCCTTGCAATTTAAGGTTAGTAGATTTTGATTCCCATCTTCTCCTCAATTCTAATGTTATAAGAAACTGTATTTGTCTATGGATTTAGATAAAACTTTTTTGATAATTAAATATCAATCTTAGTTATGGACATCTTAATTAGCAAGTCCATTATGTTGTGATTTTAAGGCTAATGGCATCATGGTCTAAATGACTATAATATAGGAAATGAAAAGTAGGCTGCCATATATTTGAGCCATACTAATTCTATTTTAGCCTTTTGAAGAACATGGAAAGCATCCATGAAAAGACTTCTGTCTAATCTCTCATGAAAAAAACACGTGCCCTTACTAAAAATCAATGACGGCAATTCGCCATTGTTCCGTTTTATCAAACCCCCGTGTATATCCAACCTTGCATGATGCATATTGACTTGTAAGCTTCATTTGGAATTGTTCTTCCTTTAAATGTTTTGATAAAATGCATTGTATGGATATCGTTCTCATTAGAAGCAAACATGGTCTGTGTTTTTGGTTAATATTCATGCTATGTACATTTATAGAGAGTCAACTCCAAAACTAAGTTACACTGCTTAAAATAAAGCTTAATTCTCTTTTCCTTTTCACAAGTAGTTGAAAGAAAAGATAAGGATAAGTGAACCTTCTCTACCACTACTCTTTCTCCCCCTACCCCTCTCTTAGGATATTATGTTCATCTTTATCTAAATTAGAGGGAAGATTTTTCTTTCATTTTTTTTTTTTTGGTTTCACTCCTTAGTTTCCCTTAATAGATTTTAATAAAGGATGTTAGACTATTTCAACACTTGTTAGTTATGTTTTTTGAATTCGAATAAACTGGTTAGCTATGGCTTCTACAATTTAAATAAGTGGCTGTTATGAAAACCTTGATTTTAGGAGTTAGTTTTGTTGATTTTTAGATACGATTTTAGTCTTGTATTCATTAGCTTTATGACCTACAAAAAAAAAAGCTCCTTGTTATAATATCAAGGAAAAGAAATGTAGAGCTTATGACTTACTGATTTACCTTTATCTCAAAATAAATTAGCATTTTATTTACTTGTTTTAAGTTTTATATGAGACCAAAGTTATAACTTAGTATTACATCCAATTTATTAGAGTTTAAGAGGTAAAAACACTTGATAGAAATACTTAAACACATGACATAAAGTAAGTGAAATGTATTTGCAAAACAAAACAACGGATTAAAGGTGAGACTGAGTGTGAAAGGTGAGTAATGGAAAACCAAATGCAAACCAAATGCCTTAACACTTATCAGTTCTTATAGGAATAAATTACCGATCCTAGAAGAAACAGATGAAACTCATTTTATTTTGTTTGAGCTATACAACACTTTGGTAAGAATATCAACTACCTACTCATCATATTTGCAATGATGTAATTTCACTCTTCCTTTTTCAAGTAATTCTCATATGCAGTGAAACCTTGTGTCAAAATGTTTTGTTCTTCCTTGTTGCCCGAAATTTTTAGCTAACATAATAGCTAATTTACTATCACAACAAAGATTACAATATGTAATGCTTTCTTGCTTTAGAAATTTCATTATATTCATGACCCATATACCTTGCTATGCTGTTGTAGTTGTAGCCACGTACTTATATTTGTCCATGAGAGAGTAACAATGTCTTACTTTCTTAAGCAACATGAAAAGCTATTGGAACCAAGATTAATTGCATATCCTATTATGCTCCTTTTGTCTCCCATGGAATTACTCTAATCATTAGTAGAAAAGGCATGTAACTCAAGCTTCTTTCCTCTTTCATTTCATACTCCAAGTTGCATTGTGCCAACTAAGTATTTTACAATTCTTTTCACTACACATTCATGTGCTACACTAGATCATTCATAAATTTTGATACAAGATTCATAGCAATTACTATATCTATCATCGAGTTGATAATGTACATTAAACTACCAACCATGCTTCTAAATCTTCTTTCAATGACATGAGCTTCTCCATCATTCAATCTTACCTTCAACCAACTTATTGGGGAACTTTGAAGTTCGTCAACTAAAACAGAATAAGATTTGTGTAAGTCTATTGTTGTAGCGAAGTATTCCCTTCTCTCCCATCTCTTTTGAGCATGTGTATGGTATTAAGGAAAAGTAATCACCAGGCATGGGTTTGGAATTTTCGTATTTATATTCTTTTGATTTCCATAATCAATGTAAGTGAAATTATAAGAATATGGATAACCTCATACGATGGCATAAAGTTGTCTAAATTTCGAACCAACCTTAATCATTAGTTCATAAATTGAGTGAAAGTAAGAAGATGAAAAAATGGAAGGATCCATTTAGCCTCATGCACATCCATGTTTGTTAGTACAAGTGCCAAAAGACTTACATAGTTATAAACGTATTCCCTTGAATGTTACTTTTCGATTATATCCATCTAATGTGCTTACATCCAGTTTAAGAAATCACGCCTTATATCCATTGGATTGAGGCACAAGCTGTGTGTCCTATCATTCTCATACCTATTGGTAGATGCAAAATTGACCCATGTTAGAATTCGTTGATCAGCCGTCTAGATCTTGTCTGAGGTTTGTTGTTTAAGTAATCTCTTTTTTATATATGTGCATATGTATAACAAACGAGGAAGTTGTTACTCCACTTATGTTTCTAATATCGATTATTTGATAATCATGATTGTAATACTATAATGTGATTGGAAATGGCTGGTGTCTTATTTCTATTTAAGTAGGACCTTCTTTAATGTTGTATTAAAAGGAGAGATGATGTTAAAAAGGTTGTTTTTAGTAATCCCCTAATCTGCAATGGAAAGTAAAAAGTTTAACATACTACATATTGGTCTTTTAATAATAAGGGAAAGTTCTTTTTAGGAGCTTTGTTTTTTAAATTTTCATTACAATGGAATTACGTAAATCGGGTTTACGGTTAATTAATTAGTTACTATGTCACTTATGAAGGTAAAATATCACAAAGAATATTATACTTAACTACTTTCACTATAAACATTGCTCACTAACAATATTCTCACTGTAACTAGGTAATGTGCTTATAGTTACCTTATGAAGTGTTATATGGAATTTTACCCTCCAAGAAATGTCCAAATCTATATTACATTTTTCCCCCAAGAATCAAAAAACTTGTTATGCAATTAAATATCCTTAGCTACCTATTTATTACATTCATGTAGTTGTATTAAGTTCAAAGTATGCAGTTTTTACTATATTCTAGTACTTCTATGTTTATATGTCCGAGCATAAAATGATAAGAGATGATAAAACTGCTACAACTTAGATTTATTTTGCATCGCTACAACTTAGAATTATCTCCATTATTATTGCTAATTTAACAAATGGCCTATAGGGAAAGGTGCAACATAGTATCACCATGTCTAGTGCATCAGATTCTTCAACTTCTCAAGTTAGGGGATGCATAAACGATATTTGCTTTTATGAAAATGAGACTACTGTAGTATTTTCTTGGTAGCCTTGGACGTTTAGAAGAAGATTTCGTAGGTGTCCAAAACATTGGGTATGCATGTGACTCATATCTACGTATACTTTCTTAACTTATTCCTCTTTGCTGAACATTTAAAATCCATCTAACATATAGGATGGGGCGGGTAGCCAATTCCTTAAGTGGATAAATCCACTAACATGCGAGTGTGGCCTGATGATTGGAAAGAATGTCCTCAAGCGTCTTCATCAGTCTGAACATCAATTAGAGATCGATCAAACAACGAACAAAGAAGTTATCATAAAATGGAAAAAGGTCTTCGCTCACTATGTGCATTACTTAGTAGTCGACAAAAGATCTTACAAGTGCTATTGTGTATCTCTTTGCTCTTGAACATTGCAACGCTCATTACTTATGTTAGACATAATAGGCATCATATGTCTGACATGGCACATCAGTGCTTGCCTTGATTAAATTATCGACTGCTATCATTAAATGACAACCGTGGTTATGATTTTGTTTACCAGTAACTTACTTTAATGGACTGTATTTTATATGGTGTGTAAATGATTTGTATGTTTTTTTGGCCATGTCTAATTAATGTTATGTCCCATATAATGAGAAATTATATGAAATTTTGTCTTGTTTACATATTCACAGATAATGTCATACCCTTGTCCACTTGTATCTTAGTGGACATTAGAGTGGCTATTTTTTCAAATGACCCTTATGTAAGCTAACATTATTGCATGTGGAAGTTATTGCCCTACATACTTGAAAACCATATGCAAGTTCGTATCATCGATAGTAATTTGGCTTGCCATGGTGGAACATGCAATGAGGAAAAACTTCAGAATAACATTATTATTGTTGCTATTATTTTTCCTTCCAATTACTAATGAGGTTGAACTTAGAAGAAATATACTATATGCATAAGAATGTGACCTCTAATATAAAGACTAGTGAAAATTATTATGATGATTTTTTCATAACTAATAAATTCTACGTTATACGAGTTAAACTTTAAAGTTAGTCTTGATAGTGTAAAGTTTAACGTAAGATAGAACTTCCATACTAGATGTTGGAGAAGCCATTTTTTTCGGAACTAACAATGTTAATTCATGATTCTCCTTAAATATTGAACACTAGATCGAGCATCTCAGACATCATTTTAAATTTTGGGATGTTGGTTTACAAGGCCATATATATTATAATCGTATTAATACTAGATTTTTTTAGGATAGCAAGATAACATTGATAAACTGCAACACGTATTAAACTATACTTTTTACCCATTCATATTATACTTCTATTGATAATCAAATGCTTTCAATATTTTTTGTTAAACCAAAAAATGCTTTCAACCTATTTGTTATAAATCAATATATACCTAATAATTAAAAATTAAATAAGTTACAAGAACTAGTACAATATGTCAGCTGCAACAGAACATAGGCATAAATTTTAGACTTCATATGACATTTATAATTCAGTTGCACCATGTGAACGTCAAGGCACAACTATAATGTGGGTGCATTAACATGACCTGGATAGAATATAACTATGACATCATTATATTGCATTTTTTAAGTATTGCACATATGTGCCAAAGGTCACCATGGACTATTTATACAATTTCATAATTGAAATTTGTGTATTAGGTATGTACAATATTTACTTAGATAAAAAAAAGGAAACCCATCATCAGATATGATTGCCTCTACGCAACAGCATCATGTACGTATGGTTAGTTACCACCCATATGCACAAAAAACAAAAAACACCAAAAAAGAAAACATTTCACTTTTTTCAGCTTTACGTGTCATATAAGTGCTCTTGGATGTAGTCCAATTGCTCTTTAGTTGGCAAGCTGTAGAGGATGGTGACACTATATGGCCTTTTAAGAAGTTTATGAAGTGTGGTATAAATTTCACCTCAACTCAAGCCTTCAACATCACCCAGGAAGTTCCTTAATATCTCCATTTAGGTTGTTATTTTATCAGTTGCCAATGTATGCACTAACTCATGGACGATAGACTTCATATCCTTCATTCCTTCTTCAAACATTCTCATCATTTCAGGCATTTCCTCATCTACATGTGCTGATCTCTTCCTCTTCGAGGGTAGGCCAAGTTACACTTTGGCGGATGGATGGCACTTTTGCTCCCTTTGGTACAGGTATTTCTTCTACCATATCTTGTTCTTCTACTTGTTCCATGTTTATCTCCTCTAGTACATCCTTAGTCATTTGTACATCTAAGTTGGTCACACGATCTTTCCCATATATCATAGACAATTTAGCCAGGTATGGGAAGCTCTTATTTATCCACTTAGATGTAGCAAGATGGCTCTGAAGAAAAAAAAAAAGAGGGAACAAAATGAAGTTAAAATAAAACAACCAACCCATTCATTACAAGATAGACCTGTAAAACCCATAATTAGCACAACATATATGATATTATTTCACTACTTTATGCAGTTTCAACTTATTCAAATCAATAAATAATGTAACTAACCATGTGGCATCATCTAGTTTTTTTTTTTTCGTGTAGTAATAAGTGTACAATAGTCAATTACAATAACTAGGCACAAAATGACCGATCATTCATAAAATGTAGCACATGGACATAGCCAATATCATAAGTGAAACTAATGTTTCAAAGCCCCAAGAGTGAAATTGAAAGAGAAAAAAAGGATAGATTTAATTGTTTTTATTACACATAATAGATACATTAGGCTTTCATGAAGAGAGCTCCAACATCTGTAAGGATTATCATCCTACAATATATAGAGCAAAGACGACTCCATGAATATACCTACAGTTGACAAAATAATCAAGGGCATATACTTACTATATACTATTCTCTAGATTGCAAAATCGCATATGCTCAAATGGAGGAATGTAATTACATGCATTCTTATAAAGGGGTTTATGGATGTCCAAACATAACCATTTTCTTCTAACAAGTTCAAACAATGTCAAGGATCCCATATTTCATTTGCTTGTAATGGTCCCTCAAAATATCTTAATTTGTTCTACAGTTGAAGCATGAAAAGATACCAAAGACATAATGAGATTTTGAAATGTGTTCTAACTATTACTATAGCCAACTATGGAAAATTTTCATGATGTAAGCACTAAGTGAGCAAATTATTATTCATACCTCTATATATATGTCCCATACATGCTTCTCTACCACAACCATTTTCCAATCGTTATCCCATTGGAACCCATTAGTTAATCTATTGTACATGTCGTATATGATGCTCCAATCATTCTTTAGAGTCTTGATCCATGACTTTATGTTTGGCTTTGCCTTTAACCTACTATTTGGAAAGCTCACACTTAGCTTACTCTCCAACTCACCCAAGTAACCATACCGAAATCCACAATTGGCGTTATGCGTCTTACTATTGTATAGGTCTACCATAGTGGTAACTAATGCTTCATCTTCTGGAACAGTCCACTTTTGCTTGGTTTGCTTGCCAGCCTTAGCATCCGATTGGGTTGATTGAACCTCCTCTATCAACATATCCCTACAATATAAAGGAAAAAACAGAAAAAAAAAAAACAAACAAAGAAGAGGAAGTAACAAGTAGTGTATTAACAAGGGTAGATGTTCAAGAGTGATTGAACCACTTACAACCTTATGAGTGAACATGTCGAGCAACATAATATCATTATAAGGATAACTCGTGTCATGATAAATAAAAAAGAAATGCACATAAGTATAATTGTATCGACACACGTTAGACTAAAGTCGACAGTTTTAATAACATAACAATGAAAACATTACAAAATCTAAGCTATTGTGGCCACCATTGGAAATTTTTTATATTCATTACAATAGAAGGGAAAACTAAGTAGATCTATTTCTCATAGATCTCCATTCGGCGAACAGCTCGCTCGTTAGTTGTGATCTCTAAGTAGACCACGCATCATTGTTTGCAAGTGTCATGATGAAATCATCACCTATGCCAACATTGTTGTCCACTACCTTAGAAACATCGTCTTCTAGGGGGTCATGAGACATCTCCATTCATATAAAGTTATGTAGTAAGCAACAGGCTAGGATGATACTGTTGTGGATCCTTACTGGATAGAATGATGGATTTCTTATAATACCCCATCTCATCTTTAGAAGTCCAAAACATCTTTCTATCACGTTTCGAGCAGAGGCGTGTTATAGATTGAAAAGTTCTTTCGGGGTTCTTGGCTACTGACTACCATGCCATTCATTGAGGTGGTATCACTGGCCCTAGAATGGTGCTAGAAAGCCCTCGTTATTCGGATAACTACCATCCATTAAGTAATAGCAGCTTGTACAAATGATGTGAAAAAAATGGGGTTAATTGGTATGACATGTGTAATTCTTAGAAGAATGGTGACTTTGATAAAACAAGAGGGGATACCTTAGGGCACTTGCAGACCATTTTGCCTAGTTATTGCATCTTATAAAACTCGACTATCTACCGTAGATCCCTCCCAACCTGGCAATACATACACAAATTGCATAGTTGGTGTAAAAACAACCAGGACATTAGTTGCGATGTCATTTTTTCGAGTTCTATATCTTGGTTTATCATTCATGGGCACTTTAATAGAGACATGTATCCCATCTAAGGCACCTAGACAATTCTACATGATAAAGAAACAGTTATCATCCCATAACTTAGATCTTATATATAGAAGATGCAAATATTGTGTAGTACTGTTATGAGGATTAGGTTATACCTTAAAACACTTCCATCACATGTTTGAGCAAGAGTCGATGATGGGTTTTGGCTTTTTAAGGAGGTGATTGCTCAGTCGAAGTGTTGCATTGAGAACAGAATGGAAGTATTGGCTTACAGTTGCTACGGATTGATTGAAGTTGTGCTTGATAACTCTATTTTTTGCATGATGAGCAAGTATATGCAAGAACATAGCCACTTGCTTATTTGCAAGTAAATGTCTACCATCTCTTAACTCACTTACACCCTCTAACAATTCACATAATTTAAAAAAGGAGCACCATTCTACCCTTGGTTGCTTGATGCAAGTTACATCATCATTGTGAACTGGCCTCTAAATATACTCTTGGTATCGGTAGAAATTCATTTCATATGTTCAAACTCAGGGACGGTATAAGCACACAATTGGATCATAAGACGGTATATGACATCACAATACTCTAGCTATAAGGCTATCACGAAGCATGTAAGTTTTTTTTTCCTTTGTAATTCATTTTAGTGAAAAGTTAATTGATTGACCACTAAAAATAAAGTTAAAAATACGTGTACAAGTCAATTAAGGATAAAGATTGAAGGAGAAATGCAATACACATTCATATATAGGCCACTACCCTTTATGACCTACTTATCTAACCACCTATAATATCTACATATTCTTAGAGACATAGTGGAATGTTTTGCCAAAAAAAATAAAAAAACAAACAAGGAACTTTATAATATCTACATAGTCTTCAATAAGAGACATAATTCGTTATTTTTCAATCATTAAAATTTCCAAATAATAGCTCTTCAGCAATGGAAACTGGCAATAAGGGGTCTATTACTTTTACTTGAAATGTTATGCAACATTTTTCGGAGAAGTGTCATAACTTATACTCCTGTCCTCCTGATTTTCAATTATTATTACATTAGTGTTAGCTTTTAGAGGTAGCTGTTGCAAAAGGTTGTAACCAATGCATCATCGACCATTAAGAAAAATAATGATGGAAAATGGAAAAATTGTTCCTTATTTTTAAAGATTAAATCACTTCCCACGCTTTTCATATCTTAGGAAAAAGAGCTTAATATCAATTTTTTGATAATTTAGGTTTAATTAAATTCTTAACAATGAGAATGATAAGAAAAAAACAATTAATCAACCAATGAAACTAAGACAACTTAACTATAATGAGAAAATGGTAAGCAAAATATGTTAAAAACTTGTGTTAAAGAATGTAATTGTATGATTTTATACTTGTACCTTGTATACTCAGAACCAACATCTTCATCTGTGGGGAAAAAAAAAAAGAAAAAAGAAGTAGCGTTTATTTAACAATAAAAAATAGAATCTTTGAAAACAATTTAGAAAATATACTACTTTTCGCACATGAAAAATTATGAAGCAATTATTTACACTCTTTTTAATATAGACTCATCATAATGCATCTCCTTTCCTAAGTAATAGATTTCGTAACTTCACTATAGAAGACTAGCAAAGAATGTAGTTGGTCATTTTAGAGTTCAAATTTTACCACTACTACCATAACAACTTAAGAAAGATATCCTTTACAAACTACTATGCAGAAAAAGTTCATCTCCTGGAAAACACATACCAAACACTTCTGTCTGGGTTATAAAAATGGGATATCGATGGGATATTAGGAATTGGATAAAAGGGGCTAAATATTGGCATTTATGTAAATACAAAATGATGACACATATTATGTTTACTACTATAATTTAGGTATACAATAAGATGTATATATAATATATATTGTATCAAAGAATGCCAAGGAACGCTTTGCGGGAATGCACAACAAATAATTTATGGCAATGAATGAACTATAAAGAGATTCTAATAGCAATCAAAGCAGGTGTAGCACTCACTCGAGTGGAAGAGGAATATGGATCAATCACCCTTAAGCATGGAAGAGTTGATCAACTACGCTTATTTATCCCGTTCTTTCTCTACTCTATAAAAAGAAAGAAATAAGAACAAAAACAAAACATGAAACTCTCATTAGATCTTTGTACTAGACATAAATGCATGACATGATATATGTATGATTTTATCCACTGTTCCAACTTGTGCTAGAATCGCATTTTTGATTCTATACTAGGAATAAATGTTGTCCACCTTAATCCAAACTAATAATGAAACAATCAAGTTTGCAATATCTCAAAGTAAAACTTTGAGTTCGACAGAACAAAATACTCATACACATTGAAGCAACTATTGGCTTGTGAAGCTAAATTTAAGTACGCATTCGGCAAAATAGCAAGTAATGATCATTGCTTCATAGGAGTTCATAGTCCATTACCCTTTCAAAATTATGTATTATAGTTATGATAGGCTAAGTGAAAACGTATCCAAATGGATGCCATATCATTTACAAAAATTGCTCTATGCTCTAAACTTAGCGTGGATTTATGTGCTTACTTGCTCTATGCTAACATTGTGTATAAAGGACTAAAGTAACAAACCTGCCTAAAATAATTGGATTTGGCATAATTTATGAATCCTCGGTTTAAGTATAATCTATCTCCCTTAATTAGCAAGAAAGTAGACCAATAATGGATCATCGTTAATACTTCGACATACAATTATAGAGACCGACACTAGCTTCAACTAGCTAAGCAATTTATTTCACCATACTATCCACCTTCTCCATTTGTCACTCCTAAAGAAAAATTTGACTGCATTTTTGTCATTATTTGACAGAAAGTTGGAAAAACAACTCATTTAAGACATGACCTTGCAACCCCATCAAATTTAACAACAAGCACTTGAAAGCATACTATGAATTATCAACAACCAATAGAGGGTATTATTGAAAACAATTCAAATGCAAAAAAGAAAGCAAGTACCCTAAGACATAAGCTAGCAAAACAAAAGAGCAAAATCAGAAAACATAACTAATGATATAGAATTAACAAATAAAGTAAGAACCTTTTCAAGATACATTGCAACACAAGTAAGAAGATCACTTCCCAGAAACATGAATCGATAGATTTAGAAGGAAAATGAACTTTTTAAAAACTCTTACTTTACTATAAAATGAAGAATGTGTCGAAATAGTAAATTTAACTTGATGATGTTTGCTAAATTTAAAGGTAGAATGTTCATATAATGATTTTCGTTTTTGGAAGATAACATGTTGGGATGGGGCAAAGCTTCCAATTTTGGAACTTAGAAAGGAAACAAGTGCATGAAAATTGTTGTACAACTAAATAAATTTGAAAGCTTGAAATGGTTCTGTATGTAAAAATTTTAAAATATAAGGGAAAAAAGCTTGTATTTTTAATATGTTTCTTGTTTGTTCGTAATCAATGCTTACAATGAAATACCCATGAAGTAAAAGGTGAAATCCATTTGCGGCAAGAATAAAACAAAAAGAGGACAATGGACATTTTCATACACATGTCTTTGACACTTACACATTTTTCGTTGATGAAGTTGATAGCTTGTAAGCATTCCTATAGACTCCAGCATATAACTTTGGAGTTGTCCTCTGTCTGGAAAATGATCGACAAAAGTTGATGGCGAAATGGAGAAACCCTAAAATTCATGTCCATAGTGGTTGTAAAGAGAAGTCTTCTTTTATCTTTACCGTTGTTGATTATTATATGGGGTTATGCATTGTAATTTGTTAATTGTAATAAGGGCAATTGAGGAAAAAATTTGATGCTGGGTTTGGGGAATATGGATTCTTAACATCCAACAAGGAATTTAATTCATGCTTTTTTCACAACTGTAGCTTTCCAAGAATTGTTATTCCATGGAGCTTGAACACAACTAAATAAGGGAATGTGGGCTTAGTTAGGGAATGGCAATTTCATTCCCCCCAATTGAGCACAACGTTAAAGTTTTTAGTTATGTATATAAATTCTATCTTTAATTATGAATGGCTGTTTACTTCAAAGCAAGAAATCATAGACGCCTTATGAAAATCATATCTATGATAGGGACTGTGAGGTCGGTTACTATCATAGGTTGGTTTACACAGTGAAACTGTTGCGATTCTACTACTTCGGAGCATAACATAGCTTATGCTGTAGCTAAATTTACAACGATTGACAATGTGCTATATCGACAAGAACAGGATAGCTAGCTCCTTAGATGTCTTAAGAGGGATGAGGGCACCCATGTCTTCGAAGAGCTCTATGTATAGATCTACAACAATCACATCTAGTCATAGGCACTGTACATCTAAGCACTTAGGTTAGGCTACTACTAGCCAACAATGAAGGAAGATGCCAAAGTCTTTGTTTGCAAATGACACTCATGCTAAACACATGTTCTTATTGCTCATGCCCCCAATTTAGAGCTACATCTATTAATAAGCCCCTAGCCTTTCGCGTAATAGGGGGTAGATGTCCTCGGCCCTTTCTTAAAGGCTTTAATAGGTTTATAGTTCAAACTAATAGAGGTTAAATACTTCCCCAAATAGGCAAAGGCGCTAGTTGTGGCCACCATCACAGCTTGAGTTACCGAAGGATATATGTTGACCTACATATTATCTCGATCCGGGATACCTCATAGATTGACCACTAATAATAGAAGGTGGTTTGATAGTGACAAGTTGAGGGAGTTTTGTGATAAACATTGCATTATAATACATTGCACCTCAATTGCTTACCCTTAAACCAATGGCTAGGTCAAAGTTATCAACAAGATAATCTTCAATAGCCTAAAGAAGAGGGTAGAGCGAGTAGGAAGAGGGTAGGCCGACGAGCTCTTGAACATACTTTGGGGATATCGTATAATACACGGAACCTCTATTGGGGAAACTCCCTTTCACCTTGCATTTGGGGCATAAGCTACCGTCTTAATTGAGCTAGGATTTTTACCAGCAAAACCCAACATTTTGATGTTAATACTAACCACGTGGCCCTTCAAGCAAACCTTAACACCATCAAAAAAGTTCGCGACACCGTATGGGCTCGCATAGCGGCTTATCAACAATGGGCCGCTTAGTATTATAACCTCAATGTCAAGCATGTGGTCTTTCACTTAAGGGACATGGTGTATAGAAAGTTAGAGGCTATTGGCTCATATGAGGGGTGGGGGCAACCTTATCCCTAATTAGGAGGATCTAGTGTAGCTAATGGAAGATGCAGGGAATAGAGCTTATAAGCTAGAGGCCCTAGATGGATGACATATCCTTAGGGCATATAATGCTAACAACTTGAGACCCTATTTTCATTATGTGCCATGGCAAGATCAGAAAGATATGTAACTGCAATCAGACTTAATGAAATGACGAGTTCCCTACACTTATGTCTTTTCCCTCTATCCTTGCGCATCTATGTAACCTTCGCCCTTGCCATACCATGGCTTTAGGTCGATTTTCATCCACAAACTCTTACCTAATTTAGTTATTACACTAACACTGTAGGCATCCATCTACCTTAAGCATTAGTTTACATCGAGCTCTAAGCCTTTGGTCGATTTTCATCCCCAAGCTCTTGCCTAAGTTAGTCATTAAATTGATATTACAAGCCTTCATCTACCCTAAGTATTGGTCTACACTGAGCTTTAAGCCTTGGCAATATAAACCCAATCATTGGCTGACCTCTTCATATGGAAGAAATGCTGGAATAGTTATGCTGTTAGCCTTCGCAACTCCTACAGGCACAACGCCTAGAATGCGAGAAACTATGCCCAAGCATTGGCATTCAGACTAGTAAGAGCAACTTGAAGTAGTTGAAAAACTCCACTAAGAATTCTAAGAATGGAAGATGTGAGACTTGCATTTCGATGAATGGGACCTTGGCATCAAAATCTAGATTGTTTCTGAAAACTATCTAGTTGTAGCTCAAAAATACGTTAGGAAAACATATTAAAAACAATTACCCAAAGAATATAGGTATTTGAATTGGAATTATAAAATAATAATCTAAGTTAAAAGTTATAATTTTTTTAACCTATTAGTTATTTGTTGAAACAAGAAAATCATGAAACTTGAGATCCAAATTATAAGATCTTGGCTATAAATTAGTAAAAAAAAAAAATGAAAATGAAATTTAGAAGTAAATATATAAAAGAATTCCCTAGCTACAATCATAAGATCCTAAACTCTCAATGTAGAGTGTTTACGGAATCGGCCTGTTTAGACTCAAAATTAAGGTCAAAGTCCTAAAGAGTAGACAACTTATCCTCTTGAACTTAGATTCTAGAAATAAAGTACTAAAACATCAAGTCAATACAAGTTAAATTGTTAAGACTAACAAGCTAATTTGCTAAATAATTTAAACCACAAAGACAACAACAAAAGAAATAATAAATAATAATAAAAAAACTAACTAATGAGGTTTTGGGAATAAATTAAATAAATAAGGAAATCGATAAATAATAAGGAAAATAATTAAATAATGGTGATGATGATGGTAATAATAATAGTAGTAGTAATAATAGTTAGCAATTAGCCTAAGAATTCAATATAATAAAACATGCTTTGGTAAATAATAAAATAATGGGGCTCGTGGTTTTTGGAAACCATGGTAAAGTTGGTGGTTTTACTTGAAAACCATGGATGAAAAATCATGGACACCCATGGTTTTAGAAAATAAAACAAAGGGAGACCATGGTTTTGTGCACATGGATTTGGGAGACTATAGACACTTGGCACTCTTGTCTCCCCAACTATCTTAACCATTATAAATATCCCCTATCTTCTTCATTGGGAATCTTTAGACACTCTAAAAGTGAAGAAATTTCATCTAGAAAACTTTATAGGTTTTAGGGAATAGTTTAGAAGAATAAGAAAATATGATCAAATCTACGAAATGTGTAGAACCAACAGCCACAACCATTATACACACCAAGTAATACCCCTTTGGGTTGATACAGCTGCCACCATCGATGGCAGCCGAAATCTTTTACAACAGTAAATTCGATATTCTACCTGATTTTCAAAATTTTGTTCAAAAATATCTAATTTAATCTAAAAATTTTAGAAAAATTTATTCTTACATAATTTTAAGCATATTTTCATGAAAAATTATTATTATTATAAATGTCTTTCATTTTATATATCGTCCTTAAGAAATAGGTTATATAGGATCGATTTTCGATTTAACTTTCAAACACCCAAACAATGTAGTTTCTTTTTCAATTTTTTTTTGGTAAATATCTTACATCATATAGATAATTACTATATAAAAATTTTCCTTAAAACTTCTCTTTTGATTTAGGCTGATTTTTAGTTTTTGGTGAATCGATAAGTTGAAATTTAAGGATAATCCACTATTTTTCAAATGATTTTATTAGATATGATTTTCCATCACTTTTTGAGTAATTTATGGTTACATGCAATAGGTTGAACTAAATTTTTAAGTCGGAATAAGAGATTTTAACCAAGACGGGTTTTTTATAGCTAAACATAGTGATTTCTACTTAAGTGCTTATGAGGATTTTCATTAAGTTATTAAATTAATAATTTTTGTTGGAAAATTAGTAAAAAATAGTAGTAAATAAAAAATTTTAGTTGTCATACATGAAAAGTGTTCACACTAAAAACCATGAATTTTCGACCTAACATACGTATTTTAAGTATATTAGTTAATTATTTGTATTCAACTTTCATTTTGCTTGAACTTTGGGTTTTGCATGTCAATGTAGATGAGTCTTGGGACATGTAAGTTAATGTTGATGAAGTCTCAACTAAGTTGAACCTAAACAAAGTGAAGAAAAGTGTGAAAAGTGGAGTTTTCAACAAAATGAGGCAAATCTGGTACTTATAGAAGGTGCTATAGAAGTTCTAGTTGGGTTAAATAAGGAGCTAGTAATTATAGGAGGTTCTATAGAAGGTTCTATAAGTGTTGGTGCAAAATGCTGACTTGTAGAAGGTATTATAGAACTTTCCCTAATCAAGTTGATCATAAATTGTAGTAGTAGAAACTTCAGTAAAAGGTTTCCTAGTTTAAAGACTATAACAAAAAAAATTTCCTATAGACGATTGTGTAGAAGGTCTATTTAATAAGAAACATTAATCAAGATGCTAGTAGAGGGTTATATAAAAGGTTCCATGGCAAAGAATATAAGTTAAAATACTAGTAGAATCTTGAGTAAAAGGTCCAATATGCAATGAATATAACTAAGGACCCTAGTAGAAGCTTAAGTAGAAAGTGCCACACATCTAATAGACTGTAGTAGAAGGTTATGTAGAAGTTACTCTAAACTTAAGAAACCTAATAGAAGATTAAGTAAAAGGTATAACTAACTAGTGTAAAGGTAACAAAACCTAATACCTATAACCAACACTTAATGAATACTAAAAGTATACAAATAAACCTAATTAAAAGTGTAACAATTGAAACATTGAACTTTAATGAATCATATATGAACTAAAATGTGATTTGCAATATAGGGACCATTGATGACAAAAGGACTAAGGCATCTAAGTTACAAGAGTGAATGGGAATCTAGATAAGTGGGATCAATGTTTAATGATATTTTGGAGTATTATATAAAAGTACTTGGAGACTAATGTGTACACTTGTTTACGATCATAAAGTAGTTGATTGTGTGCATGTGATGTGTATGCTTGGAAACTATCTACTATATTGTTTGACTATTATGCTATATGTTGTGATTATTTTGCTGTGTTTTACTCCTTGATTCAAGTGTTTACAATTGATTGGTCACCCCTAAAATAGACTAAGCTAAAATTAGACTTAAATATTAACTGATCATGCATTATAACCTATTAGGGGGAATAATTAGGATCATTCGACCAAACACCAACCCTTCAGCAAGCTAGCAAAAATTAGCCTTCCCCCATTGATGGATTGCTAACTTCAAGACCTATCACTTGAGCCCAACTAAGAGGTTTACAAGGCTTGTTAAGAGGATTCAAGCATCTCAGCCCAGCCTTGATGAGCTTCAATATCAAGATAGCAATATGCCAATCTTTTTGAGCTCCCAACTTAGATGTACTTAGATCCACTTAGTCTATTATCCAGATGTTGACCTACCAAGTGTCAAAGCTAAGGTTTATGTACGTCAAGCTCTCTTATCCTACCCTGCTGAGCTACGAGCTTATTCGATCACCTCGGTAGCCTTCAATATAGATTAGCAAGAGCAATCCAAACACTAGTACAACTTAGCCACAATGCCCTAAAATTCCAAAACACGAACCCACTAACAAGTTGCCACATGTCCCTTACTTTTTTGACATTTATACTCTATTCCTTTTTGTCCTTTGTCATATTTACCCTTTTTGCTTGTACTAGGAACATTCTTCTTATATTATCCTTTGTGTAATTTTCCATTATTGTATTGTTACCTTAAATGACTTACTATAAATAATCCTTTTTACTATAGCTACAAGGATTTGATTCCATTTTTATGTTAATGAATATTCTCTTCTATTCTTGTGAGATATTATTCTTCGAGTACATTTCTTCTATACTCTTATCTAATCTTATTGGGTAGCTCAAGATTAGTGGCGAGTAGATTTTACTATCAGCTTGTACGTTATATCAAGTGAAATACTAAGTTGTATAGTGTTCCTTGGTGAGTCATATCTGATGAGCAACTTCATGGAAGCTATTGTGTTTGCTGACCTACTTCCTCTTTTTTCGATATTTAGAAGGATCCACCTAGTTACTATCTCCTATGGTAATCCCTAGTGATTAAATGAGCTTTTAGGTAATCATATAATCCTGGTATTAGAGCTTGAGGTTACGATTGATAGCTAAATATTGTAATGGCTATTTTAGTTCTCATGCTTTGTTTTCCTATTTTGAAAATAGAAAAAGTCTTTAAAGTACTGTATTCCATATTGTTTAGTAGAGTGAGTGGGTTTTTGTATTGATAGAATCACTTGTTGAGCTTTTCTATAAGAATGTAGAACCCTAGTGTTCAAGGAGAGATTAATAATGCTAAGAGTGATACTTATGGTCATGGCCGTGTTACCTAATAGACCCCGTGAACTCCTTATGAGCAATTGCAAGACCTTGTTACTATAGTAGCATAGAAGGTAGTAGAGACTAGGCCTCAAGAAAGAGTTGATGAACAAGGCTCAGATGTGAGAGATAGGCTGAGAAGATAAGTAGCTGAGCATAGAGCGCTAAAAGTTGTTAATGTAAACCTAGCTCTACCTTAACATTTTATGAGGTTTGTAAGGAGGAGACTTGAATTAGATGAAGTTAAAGAGTATGGAGAGGAGGAAGAGTAATATGATGGATTTGAAGAGCGCGAGCTCTACGGTCCCAGAGGAAGCAAACATCTTGAAGTGCAGTTTCCGAGCTTTAATAGGTCTAGTAGTGCTAATGACTACCTAAACTAGGAGAAGAAGATATTTGACTTTTACGATTATGAAGACTCAATGTATATTCAAGTAGCTGCTTTAGAATTTTCTAGATATGTAGTAATGTGGTGGAAGAAATTGCAAAATATACGTTAGCAAGCCCAATAAGAAATCCAAACCTAGAATGAGATGAAAAGAGTTATGAGGAGTAGATTTTTGCTAGAACATTATGACTAAGACACCTATGTCTATCTTAAGCAACTCAAGTAGGGCAGTCGATCTATGGATGAGTATGTTTGAGAGTTCCACTTGTTGATGGTCCATTGTGATCTTAATGAGTTAAAAGCACGAACCATAGCTAGGTTCATTTCTAATTTAAGATCTGAGATTGGTAATATAGTAGAGGTGTAGAGGCTTGAAAATCTGACATATCCATGCTTGATCAAATCATCAACATCACAATGAATCGTAGCCATCCTTCTATATGTCGATGTACCAGCGGTCTTAGTGTTGAAGAAGGATGGGTCATGTAAAATGTGCATTAATAGTCGAGCTATCAATAAGATCACTATCAAATACCAGTTTTTGATCCTATAATTGGATGATATCCTAGATGAGTTGGATGGTGTGTGGATATTTTCAAAGGTTGATCTAAAGAGTGGTTATCATTAGATTAGAGTGAGACTGGGAGATGAGTGGAAGAATGCTAATAACTCTTATTTTAAATATACTCTAAGTGGTGATTTTATAGCATTTATGTTATATTTTTTTGTTGTTTTTAAAGAAATTGTACTTAATGGAGTAAAATTTTGATTATAAGGTTTGAATGTGTTCTCGGATTGAAAACGAAGAAATGGAATCAAGTTTTACTTAATTCCGAGTTCTAATGAATGAGTTATGAAGTTTTGAAGAGGGATACAACTAGCAGACATAACTGTGTCCAACCAAAAGGCTTATTATCAAAGGAAAAAAAAAAAGTTGATGGTTAGAAAGTTATACAACTTGGGGATATAATCGTATTCCTAAGCCGTGTTCGTACGATAGGAGAAAGTAGCAATTTTTGGTTAGTAAGTTACATAACTTAGAGACACAACCGTGTTCCTAGGCCGTGTCCTACCCAAGATGATTTTAGCCTCTAAAGTCAGTGGGTTATATGACCTAGGGACACAACAGTGTCCCAAGTTGTGTTTAGTGACGAAAAAGGAAATTTCCTATATAAGGATTTGTAAGGGTTTTGGAAATCACTTTTCACATTCAACATAGAAGAAACTTGAAGAGAAGGAGGAAATAGTGGAAGCATCACCAAACTTCAAGATTGAAGAGGTTTCTTGTCAATAAAAGGGGTTTTTCATATTTTACTTCTTGATTTTGTTGCATGGTGTTTTAAGGAGTATTGTCTTAGATCGTGACTCGAAGTTCATGAGCTTCTTCTAACAGACACTATGGAAGAAGCTTGGCAATAAACTTATATTTAGTACTTCTTATCACCTATAGATAGACAGCTAAACTAAGCTTGTGAACAGGACCATAGGGAACCTCCTTCGAGTTATTGTTAGGAAGAATTTGCATGATTGGGATTTGTGCTTGCCCATCATTGAGTTCGCTTACAATCACTCTACCCATAGCTTGATAGGAAAGTCACCTTTCAAGGTCATCTATAGACTTATATGAACTTGCCATTAAGTATGATTACTAGCTCGACCTCTTAAGGAGAAAGCCAGTTAAGTTGCAGCGTATCGAGGAATTTTAGAAATTGCATTAGAAAGTTGCAAAGCTGTTAGCTAAGACAGTTGCTCAATAATGAGAGTAAGGGAATAGAGGATGAAAGTATGTCATTTATAACTCCGAAGACCTTATCTAGGTTTGCCTCAGTAAGGAATGATTCCCATGACAAAGGACGAATAGGCTATCCCCCAGATCAGATGCCCCCTTCAAAGTCTTATGGAGGATAAATGACAACGCTTATGAGCTGGAGTTACCTAAACGCTATGGGGTATCCCCTACCTTCAATGTGTCAGATTCAACACTCTATATCTTAGAAGAAGAAGACAACTAAGATTTGGGGACATATTTTCAACACCTCCAGGGAGCTGATGGGTTGTTGACCTTAGGACTAATCACTCGAGCTTGATAAAGAGGCTTATAAGGACTTGTTAAGAGGATTCAAGTATTTGCACCCAGCTTTGATTAGCTTTAGTATCAGGATGGTAGTCTGCTAAACTCTTTAAGCGCCTGGCTTGGACGTACTCTAATCTATGCGGTTCACTATCCAGATGCCAACTTACCAAGTGCTAAGGCCAAGGTCCAAGTATGCCAAGCTCTCCTATCCTACCCTACTGAGCTATAACCTTATTCAATCACCTAAGTAGCTAGTAGGAGCAACCCAAACACTAGCACAACTCTATCACAATGCCCTAAGATTCCAAAACATGAACCAACTGATAGGCTACCACTCGTCCCTTAGTTTTCTAACATTTCTACTATATTCCTTTTTTTCCTTTGTTATATTTACCCTTTTTGCTTGTATTAAGAATCTTCTTCTTACATTATCCTTTATGTAGTTTTTCATTATTGTATTATTGCCTTAAAGGACTTACTATAGATAGTCCTTTTTACTATAGCCATGAGGATTTAATTCCATTTTTTTATGTCAATGAATATTCCCCCCTGTTCTTACGAGATATCATTCTTCGAGTATATTTCCTTTACACTCTTATCTAATTTTACTAGATAGCTTGAGATAGTGGCGAATGGACCTTAGTATTAGCTTGTTTGTCATATCAAGTAAAATACTAAGTCGTGTAGTGTTATTCAATGAGTCATATCCAACAAGCAGCTTCATGGAAGCTACTATGTTTGCAAACCCACTTCCTCTTTCTTTGATATCTCAAAGGATTTACTTAGTTACTATCTCTTACGATAAGCCCTAGTAATTAACTGAGCTTATAAGTACATCATTTGCCCTTAAGGCCTAATTAAGTAATAAGAGAGGAGGTCGGGGTGAAGTTGGGGTTTATTGCTTCGGAGAGGTCTTAAGAGGAGTAAGATCCATTGCATAAGCTTAGGTTTGGTTGAGATTTGCTTGGTGGCAAGCCTCCATCTCATTAAAACTCCTTAAGTCGAGTTAGAGCGAGTGCAATTTTTCTAACTTCACGATGGATTGAACAATGTTATGCGGATGGCATATGCTTATCACATTACAGCGCCTTTAGCTAACCGATTGACAATCCTACTTGATAGTTGTGTTGTGTATGCTTTTGTCTTTGTCTTTGTCTCCTTACTAAGCGGTGGTTGCTCATATGCCCATAGTTCTTTTATAGGTCTTAGAAGACAAACACTAAGACCACTTGATAGGAATTAACCTATGACTATCTCCAAGCCATGATCTACCTGTTCTAAGTTAAGGTTGACTTGCCCTACTCAAGGCTGAGTTGATATTAGAAGGTTGAGAAAGGAAAGAAAGACATCTTGGCAATAGTTTTGTCGACTGCCAAAAAGGCCAGGGACCAAATAGTTGAGGTCCCAAGTCTAAAGACCAACTCAGTACTGCACGGGGAATCTAGTGCTGACCAATACTAGAGTTCGACAACTATAGGATGATCTCATAGGCAGCTCAATTAAGCATTGCAGAACCTTAGCAACTCTGACTTAAACTAGGACATCCAACTGCCAACCTTGAATAGTTTAGATCCAACTCATTCTAGGATAGCTTGCATGACCCACACGTCGACCTCTCTGTCAAATACATCGTTTTGTACACTTGTAAATATTTCCTTCATTTTAATCATAGGCCTAATCTTTAAGGTTTAAGGCCTTGTATCTTATTTACATTTTTGTAAGTAGCAAACAACAAACAATAATCAATTAATGAAGAATATTCTTAGAGAATTTCTCTCATGAAAGCTTACTTTAAGCTTGACTCCTTCTAAGTGATTATTAAGTGTGTTGTTACTCTTTAATCTACCAAAGTTCTTATCATTCCTCTTCTTGAGATTGTGGTGAACTCTTCATTTGAGTGAGTTAGTGAGTCACATCTAACCTTCATTTGAAACCTCGAGTATTAGTTTAGAGTTTGTAGGTCATATTGAACCCTATTTTAAGCTTACCCTTGATTGTGTTTATGTCTTGAGGCATGGAATCCATACATATTCACATTCAAACCCTTCATTTACTAAACTTCCTTGCTATGACCCTTGAGTCTAAATACCCATCCAAGGGTTTGGGTTTTGCTATGTACTCCAAACCGTATCACCACCCAATCCCTAGATGTACAAAAGATGGACGCCAAGCCTAGAGTGAGGAGCAAATGGATTGGAATATTCTTGTTTATCTTTATTTTGAAGTCAACTAGACCATTTGTATGACCTAGACTATCTTTTAGTATTATATTTATGTAAAAATAATTTTGGATTCTTTTATAAAATTTCTTGTAAAAAAATTCTAAGTATTTTTCAAAGGAATTATGTTAATCAAACTTCTATATTTCAAAGTAATATATGAACCAAATGTCTGTATTTTACTTTAGCTATTGAATCGAAGATGTTTAAGAGTTGTTTAGTTGTATGCGCTTTGTATATACCAAGTCTACGATAGCAGTTGAGTGGCTAGCTTCTATCGTAGATTGGTGTATATGGTGGGACTATTACAACTCTACTGCTCTTAAACATGATAGAAGCCAAAGTCTAAGCTTGAATGGCTTTGTGTAGATGCTAAATGACTAGTCATCCCTTATCTAAAAAGCTCGTCAATCGACTGTAGGCACCTCTATAAAACCTTTTATAAGTTAGGTAATTGAACTTGAAATCATTGAGGCACCTTTTGGTGTAGTGGCTTACAATACATCAAAACTCTGATGGGTGACCCTCTAGGAAGCTATTGCACTAAGGGACAAAACTGTGTAGTATTTCATGCCAAAGTGAACAGTACCTTAGTGGGAGGAGTTACGGCCGGGTCGTTACAACCTTTACTTGCTAACTTAGCACCTCCCTAATTACTTGACTAACTAGCCTCTAATTCTACTTGTTCTCGACATAAAACACATGAGCATATGCTTTCTCATTGGTGTTGGTTGTGTACAGTAACTCCCCTTCCTTATCTTTCTCACCATCTAAGTGATGCACACTATGGTGTCTCCCCTGTACATACTCTCTCCTCTATGCCTAAGACAAAATAACTCCACCTTCATACCCTACCACTGCTGTTGTTTTGAGGGGAGTAAGGTTATCACCTCCTTCTCAAGCCATATCCTCGCAACCTTCATCAACCTCCCTAGAAATAGACGAGTGCAAAGACTCACTTTACTGATTGGTTATGCTATGGTCAACCATTGTCGAGAACGACTAAAAAAGAAAGATGGAACAAGAAAAGACTAGCTTATAAGAAAGAAATTTGATAGAGTCTCCCTTAGTTTGACAATGCAAAGTGAGAAATGAAGCACCATCCAATCCCTTATATAGCTATCAGAGAGAGAAGGTAAACGGTTTCTCTTACTCTCAAAGCACGAACCTATAAAAGGATGTGCACTAAGCCTCAATCGTTTACCTATCCCACCCCGTGAGCCAAAGGCCTAGACTTACTCACGCATGCAGATTGCTAATGTGGCATGACAATAGAATGCTCTACACATGCAACGACATTCGAAGGATCATCAATGCACGTTGCATTTCCCAAAAAAGGCTATCATGACATCTCAAGCATTCCAATGGTTGCATCAATCATATTAAGCGATACTGTATTGAGAGATAAGGTTTGACTAGAAACGTTAGATGTCTTGCAGAATGACAATTCAAGCTACTACATTCGTAAGTAAAGTAGTCCCACCTCAGCCTAGCCAACTTATATAAGCTACTCTTCTTACGTCTTACATGTTAAGGAGAGTGGTGGGGGCAAGTGTTGATCCCTAATTCTTGTTTGAGCTTAAGCCCTCGAGATATGTGTGAGCAAGTAGTGAGCTACCCCTTTATCTCTCAACCCAGTCTAAAGTCATTGCAGTTGGCCTTATGATGACTCACCCAAACAAGACTACTTAATCATCGAACTTAGCACGCATCAACCATCTAACGCCAAGTCGGGCCTTAGCTTGAGTACCTATTGACCTCTCGACATCTTAGACCTTCGTTTGTCTCTAGTGCCAACATTCACCTACATCTCATTAATGGCTGTCTAACATTTGTGGTACAACTAGTACGCTTGATAGAACCCATGGATGTCAGATGCCTAGGTTATAGGTATAGTTGCTAAGCAGATCATGGCCAATTGCCCCCAGAGCCGCCCAATCTCCATCACGGTGCATGTTGCCTGCTAACAGCTAGTACAAGCAAATCTTTAGTCCTCCATGTGTCCTAGTAATCCTTATAAGAAGCATCAAAGAAGTAAGGGGACTTAGTTACATACTTTCCTAATCCCTATTACTAAAAACGTACATACATCGAATGAGTACGACCCATCAAACTCTTAGTGTTTAGCTTACCTTTCCTCAGTCCTCCTTGTTGACTTGAGTATCGAAGGGCCTTTGTGGTCACACCTATAAGGGGCTTATTCTAGATATCTGCAACTAAGGAGCAAGCTTAACCTAGTTGGCTCGATAGTCCAAGCCCAATTTGGTCCTAATTTACATGGTTGATTTAACCACAATCAATACCTACTATCATTAATTTCATCATAAATGAATTAGTTCTTTTTTTTTTTTTTTGTTATTAAGATGTTGTAGTTTACTTTCCTATGTAGTCAATGTACATGTACTTTAACAAATAATATTTTCTAATTTAAAATTTCACTTACATTTTAATTTAGTTTTCCATTTGGATAAGATATTTCGAAAAAGTAAATATTGTAATTTATAATTTTATTGATGGTGAAAATTTTTAGTAACATTGTATTTTGATTTTGTAATTTCAAGTCGAACACTCAAACTAACTGAATTATTTTGCAAATCTAAGAGAAGCATTGTCTAAAAAATTAAATTTCTAGTTCACAAGAGAGTGGAGTAAGATAGCAAATATAAAGTGAGAAAGGAAAATTCTAAGAAAAAAATTACAGTTAAAGGGCTACATGAACTAACCCTAAACTGTTGGTTCGTGTGAACCAGCCTAGGATTGTACCCCCTATGGGCTAGTCCCAATTTAAGCATTCACTATCCCAAGAATTGGTGGTTTTAGGTTGATTCGGCTTGGTGGATAGGTCTATTAGTACCACATAACAACTAACCTCATCAATATTCTTGTAATGGTGAAAGGAACCTACACCTACTTATTGACATGAATTTTTCCTTTCTTTAAAAACTAATGCAAGTTATATGGCTTTCAATTTGCCACAGCCTTCAACCCCATAGCATGAGCAAAAGTATTAGAGGCTTTTCATTCACTAAACACTAACTACATGTTCACTTAGGGAGAATGGTGATTCCAATCCCCCCTTATTCCTTACTAAGGCCTTGTCACTATGTTTAGTTACCTGAATAGTAATTACCAAGGAATTCCGATTCTTAAAAATGAGGAATTGGAATTCATTGGTTGCAACACTAAATTTCAATTCCATGCAAAAATTACTATTGCTTCTCATTTCCATAGATAAGCCATTTCTCCTTCTTCTTTAGCAACCACACATACGATCGCTCAACAACTTCCTCTATTGTGCCATTAATCTTAGCAACTACTACGACGTTCCTCTACCACCTCTTTAGTGACCACACAAAACCACTTGATAACTTCTATACACTGCTACACACAGCAGACCACCTTCTTCTTAGGTGATACTAACCACTAACTCTACTCCAATGATCTATCTCTTTTCATAAGTATTTTGTATACGATGGTGGCCAACACAAATACACCCAAATCTAATGAGCACAATCACCTACCCACTTACTATGCATCTTAGAACTGTCGTGCCCCGAATAAGAAGAGTCATAATAGTCTCACCATGTAAACTAATCTAAGATAGAAGTTAACCTCACAGCTGCTATCGTAGGTACAGTTCATACAAGGCGCATAACTCAACCAGCTTGAAACATTTGTTTTGACACCTGTTAATAACCAAACCCATGGTAGAGCTTTTACAAAATTCCTGTTCTATACGACTTGTTGTCTAGTACTATAACAGTATTTATACAAACATTTTATGTCCAAAGGTAAAGTTTACAATTAGAGTTTATTAAAAACCATAGGTTTTGCAGTCTATATACAATAAGTTAGGAAATTAGTAGGCTCTCAGGGAATTCTCAATTAGTTTCCTCAAAAACTCAAAGACAAAGTCAAAAGGTCAGGTTCAGTTGATTCCTTAATTCTCACTTTCCCAAACAGTAACATACTAACCTGAGAATGGTAGTATCTGAACATCCTAACCTCACTCAACACTTACAAAAGAATCTATAGGAATGTGAGCACAATTAGCTTAATAAGTGGGACGGAGTCAGAAGAGTATTGTACAAACACGAATTAGGTTAATAATTATGATAAAATACAATGCAATCAAACAAATGAAACATCGCAAAATGTTATTCGGTTTACTGTGAAGTTAGAGAAATTACATCTGGTGCAACCAGGATTGATGAGTTTCATTGCGACTCAAGTCAAACCAAACCCGAGCTTGTGTAATGGAGAACACCCTCCTCTTATGACTGCCTTCGAATCACGGCCCTTAACCTTGCCGCGACTTCCTCTCCTATCACTTAGTTCGGCTAAGGGTGGGGAAAGGTCTATTTTAGCTATCCTCATCGAAGGAAGTCGGTATTTGGCCTGACACTCTTAATTGTTTCTCCTAATGGGTGTTATGCATGTTCAGTTTCATTTTAGTTGAATAAATGTTAGATTTAATCGGGGGTGGCCAACAAGTTTACATAATATAGAGTCCATGCAAACATGCAGAACAGTACACCAAGGAGTTGAACTCCTATCACAACCGAGTATCATCCACACACACAACATGCGTACAATCAACTAACTACAAACACAATTAGAAGTACTCTTGGGTCTCCGGATACTTTAAATAGTATCCAAACAAGCGGTGAAGCCATAATCTTAACTTATTTGTTTAGACGTTCACTATTGCTGACTTGAATCGTCAACCATCTTTGTGTTGGAAGATCTTAATTACATAAAAGACCCAAATTCAGTTTTCGTAATAATTACAAAAACATTAGGGTTTAGTCTAAAATGGTTATATATATTATTATTATTATTTCCATAATATATAGTCGTATTATCACTATATATCGAATAAGTTATTAATTGTTGATACTGTACATCATATATACTATTACGTATTATATATCGTTTCGATCGTATCGAAACGTACTTTTAATTTATTAATTCACGTTTTAATTCCAGTAAAGTTACGGAAATATGTACATTCTTGAATATGATAAAGTTATAGGTTAAATTATTTAAGGTTGTTCGATTTTAACAAAATTAGTGTCATTGGGTTCGTATAGACCTAACGATACGTTTTACAAGTTTTATTTCTAGAAATGACTTTTAATGAGTAGTTCGAGTTTTAATACAGTTATACGTGATTATATAAATATGATCGTATTATACGTAATTTATGTTATTAAATTGTATTTTATCTAATTTGTTCATATATTGTTACAATATAAGTATTATCCAATTCAAATATACCTAAAGTGTATCCCGACCAGAAAATATTAATAAATATAATAAAAATATTCATTTAATCCAATCTGATCAGCAATCTTATATATATATTTTTTTTATTTAACTATTTAATTCATTTTAGTTTATTAATATTAAAAATACACCCTGACTTGTAAATTAAGCTATTTTACTTAGTAAATTTGAAATAATTAGTTCGGGTTATGAAATAATTCCTCAAAAATTTCTATAGACTCTTAAAAATATGAGGAATTCAGTTATCACTTGGTTTCAAATTTCCGACCTATTGCCTATATATTTGTATTGACGATTTTACCCCTAAATTATTATAAATTACCCAATTATGATTCTTTTTACACCAAATTAATTTCAATCTGACTCAATACTGTTATTATTTATTATAGATCAGTACATGTCCATTAGAGCAGGTGATATGTCATTTCTAGGTGGTTCTGGTGGATTAGGAAGGTTAGGAGGTGGTATTTTTGCTGCAAGTCGATTATTCCCATTTCCCTTTCTATTTGATTCCTCTGCCATATTCAGATTCACAAACTACTAATTATCAATCTTGTACTCACAATATGTGTACTTGAGGTCAATATCTGGCTTAAACAGTTCATATTTACATATAAATTAATTACTCTTTCCATTAATAATACTTAACTACAGGTTTCCATATTAGGGATCTTAATCAACAGAAGACTTGTATATTCCATTCCTGTATAAACAACAATACATTCATATATCACACCTACACCTGTATATATAAGCTCATTACGTTTTACATGTAGCATTATATCATTCTCATAGTGATATCTCATACAGATACAAATTAGTAAATTCATGCTTTTTTACAATAATCAAAGGATAATAGATACTTTACATTCAAAAGATCACATTACTTTATTTATAACATCAGATTACACATCTGATTATTCATATACATCATTTACACATCTAGTAGCCGCAATATCAAGAAATATGTTAGTTACATTCAAAAAGTTAGAAGCACAACAAAATTGCTAGGGGCACTTGGATACATCAAACTACTAGGTCAGGTGATATCCAAAAGCCCTAGACTTATCTACTTACCAACTTCTCTACTTTCAGTTACTTCCACTATCTAGAGTTGCTACATCTTCTAGGGGAAACCAATCTTCCATGTCAGTTTCATCAGATCCCGAACTAACCTCTATTACTACAAGAGTATCTGGTATGACTACTACCTTGTGCACCTCACTACCACTGTCCTGTGCTTCCTCTTCTTCCGGATCTTCTTCAGGATCATCATCATTATCATTATTCACTTTTACATTTGGTTGAGCTTCTTGAGGTGGATTCTTAGGCAGTATCACAAGGGGGTTCAGGCTCATGGGGCTACAGTAGTACTTTTATACACTTAATTCCATCTAGGGGGTATCTAAGAAACCAGTCAACTACACTAGGAGGATAGTTCTAGGAATATGTGGAACACCTAGGGATACTTAGTTAAAACTTGGGGCTAATCTCTACCTATCTCTACTAGAGCTAGAAAATACAGTATAGGAATTCTTATAAATAAAACTCCATTTTCTCGAAAATATTTCTTCTCATAAGCAGCTATAGTAATATACTCATTATATGCAGGTCCTAACTCATCCCTCATTATCCTCTAATCATCTTGTATGCTGTAAAACATTCTGCACTTATAATTTTCAAGAATCTCATCAATAATATAAAATAACTTCCAATCAGTCCAATCTAACAACAGATTCTACATCTGAATCTTATATTCAATAGGAGTTTCGTCTCCTTCCCATTCAAAATTCCACCATACATGTAACAAACCAGTTTTTCGAATCTAAAATAATAAGTTAAAGTCAGTTTATAACCCCGTTTTACATATATATATGTTATACATATATCTTATAATCTAAGTCTTTTAAGTTCATTATTAATCCTACTGTCAGTGATTCTATTATCTACTTGTTTTAATTAGATGCTTTAAAGCTTAGTTCTTTTAGAACCACGCTTTGATACCAACTTAGAACTGTCACACCTTGAACAGGAAGAGTCATAACAATCCCGTCGTGTAAACTAATCTAAAATAGAAGCTGACCTTACAGTTGTTATCATAGATACAGTTCACACAAGGCACATAACTCAACTAGCTTGAAACGTCTGTTCTGATACCTGTTAATAACCAAACCTATGGTAAAGCTTTTACAAAATTCTTGTTTTATACAACCTATTGTTTAGTACCACAACAGTATTTATACAAATGTTTTATGTCCAAAGGGAAAGTTTACAATCAAACTTTATTAAAAATCACATGTTTTGCAGTTTATATATAATAAGTTAGGAAACTAGTGGGCTCCCAAGGAATTCCCAATTAGTTTCCTCAAAAACTCAAAGATAAAGTAAAAAACCTAGGTTCAGTTGATTCCTCGATTCTCACTTTCCCAAACAACAGCACATTAACCTAAGAACGATAGTATCTGAACATCCTAACCTCACTCAACACCTGTAAGAGAATCTATAGGGATGTGAGCACAACTAACTCAATAAGTAGGATGGAGTCAGAAGAGTACTGTACAGATACGAATTAGGTTAATAATTATGATGAAATGAAATGCAATGCAATTAAACAAATGAAACATCGCACAATGTTATCCGGTTCACTATGAGGTTAGAGAAATTACATTCGCTCTGACCCGGATTGACGAGTTTCATCGCGACTCAAGTTAGACTAAACCCAGGCTTGTGCAATAGAGAATACCCTCCTCCCATGATTACCTTCGAACTATGGCCTCCAACCTTGCTACGACCTCCTCTCCTGTCACTTAGGTCGGCTAAGGGTGGGGAAATGACCATTTTAGTTATCCTCATTGAAGAAAGTCAGTATTTGGCCTAACATTCTTAATCGTTTCTCCTAATGGGTGTTATGTATGTCTAATTTCATTTTAGTTGAATAAACGTTAGTTTTAATTAGGGGTGGCCAATAAGTCATATAATATAGAATCTATGCAAACATGCAGAACAATACATCAAGGAGTTGAACTCCTGTCACAATCGAGTATCATCTACACGCATAACATGCGCACAATCAACTAACTATAAATATAACCAGAAGCACTCTTGGGTCTCCGTATACTTTAAACTGTATCCAAATAAGTGGGAAACCATAATCCCAACTTACTTGTTTAGACGTTCGTTATTACTAACTCAAATCGTCAACCATCTTTATATTAGAAGATCTTAATTACACAAAAGACCCAAATTCAGTTTTCATAATAATTATGAAAACATTAGGGTTTAGTCTAAAATGGTTATATATATTATTATAATTATTTCCATAATATATAGTCGTATTATCACTATATATTGAATTATGTTATTAATTGTTGATACGGTACATCATATATACTATTACGTATTATATATCATTTCGATTGTATCGAAACGTACTTTTAATTTATTAATTCACGTTTTAATTTCGGTAAGGTTACCGGAATATGTACATTCTTGAATATGATAAAGTTATAGGTTAAATTACTCAAGGTTGTTCGATTTTAATAAAATTAGTGTCTTAAGTTCGTATAAACCTAACGACACATTTTACGAGTCTTATTTCTAAAGACAATTTTTAACGGGTAGTTCGAGTTTTTAATACAATTATACGTGATTATATAAATATGATTGTATTATATATAATTTACGTTATTAAATTATATTTTATCCAATTTGTCTATATATTGTTACAATATAAGTATTATCCAATTCTAATATACCTAAAGTGTATCCCAACAAGAAAATATTAATAAATATAATAAAAGTATTCATTTAATCCAATTTGATTAGCAATTCTATATATAGTTTTTTTATTTAACTATTTAATTCATTTTAGTTTATTAATATTAAAAATATACCCTAACTTGTAAATTAACCTATTTTACTTAGTAAATTCGAAATTATTAGTTTGGGTTACCAAATAATTCTCCAAAAATTTTTATATACTCTTAAAAATATGAAAAATTCAGTTATCACTTGGTTTTAAATTTCCAACCTATCGTCTACATATTCGTATTGATGATTTTACCCTTAAATTATTATAAATTACCCAACTATGATTCTCTTTACACCAAATTAATTTCAATCTAACTCAATATTGTTATTATTTATTATAGATCAGTACATGTCCATTTCATCAATTAATTTCGTAATTTCCTATTTAATTCATAATTTCAGCCTATTTTCGAGCTATTTTCAGGCAAAAAAAATTCAATAAATATTAAAAATATTCAAATAAAAATTTGGGCTACATAGTAATTATCTATATATCATACACATCCTACACAAAAATTTTCAACTGGAAACAACATTATTTAGCATATTTATTATACAAATCTAAATTCGGATGAATAGTAGATTTTTTAAGAAAGTATATTAAATATTATAAATTTTTCAAAAATAAAAATATCATGTGAAAGCATGTTTAAAATAACCTAAGTACAATTTTTTTCATAATTTTCTAGGTGGATTTACTAATTTTTAAAAATTATTGAAAAATAGGGTAAGAAATCGACCTTGGTGTTTTTGGGTGCTCCAGTGGCCGGCGATGGTTGGGTGGTTATCGGATGGCCTGAGTAGTGGGTGGACCGTGTGGGGTTGGCTGGGTCTTACAGTAGAATTAGTTTAGGTTCGGGTTTTAACTTAGCACGAAAATTACTCTATTTTTTTGTCTCATTTTCTTAAATTGTTCTATTTTTTAGATTTTTTTTTTCTCTCTATTCTTGGTTCCGAATTACTAAATTGTTGCTAATTTTCTAAAAGTATAGTATTTTTAGAATTTTTTCACCACCTAGGAATTTTTCTTCTTTTTTTTTTCTTTTGTTTTCTCCATTTAATGAAGTAGGAGGTGTCCATTTTTCCTCCTTCTACTTTTGAATCATCATATTCTTTTCTTCTATAGTAGCCACAGTAGCATCCAGCAATTTTAGGCGTTTTGGAGTTGATTTGAATCAACTTTAATATAGTTTAGTTGAATAATGATAATATATATATATATGTTATGTTCAAATTAGTTTTTTACTTAGTATATAGGTATTTACCCTATGTAAATATGACATGTATTATATAACTTTACTCATATAATTAAATTTCTAACATATCTTTGATTTTTAGGATATGTTCTCCTAATTAATTTTATGATTTCAACAATATATATATATAATTACGTAATTTAGGGATAATTTACGGGTACAATTATTATTTATATCGGCTATATTCATAAAAATACATGTATTTTTATATAGTGAATTATACTATATTATCTCATCTTATAGCTCAATTAACTTATCTCTAAGTTTTCATCGCAATCTGAGTTCCATTTTTAGGAATTCCAAACATTTTAGTGCTATATTGAGTATTGCTACTTCTAAGGGAAAAATTAGGATTTTGGATCATTATTTCTAAAATCTAACTTCACTTTGTCACTTCGTCTAACTTTTCTATCTTAGTCGTAAAGTTTGGGCTCAATTAGATAAGTTTCCTTAAGAACCCTAAATCTAGGCTCGATTGTCCTAAACTCAAAGTTTGGGCTTAAGAACCCTGATGATGTGACAAGCATGATCTAGCTTTTACATACAAAGATCCTTTGGCGACCATTCATAACACTATACTAAGCTAGATTCAAAGAAGGTGAAGGAATAGCTTTCAAAAGGTATGGATTTTACATGCACCTAGATCCTACGAGGACGATCACCTGCCTACTTAGATCCAACGAGCATGAAATGGATTTCACATACACCAGTTGTATTGGTTTTGTTCGTTTCATGATATATTTGAAGATTCTTGATTTTTTTATTTGGTTCTAGTCTTGTATAGCTAAAAGTTTTGATTTTTAACGTTGTGTTTATACTGAAATTTGATGATTTTATGTGTTCACATGAATTTTTACATAGATTTCTCTGATATTTTGAAAATAGTTGTTATCATTTCGGATTGGTTTCTATAAACTAATGCATGCTGTAATAATGTTGAGAATGGAATTAAGATTAGGGTTACATTTTGAGAAAATGGGAAGAAGATGACTGCGAATGATGAGGGTATTTTAGTCATTTAATTTTTATTACATGTCTATTCCATATATGCTTTTTTACCTAATTAAATAACGCAATATAGATTTCTCCCTTATTCTATTCATAATGAATTGGGATCCCATTCATTCCTTATTCCATTTGGTGAAGTGAACAGGCAATAAATGTGGAATGTATTCTGCCTCTATCTATTCTCAACTAATCATTCGAGACTTTAAATATGATGAAGTGCTATAACTATTGCTCTACTCATAATTTTGTCTCTCAATCTTCTTTTTCACTCAAATGCTCTCATCCTAATATCCACATCTACTACTTGCTTTACTAGTTCTTCGTCACTATCTTCCTCAAGTAGGGGGATCTCCCCCTTAATAACTATCGCTCATCAAATTGGACACTGTTTGCTAAGTGACCATTGCCTAGACACTTAAAACATTTCATCTTTCTAAGTTTCTTTCTAGCTTGCCTCTAATTTAACCCTCATTAGATTTGTCAAGAGATCTTTGCTAACTATTAACACCTTACTGAATTGTTTCAAGTCTTTCTTGTCATACTCTAGATCCATACACCTTTGCTCAAACCTATTCATTTGTGCACCCTTAAGCTCATAATAACCCTTTGGTTTGGATAAAGCTTACTAAAACTCTTTACCTCTTCCTCTCTACACTTATAGCATGTTCAATCACATCTTTTGATATCTCACATATTAGCAATGTCGTATTTTAGGATAAACATAGCTATAATTGGTTCCTTTGGGTTATTAACTTCGCATCTAATTAGAAGAGTCTCATACTATAATATCTAATTTTTAATTCTTAATCCAACTTTCCTTAATGCTTGCATTTTCAAGTATAGTTCATACCGATAATAATAAGGTACAAACTACTTCCATAGTATTTGCTTTATTAACCGCCATATAGTTACCTTACCCTCTCCATCACATCTCTTTAATGATTTTAAATTCTTTGACCAAAGGCCAACTTTAACTTTGAGTTCTAATAACCAATTATACGTTAGTGCACTCGTTGTACTTATAACAATCCAAGACCCTTTGAACTTTATGCTCTTAATCTTAAAAGTCCTCAAGAGCATTACATTTACTGAATGGGAGGTATTTTTAGTTTAATGATTTCCGTTCCTCGATTCTGATTGTTCAACTCACCAATACCCTCATTACATGAATAATCATCACTACCTCTTACCAATTAATCAACTCCTTGCACATGCATTCCAATGTACTACAACCACTTACACCTCCATGACCTCCATAAGTGTAGTTTGTATGGCCATGAGATTATAGATGGTCTTAGTAATGGCCATCATTTGTTGTGCTATAAACATCTCAAGAGTATTTACCTATCTTACACTTCCATTGTTAATCACCAACACCTCTATACATTTTCACTAGACATATTGATAAAGATTTAATCGAAATTCAGCCAAAAGCTCACCTAAATAATTCACCAAACACCTAGATGCAACCATAGTATTGATGATATACAACAACAAAGTTTGAACTTTCCTCACTACAACCACAATTCACCATAACCACTTACCTAAACACTCCCTATACGTCTCATGTACATCACCGGTCTTTCAAATACACTATAATCCACCATCTGTAGCTTTTGAACATCAATTAAAGAATTTGGGGAAATCTGAAACTTATTACTACAAGTGCGTTGTACAAATAATTTTGGTACTAAATATGATGTGACTTAGATTTTTTGATTGGATTGAAAGCAAGATTAAAGATGAATTTCAATATGTAAAAGAAGGCTTCTAGTTTTAGCATTAGAGTTGGTTCATTATCTTTAAAATAGACACTTGCTATGGGCTCATTTAGTCCATCTGCAACATACTTTTCTCTATTGCTTTTAGTAATAGTAACTGGGCATCTTGTATTGATACATGAAAGTTTGCTATAGGGATGATTTGTTAAGCAGCAAGTAGCAAAAGAAGTTGGGACCCATTTCTAAATATACCATTAAACAAAATACAAAATTTGTTTGCTCTCATTTGTTACGAGATTATTCAATCAAATATAATGTTTGAAGTTTTTGCTTGGAATGTTATTTACTACTCATATATTTCTTCTATTAAGACTAGTAAAGATGTTGTTTATATCAGAGATAGATTGTCATTTTGTGTACAAATTTTAACTAGAGTTAGTTGCATAAAAAATTGTTATTTAAGCTTAGCATCCTTAATACATATTCTAAGCCTGAGAGGAATTTTTTTGTTAATACGTATCATTAGATTCAAAGGATGTGAACTTAGTTGATCAAACCCTAAAATATGGTTCAGTTCATTGAGTTACAATATTAAATCTCTACCCTATCTTAAACTAAATTGAACACAAAAGACAAAAGTATCTTAATTTAGATCTTAATTCAATCAAGTGGATTGCTTGGCTTGTTTTTATCCTTACAAATAAATCTCAAAGTATTTATAGCTTGTAAATAGTGAATTACTTGTACTTACTAGATGCAAGTTTTTCTTAAAATATAATTTAACTTGCTACATGACAATTTTGTATGACTATTAGAGCATGTACTTCAAGATTGTACCACGCATTCACGTACATTGTAATATAGGTCCAATCAGATAATGAAACTTAATTTTCACTTTCCACAAATTCTATTCACATATTTCTCCTTGTTTACCATATCATATATTGCCTTAGTGCTCTTTCATGCCATTTTCATTTAGAATTTATTGTTAAGAGAATAGTAAAGTAAGTACTTTCCTACGAAGAGTTATAGAACACATAAGTCGTCATCTTGAAAGTTGAAGTATTTCGTAAAATTTTAGAAAATCAAACAGCTACAAGCAAATTAAGAGGATAAATTATTAGCTTCTTTTCTACTTTTATTAGTTTCTCTTAAAATTTCCATTCCACATTATCCATAAGGAATTGTGAATCATACATAAACCATTAAAGGATTGATTGAATGATTTATAGATCTTCTTCTTTTATTTTATTCTTTTTTCCCAAAAAATAAGTAATACACATATATATAGATCCATGTAAAAGCCGGTTCTAAACTGTAAACTGATGGGCTTGCTTGCCAATTCTACCTGCCTGCTCTACCCCAAAAAAAAAAAAAAAAACGAAAAACAAAATGTAACATTCCAATTCTAACTTTTTAACCTCTCTCTCATCTTCCACTAACTCTCTCTCTCTCTCTCTCAATCCCATCCCACACCACATTCTAACTTTTTAGACACTTCTGAATCACACTCCAATTCTCTCTCTCTCTCTCTCTCTCTCGTATTGTTTGCAATTTAAAATTGCAAGCAAGAATTTTGTGGGAGCATTTGTGAAATGTTATCAGAACAGCAAGAAAACTGTCAGCATATTTTCCATTGATGGAGTGGACGATTTTCAAGTAAAATTTTGAAGAGTTGACAAATTATGCAATACATAGAATGCCAACATTTTCATTTCATTTGACTATCAAATGTGGAAGTTTCTCACAAACACTCTTACGTTGAAATCTCAATTATATAAGCTCTCTCCTTGCATTTGAATTTTAATAATTCCTATTCATACTTTTTTCAATTATATAGGCAACATTTGCTCTCGTTGAATTTCAATGTTATACAAGCTATTTTTTTCAATATTGCCTAATTTTTGTCATTTTGCCTTTATTAGAAATGTCTTTAGTAGAAATTTTTATTCTCTTAGCTTAAAAAAAAAAAAATTATCTCCATGGACTGATTCTTGTACTGTACTTTTTTTCGAGAAGTACAGTTTCTCATCAGGTGGGAAACGTAAGGATAAGGTCATGGGAACAAGTATGTCATTTGTACCATAGCGGTTCGATGACATTTTAATGTACTTGGAGTGCTAGTATGACCTCAATGAGGACAGGGCAGTGATGGCAAACGTTGACCGTAAAGGTACACCACATTGTGGATTTGAACCTCTACGCATGAGTTACCAAGGGACGCCATTTCTTGGATTTGAACCTCCACGCATAAGTTACCGAGGGACATTACCTTTTAGATTTAAACCTCCATGCATGAGTGTTCTTATATGACCTATTGAATTTGAACCTCTATGTATGAGTTGTCTTATAGTCATATTTGAGGATGAGGAAGGCAATATTGAGGAGCAACATATGGGTCAGTATGCACCTAGCGATTCAAGGTATTTGGCTTTAGGTAAGCCCTTCAAACCCGGTAAATTAAGTATTTTCATAACATATGTTTGTAAAGGTACAGATGAAAAAGAGAACTCACAGGTATTTTGCAACTATTACAATGCGAGCTACACTTGGAAAATGAAAGAAGGGTACGATACTTTCAATAGGTACCTAAAATTGAAGCATCCTAGGGAAGTGAGGATAGACAGTATGTAACAACAAATTACTTAAGGCTATGGTTCGTTTGGACAACCACTAATGAAGTATGATTAAGAGAAGCACAAGTATAATCTTGCGCAGTACCTCGCTAACATGGACATGTCATTCAATGCGAGTGCATTAGAGTGGCAAAACTGATACAAGCAAGAGACATTTAACCCCATCTCGTGATAGTTAAGTCGCACCACGTTGAGCTAAGCTATGCAAGAGCTTGATCACAAATGTAAGTGAGAGATTGCAGATAAGTTCACTTCACTCATTACATTGGTGTTCGTAATAATTCCTATATAGGTATAATTGTTCACTAGATAAAGGATAATTGACAACTAAATAAAAGACTATTAGCACTAAGGGTATTTAACAAGCACCACATAGTGTAAAACATTTATAAAATTATTATAGAAATCTTAGACGAGTATGATTTAGTGAAGAAAATTTTTTCTATTGGTTTTGACAATGCAAGTGCTAACATGGCCTTCATAGTAGATCTACAAAATCTTTGTGTGATCAAGCTCTTGCATAGCTTAGCTCAACGTGGTGCGACTTAACTATCACGAGATGGGGTTAAATGTCTCTTGCTTGTATCAGTTTTGCCACTCTAATGCACTCGCATTGAATGACATGTCCATGTTAGCGAGGTACTGCGCAAGATTATACTTGTGCTTCTCTTAATCATACTTCATTAGTGGTTGTCCAAACGAACCATAGCCTTAAGTAATTTGTTGTTACATACTGTCTATCCTCACTTCCCTAGGATGCTTCAATTTTAGGTACCTATTGAAAGTATCGTACCCTTCTTTCATTTTCCAAGTGTAGCTCGCATTGTAATAGTTGCAAAATACCTGTGAGTTCTCTTTTTCATCTGTACCTTTACAAACATATGTTATGAAAATACTTAATTTACCGGGTTTGAAGGGCTTACCTAAAGCCAAATACCTTGAATCGCTAGNGGGGGGGTGCTGGGGGTGGGGTGTGTAGAGATTATTTCCATATAATTGTGCCATGTTATATTCTTAACTTATATATTAAGGATGTCATTACAGCTTTATAGAATAGTATAATGGAGAGGTCGCCCTTCTACAAGAAGTAAAGGAACTTTTGCACAGAGCATGGGAAGAGATGTCGAATATTTAAGATAGACATGTAGCACCACTAGAACTCCACATACGAGTTTTTACATAGTACTATTCCTTACAACAAACTGCTATGTGACTTCGCAATATACAACATATGTGCGGTTGACATTCACCTCAGCAACTGGGATATATGTATCCAGTTGTTAAAAATTCTCAAAGTTTTTCATGATACGACTATGACTTTCTCTCAAGTGTATAAGCTAAGTGTCCACCTATTCATTATGTCAGCGATTAGCATTCTTAGCATGCTACTTCAAGTGTATGAGGACACGAACCTGCACGATTGCGTTTATAATATCGCCTTAAACTAATTATGTTATCCGAAAGTACGACAGGTTGTTTCTATAATGAAAATTGGCATAGAGGAGCTTCTTGCACGCTACCAAAGTTAATATAGTAATCAGTCATTAGTCTCTTTGTTACTACTTACTAGGGAACGTTGCTACTCATTTTTTGGTGAACAATTGCTGACATAGAAATTAAAGTGGCAATGGTCTGGGGGGGCTAATGTCCAAGCTACAACACTATATGAACACAAAGTTCAAGTTCTCTAAAAATATTTACATCAAGGATTTTGACATCTTACAATGGTGGTAGAGATATGTAAGGAACTATTCAACCTTAGCTCGCATTACACATTAAGTAGTCGTTACTCTTGCATCAGTGGTTGCCATTGAGCAAGTATTTAGTACTACAAGCCTCATCTTCGATGATTAGCAAGCTTCCCTTTCCGTCGTCAATGTTGAGGCAAGTGCTTGCATAGAAAATTAGTATAAGACAGCCTGCATGTGACAAGAACAAGGTGGGATATTGAGTGATGAGGATGAGCACTTCAGCGACTGGAACAAATTTGATGGAAGTCTAAACTCAGTTATGAGTACTACTTCTTAGCACGAACCGCCATCGCAAGGAGACACCTACTAAGTACTAACAAATCTTCCCTTTTTTTGTATTGATCCTTCAAAAAAAGTTTTGTCACCTAGTAAAATTATCTTCGCAATTACCCAAAAAAAAAAAATTAAATGGTATGGTTTTCTAAAAAGTAGCGATCCAACTTTAGACTTTTCAAATTATTATTGCTTAAATTTTTTTAAAAAAGATTTAAATGGATAATTACGTACACTTGGCCTTATTTTTTTTGCCTAATTTAAAAGTGACAAACATACTAAAAGTTTTTTATTAATTCACACCAAACTACAGTGGTTTGATTCTAACTAACGGATACGTAGGTACATTCGGGATGATCTCAAAATTAATTAAAAAATTTTTTTCCTTACCCCTAATTTCTCCGAGACTAAACTATTATAATAATTTTCTATACCTTTATGGTTTACGAATGATATTTAATTTTATATTTTTACTTGGAAGCTATACTCCGATCAAGGAGATAATATTTTGTAATATATCACCGTGATTCATAGTCAATAGTGATGTAATTTATTTCTTTCATGTATTCTAAATTTCTATCATTCCAATGATAATTCTTCATCATTTACAAATTCTCTCCTTAACATCACTCAATATTTTAATATTGCACTAATATTAAGTTCACGCAACCTAAACTTATTATTTTAGAATGGAGTAAATTTTGCATCGAAAATAACAATCAATCATTTACGTTGCAATATGTATGATGTAATTGTATGCATAATTGTGTAAATTGTTACAATAATCTTGGATGGAAAATACAAGTATGGGAGAAAACGGAAAAATATTAGTAGGATCATGAAAAAAAAAAGAAATAATTACACAAAATGAATTTTAAAGAAAAAAACACATTAAATTGTTCAAGGGTCAATGAACCAACCTAAGCCTGTCACCACACGAGCCGATTACGATTCAGCCTAGAGTTGGCCTGTGAATCAATAGTTCTGAATTTGTTCAACCCGATAAATATGTCTATATATATTATCGAGGAGTTGAGTCCAATACATGTTGTTAAAAAGCAATATTGATGTTACTAAACTCAAAATACCTTAACATAAATCTTCTTACATTGGTTTTGAGTCGGTTCGGTCTGACAAACACGTTTATATATATTATCAGGGAGTTGAATCTAATACATATTGTTAGATAGCAGTATTAATGTTACTAAACTTGAACTACCTGACATAAATCTTCTTATGTTGGCATTTTTTCCTCATAAACCCATGTAGAGCTCGGCTTCGCACTTCCAAGAGTTTAGGGTTTGAAGGATTCCATTATAAAAAAAAAAATAAAGTGAATTGATTGGTTTTAGTACCCATCAAAGTCATCAAGCATCGCCATTCACAAGCTAAAATGTTTGTATAAATTTCTCGCACGTCCCGAAATAAACAGCAGAGCACACATCCCATGGCGAAACTGACAATTTAATATTGCAAATTAAAGAGTACATGAATTTACCACAAGTTCACTAAAATCCTTCCATCGTCGATCTGCATGTACATATACACAGCTGCGGTTCATAAAACATGCTAGGTCAAACATTACCGACCAGGTACACTTCAAATACGCTATCATTACGCGGTATCGCTTGATGCATAAGCAGCTAACAAGCCTTGACCTTGATGAATATTTATTCAGTCATATCTCTAAAACAACAAAGATTCTGTTAACAGGTCCTTTCTAAACATTATATTTTCGGATCGTACACGATTTACGGAAATACAACTAGTACATTCAAAAGTTCCTTTATTTAACCTTACATGAATCAAGTATACAAGGGAGACCTGCCAACATTTAAACATCAACACAGTAGTTAGTGAGGGTGGTGGTGGTGTGGCCCCGGTGGAGGGGGGTGTGGGCCTGGTGGCCCGGGTGGTGGAGGATGAGCGAACGGCGGAGGTGGTGGACCATGAGGGCCTGGTGGTGGAGGCCCTGGTGGTGGTGGGTCGAACACTGGTGGAGGTGGCCCATGCGGTCCTGGGGGAGGTTGTCCATGCGGCCCTGGGGGAGGAGGGGCAAAAGGATCTGGCGGTGGGGGGTGGGGACCTGGTGGCGGGGGATGATCGAGGGGATGGTGAGGCATGGTAAGCAAGCTCTAGCGGGAAAATATGGTATCTGTAGAGAAGTACTCTTATTTGTGGTTCGTGAGTGTTGAAACGAATAGGTTGGTTTTATAGTGTTGGGTAGAAGTACGTAGAAAAACAGACAATCTGTTGAATGTAAGACCAGTAGCTTGGTTTTGAATGGCTAGTTGGTATCAAGCAATATCTGTGTTCCTTCGTGGGCACTTTGGTTGATTCGCCACATGTAAGCAAATGACTTGAGTCGGTGACCATGGACATGGAGAAAAGGCTCCACTAGTATGACACGCAAAGTCAATAAATATCTTCTGGCCAGATCCAGGGTTAAAAATAAACAAAATACGTCAACAAATATGACTTTAATATGGGTCCTGGATTCATACTCTGTATATGAAAATAAAAGAGCAATAGTTGTTTTTTTTTTTTTTTCCTGTTAAATGTGGAGATGAAGCTTAAAATGAATTTGTATAAATGGAATAAGTGAACGAAATGGTGGAAAACCTTAAATCCTAAACAAGTTAAATGGGTTAACTCATCACAACCTATTTAATAATCTATCAATTCAACACATATAATTTATTTATACATTTTAATGAGTTAAGCAAGTCATTTGGATCCGCTTAACCTATGTAGACATTTTAATCTGGCAGGATGCTAATAATCACGAATTTACTACCAGTTGTTTTTCCATCTTACATCATTATTCCAACATATTATACAATTAATAGATATTGAACGGTGAACTGTAGAGATTCATTCGAGAAGACAATGACGTTATTCCTTACCAGCTTAGCTAGTGATGCATTATTGACATTTTGAGGATGTTAACGACTTGTTTAGAACTTTACGTCACTAGGGCCAGGGGAATTTGCTGAGAGTTTCAGATAGGAATAATCATCTCTTGAGTGCCATGCTATTGATCAGTATCAATATATATCTTCTTAAGATTTACATGCTACCATCTATAACGATGTATCTGAGAGGCCAATATATAATAAAGCTTGCTTAACATTTCTTTAAAATGCAAATATATCACATAATTCTGTATATAAATAAAGATACCGTTTAAGTTTAAATGTTGGATGGATTAGTGTTTGTGATTTCTACCTTGAATGTATGCTTTGCCATGCTTTGCTTTTTTTTTTCAATTTCTTTAGGCTAGTAGACTAACCTGGTTTATACCGACGAAAAAAGATTGAACGGTATTAATATATCATGTAGATTGATGAGTAGTATATAAATATCGATGTTTATAGATTTGATAACGAAGTCATATACTTTTTGAAAAAGTAATGTAAGGGGGTGTGGGTACGGATGCAAGTGTTACATGCGTACCGCGTGAGAAGTCGTGCTACACATGACTAAGGAAACGACTTGAGTGACTCATACAGGATGATCAGGAGAAAAGTGTAGATAGGAGGAGTATGCGATCTCAATAAGGCTTTAACACTTTAGTAACGGGCGAAGAAGCTCGAAAGTATCAAACTCCACTAATGATGAAGAATGGGTAATGTTTCTTGAGGTATTTGAGTATTTGATTTTTTTACGGTGAGAAACTGATAGAGTGATAGTGTTGGTGTCAATTCTCTCTTGTTTAAATGAAGGAGGGAGATGGGTATTTATAGAGAATAATCCTTGATCTCATCCATTAGATCTTGACGATGATTAAAGGCTATGATCAATCCCTTCTTTTTTAATGGACTTAAGATGGGTCTCTTTTATAAGCTTAGGCCCAAATGGCCTTATTCTATTAGTATGAGCTAAGTTGAGAAAGTTAGACTAGATGGACTAATTTAACGGATCCTATTTTAAGCCTACCATACTAAATCTCCCTCAATTATCTTGATGATTTATGAGCTCGGCTTCTTGAGCCCTATCACTTTAGTCCAAGGAGTAAAACCCATTTGATTAATGGGCTCAAAGCCCACTATTAAATTTGGTCCTCTACAAATACTAATTATATTTTTTAAGTATTAAGATTTTATTTATATTTATATATCTTTTATCAATTCACATGACGTATTAATATCATTAATCTTTTAATTGGATTCATTAAGCTTGCTTTTTAAGAAAATTGATAGATTCAATTTTGATTTTTAAGTGGGTTAACAAGTGAGCAACTCATTTATTTACACAGCTCCAATTGACATTTTACTTGATATGGAGGAAGCTAGAGTTCCTTAGTTCATGAGAGGAGGCAGATGCTTGGGTATTGGCAAGGCACTCAAGGTTAGGTTAGGCTGGTCTAGTATAGATAAAATCTGACCTGACAAGATAAGGGAGGCATTGGTGTGATAGTTGACATCACCGTTATCTATTTACATAGCAACCTTTATTTATAATAAAAGAATTATAAGTCAGTAGAGGAAGTGTAATGAAAAAAAGGCCAATACCTTATTTAGTAATAATAGCCCATTTTCATTGTTCTTGTTGCATAACATAGGCGGGTAGCATAATTTCATAATATCTTGTGACTATTTATTATTGTAATATATAATTTCAAACACTAAGGAAAAAAAAAACTGTTGACATCCGATTTTCGCTTGGATCAAGGCCTAATGAGCGAGGCCTAGCATAAGGGACATGGAAATGTGATCAAATAGACAATGAGCTTGTCTAATGTCTCGTGACCTTTTTGCGAAGCCATGTGCTTGCACTAAGGGATACACGAGGTGTTGGTAAGCTCGTCCTCTATACCTTAACCCACTTAACAAACCAAATAAGACTCCTCTAAGCATATTACCCCTCAATCGTCAAGTTGGCGTATACTTGTTGCTTAGTGTAAGCTTGGAGCTTAACTTACCTTCTATCAAGCATCAACCAATGCCTTTCTTAGCATTCTAGCCTAGCTTTTATCTTTAGTGCCTACTCTCCACCATAGCTCATTAATAGACATTTGATATTCGTAGTATGGCTAGCATACTTGACAACCTCTGTAACTATCAAGTCCTTGAGCTGCAAATTTGGTGGTTCGGCCGACTACAACAAATCATCCACAGTGAAGCTTAATCTTTACTACGTAGTGCACTATTTGCTAATGGCCAGTATAAATGAACCCCTAATCATCACATGTCCAGGTGACTCGCATAAAAGCACTAAGTGTCATGAAGTAAGATAAAGCATTCCCTCTCTAAGAGATTTTTCCTCCTTTTCTCCTCCCTTTCACAACTTGAGTTTGACATACCACATACATTACTTACATACACTGGCCGAGCACAGTCCCTTAGGTCTTAAGTGCTTGCCTCAATCTTCCTTTGGTCCTTTTTGCTAACTTGAGCATTAGAGGGCCTTCGTGGCTGCACCCAATGGGGAGTTTTTGCAAGTATCAAGGAGTAGAAGATGAAGCCTAAGCTTACTCTAACTGGGCTCCACACAAGATCACTTACCCTAGTTAGTCTAACCACGATCAACATTTTGGCGCTTACTATTTTAGGCTACTGCGAAAATTATGGCTAAAAGCTAAAACAATTACCCTCAAGCTTCCTACATGGAGGATAAAACACCTCCTAATAACACGGAAGCGATCAAACACTTCTACTACCTCAAAATGAAAGTACTGAAGTTTAAGAGCTCAGGTCACTTGTCTAGCAAATGCTTGAAGAAATGACAACTTACACACCACATCCCTTATGAGTTAACGTAGGCAAATTCTGCACAATCACCAATGGCATGAAAACCTATGTGAACGACTAAACAACAATCGTAGCAAAACATACACCAAAGAAAAAGTACAGCAACAAGTAAGTTGACTAATAGCCTATCACAAGGGCCATCACCAAAAGACTATGTATGGAGGAGCTCAATGAACACATCTATCATGCCTCTAGCGTGCACAATGAGAAGAAAGTTGAATCATTTGCAAGGGCATCGAGCTCTATGTTGATAAAAGGCCTATTCATCCCTTTAATCCTTGAAGAGATACTCCTTATCAGTACAAGGCTGCCACATTTGAACACTTATGATGATACTATCGATCCAGACAATCACCTCGTCTACTTCTAAACAATAATGAGTCTCCACAACTCCTTAAACGTGATCATGGATAAAGCATTCCCCAGTATGCTAGCAAAATTTGTTTTGCTTTGGTTCAATACCCTCTCTAAGGCATCCGTCACTTCATTTGATGACTTAAGAAACATATTCCAGCAACACTTCCTCAGTTCCTAAGTCCTATGAAGATACTCTTCCATTCTCTACAATGTTTGCCAGCATCTCAACAAAACCTTATAAGCATACCTTGAGCACTTTAGTTAAACAAAGTTGCAAGTCTCCAAGCTGGATACAAGAACGACCCTACAGGTACTCCTAACTAGCATAGACCCTACTAGAAGGCTCTTCAACACAATATCATTGGATAAAGTTGAATCCTTAGATGAATTCATGACAGTTATCGAGAAATACATAGCTCAAGAAGATACCATTAGAGCTTGTTTTGAAGTGGAAAATAGCATGCGCGTTTCAGCAAAGGATCGCTTGGGACCTTATAATCCCATACCACAACCCCCTATATGAGAGAAGTGTGAGAAGTAAAGGCACAAATTTTAAGACTACAACTTGTACACACCCTTAACCCAACCATTCGATGAAATCATGTATGAGGTTTGAGAGCAACTTTCGAAACCACCCAACATCCATGAAACGCTAAAAGCAGCGAAGTTAGGAAAATATTATGAATACTATAGGGTAGATGGACATAATACGGATGAGTGCCGCTACCTTAAGAATGCAGTTGAAGGCCTTGTTCGTAAGGGCCGCATCAACCACTTCGTTGCAAATGAGAAAAATCAAATCTAATGGCCAACCTAGTGCTATAAAGTAGATCACTAACAGTAACACCACAATCAATAGGCCAATGCCCTCACAAACGAATAGAACTGAAGGGGACGACGAGGCTAGGTCAACACCACATTCGGTGGACTCGGCTTCCTCTCAAGCGATACAACCTTAACAGCCAAACATGAGGCACACATCGTAAGAAATAAGAAGCTAAAGACTAACACAACAATAACCTTTAGCAATGTAGACAAACAGGGAATTGACTAACCCTATAATGATGCACCCATCATAAACACTGAAATCGAGCACTTTGACTTCCTCAAGACGTTCGTTGATAGCAGGAGTTTGGTAAACGTACACTTCTACAGCGCTTTTGAGCATATGAAAGAACAGCTTGATGAGCCCCATCAACAGTACAAATACAGCCTTATAGGGTTCAGAGGTGGTATACCAGTGCCCACTAAGAGAATCATCGGCTTATCCGTTCAACTAGGTGACGGTGAATACGCCATTACCCAATCAATAGACTTTGTCATTGTTGACATATGTTCATCATATAGTGCCATCCTCAATAGACTAAGTGTCGAGATTGATTTTTTTCGATTTTTATTATTTTCCTTAACTCGATTAGTATTAAACTATAACCCATTTAATACTACCCCTTGACTTAAAGTCTCCACCTGACTGAAGTCAGGAAAAGGTTTAGATTAAAATTAATTTGGTGGATTGATTTTAATCTAAGTATTAGGTTACATAAACCCACCCACCCACCCCCCCACCTAAAAAAAAAAAAAGGTTTTTGAAAATTAGAGATTTGAGTTCGGAGGCTAATTTTTTTAAACCCTTAACGAGTACCACTTTTAACTTTCTGAATTTATATTTACTTTTCAACATACCCTTAAAAAAATTTTCTATTCACATGTAAATAAGAAAATAAAATTAAATCTACAAAAAAGATAAATCGAACAAATATTTACAAAAATCGGAATAAGAAAATTTCTATATTTTAAGTCATCTTGTATTTGTGAATGAGTGCTTATGTACCTACTATTCAGGATCAAATTTCCGTAATTCGTTTTGAAAAAAATTGAAGCGGGTTGGTTGATTTTTAATTTGGAAAGTAGCTGAGTTTACGTCTTTTAACCATTTTATTTTATTTAAGAAAAACACCTAAGGGAAACAGGGTCCTAATTTGGTGATTTTATTTTTTGGGAAAATTCTAAAATATCCTAATTTTTGAAAAAAGGTTCATTTATTTTTATTTATTTGAAAAAAAAAACTTTTAAGTGATAAAACTTAGAAAAATCCTAAAATACCTAAATATAACTTTTCATGAAATATGCAATTATCATAGCTAATATACTTAATTAGAGAAAAGATACATAAACCATCGAAAAGATGCCTAATGATAAGCAAGAAGCTTAAACTATGGAACATATGCTTAATTATAGAAAAGAAGCCTACATCATTACAAAGATGTTTGAATAATAAAAATAATAAAAAAGATGCTTAAATAATGGAAAATATGCCTAAAGAGTTTATTTATTTTATTTTAAAAGTTATTTTTCTAAGTGAGAGGAGATCTTTGTTTTTCATTGTTATTATTTTCTTTATTTTTACTTTTTTTTTAAATTATTTTAATTTTTTTTATCGTATATTTCTAACTAAAACATAAAAATAAGTAAACTAGGCCTTTTCCCTTCTTTTTTTCTTTTTCCTTCTTTTCTTCTTCTTCTTTTTTTTTTCTTTCATTTTACAATTGCAAATAGAATACAATCATAACAACAACAACAACAATGATAAAAAGAAAAAGAAAAAAGCACGATATTACAAAATAATTAGATAAAAAAAATAAAATACGGAGAACAAAACACAATTAAAACTAAAACAGAGCCAGACTAAGCTGGAGTTTGCACAGGTTGGAGTTGGGTGCTAGAGCAGTTAGGTCGGGTGGGAAAGCTCTCGCCATAAAGAGTTTCTGGCACAACTTATCCTAACATAAAAAGCCTCGAGCTTGCACAAATCCTAGAAAAAGGGCTTGTGTAGAGAGAGAGAGTAGCATTGTGAATGGATTTATGTGATTATGAGTGATGAGTTTATGGTTTGTAGTAAAATGGAATCCTTTATTTATAGGTATCATGGTTGAGTTAAGGGTGAAAAATATTGAATGTAGTATGATTTTCTTCCATGTTTAGGCTAGGCGAACTTGAACAATGTATAATGCTAAAGACAAAGCTGTACGTAGGAGTATATTAGAGTATGTCCAATACATGTAGGAGTGTTCCTTATGACATGCTGACGATGTGGCATGATGTGGCAATGACATGGCATGGTGATGTGATAGACCCATGTACCAATGAGGGATGGACAAGTGTCCAAGTGCGAGAAGAAAAATAAAAGATGCATTTTGCACCTTTCATGCATTGAACTTAAGATCTCCAAGCCATTTGCAATACTAATGCTTAAGTGCTTTATTGGATGAGCTATTGGTTTTTCTTATTTATATGTGCAATCAAAATTGCACATATAGATTAGGTTGGCCTAGATTAAATTCAAATATAAGCCTAAGCCCAATATTTCTCTTCTCTTTTAATTATTTAAGACTCTAAAAAATACTAAGGTTAAATTGAAAAAAAAAAAAATCCTGCTCTATTTAAACTATCTAAAAAAATATTTTATTATTATTATTTTTTTGTACTTTTCTATATTTTCTATTTTTTATGCTTTTTCTAAATTAGGACCCTTTACCCTATTCTAAAAACTTTAAAATTACACGTGCGTAAGGAGTTGGGGAAAAAATGGAGTATCTATAGCTATCCCTTTTTATGGTGAAGTTTAAGTAAAATTTTACCATAAAGATAAAAAAGGACACTATTTTTTCCTAAGGATGAATTTGTCCTAAGAAGTATTATAACTAGCTAGCTATCCTAAACTTGATCCGCTAGAGATTTAGTGAGAGGTAAAAGGGAGAGAAGGTGCTCTAAGAGCTAGCTGAGTGAGTTTAGAAAGGTCTAACATCTTAGGAATTGGTTAGAAACATCGTTTTGAAACTTAGTTATGCCTTTCTAAGCTAACTAACCTGAGCAGGAGCATTTCTAAGGGACTAACAACCCTTAACTAGAATTGATTTGGAAAACCTGGTTATGCTCTTTTGAGCTAACTAACTTAGGTGGGAGCATTTCTAGAGGACTAGCAATCCTAAGTTGGAATTGATTTGGAAAACCTGATTGTGCTCTTCTAAGCTCATTAATCTATGTAGTAGTATCTCTCGAGGATTAGCAACCTTAAATTGAAATTGATTTGGAAAACCTGGTCATGCTCTTTTGAGCTCACTAACCTAGGTGGGAATGTCTCTAGGGGACTAGTAACCCTAAAATAGAATTGATGTGGAAAACCTAATCGTACTCTTCTGAACTCACTAACCTAAGTAGAAACGTCTCTTAGGGACTAGTAACCCTAAGCTGGAATTTATTTAGAAAACCTAGTCGTGCTCTTTTGAGCTCACTAATTTAAATAGGAGTGTCTCTACCCTAAGCTGGAATTGATTTGGAAAACCTAGTCGTGCTCTTCTAAGCTTACTAACCTTGGTGTGAGCGTCTCTTAGGGATTAGTAACCTTAAGCTAGAATCAATTTGGAAAACCTGGTTATGCTCTTTTGAACTCACTAACCTAGGTAGGTGCATCTTTCAAGGACTAGCAACCTTAAGTTAGAATCGATCTGGAGAACTTGGCTGTGCCCTTCTAGGCTCACTAACCTAGGTAGGTACATCTCTCGAAGACTAGTAACCTTAAGCTAGAAATGATCTAAAAATCTTGGTCGTGCTCTTATGAGTTCACTAACTTAGGCGGGAGAATCTCTTGGGGATTAGTAACCCTAAATTGGAATTGATTTGAAAAACTTAGTCGTACTCTTCTCAGCTCACTAACCTAGGTGGGTGCATTATTCAAGGACTAGCGATCCTAAGTTGGAATTGATTTTAGTAGAAGCTCCCTATGGGCTCGTTAAAGGGTTTGATGAAGAGAAGTGCCTTATGAGCTCACTTGATAGAAATTAGTAAGAGAAAGCACCTAATGGTCTTGCTAAAAGGACTTGATGAAGGGAAGTGCCTTATGGGCTCCCTAAGAGGAATTAATAAAGAGAAGTGCTCTATGGGCTTGCTTGAGAGAAATTAGTGAGAGAAAGCACCTAATAGGCTCACTAAAAGGGATCAATGATGAAAGGAAGCGCCATTTGGACTCACTAAAAGGATTCAATGAAAAGAAGTGCCCCATGGGCTCACTCAAGAGAAATTAATGATGAAAAGAAGTACCTTGAGGGTTTGCTTGAAATGCTGAAGTAAGACTAATGAATAAGGAAGCGCCTTACGGGCTCGCAAAAACCTTGAGGAGAGATTGATGATAGGAAATGCCCTATAGGCTTACTAAGACTGTAATGAACAAGGAGGGGCTCTATGGGCTTATTGAAATGCTGAAGTAAGATTAGTGGATAAGGAAGCGCCCTATGGGCTCACCATAAGAGAAATTGGTAGAGGGAAGCACCTTGCTGGGTAAAAGAAATTAGTAAAGAGAAGTGCCTAATGGGCTTGCTACGAGAAATTGGCGAAGAGAAGCACCCTATGGGTTTGCTAAAAGGAATTGACAAAGGGAAGTATCCTATGGGCTTGCTAAGAGGAATTGATGAAGAGAAGTGCCCTATGGGCTCACTACGAGAATATTGGATTGAGTCAAGATAGCACCTTTAGGGGCTAGCTAAGAGAAATCAAATTGAGTTAAGATACTGCCTTTAGGGGCTGGCTAAGCACTGAAAGATAGTCTAGAAGGACAGTGCTTTAAGAGTTGGCTTACCCTAAAAGAGATTAAAAGAAGGGACAGTGCTTTAAGAGTTGGACAAAACCCTAACAATAGTGAAAGATGTGAAGTGATAAAATCGTCTGAAAAACTACCTAATTCAAAAAATATATACAAATAAAGAATTTGGTGAGAACCAAAAAAGACATTAAGGATAATCCCCTTCATTTGGAAAGAGTGAGAATGATTTAGACTATTGTGGTCAACTTTTTGAAAATAGGTGACATGGACTGAAAACTTGGCCACTTAGGCTGACATGGACTTAGATAAAAGATTTGTAACAAGCTTTTACCTTCTATCTTCCCCCCTTTCTTTCTTTTTTTTTTTTTTTAAGTTTGCTAACACGTGAAGAAAAACCATGCCTTGATAATCACATAGGGCTTCTTATGTTCTCCTTAAACTTAGTGTCGAGTCACTCGGTAGGGCCTTGTGATTTCAAATACCTCCATTTTTAAGGAAAAGATAACTTATGACTAGTTTAGTCGAAGAGGATTTTCTTAAAAACTTTCTATCCAAATTACACTCTTGACTATAGTCCTAAAATTATAGTTCATTTTGCATGTGATACGCCTTGATCAATCCATTAGGTCTTTTTTGGTTCAGCATTATGAATTTAGGCTTTTGGTCCAAGGGTCTCAAGGAGGACTAATGAGAATGCTTATTTTAAAAGATTTACTTATTCAACTCAAGTGTCCAAGTCAAGAATTTAGGAAAAATAAGAAGTATGCTTACTCCAATTTCAAAAATAACTTTTATTAAAGATAAATTATCTCTTAAGATCGAAAGAGTTTTATTAAGTAAGGGTGGTAATATGGGTAGAAAGGCCTTATGTGATTCAGCATAGGTAAGAGAGACTTTAGAGTAGATATAGAGATTTTGGGTTTCTATGATTCAAGGCTCTGTGTTTCTTGGGGCTATTTGGGCTTTGACTATTGGCCTTTTGATTTGATTTGGCTGCCCCTACTAGGATGTGATATATTTCTTAAGGCTTTCATCTTACACTTGGGCCTAATCTTCTAGCCTCTTTTCTTTTTATTATTATTACTTTGCTCCACTATCTCTTATTGTTCTTTCTTTCCTTTTGACCCCAAGAATGATTGTCTTCATTGTTGAACTTTTGCCCTTTAAACGATTCAGGGCCCTAAATCCATGGATTTCTGTTGTATAGGCTTGGGCGAGGTGTATATAAACTTAAGGTGTTCGAAAAAGGAATTGGCTCTTCTTCATTTCAACGAAAAATAATTTATCAAAAATAAAAATCATTTTTGAATTAACGTTATTTAAGCAAGCATAAACCGATTTTACTCTTATCTTCTAATCAATAACCTTAACTTCTGAATTGCCCCATTATGGTGTGATTCTTGATATGGTTTAAATTTGAAAATACTCCAAATTGGTCCAATGGGGTGAACAAGAGATAATTGTGTTTAGGATTTGAAAATGAATGCTTAACTTTATTTTATTCTACATATGACATTTAAAGTGGACCTTCTTTAAGGAATGAGTCTAAAGTATCCTCACCACTATGTCACTCAACTCTTAAGGTGTTTTAAAGGTTAGTGTATAGGATATGGTTTGTCTCTTCTCATGCTAAAGATTTTAAAAGTGAGTTACCAATTTCTCAAGGAGGAGTCTATTTTTTATTTGCCCATGGTGAAAATTGGCTTTGCCCCCTAGTTTCTCAAATCATGCCCTAGTATTTGACTTTATGTTTTATCTTGGTTTATGATTGGGCTTAGCTTTCTAAATAAACCAAAGGTTTTAGCTTAACTACCTTTATGAGTTAAGGATTGTGTTTGGGTCTGTTACTTCGATGGGCCATGGTTTGTGTTTAGATTGGCTACCTAGCTAAGTACCTTATGTTTGGGTAGGTTGCTTGAATGGGCCCAAGATTAGTATTTAGATTGAATGCATGACCAAGTGGCTTATGTTTGGGTAGGTTTCTTGAATGGTCCCAAGATTAGTGTTTAGGTTGAATACTTGACCAAGTGGTTAGTGTTTGGGTTGAATGGGCCAAAGGGCTCATGTTGGCTTTCTTAATAGGTCGAAGAGCTTCATGTGGGTTGGAAACCAAGTGTTTGGGTTGATTGCTTAAGTGGGCCAAAGGTTTAAGTTTATGTTGGCTCCTTGAACCCATAAAGATCTATAGCCATCAGCAACTTTTCTTTTCATTTTTATTTTTTCAATTTTTGTTTCTTTTTTTTTTTTAGAGAGAGAGAAAGATAAAGTTTGATTTTACAGAAAATAAATAAGGATGGTGATTTTTAGAGTTCTATTTACAAGTTTATGAGGTTTTACATTTCCCAGAATGGAAGGTAATAATGGTTAGACCATTTACAAAGAAGTGAATGCTAAAGAATGAAGAACAATGAATGATGAACTAAAGAGAACTTTTATTATTTCGAAAGACTGAAATACAAAAAACAAAGGTAGAAAACCTAACACTTATTTTGGAACTTTGACATTTATTCTAATTTCTTTAGAAAAAAACCTTAAATTAAGTCTTATAGATGAGCCTTAAGGTCCTTTATCATTTCATAGGTCTCCTCAACGACTTGTGCTAGGCTTGGTTGTAAGCTTTAGAACACTCTAGCTTTTCCTTTAGATAGGTGATTTCATCCTTCTACAGCTGCTTGTGAATTCTAGATATATCCTGTAGCCTACCATTCCCCAAATTGTTTGCTTGGTTATTTGCCATTCTAGGTCTATACATTTTATGGACAAGAATCAATCATCAATGCAACAACAGAAAGCACATGGAAATATGCAAATGTTAGGATCGTTTAGGTTAAGACATTGCTTCCTTAAGTTGTAACCCTACTATTATTTTCAAAAACTTGATTTCATTAAAACTCTTAAGCAACTAGTAAGGTTACAATTCTTAAGGTTAGTATATTAACTCAAGCTTAGAGAAGAGTATATAAAATTAGGGTAGGTTCTAAAAGGTTATTAAGCTTTTCAACCTCACTTGTTTTTAGAAAACACTTTCATTGGTCACATCAAGCTTAAGTGAGGTGACCTAATCAATCTCAAGCGGTTGTTACCCCACTACACCTGGAGCCTACATAATGGCTCCCATCCTAGGGTCCTAAGATGGCTTGGGTTTGACCACATCTACCTTGTATCTTTAATGCAACAAATGATCACCCTATGTCCTTAGTATACTGCATGTGAAAATAAATATGGCAAAAAAATCTATTTGCATGAATTAAATAAATAAACAAATAACAAATAAATCACAAGGGTATTTCAAAGGATAAACTTAATTTTGGAAAGTATTTTAAGTGGCTAGCCTTTATTGAGTCTATTTTTTTCCTCCTAGTTTTTTTATAGATTTGTCTTATTTAAATTGATTAATATTAAACCTTACCCATTTGAAACTGATCTTCGACTAGGGTTTAAAGAAAAGTGGTTTTTTTTTTTTTATATTTTGAAAACGTTTTGGAGTCGCCACCCAACTGCAGTCAGGAAAGGGAGGTAAATTATAATCAATTAGATGGATTTGTTATAATTTAGCTACTAGTCTTTTGATGAAATCAATTTTCAAAATGATTTTCTAAAACGAGGAATTTAGATTTGGAAGCTATCTTATTAAATCCTAAACGGCTACCGCTTTTTTAACTTTCCAAATTTAATCTTTCTTTTCAATAATATCCTTTTTCAATTTCTAAATGACTAAACATATTACATGTGACTGATTTAATTAATTTACATGAGTATTTATAAAGATGGAAAAATAAAATAAAACTTTCTATATTATAAGTCATCCCGTACTTATATACAAAGTGCCTATGTATCTACTATTCAGGATCAAACTTCCATAATTCGTTCATTGAAAACATAGTGGGTTGAGTTGATTTTAGTTTTAAAAAAGGTCGTGCTTATGTTTTTTTTACTCATTTTAATTTATTTAAAGAAAATTTTCTAAGGGTTATAAATTGGTTTGATTTTTGAAAATTCTAAAGTGTCTTAATTTGGAAAAAATGGTTGATTTATTTTTATTTTATTTTCATTGGAAAATTAGTTTTCTAAGTGATAAAAACCCATTAATAATTTATTTATATTTATATTTATATTTTATTCACTATTTTTTCTTTTTTGCTTATTTTCTTATGATTGATTTATCCCTAAAAAAATAAATAAAATAAAAAAAAGTTAAACTTGTTCTTCTTCTTTTTCTCTCCTTCTTTTTTTTCGGATTTTTTCTCTTTTCCTTTTTCTTTTTCTTTCTTTTTTTTGGATTTTTTTTATTTTTAATTACAATTACTTATTAAAATAAATAAATAAAAACAACCGAAGCAACAAAACAACAACAATCCAATGGATAAGAGGGCTTCGGATCAGATCAACAGGGGATGAGTCGTGGAATGTTGGATCCGTTGGATCTCGGATCGGGTTGGGTTAGACTAGAGGGTTGGTCATGCACAACAACCACTCATGAATTCCCTTAAGGTAGTTTCGAGCTCCAAATTGAATGGGAAAGGGTACTTTTATGGCTATTATATTAGGGATTGGGGGTTTGCCTAAGCGTCGTAGCTTAAGGTGGTGGTTTAGGGGTGGTTGGCGCTTGGGTAGTAGTGGTAGATCGAGAGAGTGTTGGTGTGGTGAGTATGGAGGTTTTTCAATGGAGCATCATCGGTGCTAATGACTATCATGCGTTTAGGTGGCTGTTGACAGTAGCCTAGGGTTATATGTGGTTTGAGAGAGAGAAGGAGATGTTTGAGAGAGAGAGAGTGGGTTGTATACAAGAGGGGATGTGTTCGGAGAGAGAGAGAGCTGAGAGTAAGAGATCCCCAATCTGTGTGTGTGCTATGTGGGTGTTCGATTACCAAGAGTTAGAGGTCGAGGAGTGGATTGTAAGTGGTTTAGTAAGAGAGAGAAAAAGGGTAAGCTGAAAGTATGTGTCACTATTCATGTTTGGACATCGGTGTATGGTGGTGTTTAGAGAGAGAGAAAGTATGTATCAGCTAGGCGTGCTTGTGTGTGATGGGTCAAAGAGAGAAAGAGAGAGGGGTCGAGGAAGTGGTGGCTGAGTGTATTGTAGATAAGGGTTAGAGATAGGGGTTGAGCACGGATGGAGTATGGTGGTTCATTAGGGTTGCAATAAGAGAGAGAAAGTAGTCGATGATGGTGTGGTTAGGTATATTAGAGTAGGGGTTACTGTGCGGGTAAGTACGCATTGTAGGCTGTAGTCAAAGGTGGCTTGGGCATGCGGAGAAAGAGATAGGTCGAGAGAAAGAGAGAGATCCATGTGTTTGTATGTATATTTGGGATGGATGTAGTTGATGTCGTGTTGGTTGAGAGGAGTTGAGAATGGAAATCGAGAAAGTAAGGGCAACGGTGGGGGGGATGGAGCCATCGAGAGAGAGAGGTAGGTTGAGAGAGAGAGAGAGAGAGGGGTCGGGGATGCAATAGCCGAGAGAGGGGGATGCGGTAGCCGAGAGAGAGGGAATAAGTTATGTGTATGCTTCCCCCCTTACTGTGTGTGTGTGAATGTTCAAAAGTACACCCCCTTCCCCACGTATGTTTTCTTTCATTTTTTTTTAAATGAAAAACTAAGAGAAAGAAAAGGAAAGGGGAGAAGAAAAAAGGGAAAATAAAATGCATTGTCAAGACCAATCATAGAGTACCATGTGTCACAATCAAACACGTGGCCCAATGATGCCTTGACATATGGTAGTACGTAGAATGTGAAAAAAGAAAAGGATAAAAGGCATTTTTTTTTTTTGTCTCTAGTGAGTTTCAAACCCTTGATCCCAAGCTTAACCCAAATGCAATGTCAATGTGCTTATCTATTAGGCCGTTAGCATGTATCTTGCCCATATGTACAATTAACTAAGTCATCATAGGCTAGATTTAAATCTAAGCTTAAGCCCAACAGTCCTCTCCTTATTTAAATTAAAAAATTCTATTTTATTTAAACTATCTAAAAAATTATTATTATTTTCTAAATTCCTTAAATCTTCTATTTTTTCATTTTTTCTATTTCTCGTAACTTTCAATTTTTCTAAGTTTTTCCATTTTTGTATTTTTTTTTCTAAATTTCTTATTTTTTGTGCTTTTTCCTATTTTTGTATTTTTCTAAAATTTCTTGTTTTTTCTAAATTTATTAGTATTATCATTATTATTTTTTGGGTTTTCCTTAATTTTCAATTTTTTATATTTTTCCTAATTTAGGACTCTTTTACCTATTCTAAAAATTTTGAAAAATAAAAAGGAAGGCAAAAATAGGATATTTACAGTAGCCTATCTTTGTGATAAAGTTTGAGTAAAACTTTGCTACAAAAACAAAAGAGACACTATTTTTACCCCAAGGGTGAATTTTGTGCTAAGAAATGCTATAGCTAACTAGTTATTATAGGCCCGGTTCATTGGGGATTTTAGTGAAGAATAAAAAGAGAGAGGAGGTACTCCAAGAGCCGAAAAAAAGAAATGAAGCCTAGTCGTACCCTTCTAAGCTCACTAACCTAAGCGGGAGCGTCTCTTAAGGATTAGCAACCTTAAGCAAAGATTGATTTGAAAAACCTGATTGTGCTTTTTTGAGCTCACTAACCTAAGTAAGTATGTCTCTCGAAAGCTAGTAACCCTAAAATAGAATTGATCCGAAAAACTTGGTTGTACCCTTCTAGGCTCACTAACCTAAGCAAGAGCGTCTCTTAGGAACTAGCAACCCTAAATTGGAATCGATCTTAAAGAACCTTGTCATGCCATTCTAGACTCACTAACCTAGGCGGAAGCGCCTCTTGGGAGACTAGAAACCCTAAGTTGGAATCGATCTTGAAGAACCTAATCGTACCCTTCTAGGCTCACTAACCTAGGCGGAAGCATCTCTCGGGGACTAGTAACCCTAAGTTAGAATCGATCTTGAAGAACCTGGTCGTGCCCTTCTAGGCTCACTAACATAAGTGAGAGCATCTCTCGAGGACTAGTAACCCTAAGTTGGAATCAATTTAGAAAACCTAGTTATGCCCTTCTAGGCTCATTAACCTTGGCAAGAGTATCTCTTAGGGATTAGCAACCCTAATTTGAGATCAATTCGAGATAAACCTAGTAGTGCTCCTTTAAGCTGACTATCCTAAGTGAAATGGGTAAAGCGCTCCTAGAGCTGGCTAAGACTTTAAATTAAAACTCGGTAGTACCCCTTTGAGTTAACTAACCTAAGCAAGAACGTCTTTAGCAGATTGGTAACCTTAAATTCGGAATCGATTCAAGATAAACTTGACAGTACTCCTTTGAGCTGACTATCCTAAGTGAAATGGGTAAAGTGCTCCTAAAGCTAGCTAAGATCCAAAACTGAATGAAATGGGTAAGTGCTTCTAGAGCTAGCTAAGACCCTAAACTGAATAAAATGGGTAAGTACTCCTATAGCTAACTAAGACCCTAAATTGAAACCCGATAGTACCCCTTTGAGCTGACTAACCAAGGTAGGAGCATCTCTGGTAGACTAGTAGCCCTAAATTTGGAAATATATTCAAGACAAACTTGACGATGCTCTTTTGAGCCGATTATCTTAGGTGAAATGGGTAAAGCACTCCTAGAGTTACCTAAAACCCTAAATTGAAACCTAGTAGTGCTCTTTTAAGCTAACTATCCTAGGTAAGAGCATCACTCGGAGACTAGCAACCTTAACTTTTGGAATCAATTCGAGATAAACCTCATAGTACTCCTTTAAGCTGACTATCTTAGGTGAAATGGGTAAAGCACTTCTAGAGCTGGCTAAAACCCCTAAATTGAAACCAAGTAGTGCTCCTTTGAGCTGATTAACCTAGGTGAAAGTGTCTTTTGGGGACTAACAACCTTGACTTTTGGAATCGATTCGAGATAAACCTGTTAGTGCTCCTTTGAGCTGACTATCCTAGGTGAAATGAGTAAAGTTCTCCTAAAGCTGGCTAAAATCCTAAATTGAAACCTAGTAGTGGTCCTTTGAGTTGACTAACTAGGTGGGAGCATCTCTCAAGGAATAACAACCCTAAATGAAATCAATGATGAGAGAAAGTACCCTTTGAGCTTACTTGAGAGGAATTGGTAAAAGAAAGTGCCCTATAGGCTTGCTAAGACAAATCGATGATGAAAGGGAGTACTCTTTGGGCTTGTTAAGAGGATTTCATGAGGACAAGCGCCCTGTGGACTTGCTTGAGAGAAATTGGTGAGAGAAAGCACCCAACGGGCTTGCTAAGAAGTGTTGAAGAATGAAAGGAAGTGCCCTTTAGGCAGAATTTGGTGAAGAGAAGAGCCCTATGGGCTCGCTTAAGAGAAATTGGTAAAAGAAAGCGCCCAACGGGCTCACTAAGAGAACTTGGTGAATAGAAGCAACCTATGGGCTTGCTAAAGGAAATTGAGGATGAAAGGAAGCGCCCTTTGGGCTCACTTGAGAGAATCTGATGAGGAAAAGTGCCATATGAGCTGGTTAAGAACTGGTTGAAGAGAAGTACCCTATGGGCTTACTAAGAGAAATTGATGAACAAAGGGGTAATGTATTGAAAGTTGACTAGAACCTTAGCAAGACGAGGCAACACCCTAAAGGTAGGCTAAAACCCTAAAAAGAATAAAAGAGGTGATAGCGCTTTAAGAGCTATCTTGAACCCTAAAAAGAAAAGAAGAGGGGACAATGCTATAAAAGCTAATTAACACCCTAAAAAAGATTAAAAGAAAGAAGGGATAGCACTCTAAGAGCTGACTAGAACCTTAATGAAAGATGGTACAATGCCTTAAAGGCTAGCTAAATCCTTAAAAAACAAATTAAAAGAGTGGGCCAATGCTCTAAGAGCTGGCTTGAACCCTAAGTAGAATTGATAAAAGCAAGGGTAGAGCTTTGAAGCTAGCTAGCACCCTAAAATGAAAGATGGGATGGTAACCTAAAAAGGAAGACGGGATGACACCCTAAAGGCGGACTATAATAAAAGAGTGGGTCAGCATTGTAAGAGATGGCTTAGAACCCCAAAAAGAATAAAAGAGTAGGTCAATGCTCTAAGAGCTAGCTAGAACCCTAAAAATGAAATATGGGATATTGTCCTAATGGCTAGCTAGAACCTTAAAAATGAAAGATGAGACAGTACCTTAAAGGTTGGTTGAAACCTTAAGGAAAGTTAATGAAGGACTGAAGAAGTAAAGTAAGGAAAGTAACCAGTTTTAAAAGACTTCTTAACTTGGAAAAGTATTTACAAGAAAATTATTGAAAAACCATTTATGAGAATGCATTAGGGATAGGCCCTTTGATTTGAAAAAGAGTTAAAGGATATTAAAAACTGCAATTAGGGAAGAATGATCTAAACTACTATGGTTAAATTAAAAAAAAAAATGTGACCAACTGGAAAAGGAAACAGATGATGTGAGTTGAAAGCTTGGGTACTTAAGCCGACATGGATTGAGCAAAAATCTTATGACAAGCCTTTTCTTTCTTTCTCTTCTTTTGTCTTTCTTTTCTTTTTTTTTTTTTCTTCCCTTTTTTCTTCTTCTTATCTATTTATTTATTTATTTTTGAAAGTTTGCCAACGGGTATAAATTCTTACTTAAGGAACAAGTTTATAACCACCCCTGTCCTTGGTAATCATATGAGGTTTTTTAATGCCCTTGATTTTTTATATTGGGCTCCTTTGTAGGACTTTGTAGTTTTAAAGATTCCTTCCCTTAGGAAAAAAGTAACTCATGATTAGTCTAATCGAAAAGAGCCTCCTTGCTAGCTCTTGGTCTAGATTTCTCCTTTGACTATAGTTCCAAAAATTACAGTCCATTTTATAAGTGACATGCTTTGATCAATTTGTTAGGTCTTTTTTAGTTCAACATTTATGAATTTAGACTTTTGGTCTAAGGGTTTCAAAAAGGATTACTGAGGAGACCTATTTTGAAAGAAATATTTTTAGTAATCCCGGGTGTACAAGTTTAGAACCTTAGGAAAAATTAAAAGTATACTTGCCTCAGCTTAAAAAAAAAATTTATTAAAGATAAATTATCTTTTAAGATCGGAAGAGCTTTTATTGTGTCAGGATAGTAATACAGGTGGGAAGGCCTTGTTTGATTTAGCATAGGTAAGAGAGGCTTTGGAGTAGATAAAGAGATTTTAGGTTTCCAAGCTTTGGAATGTGATTTAAAGCCTCATGTCTTTGGGATTATTTTGACTCCTAGCATTTTTTATTCGATTTGGTTACCCCTACCGCAATGTGAAATATTTCTTGGGGTTTTCGTGTTACACTTGAGTCTAATTCTTTAGCCTCTTTTGTTCCATTTTTTTTTTTTTCTCTTTCTCTTTTAATTGCTTTGCCCCATTATCTCTTACTATTCTCTCTTTTCTTTTGCCCCCAAAGAGTAATGGTCTCCATTGTCAAGTTTTTGCTTTTTAAATGATTCAAGGCCTTAAATCCAAGGATTTCTAGTGCATAGGCTTGAGGTGTTTGAAAAGAATTTAGCTCTTCTTCATTTCAAAGAAAAATAATTTATTAGAAATAAAAGTCATTTTTAAATTAACGTTACTTAAGCAAGCATAAACCAATCTTATCCTTATTTCCTAATCAATGACCCTAACCTCCGAATTGCCCCATTATGGGTGGCTCTTGATAGGGTTTAAATTTAAAAATTCTCTAAATTAGTCTAATAGGGTTAACAAAGGGTAATAGTGTTTGGAATTTGAGAATGAATGCCTAACTTCATTTTAATCTACATATTACATTCAAAGTGGACCTCCTTTAAGAAATGAGCCTAAAGTATCCTCACCCTTATATCACTCAACTCTCAAAGTGTTTTAGGTTAGTATATGGAATATAGTTTGTCTCTTTTCATTCTAAACTTTTTATAAGTGAGTTACTGATTTCTTAAGGAGGAATATATATTTATTTACCTAAGGTAAAGATCAGCTTTGCCCCTTAGTTTCTCAAATCATGCCCCAGTATTTGACTTTATGTTTTGGCTTGGTTTATGATTGGGCTTAACTTTCTAAATAGACCAGGGGTATTAGCCTAGCTTGGTTACCTTTATAGGTTGAGGATTGTGTTTAGGTTAACTGCCTTGATGGGTTGTGATTTATGTTTGGATTGGGAGCCTGGCCAAGTGGCTTATGTTTTGGGTAAGTTATCTGAACAGGCCCAAGGTTGGTGTTTAGATTGAATGCCTAACTAAGTAGTTTGTGTTTAGGTTGAATGGGCCCGAGGTTGGTGTTTAGATTGAATGGGTCTAGGGACTAGTGTTTCGGTTAAATGGGTTGAAGGGCTCATGTTGGCTTCCTTAATAAGTCGAGGGGCTTCGTGTAGGCTGGAAACTTAGTATTTGGGTTGGTTACTTGAGTGGGCTAAAGGCTTGAGTTTATGTTGGCTCCTTGAGCCCATAAGGATTTATAGCTAATAGCAACCTTTCTTTTCATTTTTATTTTTTCAATTTTTCTTTCTTATTCTTTTCTTTTTTTTTTTTTTTAGAGAGAGAGAAAGATAAAGTTTTATCTTATAGAAAAAAAAAATGAAAAATATTTACAAATAAGGATAGTGATTTTTAGGGTTTTAATTTATAAGTCTATGGATTTTATTTACATTTCCCTAAATGAGAAGAAATAGTGTTTAGATAAATGTTTATTGAAGGACTATTTACAAAGATGGGAATGTTAAAGAATAAAGAACAATGAACTAAAGAGAAATTTATTATTTTCAAAAAGATTAGAATGTAAAAACAAAGGTAGAGAACCTAACATTTATTCAGGAGCTTAGTGTTTATTCTAGGCTCTTTAGATATGAATTGGAAAAAACCCTACATTAAGTCTCGTGTACAAGCCTTAAGGTCCTCTATCATTTCATAGGTATCCCTAATGACTTGTGTTAGAATGGACCTTAAGGCTTAGTTGTGAGCTTCAGAACAATCTAGCTTTTCTTTTAGATAGGCGATCTCATCCCTTAATAGTTGGTCGTGAATCCTAGATATGTCTTATAGCCTATCATTCCCTTGATTGTTTGCTTGGTTGTTTGCCATTCTAGGTCTACATAATTTTGAACAAGAATCAGTCATCAATGCAACAAAGAAAAGCACATGGAAATATGTAGATGTTAGGATCGCTTAGATTAATGCATTACTTCTTATGTTGCAACCTTATTGTTTTTTTTTTTTTTAAAAATTTGATTGCATTAAAACTCTTAAACAGTTAGTAAGGTTGCAATTCTTAAGAGTAGTGTATTAACTCAAGCTCGAAGGGGAGTATATACAATTAGGGTGGGTTCTAAAAGGTCCTTAAGTTTTTAGACCTCACTCGTTTTTAAAAAACACTTTCATTGGACAAAATAAGCTTAAGTGGGGTAGCTTAATTAACCTCTAACGGTGGTTACCCCACTATACTTGGAGTCTATATAATGGTCCCCCTCCTAGGGTCCTAAGACGACTTAGGCTTGACTGCATATACCTTACATCTTTGATGCAAAATGAACCCTTTATGTCCCAATGTATGTGATATGCAAAATAAATACAATAATCAAAACAAAATATGCACATGAAGTTAATAGCAAATATAAAATTAAATAAATAAATAAACAAACAACTAAATAATATGGTTATTTTTGGAAAGCAATTTTAATTTTAGAAATTTTTAAGTGGCTAGCCTTCTCAATGGTCCCCAATGGAGTCGCCAAGTTATCGAGCCTATTTTTTTCCTCTTAGTTTTTTATAGATTAGTCTTCTTTAAACCTACAAATACTAAACCCTACCCGTTTAATACTGATCCTCAATTAGGGTTTAAAGAAAACTAATTTTTTTATATTTTGAAAACGCTTTAAAGTTGCCATTCAACCAGAGTAGAGAAAATGAGTTAAATTATAACAAATTAGGTAGATTGGTTATAATTTAGCTATTAATTTTTTGATGAAATTGATTTTTAAAATTGCCTTCTAAAACGAAAGATCTAGATCCGGGGCTATTCTATTAAACTCTAAATAGGTACCACTTTTTTAACTTTTCAAATTTAATCTTGCTTTTCAATTATACCCTTTTTCAATTTCTAAACGACTAAACATATCACATGTAACTAATTTAATTAATTTACACGAGTATTTACAAAGATGCGAAAAAAAAAGAAAATAAAACTTTCCATATTTTAAGTCGTCTCATACTTACATATGAATGCCTACATATTCGCTATTCAGGATCAACCTTCTATAATTCATTCATTGAAAACATAGTAAGTTGAGTTGATTTTAGTTTTAAAAAAGGTCAGGCTTACATAATTTACCTGTTTTGATTTATTTAAAGAAAATTTTCTAAGGGTCCTAAATTGGTTTGATTTTTAGAAATTTTAAAGCGTCCTAATTTGGAAAAAATGGTTGATTTATTTTTATTTTATTTTCATTGGAAAATTGGTTTTCAAAGTGATAAAATTTCATTAATAATTTATTTATTTGTCTATTTTTATTTTTATTTTATCTACCATTTTTTATTATTTTTTCTTTTTTGCTTATTTTCTTATGATTAATTTATCCTTAAAATAAATAAATAAATAAAATAAAGTTAAAATTGTTCTTCTTCTTCTTTTTTGTCTCTCTCTCTTTCTTCTTTTTTCCTTTTCCTTTTTCCTTTTTTCTTGGATTTCTTCTCTTTTCCTTTTTCTTTGTCTTTCTTTTTTCGGATTTTTTTTATTTTTAGTTACAATTACATATTGAAATAAATAAATAAATGAAAACAACCGAAGCAACAAAATAACAACAATCTAATGAATAAGAGGGCCTTGGACCGAATCAACAAGGGACAAGTCGTGGAGCGTCGGATATGCTGGATTTTGGATTAAGTCGAGTTAGAGCAGCGAGTTAATCATGTGTAACAGCCACTCATGAATGTGCCTGAGGTAGTTTCGAGCTCCATATTGAACCGGAAAAGCCACTTTTGTGGCTATTTTATTGGGAATTGGGGGTTTGCCTAAGTGTCGTAGCCTAAGGCGGTGGTTTGTGCTTAGGCAATGGTGGTAGATTGAGAGAGTGTTGGTGCGGTGAGTGTGGAGGTTTTACAATGGAGCATTATTGGTGCTGATGACTATTGTACGTCTGGGTAGTTGAGAGAGGGAGATGTCCAAGAGAGAGAGAGTAGGTTGTATGCGAGAAGGGATGTGTTCAGAGAGAGAGAGATCCCCAATCTGTGTGTGTGCTATATGGGTGTTCGATTACCAAGAGTTGGAGGTCAGGGAATGGATCATAGGTAGTTCGGTAAGAGAGAAAGATAGAGTCAAGAGAGAGAGGGTAAGCTATGAGTGTATGTTACTGTTCGTGTTTAGGCGCTGGTGTATGGTGGTGTTTAGAGAGAGAGAGAGAGAGAGTGAGTGAGTGAGTGTCAACTAGGCATACTTATGTGTGATGGTGTTCGGAGATAAAGAGAGGGATCGTGGAAGTGGTGGTTGAGTATGCTACAAATAAGGGTTAGAGATAGGGGTTGAGCATGGAAGGAGTGTGATGGTTCGGTAGGGTTGCAGTGAGAGAGAAAGTGGTTGATGACAGCGTCATTGGGTATATTAGAGTAAGGGTTACTATGTGGGTAAGTGCACACTGTAGGTCGTGGTCAAAGGTGGCTTGGGCATGTAGAGAGAGAGATAGGTTGAGAGAGAAAGATCCATGGGTTTGTATGTATATCTAGGATTGATGTGGTTGATGTCGTGTTGGTCGAGAGGAGTTGAGAATGGAAATCAAGAGAATGAGGGCAATGGTGGGGGGATGGAGCCAGCGAGAGAGAGAGAGAGGGTCAGTCATGTGTGTTGTGTGTGATAGTGTTCGAAGAGAGAGAGAGAGGTTGGGGATGCAATTGTCGAGAGAGAGGGAGTGAGGAATGTATGTGTTTCTGCCCCTACTATGTGTGTGTGAATGTTCGAAAGTGCACCCTCCTCCTTGTATGTGTTTTCTTTAAAAAAAAAAAAGAGAGAGAGAAAGTGAGGGAAAGAAAAGGAAAGAGGAGAAAAAAAAAAAGAGGGAATGAAAACGCATTGTTAAGGTCAATCATAAAGTGTCACGTGTCACAATTAGATACATGACCTAATGATGCCTTGAGATGTGACAATATGTGGAGTGTGAAAAAAGAAAATGATAAAAGGTATTTTTATGGCTCTAGTGAGTTTCAAACCCCTAATCCTAAGTTAAACCAAAATGCAATGTCCATGTGCTTATCCATTAAACTGTTGGCTTATGCTTTATCTATATGTATAATTAAATTGTACATATGAACTAGATTAGTCTGGGTTAGATTCAAATCTAAATTCAAGTCTAAACGATATTCTCCTTATTTAAATTAAAAAATTCTATTCTATTTAAACTATGTAAAAAAAATTATTATTTTCTAAATTCCTTAAATCTTCTAATTTTTTCTATTTTTCTATTTTGTGTAATTTTCAATTTTTCTAAATTTTTTCATTTTTTATATTTTTCTAAATTTCTTATTTTTTTTGTGCTTTTTCCTATTTTTATATTTTTCTGAAATTTCTTATTTTTCTAAATTTATTATTATTATTATTATTATTATTATTATTATTATTATTATTGGGTTTTCCTTAATTCTCTAATTTTTATATTTTTTCTAATTTAGGACCCTTTAACTTATTCTAAAAATTATGAAAAATGAAATGTGGGGTAAAAAAATGGTGTTGACAACTCGCTTAACTTCCCTAATAGAGTCACCATCTTATTGAGCCTGATTTTTTTTTTTCCAATTTTTTTTTTATTTTTCTTAACCCAATTAGTATTAAAGCTTAACTCATTTAAACCAACCTTCGATTAGGAGTGAAAAAAAACTCGGTTTTTAAAAGTGTTTTGAGAACACTTAAAGTCGACACCCGATTGGAGTTGAGAAAAGGTTTAGATTAAAATTAGTTGAGTGGATTGATTTTTATCTAGATACTAGGTTACGTAAAAAACCAAAAAAAAAAAAAAGTTTTTGAAAACCTAAGATTTGAGTTTGAGGGCTAACTTGTTAAAACTTTTAACAAATACTACTTTTAATTTTTCAAATTTAAATTTACTTTTCAATATATTCTTAAAAAAAATTATCTATTCACATGCCAATAAGCAAATAAAATTGAATCTACAAAAAAGATAAATCGAACAAATATTTACAATAAATGGAAAAAGAAAATTTCCATATTTTAAGTTACCTCGTATTTGTGTACGAGTGCCTACGTACCCTCTATTTTAGAACAAACTTCTATAGTTCATTTGGAAAAAAATTTAAGCGGATTGGTTGATTTTTAATTAAATTATGCTAATATGTAATTATTATAGAAAATGAGCCGTTTTATGAAAAAAATGTAATTACTATTGATAATGTGCCTAACTATGGAAAAGATGTTTGAATCTTAGAAGATGTGTCTAACTAGAAAAAAGATGCTTAAATTGTGGAGAAGATGACCAAACAATAGATAAAAAGCTTAAACCATGGAAAAGATATCTGACCTATAAATAAGATGCCTAAATAACCAAAAAGATGCTTAAACAACAGAAAAGATGCCAATTAAATTTTTTATTTTATGAAAAACTAACAAGTGACAAAATAATTTTTCTAAAAATCCTTAGGATACTAACTTTATTTAAAAATGCAGATTTAATAAAAAATATGAAAATTTAAACAAAAGATGCAAATTTCCTATAGAAGTGCAATTTTTAACAAAAATATCGAACAATTGATCATTCCTTACATTATAAGCTCACTACTTACCCATGGGCATCTCTACTCGCTACCCAAGTATTACTCTCACTACCCAACTAACCAACCTCAACTTCTCCTTGCTCCTTGCTTGCCTTATAAGGAACATGGGCATATGTCACGAGTGAAATTCCTCTTGACACTCTTGTATGGTACTTAGTGCTCCTCACTACACTAAGAAAGGCTAAGTTCAGCCTGAAAACCACACATATAAGTTTAGAGAGAGAAAGTAGAGAGAGAGAGAGAGAGAGACTCTGTTTATCGACTCTGTTTATCAACTCAATTCTACTTAATGTCTGGATGGTTACAGATGAGGGGAGACCTCCTATATATACAAATGACTCCTTACAACGGATGGCTGAGATTTATTCAATCTAACGGTTATAATTAAATCTTACCTACCTACCTACCTATCTTACCTACCATACATACTATTATACATTAAATCTATACATCTCTAGAACCTTCTTAAACCTTCCAGCTTCTAGAATCTCCCTTAAGTCCAGGCTTGGGCTTTTCTCTTTTGATGGGCCATAGGAACCTCTTACATGTATCTTCTCTGTCTTGTTTCCTATACTCAAGGTCATGTTAAGCATATCTCAAGCGCCTTAGAAAATTAGTCTGTGACATTCTCCCCCACTCAATCCAACGACATCTTCATCGTGGCTTCCTTCTTAAATTTTGATCCACTCGATACCTCAACCTTAGTTCTCTATATGTGCCCATATCATGAGAATGCTTAGTAACCTCCTTTCTTAAAGCCCAATGTAACTCCTTGCCCTTTTTAATCTTAACCTTAATCACTGAGGCTTTGTCCTACTTTTCTACATCTATCGAGTTTGAACTTTTTAGGATCTCATCAATTGTTCTTTCCTCCATCCTCCCAACTAAAGTCAAATTATCTCCTTTCATCAATGTCGACTTTTCCCCTATGATTTACATTAATGTAATAAGCTTTGTCGCTTGTCTCATCTTCTTACTTATTGGGACTTTGTATTGTGAACTTTGATTAAGCCAGCAAATGTAATTAGATCTAGGAACAATGATGGCATCATTCTTATCTAAAAAGTCCATGCTAATAACAAACTCAAAATCATCCATGGGGACAACTTCAATATCTTCCCTTCCCTGCCAATCTTCAATGTTGAATTCCACATTCTTAGCAACCCCATAAGTTGGGAGTTCCTTGGAGTTAACCATGTTAAGTTGAGCTTTACTCTATTTAACTTTTAGCCTAAGCTTAGAGGTAGCATCCTTTGAAATGAATAAATGTGAGGCCCCCATATCTACCATAGCATTTATCTTCCTTCTTGCCACTTTGGCCTTTACATACATTAAACCCTTTTTCTCCTTTGTACCTTGAGAATTTACGGCATAAAGAAGACGGATGGTACCAAGCTTACCCTTGTTGTCTTCATCGGTTTCATCCATTGCAAGAAGAGCATCCAATCTTTCCCCTTTTGGATAATCTCGAACATGGTGTGGTCTATCACAAAAATAGCACTTAAGTTATCATATCCTTCTTTTATCTACCATCCTCCTCCTTCCTCTTGGAGGACTTGAAGATCTCCTATCTTCCTCTTCTTCTCCTTCATTACTTATGGAATGTCAATCCTCCTCCTTCTAAAGTTTCACCAGGCCCCCTGCTATAGTAATGGCTTTTGAGATGTTCTCCACCCCACGACTCTCTAACTCTAACTTAGCCCAAGGTTTCAACCCATCTAAAAACATAACAAGAGCATCATTTGAGTTAAGGTTTGATATCTCCAACATCAACTTTGATAATTCTTAAGCATATTGCTTCACACTACCCTTTTATTGTAGATGCCTGAGTTTGACCTTAGCTTCTCTCTTCGCATTTTGGGGAGAGAATTGATCTTGGAACTCCATCACAAAGTGTGGCTACAAAGTAATCTCATTGACCCTCCTTCTCTACAAAATCAATGCTATATCCTTCAAGTATAAGGCTTCCGTCCTTTACTTCCATCATTGACAAGCCCTAATTCACAAAAGTATTGTTCAACTCCCCACAGAAAATTATCTACTTCCTTTGCAGAACGTGTCACGTTAAAGCATTCAGGCTTTGGTACTTCCACCCTTATGACTGGCTGGATAGTTACTCCATTAGCAATAGCAACCCGACATGCTACTAGCTGATTCTTAAGGTCTTCAATCTCCTGTTGCATAGTGATGATGGTAGCATCAGTTTTGGCTTCATATGCTTCTTCCTTAACCTCAAGTGTACCCATTCGGGTCTCAAGGATACCTTCCTTTTCTTCAAGCTCTCCATCATGCTTCCTCAAAGCTCCTTGTAGCTCACCTTAAAGTTCTTCCTCCAACCCATCTATGGTAGCTTCATAGTCATCTATCTAGTTGCTCCTTGGCTTTAGTGATGCTTAGCTCAATCTTATCCACCCGAGTGGAAAGGGAACTTAGCAAATCCTTAAACTTAGCCCTTTGCCTTGTCATTCAGCTTCCTCCCTGGTCATCTACCTCATTGACCGTGGAGTTGTTGTTCTCATTTCCAGATGACGACATTTTTCTCTTCAAAAGCTTGCTTTGATATCACTTGTCATGGGCGAAATTCCTCTCAACACTTTCGTATGGCACTTAGTACTCGTCACTACACTAAGGAAAGCTAAGTTTAACCTAAAAACCACACACACAAGTTTAGAGAGAGAGACTTTGATTATAGACTTAATTCACTTAATGTTTGGATGGTTACAAACGAGAGGAGACCCTCTATATATACAAATGGTGCCTTAAAACGGATGGTCGAGATTTATTTAATCTAACGATTATAATTGAATCTTATCTACTTACCTTACCTACCCTACCTACTATTATACATTAAATCTGGACATCTTTAGAACCTTCTTAAAACCTTTCATCTTCTAGAATCTTCCTTAAGTTCGAGCTTAGGCCTTTCTCTTTTGATGGGTCATGGGAACCTCTTACATATGTCTTGTTTGTCTTATGTCTTATACTCAAGGTCATGTTGGGCGTATCTTTGAGCCTTTAGAAAATTAGTCCATGACATTAATGTCACAGTTCGTGTTTTAGAGGAAGGAAGGGGTGTTCAACTTAGGGCTTAATGTGAAGTGAGTGGCGTCAACTAGGGTTTTGTTCGTAGGGTTGGGTAGTCTCTCAAGGCAGGGTTGGCCACCCATGAACAAACTGGTCAGGAGTTGATGCTGCTCTCCTAATGATGGCCATAGTAAGCTAAAACCAATTGTAATGTTGGATGTCCCCTATCATATGAAGGATGGTAACAGTGCCAGTTGGCACTCCTTAAGTAAGAGGGTCTTGGAATAGTCCTGAGAAGATAGGAAGGAGAAAACTAGCTTGCCCTCCATAATCAATAATACACGAGACAAAAGAGAATCGAGTGCTGCATGGGCACTTTTGGAGGGGGTAAACCTCCGGTCCCGTCATACATACGCATGGTTGTTTGTGTTAGTTGTCCACAACAATTGCCTAACTCTGTCTTCCTTGCCACCCGAGGGGTACAAATAGCAGGGATGTTGCTGCGTGTACTCCCTCCTCTCCTCTTAAGATAGTATCACCCCATCTTCCTCTCTTATAGCCGTTGTTGTCATCGTCATTCGAGACAAGTCCTTGCAACCTTCATCTACCTCCCTTAAAATAGAAGGATAGGAAGACTTACTCTGATTGTCAGCTATGCTTTCATAAGCCATTTTGAATGGTTAACAAGGAATGGAAGCACATGAGGACAAATAACTAGCTTGTGAGTAGAAATTTTGGTAGAGTTTCTTTTAAGTAGAGCAAAGTGAAAAATAAGAACCCATACCCCCTTCCCCCTACCCTTTATATAGATAAGTAATGGGAGAAGATGAATAGTTTCTCCCATTTTTAGGGCACGAATTCACGAAAGGATGTGTGCTAAACCTCAGCCATCCACATTGTCATGCTTTAAACTAAAGATTTGTAATAGCCTCACTATGTAAACTAACCTAAATTAGAAGCTAACTACTTTAGCTGTTAACGTAAGTATAACTTACACTGAGCATTTACTACTCTATAACTTTGAGTAATCCAATTCAATTCCTATTTGATATCAACTTATGGTATAACTTTCTAAATAGCTTTTGTAAGATATTTTGTGTATAAAAGCTTGAGAGGAAATAAAGTTTTATAGATAACTTCAGAAAAACGACATGGTAAGGATTAATAAAAGCCTACAAGTTTATAGAACATAGTATAAGTAACAATAGTTGAAAACTAGAGAGTCACTTAAATAGACCCCATTAGTTTTCCTAAAGGTTAGTAAAGTTAATAAACAAAATAGGAATCCAACTAATTGGCCTTAAATCTCACTCCCCAACCTTATTCTCTACACTTTTAGAACTTAGAGTAACACTGATGTATCTACTAGGGAACCTACAAAATAGCTATAGGGAAATGAGCGATAGCTTGCTCAATAAGTAAGACAGAGACAGTAGTACATATTTGACATAAAGCAACCTAAGTTTTTAAGCAAGTTTAGTTAGATGCTATGCATGTACAAGCAAGTGCTGTCATACGACATTATCTAATTCGTCGTGAGATCAAAGAAATTGTACCTACTCCAATTTAGGTTAAGGAGTTTGATGCCAAGCACTTCGCGAATCAAAATCAAACCGAAGCTTGTGCAATGGAGAACACCCTCTACCTAAGACTTCACTTCAAACTACGATCCTTAACCTTACCGCAATCTCCTCTCCTATCACCTAGTTCAACTAAGGGTAAGGAGAGAACCATTACAACTATCCTCATCAAAGGGTTTGTGTTTGGCCTGAAAATCTTAGTTGTTCCTCTAGTGGGTTGTGATGCATGTCCAGTTAAATGTTAGGTTGAGTATAAGTTAGATTACTTTTGGGATGATCAAGCAATTTCAAACAATTCAAAGTAAGCAACATCATAAAGTAACTAATACGTACAGTCTAACACTCCATAATAGTAATACAATATTCAAGCACACATACTGTGCATGCATATGCTACTAACTTACAATCATAAGCAAGACACATACTAAGGCCTCCAAGTATTCTTAAATAATACCTCAAAATACAGTGAAACACTAATCCCACTTACTTAGGTAAGTGATGCTCAATAATCTTGTATATGGGTCTTGTTCGCTTCAATTTTCTCTTAAATATTCAATATAATGTCTTTAGTTTTACTAAATATAAGGTAAATGATTTCATTTAAATAGTTTAAGTGTGGTTATTTCTTATTTTTAGCAAGTCATGTAAGCTTTGTATTGAGTTCTAATTTGCTACTGAAGTCTCGAACAAGGTTTTGAAAACTCGCTTAATACTAAGTTTTAGTCTTAGAACTTTTTGATTGAGTCTGAAATTATCCCAATTGTAATCCTTACTCCAATGAACTCCTTGAACAAGCCTTTGAAGTCATTTCCACTAATTCTTCCACATCATTCAATCCTTGAATCAAGCCCTCAAAGCCATTTCAATTACATTTCCTTTACCATATACTCTTAACAAGTCTATGATGGGGTATAGATAAGCCCCTTTTACTGTTGAATCTTTTGATCCAGCCTCTAAATTAGAGGATCAATCCTCCTCTTTATAGACTAACCCTTTAGTCATGCCTTTGAAATCAAAATAATCATAATTCTTTTACCAAATAACTTCTTAAATGAGTCTCTAACTTATTTAGAGTTAAAAACCTTTCATTCACTAACCTTCTAAGCATATCTCTGAAGTCATTACAACTATGCTTCGAGTACCAAATAACATTCTAACTAAGATTCTGATATGGTTATAATCAAGATTCTTGCACCAACTAACTTTTTGGCTAAGTATCCAAGCCAAGAATTTAAGTCATTCTTTTACCAGATCAATCATCTAAAAAACCCTCTAAATAAATACAATTCACTTGTTTGCATAATGCAACTTGGTCTAGCATCTTATTCTAGACCACAAACATAATAAATCATGATCATACAATAAGTTCATCATGACCATGATCATTATATCATTCCAGCTTCTAGATCTTCATATCTTCACCTCAATACTTGTAGACCATAACTTGTGACTTGTGTATATCTTCAATCCCACACAATCCTTCTAACTCCAAATTGCTCTCCATAATGACAAACTTACTTCTAGATTTGTTGCATGTTATTTTCCTTAAAATTAGTTATGCATAATTTTTGGAAAATAGCATTTTTCATCAAATTTAAAGGCTTAAAATCTCTTAAAATCATAGAAAATATTTTTGGCCGAAATCTTTCCATGAAATTCTTACATGCAATATAGAGTGGTTCTAAAAAAGTTTGGCTTCAAAACAACAACGTTAAGGGTATGTAAAATGACTTCGAAATTTATTTGGTTTTGGGTAATTTCTTAAAGAGGTCATAAATCCACTTAAAATTTTTACAATATGATATTTTCTTTTAAAAGTATAAGTAAAAATGCTTCAAAATAATTTTTCTTATTATTTTTGAAGTTAGTTTAATATTTTTACAAAATTAGAGGAAATCGGATTGAAATTGTTGCTCACTAGAAGTTTGTTGTTTAGCTAGCATCTCTAGCCACCCCTTTTTTGGCCCTCTTAGTCGCTACCATCATTGTTAGGTGGTGGTAGTGTTTGACACCTAAGTCGTGTATAGGTATCAGCTCTATGACTTTGCTTGGTTTGTCCAATTTTCTTATTGATTTTTCCCAAAATTTCTCCTTCTAGTTTTTCTACCTTCATAAAATTTTCTTAGAAATCAAAGATCTTAAGGAACCCATAAAGAGGATTTGAAAATTTTCTCAAGTTTTTATGGTGAAAAATGAAGCATTTTGTCTCTCTTACCTCACTTTTATAGCCTCCATTTTAAGCTTAGCTAAGTGTCATTATAAGAGGCCATGCACCTATAGATTTCCCACAATGTTACCACGCCCCCACTCATTGGATTTGCTATACTTAATAAATTTTTAATTTCTTTTACTATTTTTCCTAATTATTTTAGTTAGTTTTATATAATTTCGAGTATTTTAAGTAAATTTGGGTGCATATTTATATACAATAACTATACCCAAGAAGCATACTCTACTTTCTTGTATTATTATATATTACTCTATGATTTTATAGTCCTATTATTTTATTTCTAAAGTTTAGTAAATTCTAGTCACCTAAAACGTGCATTTACAGAGGTAAAATTCAATATAATATAAATTAGTAAAATTAACTATTATTGGCTATACTATCATTACATTATTAAATTTCAACAATCCAGACCTATGAGGTATCCCTGACTAACTCTTAGAACTTATTCATAAAATATTGTCTTAGCTAGCTAACTTTCATGTATGCCTTAAATTACTCATTCAGAATGACTACACAAGATTATAGGGCTTACATACATGCCCCATTTCCTCAATTAAAGGCTTTAATTGATCCTCGCATAAGGATCCATGACGTGGCCTAACAACGGGTCACCCCATGTATGTAATCACTCTTTATAGACCATCAATGCATACCACATTTCTTAAGGATAGTCATTATGACATATCAAGCAACCCGTTGGTCACATCAATCATGGAGGAACCTAAAGTGTGGAAAAATGAACCTAAACAAAGGCACCGTCTGTCAGGATTCTAAACAGCTAAACTGGCCCTTAGCTCGGAAGAACATATAGCCTAGCTAAAGCTTAGTCACCTCGCATGGATTACTCTCCTTATGCCTCAAACGCTAAAGAGAGTGAGGGGACTAGTGTTGACACTCGATTCTCATCCAAACCAAGGCCTAACGAGTAAGGCCCATCATGAGGGATATCGAAGTGTACTTGAATAGACAGCGAGCTCATCCGATGCCTGTACATGTACTAAGGGATATGCGAGCTATTAGTGAGCCTGTCCTCTATATCGCAACCTATTTGATGAGCTAAATAACACTCCTCCAAGTAAATCACCCCTCAATCATTAAGCCAGCTAAACTTGCCCCCGATCAAGTATCAACCAATACCTTCCTCAGCTCATTAGTAAATGTTTGACATCCGTAGTATGTCTATCATACACGGAAACCCCCATAACTGTCGGGTCCTTGAGCTACAGATTTAGTAGTTTGGCTAACTATAACATATCGTCCACAATGAAGCTTAGTCTCTACTGCAGAGCATAGTATCTGCTAACATCCATTACGAACAAACCCCTGATCGCCATGTCTAGGTGACTTGCATAAAAGACGCTAGGTGCCATGAAGTAAGACAAAACATTCCCTCTCTAAGAGATCTTTCCTCCTTTTCTCCTCCCTTACACAACTTGAGTTCGACATACCACATACATTACAAATACATACTGGCCGAACACGATCACTTAGGTCCTAAATACTTGCCCCTTCTTTCCTTGGTCCTCCTTGCTAACTTGAGTGTTGGGGGGCCCTTGTAGCTATACCCAACAAAGGCTTTTTGCAAGTATCGAAGAGCAGGAGAAGAAGCCTAAGCCTACTCTAACCAGGATTTACATAAGTTTGTCTACCCCAGTTGATCTAACTACAATCAACAAAAGTGATAATCAAAAGAAGATTTGATTGAATAATTTTATTGATACAAATCTATTCTTCAATTTTTATTTTTAAATAGTATCACCTATACATATCTTCTTATATAAATTTACTCTTATCTAACAATATTACACAATCACTACTATAAAAATTTCACAAACTGACTAAAGTAGTTTTATTTTTTTCTTTCCAAATTTCCCTCTTAGCTTTATACACATACACACATACACAAATACATAGCATGATTGGTTCAACAAATATGTTTATGTTTTCAATAGAAATTAATGGTTATTGGTATTTTTGGATAATACGATTCTCATGCCCTAAACTAGAGAGTCGTAACAGCCTTGTCATATAAATCAACTTACGTTAGAAGCTAGCCACCTTAGTTACTAATGTAGGTATAGCCTACACAAGACATTCACCATTCTTCTACTTAGAAGGGTCCTATACAGTACCTAGTAGGAATTGACCTGTGGTATAATTCTTCAAAATAATTGTTGAAAATAGTTTTTAAATATATTCCACTATTAAATAGGACTCCTAATTAAATAGGTCAACCTTAACCAAATAGGAAATATTAAATATTGGAATATATATGGTTAACTTTCAAAACACAATTCTAACATTCTCCCACTTGGTTTGATAGTTCAGAATGTTAATATTTAAAAGTGTAAACGTGTAAACATTAGGCATGCATAAATAAATCTTGTAATGCCATTCTTTTATCATAATTGACTTTAACATAACAAATCACATAGTGAAAGTTATGGTGGTCATACACTTTCAAGTTGCATACTTCCTTCCATCTATTGCCGCACTAGTAACTTATCATATCAAGTGACATAATTTATATATAAATAACACAATGTCCACATACTTGTCTTAAATATACATCAATTTCTTGTTCAAAACATTAAGTATACACAAACATAAGGAACAAGAAATAATTGATAAAATCAGAAACATATTGTTATTAAGTTCATGAGTGTGCCATTATCATCATAATCAATCATCAACACAACCAAGACCCATTCTATGTACATGTTCTTTAAATGTCTTTGGTTGTAAGCCTTTAGTTGATGGATTAGCAATCATGAGATCTGTCCTGATGTGTTTAATATACACTCTTATGTTTCTCTACCTCCACCTTAATGGCAAAATACTTTCTTTCCATATGCTTAGCACTTATTTTTCATTCTTAGAGAGAAAAACTACTATAGAATTATTACGGTAAATTTTCAGTAGCTTAGTAACGATGTTGATAACCTTAAGTCCTAAAATAAAGTTTCGCAACCATAATACATGAATTATAGCTTCATAACAGGCTACAAACTCAACTTCCATAGTAGATAGAAGATAAAACAATGATAGATTGTTTGGCACTTTTCCATGAGATTGCTCCTTCAACTAATAGGAACAAATAACCAAACATTGACTTTCTACTGTCAAGACATCCAACTAAATCTGAATCTGAGTATCCAATTACTTCTAACTAATCAGAATTCCTAAATATGAGCATATAATCCTTAGACCTTTAAAGGTATCTCATTACTTTCTTTGCAGCTTTCCAATGATCCATGTTATAATTACTTTGCTATTAGCCTAGCATTCCAACCACGAAGCTAATGTCAAGTTTGGTACAAGTTTGTAGATACATTAAACTACCCACAACAGAAGCATATGAAATAGATTCCATTTTCTTATGTTCTACATCATTCTTTAGACATTACATGAGACTAAATTTATCCCCTTTTTGTATTAAGACAACACTTGCTGAACATTTGTTCATATTGAATCTCTCAAGAATTTTCTCAATATATGCTTTCTAGGACAATCCTAACAATCCTTGTGATCTCTTTCTGAATATTGAAATTCCAATCACATAAGATGCCTCTCCCATATCTTTCATTTCAAAATTCTTAGAAAGATAGTCTTTAGTCTCATACAAAATACCTAAATCAGTAGCAGCAAGCAAGATATCATTAACATATAGAACAAGAAATATAAACTTACTCCCGCTAATCGTTTGATAAACACACTAATCAATAATGTTTTATTAAAAACCAAAAGATGTAATAGTATCATTGAACTTAAGATACCATTGCTTAGAAACTTGTTTAAGTCCATATATTAACTTCTTAAGTTTACACACTATATGGCCCTTTCCTTCTATGGAAAAACCTTTAGGTTGATTCTTGTAAACTTCATCCTCAAGTTCTCCATTAAGAAAGTTAGTTTCTACATTCATTTGATGTAACTCTAAATCAAAATGAGCTACTAAAACCATAAAGATTTTTAGAGAATCTTTCTTTGAAATAGGTGAACAAGTCTCTTTATAATTAATGCCATCTTTCTGAGTATAACCTTTAGCAATAAGTCTAGCTTTATATCATTCAATATTGCCATTCAAGTTGCATTTAGTCTTACAAACCCATTTACACCCAACTCGTTTGGAACCTTTAGGCAATTTGACAAGTTCTTAGACATTGTTATTAGCCATTGATTTTAACTTATTTTTCATAACATTAATCCATTTATCAGACTTATCATTGTTAATGGCTTGTGAAAACGAAATAAGATCTTCATCAATATCAAAATCAAAGTCTGACTCTTGCAAATAAACCACATAATCATCAGAAACAGCCAGCCTTCTTACCCTTATAGTTTTATTTAAGGCTATTCCATGTAGCTCAATTCTATTAGTTGATGGTAGGTTAGTTTCTTCATGGGGTGCTTCTTCATTCAAATATTATTCACCAGTGTTTTGTTCTCGTCATCCTAGAGCAATATTTGGAACAACTATAGATGTAGGGTCATTTATAGGCAATGGAACATCAACCTTTATTTCATTAATATCTATAGTCTGCTTGTTAGCACTCTCTCTAACTTGACCATTCTCAATGAATTTGGCATTGCCTGTAATTCTAAAACTATGGTTTGGATAGTAAAACCTATACCCTTTAGATTTCTCTAGGTAACCAATAAAGTAACCACTAATAGTTCGAGAATCTAATTTCTTTTCATATAGATTATATACTTGTGCTTCTATTGGAAACCCTAAACATTCAGGTGTCTTAAACTAGGCTTCCTTCCAGTCTATAACTTAAAAGGAGTTTTAGGAATTGCCTTACTAGGAACCTTATTAAGCAAATACACTGTGCTCTTAAGTGCATACATTTGTAAGGATTTGGGTAAAGAAGAATTACTCATCATACTTCTAACCATATCCATTAATGTTCTATTTTGCCTTTCTGCTACACCATTTTGTTATGGTGTGCCTGGCATAGTATACTGTACACGTATGCCATGTCTTTCAAGAAACTTTACAAATGGACTTGGATTTTGTCCAAATTCATCACACCTTTCATAATATTACTATCTCTGTCATATCTTACTATTTTCACTTTTCTGTTTAATTGCCTTTCAACCTCCTTAATAAACACCTTAAGGGCATTTACAGCTTAAGATTTTACATTAAGCAAATAGACATATCCATATCGTGAAAAATCATTTACAAAGGTGATAAAATACTTTTCTCTACTAAAGGATAGAGTATCAAAGGGTCTACATATATCGGTGTGTATTATCTAAAAAAGCTAAGTACTCCTTATGGCTCCTTTCTTGTTATCTTTGGTTTGCTTTCCCTTAATGCAACCTACACATAAACAAAGATCCGTAAAATCTAGATTTAGTATAATCTGACTCTTTACTAATCTTTATAATCTTTCCTTAGATATATGACCCAAACATTGATGTCATAAGTAAGCAAAGTTCTCATTTGCCAAACTATGCTTAATTCCAATATTTTGATGAACATACATTAAAGATTCATAGAAATTAACATCAAGTTTCAATTTATATAAACCATCCATAAGAATGCCAGAATCAATAATGGAATTGTCTTTATTAAATAAATTGAAACATGCATTTTCAACTTTGAAGCTAAACCTTTTAGCATCCAATCTTGATACAAGAACTAAGTTTCTAGATTGTGAAGGTACATAGAGAGTTTGAAATGGATCAAAGTGACATCCGGTATCTAAAAAAAGATGGTAAGTCCCTATGCCTTCAATTGGGGCCTTCATTCAGTTCCCCATGAACAAAAAGTTCTCATTTGGGTTTATGCTCTAGATTGTGAGGAAGCCCATATTGGAAACATGAGTAATGGCACCAAAATCCAACCACCAAGTATTAGAAGGAACTTCAAATAAGTTTGATTTGAAACATACAAAAGCATTAAATGTAGCCTTCTTTTCAAACCAAGCTTTACGTTTCAGGCAATGTTTTTGATAATGTCCTTTTGTCTTATAGAAGTGACATTATTTGCCTTGTTTTTCTTCTTATCATCATCGGTGACCTATATACCCTTAGCAAGTCCTTTCTTCTTAGATTTCTTGGATTTTGGTTTAAGAACATTGCTAACTCCTTAACCCACTAAGTTTACTGTACAAACTCCTTATGCCTTTAGTCTCGTTTTCTCTTAAGTGAGTTTACTAGATAATTCATTAACATCCCACTTATCCTTAATAGGATTATAGTTAATTTGGAATGGTCCATACTCAAGACATAATAATTTTAAAATAAATTGCACCAGAAATGAGTTATCCATAATCATACCCAGGCTCTTAAGTCTTACTGCAATATTAGTCATATTAAGGACATGTTATTACGTACTTCGTGACCCATCATACTTTAAGGTTATGAGTTCAACCATTAGTGTCCCTATAAGTGACTTATTAGTGGAACCAAAGCATGCTTCCACAAGCTTTAGATATTCCTTAGCTATGACACTTTTTGGAAGAGTAGACTTAATGTTATTGGCAATAGTCATCCACATGAAATTAAGACATAATTTGTTAGATCTATCCCGTGCTTTATGTTTCAATTTCTCAACCTCATTGCTTGGATCGATAATGTCAATAGGCTTTTCTTCCAACAGTGCCAAGTCAATATCCAATAGACCTAAATGGAAATTGTTACACCATTTAGAGAAGTTCAAACCATTAAAGAAAGTAACAATAGCAGCATGCAAATGTAGGGAAAAAGCTATAAATACATAAATGCTCACTAAATAAATAGATTCAGATAACAAAATACATAAAATATATTGTAGGTCTCCTTTAAGCAAACACAACAATATATATCATCATCATAATTAGAATGTTATTTAGACTTTACAAGGTAATTAGATAAATCTCAACAATACATATAGTATCTTTGGATAACCATGTATATATGACAAAAATACATCAATTTTCTCCTTTATGTTTATCAGTTATAGAATATTGATTTACCTTTGAGTAAAATGCTTAATTTCTAACAACCAATAAATCTTTATAATAGCATTCCATAAATTCATAAATTATATAACTACACATTGTAAAATTAATTTCGTTACTTTGGTGATTAACAAATTAATTTTAATCTTAATGTCATATAATAAAATAATCGTGATATCCAATAGCATGAATTTAGACTAAAATTTTGATTTTAGTTCAAAAGTATCATTAATATGATTAAAATATAAGAAATCAAACGTTTCAGAATCAATTCATCTTTAACCAAAACTTCATGAATGTAAAAGAATTTTTCCATTCAAAACAAATTTTCAATAAAGCAAATTTCATGTTTTCATATGAAAAGTAGAAAACATGTGCCCATCATAATTATAATCAATGTCCATTATATATGATTTATAACATTCGACTAAAGCATAGTTCACAGTATCGTTAACCTTAAGCCAAACCAATATAAAATCATAATTATAAACAATTCGGCCAAAACATGCGATGATAATAACCTTCATTAACCCATCAACATATAATTATAAAAAATGATCATAAATCTTAACTGTTATCATAATTTACAATTAAATTTATTTATTCAAAACACATGCTATGCACCATACGTTAAATGTAATCTTAAGGTATATAAATTATTATAGATAACACCTTAATCGCAGGATCTTGAATAAACAAATTGTTACATATAAAATATAAGGGTACTTACTTGATACAGAATTTATCATAATTATTAAGAGAAAGATAAATTTAAACGACTTTAAACTATATATTGGTACTTTTAATTAAAATCTGGTTTCTCTCCCTTAACCTTTTCTTTATATCGTAGAGAGCTATATGGAATAGCATTCTTAATTCTACAAACTCTAATTAAATAGAGAGATGATCAATTTATATATAGAGTATAATTTTAAATCCGATACATCCATCATATTCTAGAATGAATAGCTTAAATTTATTCCACTCTTAAATAGGATTTCTAATTAAATAGGTGAAACTTAATTAAATAGAAAATATTAAATATTAGAATATAAATGGACAACTTTTGGACCACAATTCTAACAAATGTAGGATGATTTGTTCATAAAAACAACTTTTTTTATTCTATTCATAATGAAATGTAAACAAACTGTATAGATATGAAGTCGTTCTATAGATTTTCCAGGGAATATGGCTAAAGGTGATCAATTTCTGGTCAACTTAACTTTGTGTATAACAGAAAGAATCCAGATGTTTTAGCCATCACGGTAGGTGCAAAGGCGTCGAATTTGTGGGTTGTCCTTTACCAAGTCTAGGGAATATAAAACTAACCATTCATGAAAAAAAAATATATATATATGTTAGTGTCAATGTATTAACAAATGGACGGCAGATAATAATAATACTTAAATAGATATTAATAACAATAAATTAATATTTTTACGTATTATAATTTTATTTATACTTATTATTTATCCAGATATATAGTAATGTGTATTAATACTATCGAATCCACTTCTACAAAAATAGTAAATGTATTGTATGATGCGAAACATTTTCTTTTAGCTTTTTTGTAATGGATATCCTAGGACCTATTAACATTGCTAAATTAACATGCAAGTTTACAGCTATTAACTGCGCGTATTGTGCTGTTGTCATGTCCGTGACTCGAAATTCAAATAAAATCATTACCCAAAAAAAAAAAAAATCAAATGAAATAAAGGAGCCGCGTTTGGATTTTTCTATTTTGGATAGCTACAAGTGCCCGCGGGGCATATCAATTTATTCAAACATGTAACTCACATTCTTTCATTGAGAAACGATTGAATTTGTGGCGGTAAAAAATTATTTAAGTTAATGATAATTTAAAATGCATAGGGTCACGCTTTAAAACCGTTTAATATATTTATATTTTATGGTTTGATAATCACGAAAGTTAGAACTCTTTTTTCACATGTATTGGTTTGGGTAAATTGCCACTGCATTCTCTTATATTTACTTTATATATACTCAGCTCTTTTATCTTTGAAATTGTGAACTTAAACCCTCAAATCTTTAAAAAGCATGCATTTAATCCCCTAAAAGTTGTCAAAATGTACATATAAGAGATTAAAGGGTCTAAGCACATGATCCCAAAGATGAAGGAGTATGTGAAGCTAGCAATTTGATCCTTTTTTTTATTTTTTAATTTAAGGAAGGAAAGATAATAAAAAAAAATAAAAAACAAAAAAGTTGAAGGTTAAAAAGTTAAATAATTTAATAAATATTAGTTGATTAATAAAAGAAGTAAAATCTAAAATTTATTGTGAGATAACTCATAAGATTAGAAATTAATATTACACGGTTCATACCTATCAAGAAAGTGACCAACGTTCAAGAAAGGAAGGAAAGAATGAAGTGAAATGGTTAAGCAAAATACTTAAAAGATTTTCTCTCAATTATATATGGTTGACTCTCATAATTTTTTTGGTTTAATTTTGCTCACTTTTTAATTTTAATATTTTTGACAACTATATATTTCATTAAGATTAGGAAGGAGGCTATTTTTCCATTAGATTGAGAAAATGATATTGTATCATAAATCCATATTGCTTTGAGTTTGATTGAAGGTATGAATTGTGTTTTATTTATTTATTTATTCATTGAACATTTTTTTTATTATAGTTATTATCTTTCCTTCCTAAATTAAAAAGGAAAAAGAGTAATTAGACATACACCCCTTTATGTTGAGAAAGGATTTGATGGGTATTACATGTAGTGTGTAATATATATGTGGTATGTAAATACCAATAACGTATTGACATATAGACGGATGCAAATCGATAATAATTGATTTGGAAATTGCCTATGCAATTATTATATATTTTTTTATCTTATTAGTACATGCTATGCATGAATAACATATGATGTGTAATACCCGTTAAATCTTTCTTCCTTTATGTTTGCTTTATATACACTTAACTCTCTTATCATTAAAATCATGCGATTAAAAAAAAGTGCATTTACTAGTCTAAATGCATACTTTTTTAAAGTATTTGGGCATCTAATTACACAATTTCAAATATAGAGAGGCTCTAAGTGCACATGAACAAACATAAGTTTGCAATTTACCTTAGTGGTCTTACTAGTAGCATTGTATACACACATTATTAAAAGCTATACATTTTTTCTAATAAAACTTTTTACAATTATCATAGATAATATTATATATTGTTTCAATATTTTTACCTGTAATAGAATAATCATCCTTTTTTATTATCGACTAAACAATTTTAAACATATTACATACAAGAGCTATGGCAACACTATTATTAGTAAAACCAAAATTTGAGAAACTTCTGGAGAGAGAATGGGTATTAATCCACCAGTGAGGCACATTCTCTCCCAAAAATGTGAAACTACCTAATGAACAAATTGATTTTCTTTTCTATATTGATTAAACTAAACTCATATGAAACGTTCACTAATGAATTCAAGACCCATTGAGTGTCTATGATGAATTCATACAAGACCTATTGCAACCTACCCCTTAAAGGTTGCTAGGGCACCATATAGATTTAAGAAGGCCATTTGAAATTTCACTTTCCTCTAGCCTATAACTATCATTAGCCTTGCTCTTAATAAAAGCACTTGACATTCGACTGCTTGTGCTAAAGGAGAGACTACTTACTTGGCTTCATAGTTGTCTAGATATGGACATATATGGTCAATAGCACTTCATCTCCTTTATAGATGACTATTTATGATTCGTGTATCTTTACTTGCTTTATAACAAAAATGAGGCATTAAATGCCTTTAAAATGTTCATAGCAGAAGTTGAGAAACAATGCGAAAAGCAAATTAAGATCATGTGATTAGATAGAGATGGAGAATATTATGGTAGATATATCAAGGATGGACAAGCACTTAGTCCTTTTGTAAGATTTCTTCAAGAGCATAGGACGGTTACTCAATACACCATGCTTAGGTCTCCAAACCAAAATGGTGTAGCAAAAAGAAGAAATTGGATGTTAATGGACATGGTATGAAGTATGCTCAGTAGTTCTAAGTTGCATAAATCCTTGTAGATTGAAACTCTTAAAATGACAGTGTATACATTGAATCAAGTTCCTACTAAGGTTGTACTTAAAGTGCCATTCAAGATGTTTAAGGGTTAGAAATCAAGCTTATGACATATACCCGTTTTGGGATGCCCATTTGAAGTAAAAGAAAAGAAATTAGACTTAAGGATGATAAGTGGGTTTTTTATTGGGTATGTTAAAAATTCCAAAGGATATAAATTTTACTGTCCATCTTACAACACTAAGATTGTAGAATCAAGAAATGCAAAATTTCTTGAGAATGACTTGATTAGTGGAAATGATTAATCTCATGATTTAATTTCAGATAAGGATCATTTTAACACTCAAACTTCCACTTTAAGTGAATGATTGGTTCTTCTACACAGCATCCTTTAAGTCTATCCTGGTGTTAAGCAACCAACTGTTGAAGTTCCATAAGTAGCTAATGATCTAGTTGATCAAACTATTCAATAAGTTCCTAAAATCATTGAACAACTAGATGAACAACCTGCACCTCAACAAGATGTTGGTGCAACATTAAGAAGATCAATTAAAGAAAGGAAATTAACAATACCCAATGATTACATTATATATCTACAAGAATCTAACTACAATGTTGGAGCTGGAAATGATCCTAAGTTTTTTTCATAGGCCATGAGTTGTAATGAATTTGATTTGTGGTATAATGCCATTAAGGATGAGATGAATTCTATGGCATCTAATGGAATCTGGGATCTTGTCAAGTTACTTAATGGTGCAAAGGCCATTGGATGTAAGTGGGTCTTTAAAACTAAAAAAAGACTCAAATGGTAATATTGAGTGATATAAAGCAAGACTCGTTGCCAAGGGATTCACTTAACAAAAAGGAATCGATTACAGGGAAACCTTTTCTCCTGTATCTAAGAAAGATTCCCTTCATATGATTTTGGCATTAGTTGCACATTTCAACCTAGAACTACATCAAATAATGTGAAAACAACTTTTCTCAATGGAGAGTTGGAGGAAGTGATTTATATAAAACAACTTGAAGGATTCTCTTCTAGTAATGGTGAGCATTTAGTATGTGAGCTCAAGAAATCCATTTATGGATTGAAACAAGCCTTTCACCAATGGTACTTGAAGTTTCATGATGTAATCTCTTCATTTGGTTTTGAAGAGAGTATCATGGATCAATGTATATATTAGAAGGTTAGTGGGAGTAAAATTTGTTTCCTTATTCTATATGTGGATGATATTTTATTAGCAACAAATGATAAGGGGTTGTTCTATGGGGTAAAATAGTTTCTCTCTTAGAGTTTTGATAAGAAGGATATAGGTGAGGCATCTTATGTCATTGGCATTAAGATCCATAGAGATAGATTTAACGAGTTTTGGGTTTAGCACAAGAAACCTATATCAATAAGGGTTTAGGGAGATTTAGAATGAAAGACTATTCACCAAGTGTGGCACCAAATATGATGGGCGATAGATTCAATTTGAACCAATGCCTACAAAATGAGCTTGAAAGGGAATAAATAAAATACATTCCATATGCTTCCACTATCGAAATTCTAATGTATGCTTAAGATTGTACAAGACCTGATATTGCTTTTGCTATTGGAATGTTGGGAAGATATCAGAGTAATCCAAATATAGACCACTAAAGAGCAACCAAAAAGGTGATGAGATACCTTAAGGGTACTAAAAACAACACGCTTATATAAAAGAGAGCAAACAATTTAGAGGTAGTAGGTTATTCAAATTCGAACCTCGCCGAATGTGTTGATTCACAAAAATCAACATCGGGATATATGTTTATCCTTGCTGGTGGAGCCATTTTTTAGAGGGATGCAAAACAAACATTGACAGCCACTTCTACTATGGAGGCTGAGTTTGTTTCTTATTTTGAGGTAACTTTACATAATGTATGGTTGAAGAGTTTTATATCTAGGCTTAGAATAATAATTCCATCTTTAAGCTATTGAAGATGTACTGTGACAATTTGGCTATAGTTTTCTTAGCTAAGAACAGCAAAAGTGGAAGTCGAAGTAAACACATTGATATCAAATATTTAGCCATAAGGGAACGCATAAAGGAATATAAAGTGGTCATTGAGCATATAAGTACTGAATTAATGTTAGTTGATCCTTTAATAAAAGGCATGCCATCGAAGGGTTTTGAGGATCACGTATTATGATTAGGACTTGGTCCTAATATATGATGTGCATTTTGGTCATTTATGTTGAAACTCACTTCAATTGGTTGTTTTTATTTTTGTTGTATACATTTTGGTTTCAAAACAACTATATTCATTTAGACCTTGAAATAACATGAGGTTTATTTATAAAGTTCACTGATATTAAAGAAATAAAATGCATTGTGATACATAGAATGTAATACTCATTCCAAGAGGACCTATCGCTATGATCCATGTATTTCATTTCTTGTTTAAAGATAAGGAATTCATAGAATTTAGTATAAAAATATGCAGGCTAAGTGAGAGAATGTAATACGTATTTTATATTTAAGTAATATATATATATATAATGCGTAAAGTTGTTAGATAAGGCCCAAATCCATTATCTAATTATGGTCTACATATTTTTCTATAAACCAAGTTAGTTTAGGCTTTTTTTTTTTTTTTAGTCCTTGATGAGAGGACTATATATGTGAATAAAAACCACTTTGGTCCCTAGCCTCCACACACTTAAAACCCTAAAGAAATAATACATTATCAAGAGAGTTAGTCAAGGAGCTAGAAGTATCCAAGTTCCAAAACTAAGACAATTTTGAGAGAAAGTTGAAAATCAATGGTTAGAGGTATGTTAATTCTATTCTGCTGTACTAATTTTATGCATGATTTGATATACAAATAGGGATCTTTACTCTAACAAACTAAGATTTTCCAAATATGAGGCATTACATAAAATCTTATTATAGAAGAAACAAACGCAAATAACTAAAAAAAAAATGCACCGGTTTGCTACACTTGGTGATAAGATGCTATATACTCCGAATGTGCAGCTGTATTTTACACAATCTAAGTGAAATATCCAACTTAAAAATATATAGATCAGTTCGTTGATGAAGACAAATGAACAATTAAGGAAACCATGCAAAGGCAAAAGGTGCCTCCTATGAACGTGAGGCCGATATTCGCACAAACCAAGTACACCGCTTCAAACAAAGTTAGAACTTGTCTATCTCTTTTCAATTTTGCCCTCGGATGATTACCAAATCCTAGCGCGTAGTTCCAACCAAGCTCGCATCTGCAGCATCTTTCAAGCCTCTCTTTCGACTTAATTTCATCTATCCTCTTTGTCAAAATACTCAAATTGGCATCAACTGTGTCATATACCAAGAAATCAACAAAAGTATCAAAGTTTTTTTTCGTAGAGAGGATGGAGGCATGGTTCGTTTCATCGAAAATTTTAAGAAAATACGAACAGGAATCTTTTAGTTTGTATGCAGTAATGATAAAATAGAGGAAGTATGAGCGAAAATGTACATGCCAAAAAACCATAATTACCTTCTTCAGGAAACCATCGAGCTTTGACTACAATGGAGCGTGTGCGCTGCTGGAGAGGCTTCCCGAGTTTGAGTAAAGCACACGATGAACAAGCTAGTGAAGACGACATCTCAAACTTCTTCTATTTTTAAGGAAATGGAAATAAATTATAAATGTGAAATCGTCTTATAGATTTTCCAAGGACATGGTTATATGTTTTCTAAAAAATATATGATGAAAAGATGAAAATTTTCTGGTCAACGTAGCTTTAAGAGAGACAATATACAAGTTTTGTCCATGGCGATAAGTCAGCAAAGGGGTCGAATTTGTTGGTGGTTATTTACCAAGTCTAAGAAGCATAAGATTATTTAAACAACCAACCTCAAAAAAACAAAGAAAAAAGAAGAAAAAAAAAACACATAAGATTAATAACGTTATGTGATGTGTGTTTAGGATATTTATTAAGTACCTAAAAAAATGAAAATTTTGATTATATGTTTTATATAAAGGTAACTACATAGAAATAATCAATCGAAAGACAAAAAAAAAAAAAAAAACTATATAGAAATAAGAAAATTTTCTTAACAAATGTTGGGGACACTCGTCAAAGATTTTTAATTAATAATCACCTGTAAGTTTACAGCTATTAACTGTGCATGTTGGTTGTCACATATTGCATAATCGAATTGTAGATAATATGAATACGTTTAGTTTATTACCCTGTATTGTGCTGTTGTTATGTCCGTGAGTTGAATTCAAATAAAATAAAGGAGTCGCCTTTTGGAGTTTTCTATTTGGATATCTCAACGATTAGGATCCGACTATCCATGTGCCGCCTAGTCCAAATCAATATGTTTAAACATGTAATTTTTCACATGTTAAAGAAGGAAAGAATGTGTGGCGGTAAAACTTATCCATATTACGATAATATATAAAACATTAGGTCATACGTCAAAAATATGTAATGTGATAATCATGAACGTCTCAATTACCAACTTTGGTCTTGCAAACTAGTGTCTGAACCTACTCATAAAAACCTATATATTTTAAGAGTTCCAATAAAATGATTTAAAAAAAAAGGGGTAATAACGTAAATTTCTGTTTATCACATTCGTTATGATTCAACAAATAACCTAAGGTATTCTCTTTTTAAATTCCTTTGTCACATTTGATCGACTTCATAATATATATTATTGCGTTTTGATTAATGGAATAATTATTTTAAGGAATTGCTATTATTGTGAAATGAAGAATCATAATTTTATACGATCAAGGAAATAGTTATTTTTTATTTTTTTTTAACATATTTCTATATCCATCTATAAGACTATAAAAGAACCATAAAGAATAGTTATTACTTTTCCATTTCACTCCATAAGAATTGTGTATCTATTGCCATGGACATCCTTAAATCAAATATGCCATTAGATAGCAGAACCACACACACTCTCTCATACCCTTTGCCCTTGACTTTCTCTCTCCCTACCTTTGTTGCACGTATTGTTTGACAGACTTTTGAGGTAAGGATTCCATCCCTCAATAAAAAGCAATTATATTACCTTTTGATTTAAGGATTATAAGGGACATGGAAAGGAGTTTCAAATTTGCTGAATAGGAAATGGGTGTTCCAACTTGTGCTTTTCAAATCAAGAACAATTGAAAAAGATTTTTAGGGTTAGAAGTCCAATTAGAGGTAAACGTGAAAGTTTCCAAGCAAAAAACACCAAAAAGTTGGAAACTAAGAAAAAGTGGTAAATTGGATTGAGGTACAAGTAGCAACATGGAGAGTTTGACCAACCAGATTTAGATTAGGTCCACTAAATTGGGATGGAATGAAGATTCGATCAACCTGATTAAGCATTGGGTCGACTAAATTAGGAGAGGATAAAAATCTATCGAACAAAAGTGAAAAATCAGTCAACTAAATTTCTTCTATGGGGGATCTAGTTGACTTATGTAGGATTTGGTCTCATTAAATTAAGTAAAATTATAATCTTAGATATAAGAATGTGATCTTATAGTAAATACAAGTTGCTAATTGATTATATTACGCACATTTATAGGCTTTATGTCAAATTCAAAGAGATTTCAAATCGGTGAGGTGTATCTAATTACTTAAATTACTGTTATTTGATGGTTGAGAGTGTACGAATAGATAAAAAATTAACATCTATTTGATTATAAGAATTGATGAGTGTTGGTTATGTACTTTGAAACTACTAGCAATTTTGGATAAGCAAGCTATGGAATATGTGTTGCCTATTATAGGATATACATTTGGGGATAATATGATTGGTAATTTTAGGTATTGAATTGCTACATACAAGCCGTGGGTCTTTGATATGGCTAATTTCTATAACATATGTTAGGTATTTTGAAGAGAAACTATAAATGAGACTCACTAGTTGGATGGAAGGCTACCATGAATGGTTGCATTCGATTGGTTACTTGGTAATTAATATTAATGGTGAAATCCATATGAGATGGTTAGTTATATATATGTATGTGTGTGTATCGAAAATCAACTGCAATGTTGGGACTTAAGTATCTAAATCTTAAGGCACTAAGGTGAATGTAATTTTTGCTTGACTCAAATAAGATGATTAGTTGGCTATATGCATGTTATTTGTTTGTCGATGTTGCCTTATTTCAATGTAGAGGTTTGCATGCGATATGCTATATGTTTGTATTTATATGCAACACCTATGTACTAGGTTATACTATTCACATATATTCAAAATTGTGATTTTAGGTTTCAAATGACTTTCAAGAAGTTGACTCATATGGTTAACTCATATCGTGAGAGTAGATTTCACAATAGAATTATGAAGACAATGAAGAGTATGGAATTTGGATTTAGTTTAAGACAATTATTGAATATGTAATTTCTTTTGTATTTTGAACATACAGATGATATTAGAAGTTTTAAGTGTAATGTTCCTTAAATACTAAGTGAAGAAACTCTAATCATTGAGGCATTTTTTTGGTGTAGTAATTTCGAATACATTAGAATTTTAAAGTTAAATGTATTTAAACTAGGTTAATTATTGGATGGATGTCTTCCCAATAAACTACTACACCAAGGGAAAAAACTATGTAGTGTCTAACGCTAAAGCAAATAATACCTCCATTGAAGAAGTTTCGGTTGGGTTATTATAAATGGTATTAGAGCAGTCTACTAGTTAGAAGGGTGGAGTCTTTACCTAGTGGTGATTTTAAATTTGTGTAACAAAACGGACGAAAATGTTGGTTTTGTAAGGGGGATTGATTGTAATACCCTTTAACTATTAGGTAAAGAAACTTTAATCATTGAGGTGATTTTTTGGTATAGCAATTTAAAGTATGTCAGAATTTCAAAAGCTAGGTCAATCATATAATGGGTGATCTAAAAGTTGCTCTGTACTATAACACCAAAGTAGACAATGTTTTAATGGAAGGAGTTTCGGTCAAGTTCTTACATTAAGAATTTCTTGAATATGAAGAATGATAAATAATGGACAAAATATATATTTCAAGAATTGGACGAATGAAGTGCTATGAGAAAATCTTGTGGATTTTAGTGATTGATTTATAAGCTTCACATTTTCCTACTATGAATAAGAGTATGACGCGAAGTTGATTTTCATGGTCCTATAGCATGATATATTTAGATGGTATAAGAGCCTTGGATCAAAATGTTTAGCAAATCTAAGAAAATGATCTTTAGGGTGATGAAAGGGTATGAGCTATATTGATTTTGAAGTGAAATTACATTGCTAACTTTATGGTATTACAAATATATATATATATATGTTTACATGGATTCAGAGTGCGAGTTCGTGATCACATTTAGATGATGCATTATTATCCTAAGGAGAAATGGTTGGGTTATTTATTTTTGACTTTAGAGATAATAAATGTTTATATTACCTTTTTTTCCTCTTTTATTTTCGAGAGTATATCTAAGAAATGGATTTGTACTCATTTGTTCCATTTTGAATGTGCTCAAACCAAATAAGCTATTGGAATGAGATTGTAATTCTTTGATTATCAAACACAAGAATGAAATTTTCATGGCACTCTCATTCCTATTCCATTCCAAATACTATTTGGATCCTCTAGTAATTCTTACATAATAAACGTAATATGTGAGAGAATCTTTTTCTTAGCTTATCTTTCTTATATTGACTTTGAACAATATTAATTCTTTTAAGAGACCTATCACTAAATACTGAATATGTAATAGAGTGAAGATATGTAAAATATGAGTAAAATAAGTCTAGTTTGAACTTAATTCTTACAATGCTCAAGAAGTTAGTATCTAGTAATCTCTTCATAATCATCACTAACGTCTATAATGAAATGAGATTAAATATAAGGTAGCAATTAGGGTTGGCTAGTGTGCCATTTTTATGTCTTTTTTCACATCAAATTTGTGTAAGTCCTAAAATATAGGAAATTAAATAGAGATCGTAAATGATTAGTTTACAAAATAATTGTACTTGTATCATAATTGTGTTTTTTTTTTTTTTCATTTGCCATGTCATTTTCATATTTTCTCTCTATGATAGTATATCTAAACATCTCATGTTTGCATTTGTATACCTTAATAAAAGACTTATAAAATTAGAAATAGCCAAAGATTATAATAAAATCAATTAAAAGTTCATTTTATAAAATTAGAAATAACTAAGCAATTGTAACTCAAAAATATAAATACGAATCTTTTAATGGGATGGATTATGTCCAATTGGTTCATTCCCAAAGTTATAGTATAACCATAGTTGGGAAAAAAAAATCCCTTGCATTGAATTGCAAAAGGCCAAATGCTAATTAAAATTGATTATAGTAAAGAAGCAGTTTTTTTGATAAGATATCTCTAATCACATGATGCGGTCATCCCACTGGCCCTACAAGATGGAATCACTAAGGTATTATAGATATACATTTCAAAATAGTATGTTGAAAGTCCTTTGAGTTTGTAAACCTATGAGTAAGAGATGGTAGAACCTTTTCATGAGTTACTTGTATAATTTCCTATTCGTTTCTTATTTTCACGAATTCTTCAACTTATATACTTTATGCATTAAGTCTTAATGTGTGTAAATACAAGAGTTGTGAGATCTAAGTTGACTTGTTTAGTCTAACCCAATTCGATTTAACCCTTCCATAAAATCGATTCAAGTAATCCCTTTGACCTTTATTGGTAATGACCCCGGTTTAACCTAGTTGATCCAATTGGTCTAACCTAATTCATATAAGAACCTACCGGTTTTTTTTATTAAAATATATAATTTCTCTTATATTTTATAGAAAATACATCAATTTGCTAAAAAAATAAATATAGATAAAAAATAAAAAATAAACCATAAAAAACTCTTAACTTTCAATTTTTAATAATGTAGGTAATTTTATTACTTCACAAATAAATAAGAATTAAATTATAATAATTTTATTGATCTTGGTTCAATTCCAATTGACCATCTTGACTCTTAATCTCTCCTTATTCTCGAGTTAACATTCTAGTCCTGATTTGATAATACCGATAAATAGAAGGATAAATTGCAAATACAATCCCTTATGTTTACTTTATGTATATTTGGTCCTATTATTTTTGAAAACGAGCATTCAGACTTCCAAATCTTTGAAAGATGTGCTTTTATATCCTTTTATCATCGCTATTTCCCCTTAGATAAAATAATTTAAAATATATGAAATTTAGAAAATGGTATGAAGTGTATTAGGGTAAAATGGTTCTGTAGAAATCAAAATACATTTCTAAGATTGTTAAGGAGTAAGTGTTCAATTTTAAAAACAAAAAGCTAAGTGCATATAAAATAAAAATAAGGAGATATATTTGCGACTTACCTTAAATAGAAAACTTCAATATCTAAAAATTTATTATTTTTTCAAGTAACTATGGAAATTAAAACTTTAGAAATCAGTTATGGTAGTGAAGGCAGCAACCATGATGAGGTAATTAACTTTAATAAATACGATTTTCTATGAAATCACTTTTTTCCAGTTGTATACTGTCACGTGTATATAATATTGATTTTATATCATTCTTTTTTTTTTTTTTTCATGTATGTGGTAGCAATATAATTGGAGGAAATATTATCGAGACACAATGATATCTCAAGGAAACGGTATTTAAAAACGAATATCCCATTTTATTCTCTTTTACGTGCAAGTAAAATGTGATTGAGTAGGATATGGACAAGGATATCATTTACCCATAAGGGCATTAAGCTCAACATCCATACAACTATCTGCAGCCACGTATAAAAAAAAATACTTAATGCATAATGCATATTCCATTTTTTATTTCTTTCCTGGCTAATGATAATATTTGATTGAAGAATGACTATTGTATGATGATACCATTTAGTGACTAGCTAACCTTGTCCAAAAATGATCAAACTTCTCTATTTTCATATCTTGTCCATGTCAGCGTCTTCTCTAAGCATTACCGTATGCGTAAAATATTTAATCGACATGTTATTTTTCTTTTTCACCCTTCGTTCCAAAGCTATAGTTTATGGCAGCCGCATTGCAAGTCAAAGAGAAGATTTCTAATATGAGTTTATGATCATATATCATTGGAGCAATCACGAACGGATAACCATCTAGGTACTGCAAAAATATTGATTCCCCGCGGAAGGACAGTAAACATAAAACTAAATTACTGATTCAATTCTTTTATAGCAAACAATGCATTGAATTATAAAATCACTGAGAAAGTAATTATGGGATAAACTAAAAGAAATTGTCAATAAACTTTGCAGAAATGCCTATTCGCGAAACAAAAACAAATTTTGTGGTATAGTATACCCCAAAGAAAAATAAAAAAAAATTCCTTCTGGTTTTTCTGTTTTCCTACTCAACTCACTCACTATTCATTTTTGAGCAACATAAGACAGATGCTATGCATATATATATATATATTCACTTAAATGAGAATAATAAGTTAATTGTTGCTCTGTTCATTTATTAGTAGAGATTTTTCAATTTTAAGCTCTTTATAAAAGAAAATACTGTTAATGGACATTAGAGTTGTTTGAAGTGCTCAAGAAAGCAAAAACCCTAATTAAAAAAGTGAAAAAGTAAAAGACCAAAAGTTCTTAATGTGGGATTTTGTCTCTTGCAATAGGAGACAAAACTAGGTAATACTCTGGAGTGGGCTTGACTCAGATCTTGGGCGATTAGTTTGGGCATGGAGGTCTATAACCTAAGTTAACCATTAACTATCATCATATTCAATATACTAAAAATCTATATTCATATATCGTTAAAAATATGGTGTAAAAATTGTTATTTAGTTATATTGATAAATCTTGTACATCATAGTTTTATGAGAGAACTAAATAGTTTCTCTATATGTAAATGAAATAAAATGTCGTGTTGCAATCCTTTAAATATATGGATGCAATATTATAGAGTTATGTTATATCATATAAAGGTTGCAACTTCTTTCCATAGGGGATGGTTTTGTTTTTTTTTTTTTTTTTTTTTTTTCTTTTAATACCTTTTCTTTAGAAACATGACTGGGTGGATATAATTTGAAAAAGAAAAATCAAGAATTTTATATGTAAAAATCACCTTATAAAATAACCGGAAAGTCGTCCTTTGTCATGTCATCAAGATTAAGTTTCAAGCCAGCAATTTTCAATATCATTTGATAAGTGTCTATTATTATAAAAGAAAATCTGCGTCAATATATTTTTTCATGCAATCATTAATTGATATGATAGATGGAGCATAAATATTTTGAAAAGGTGGAAGTTGCCAACCGAAAACCTAAAGATAAAAAGTTAAATAAAAAAAAAAAAGTAGCAAGAAAAAAAGAGAGAATTAAATGATTAATAGAATTAGATAGAAAAAGTTATTAAAGCTAGAGAGCCATTTTTGTATTTTTTTTTTCTGAAATTTATCTGGTTCGTATAAAAGAATTTGGATATGAAAATCATCCGATATTCAATTTGATGTTTCCAATAAAATGGGAACCATGATAGGCGGATCCAAAATTTCCCCTTTGAAGTATTGTTTGTCGTGGCTTTTAAGGTTAGCAACGGCAATACCTTTTTCCTTTCTTTTTTCTTTTTTTTTTTTTTTCGTCACTTCTTTTTCTTCTCGTTCCTTCTTTCTTTCTTTCTTTCTTTTTTATATATTTTTAGGGAGGGGTGCTCAACAATGGCAATGTGTTCACTAATAGCGTAGAAAAAAAACTGCTTAAAACCAATCTACAAACCAAATCAAACAAACTAAAATATGAATTTTTTTTTCATTTTGTTTTAGAGAATTTCTAAATCGAATGAAATCGTTAATTTATAATTAGTTTGGAACGATGAGCTAAACCTATCTATAAAACCACACCAATCCATTTTATAAAAAAAAAAAAACATAAAGATATTTTACTTGAAATTCAACAAGTTTTTTTCTTATAATATAGTACATAAAAAATCTTTTAATTTATATTTATTGAAATATATATGTAATGAACTCTTATTACTATAATTTGTAAATTATATATATATATAGAATTTCTTTTCTTCTAATATAATATAATACTTGAAAAAACTTTTGATTTATATTGATTGAAATATATATATATTGAACTTTTATCATCATAATTTGGAAATTATATATATATATATATATATATAGCTTGACTCAAAATTTATATTATATGCTATTTTATAACTATAGATAGACATTTGAAATTTCTTAATTGCATGAACATTAACTTCATTAAGTTTTAATGTAATATTAATACTTATTATTATTAAATAAATTCAATCATTTCATAGGAGATTATATGTTATGCAAATATATTTTTCTACATGAGAAAATACAGTCTAATCCGTAAAACAAACCAAAATCTTATGGTTTGAAAATATTCCTAATCCAAACCGTATGATTGGTTCAAAATTATAAAAAAAAAAAAAAACAAACCACATTTTTATAATTTGAATTGGTCTAAAGAGAAACCAAATCAATATGAATTGCACTTGTGAGCCCCGTACTTGTACAGTTTGGTTTGATAGTCAATTTAAGACATTTGAAAAGGTAATTTAACTAGGTCAGAAATTTACGAGGGACTTAGTAACATTAGTGGAAGAGTTCTCGTAGGCTTAGAATTTGAACATATAAAAAATATTAAAAATATAGCTAAAATAGTAAAAATTTACTATATTATTATGTAATTATGGAAAGTATGCAAATTAGGTCATAATAATGATGAACACATAAAGATAAATTATAAGAGTGATATAATTAATAATGTACATAAAATAATATATAAAAGATATGCATATATATCAAGAATAATTAATATGTCAATATATGTACTCGTAATTAGCAAAAATACTCGAAAATGCGTAAATATTATTAAATAAATAAAGAAAATTAGTAAAAAAAATTTTAAACCATCAGGGAACAATCTTACTGCATGTCAAACTAAGGAATCAGTTGGGAATTATTTGGAAGTAAGGTTATCCATGTGTGAACATTAAGAAAATGTGAGGAAAATACATGATCAAGGGGAAGAAAATTCCAAAGTTATACTAAATCACTTGGTAAAATATCAAGGCTTTTCTTGCTGGAAGATTGGCTTCTCAAGTGGTGTAGAAAAATATTAGGAGAGGATTTGAGGAAGAAGAACTAGAAAAAGAATATTAAAAAAGTCAAGTACAAAATAAGGGGATTATAGAGTTCTTAAAAAAAGCCACCAATTGGAAGTGTGGCCGGACCATCACTTGAAGGAGTAGCCATCGCCTAAGCTAACCAACAAGCTCCCTATCCTACATGGTAGCCAAAGCATTGAATTTTGGAAAGTCGGCAATTTACTAAATTTTGAGAAAAATAATAAATAAATTTAAAAAATTTTGAAACTAAGTTTTGCTAAGTATTTTTACATAAGGAATTCAAATTTCAAATCAGATATTTGAAAATTTAAGTGTTAGTATAGGTTTCTTAAGAAAAACGTTATGTAATGATTTTTTATCTTATTTTTGAAAAACCAATTAATGTAGTTTCGACTCGAAATTTTATGGTCATACTTCTAAGATGTTATATTTTTATATTATATGGTTGGATTGTTAAAATTGAGTCGTTAGAGTTTAGGGAAAATTCCAATTTCACATAAAAAGTGCGTTTGATAAGTTGTTTTACTAAGGAGCTTAATCAATTCCTTATAAAACAATGGTATCACCTATATTCACCTACATGAAGCACCTAAAAGTAGTTTATCATAAGCTTAGGAATGATGATTTTTGAGTGGGAATGGCAATTTAGTGGTTTAAGCTTAATTCTCCAAGTTTCTAATGTATTTGCAAATTTATGAATCATAGAACGGAGGAAGGTGTAAATGATTGAGGTACTTAGTTGATACTTATTGTTTACATAGGGTTTAGGGTTTGGGGTTTTGAAACCTTAGGGTAAGTTGGTGTATACGTGAAGAAGTAAGATTTAGAAGTAGCAACAGGGGTTAGAAATTATGTCAAAAAGTAGGTAAGAGTGTAATTGGTAGTGAACAATTTGAATACACTATAAATTAGATTACGATTAGAAAGTGGTTATACTTAGACTTTATACCCATTTTGGGGTTAATCAGAAACTTCTAAAATAAAAACCTAATTTAGAGCTATAGGTTAAAACCTTGTGAGAAACTGAGTTAAGACTTATCTTACTTAACTAAAACTTAATAAGTAACTAAAGAACTTACTTTAACTCATAATGTAAACATGCTTAATGTTGGAAATAAATTCCTACTTCATATAGTGATTGAAAACTAAAGCTGTGCATTAATTTTTATGGATCATCAACAAAGATCACATACGTGATGCTTAGGAGCACGTAGCGTTTTGTACAAGTAAGTTGAGATTGTAAATTTACCACTTATTAGGATACTCAAAGTATTTAGAGGCTTAAGAGTGCTTTGATTTATAGTTGTAAATTAGCTATCTACACACATGTTGCGTATGTGATTGATAATTTGCTTTGTGACAAGAGTTAAACTCCTTAGCATACTGCTTTGCATGATTTCATACTATTAGTTTGTTTGAACTTGTTTAACCACCCTTAGATTAAATTAATAGAAATATGACTGTTAACCTAATTGGACATACATAACAATCAATTAAGAGAACGATTAGGTATGTTAGACAAAATACCGATCCTTTCAATGAAGATAGATGAAATGGTCTTATCCCCACTCCTAATTAAACTAAGTGACAGGAGAGAAGATAGTAGCAAGGTTGGAGACCATGGTCTAAAGGTAGTTTAGGGAGGAGGGTGTTTTCCATTGCATGAATTTGGGTTTGGTCTAATCTGCATTACGTTAAAGTTCCTCAATCCTGGTTCTAGTGTATGAAATTTCTCTAACCTTACAATGAACCGAATAACATTGTGCAATGTTGCATATGATTGATTACATTGTATTTCATTATAATAAATAACCTGGTTTATATTTGTGTGGTACTCTTCTATCTCCATCCTACTTACTATGCTAGTTTCACTCACATCTCTATAGTTTTTGTTGCAGGTATCGATTAGAAGTAAAGATGCTGCATTACACCTAACCATAGGTTCGTACGCAAGGGATATGGGGAGTAAGAAGAAATAAGAGGACTGTTGAACTGGATCACTTTTGGTGTAGTGTTTTGAGAAAACTAACTTGTCATACCTTGAGAGATACCTTAGTCGTAGCAACCCACTGTATATTGCCTCAAGTGCTTTAGATTTTCCTTATGACTAATTTGAAACCCTTAATACGATATACAAGGCGTCTTCCAAATATCGGGTAGCTTCTTAGGTATATATTCTTAAGCAATTCATATTAATTTACTAATTAATTTCGTGATATAACTAACCAATCATCATTATAAACAAACATAAGTAGGAATATTGCCCCACCAAAAACGAGAAAGAATATTACAAGTACAACATTACTTACAAAATAAAAACAGATCATAAGGAGTCTAGCAGTATGTCCCACATGAGGATTAAATAAAAGAGTCTATACTAAGAAAGTAAGTAAATTCTCTCAGTTGCTCTTCTTCAACTCACATATCCTAACTCCCAATATTAATCTCGAACATAGCACACGCTAGTACAATCCAAATGTCGTCCTACATAAAAAGATTAAGGGGATGTAAGCTTACAATTTGCTTAAGGAGTAATTCCTCCTACTAAACCTTTCACGCAATGATTAAACAGTTGTATTATGCAACTATATGAATGTAACAATCATATGCTCAAACAATTATATACAGCTTAACAAGTATGTGCATATAGCTCAGGATTTCGCCTTCAAAGCCAGGGTTGGAGTTATTTGAACTGTTAGATCTGGGTTCTAGTACCCTCAGCAGCTAAACACACTTGTCTTACATCCACTTAGTTCTTTCTATTCTCACAGTTAATTACATTATTCAATTTTCACTTTTCAATTCCTAAACCGAGAGTGAGGATGTGAGTAACGCACACAGTTTACTCACCCCTAAGCGGTGGACTCTAAGATTTGACCTGTTGCTATACGGTTGGCGTCTCCAGTGCCTAATAAGCCTACAAGTTAAGGCGAGACCATGTTATATATATATACCATGCGAAACTCAAATATAAATCATTGCGGCCCCTGCAAAACCCCTCCATCGTACATGCGTAATGTAATGGCCAACATATAATGATGCAAGTTATGCCACTCATAATCTGATTTAATTATGGTCGAAAATTGTTATATTTGTTTCATTTTTGTGACCACCCATTATCAACAAACAATTGCAAGGCATACTTTAGGTAGCTATATAACAAGCATTTCATTAATATATATTAGGGTGCTTTAACACAAAGATCACGAAATATCATACACATGCAATCCCGAAGTCCCTAAACATACCAATTGTTGTTTAACTTTAAGTGCAACTAGCTTACAACTCACTCGGCTATGATGATCTACTGATTATAATAGTCGGAAGGCGGGTCTGAATCAATATCGAGATCGTCGGAAATAATCACGAAGGAATACAAATAAGGAAAGGAAATTTTTCTATTAAGCTAACTATTCTTGCTATAATCTCCGGTTTTGACTAAAACTTGTTTTTATCAAAACTTTTCATTTTAAATTTGATTTCTACATTCTTATAGTCATTTTCCATCATTTTCGGATATAGATTATCATAGTGTGGTCCAATTTGATAGATTCCAACCACAATTTTTCTTGCTGATCCAAAAAGCTATAGACCTCTTGTTTATTGGGTTAAAGGTTTCTATTTTTGTATAATCTTAGTCTTGAATTTCTATTTTCCCAATTCTTAGTGGGTTCTAAGTATTTATTTAGGCCTCGAAGCATATTTAGCATTTATTCTTTATGAATCCATGTTTACTTATTGATCCAACTTAGACTCTCTTTATTTGTCTTTCTTGCTTAGGCCCATGGGTCCTTTTGTTAAATCCTTTAAGTAGGGCTTTTTAATTGTGCTTTTGGGCTTTTTAATTGGTTAAGCTAGACCTTAAATCTTATTCATGAAATCTAGAAATGCTGGTCTTGTAACTCTTTAAGCTCAAAGTTTTATTGGTTTGGCTCTTTTTGTAGTTTTTGGTTCGTTTTAGCCATTTATGGCTTATGACCTAGGCCCGACATGCTAATTCGGATTCAAACATTATTCCAACATATTTCCAAAGGATTTTTAAGTAAGGATCAGCTCTGTCCATGCCATTTTTGGAGCTTGTTTGATTTGATTTTGGGCCTAAAAGATGATTTTGGCTCCTTTTCACCGCCTAATGTCTTTATATGATAATTACACTACTTTAGGGAGTCTCAAATCACCTTAATCTTTTCTAAAACATTCTTATAAGTGGATTTTAAAGTGGAGTCAGATTTTAAAATTCTTGTCAAGCTTCCAAGTGGACACTCTTCTTAAGGATTTTTGTCCAAATAACACATACACTTGCAAAAGAGTTGTATGGAGGTACTTTTAAGCTAATTTAATAAGAATAAGTATAAGAAAATCAAGGAATACTCCAAGAATACACCACATCCAATAGCTGTTCAAGAGTGCGTTGAAATTTTATTTTGGTCATCTTATGAGTTACAAGCTCATATCCTTATTAACACTTCATATGTTGGTTTTTCCTTCACTAAAGGCTACTTTAAGGCTTGTAAAACTTAATAGAAGTAAAAGCATCACCTAGGAATGTCTTGTACATGCCATGTCTAGCTTTTCTTGGCTCCTTTATAAATGTGGTTTTATAGCTTTTTCTAGCCTTAGGGCTATACTCTAAGTGACAAATAAATATACTAAAAGAAACTAAGCTTAATCTATTCATACTTCAATGTTCATGCAAAAAGTCTCAAGAAGTTTATGAACTAACTAAGATACATTTAGGGTACGTAATACTTTACTAGGATAAGGGATGATTTTCTAAGCATGTTATTCTAGTATCACTAAAAATAAAAATGAAACTTACTTCACTAAGTAAGGATGATGGTAGATAGCTTTACTGCTTGTTCCTTTAGATCCTTGAGAGTCAAGTCTTTATGTGTTGGTTGAACTTCTAAGTTCTCTCAAATTCTGATGCAAATGTTTCTAACTTTGTCTTTTCAAGGGGTTCTAAGTGATGACACTAAGAGATGTGTGTGTGTGTGTGTAGCATAAAGGGTATGCATGGGTGGACGGTTTGATTTATGTATGGGGTGAGTGGGCCTCCTTCTTGTTGCTTTATTGTTTAAGTAGGTTTAGAAGCTTCAAAACAAATGAAGGTGAAAGAGAATGGAGTGGTCAGTTGTAAGTGCATGTTTTCCATACTCAACATGTGATCCTTTAAGTGACAATTGATGGTGAAAGGGTATAACAACAATGATGGAAGGATGTAAGCTTTTAGGACAATTAGTAGATGGGATTTGACAATTGGAAGAATGTCAAAATGATGAAGAATGGCTTGCCACTCTCCTCCTCTATCTAACCGACGTGATAGTGTACTTGTATGGCATAAGTTGTCACATCAATCTACTTTTACACACTAAATTGTTTGATTAGTTAGTTCACTTATCCATGAGTATCATAGCCTATATGAGGAGATGGAGATTGTCTTATACTATACTCATGGAAAATGCTAAGTGAAATTTTAACTAAATCATCACTATTGGATAATAAAATTTGTGTAGAAGTGATCGATTCAACTTCGCATGCGATTTTCTAAAATTTCCAGTGTTGCATGACCTAAATTGTCTCCTTGTATGTTTGGCTTAATAGACTTGATTTTGTAATTATTTCCTCAATTCGAATCGGCTTTCTTACTAAGTTATTGATAGCTTAGGATTAACCCAAGCTCAATTAAGCTTAGGTACATAAAGTGAGGTTTTTAATTTTTCATTTCATTAATTGATATTTGATCAATCGCTTAAGGTTTTTGGTAATTTTGAAAATTCTTAACACCTTTTAGGGCTTTAGGGTTTTAACGAGTCCAAATCATCACTACATGTTAAGGTTTTTCCTAGGTTTAGGAGTATTTGACTATCGATTCAAATTTCCTTAGCAGGTGAATTTCAACCACTTAGCTTATCGACTTTAAGGAATATTAGGGCCATTCATTCAACTTAAGCATTACTATAATTTTATAGGGTTTACATAACTGGTCTCCCTGAGCGATCACTAGTTTTCTAGTGAAGTCTATACATATATGTGTTAGAACTTGTAACATTTGAAATTTTATACTTTTGATGTACATATAGTTTTATGAATATGGGTTAAGTACTAGAAGTATGTACTATAGGTTTCCTTGTGATTTTTCTGAAGAAAATACTACAGGTTCTACTTATAACAAGTACAATGCTAGATGCTTTAGGTTGGTTGAATCTTATTTGCCATGTGTAAACTATATCTATAATTGTGATTGTAAGGTCAGCTTCTATCTTAAATTAATTTACACCATAAGATTATTACAACTCTACCCAATTTGGGGCATCATAGTTCTAGGTTTGATATGGATCACTGGGAAGGTTAACATATGGCTACCAATATCGTGCGAGCTAAAAAGGGTGGTTCTGAACTAGTAAGATAGCCTTAAAAATAAATAGTAATCAAAGGTTGAGCAAGGGTCCTCATGCACCAACAGTGGATATGACTCACTAACTCCTCACACGAACTCAAATTAACTTGATATGATGCATAGTTATTATATGAGGTAGCTCACCACTAGTCCACACTCAATGGTTTAGATAAGAGCTCTTTTAGGTCTTGATCTTCAATGAGAAAACATAAGCTTGAGAAGGAAGAATAATGTTTGAAATTCAATAGCACTTAATTTTTTGGCCATTATATATTATAAGTATTTATATGGGTTGATTAGGGCAAGTCCTAGGTATACATAAATTATAAAAATGATTCCTATTGGAAAAGGAAAAGGAAAAGGAAATAGATTACAAGGGTAAAGTCGTAAATAGGAAAAAAGGTATTCAATTGCAAAAAGAACAATATGGATGTAAAAAAAAAATGGTATACGTGTCTACTATCCATTCTATAATCCAGATGATATGGTATGTCAAGTAGAGTTGATTCTAAACAAAGTAAGTCAAGTTAACTGTAAGACATTTTGGTTGTTTAAGGCTTAGAAAGGGTTGGTCTGATAGATGGCCGTTCTTTTGATTGCCTATGGTTAGTCAACTCAAAAGTAGGGCAGTTTGACCTCAAGGATGTGTCAACTCAGTAACATGTGGGTTTAGCACTTGGCCTTGGATTGATGTGTCATAAAGAGATCAGCTTAGCAACAGGTCAGGCACCTCAGGGGTTTCTTCAATAAGATGGAGAGTAAAGTATCTTGATAGGTTAGTGTGGAGAATGCATTATTCTTTTGAGTTCAACTCCACTTAGATAGCTCAACAAGCCATTTAGACAAGCCTTTAGGCTCGGGAGTGAATGATAAGTCCATGATCCCTATCATTTCCTTTAGGCTGTTTAAGATTTGGGATCAAATCTAGCTCAGTTTCTTATTGCTCATCTTCAGGAATATATGGATGGAGGTAAGCAATGTTAAAGTAGTTTAAGACTCCATAATCTTCGTATAATTCAATCTTGTAGGCATTAGGATTGATCTTTTCAAGCATTTTAAACAATCCATTAGCTCTAGTAGATAACTTGCTCTTCCTGAAACTTAGGAATTGATCTTTATTAAGGTGGATCTAAACCAAATCACTGAGCTAAAATTCTCTGCCCTTTTGTCCCTTGCCTCGCCTCTCAAGCTTGGTGGAAACTTGGCTTAATTGCTTTATGACCTTCTGATACATTGTCTTAATGGCCTCTAAATCATTGATAATTAATTAGTCTTCTTACTAGTTTAGTAATGATGATTAATCCAATGGAAGCTCAGGGTTGAATTGATAGGCGGCTTCAAATGGGGATTTGCCTTTGATGCTTTACGTAGTTCTATTGTAGGTAAACTTTATTACGTGCTGAATAGCAACTTAGTTCCCAGTTGCTTCCATAAGGTTCTCTAGAAGTGGCTCATGAATTTTGGATCTCGATCAAACATGATTGTTTTGGGCACTCCATGGAGCTTGATGACCTCTTGTAAGCAAAGAAAAGAGATAGCCGAAGCATCATTAGTTTTTGAACAGGGCCTGTAGTGTACCATCTTATTAAAATGGTCCACGACTACCATGATGGAGTCTTTCCCTTGAGATGTATTGAGCAACCATAACATAAAGTTTATGCTTAGCTTGAATCATGGTTTGATCAGAATTAGCAAAAGTAAACATTACCCTTATTCAGCTCCGCTCTTAGCCCTTTTGCAAGTAGCACATCTTTTCAATATGGCTTGTACATCTCTCATCATCCTTAACCAAAAGAATCTATAGGTTAGTTCCTCACAAGTTTGGTGCTTATTAAAATGCCTAGATAATCCTTTACCATGAGCTTTGTGCACCAACAATTCTTATATAAAACAGGTCAAGATACACAGTCTCCTCTTCCTGAATAAATATCCCTATGATAGTCATCAAGCATCCAGCCATCTTCACATTTAGCATAGATTAGGCCAAAATGTAGATCCTCAATATATATATCCTTATCATAGAAAATCTAAGTAATTTAGTCTACAGTTCAATCAAAAGTGAATGTCGTCTTAATAAGGCATCCACCATTACATTGTTCTTGCCATTCTTATACTTGATAACATAGGAAAATCCCTTCATAAACTCAACCCACTTGGCTTGTCTTTGAGACAACTTAAGTTGGCTCTTTAGATATCTCAAAGATTCATGATTAGTATAGATCACAAATTCTCTAGGTAACAAATAATGTTGCCAATAGTTAGAGCTCGAATTAATGAGTAGAACTCCTTATCATGTATAGAATAGTTAAGCGTAGCTCCCTTAAACTTCTCATTGAAATAGGCAATAAGTCGGCCCTTTTACATCAGTATGGCTCTTATACCTAGTTTAGATGCATCACACTTTACTTCAAATACTTTGTCAAAGCTCAGTAGAGCTAAGATAAGGGCGATAGTCAATTTCTCCTTTACCTCCTTAAAACTCTTTTACTCTTTCCTTATCTACTTAAACTCTACATTTTTCTTTAATAACTCAAGGAGTAAGGCCACAATAGTATTGAATTTTCTTATAAATCAATGGAAGAATGATGCTAGGCCATGGAAATTTCACATGTTAGCAGCGCAGATCGACACAAGCCAATCAGTAATCACCCTTACCTTCTCATCATCAACTTATATACCACTACTACTCACAATGAATCTCAAAATGATCACTTCAAGTTGGCATAAAGCTTCTCAACTTAGAGTTTTGAGAAGACTACTCGGAGGTAGTTATAGTGAGTCTCCTAGTCAAGATTGTAGACTAAAATGTCATAAAAATATACAACAACAAATTTTGCTATAAGTTCTTAGAACACATGATTTATCAGTCTCATAAATGTGCTTAGTACGTTTGATGGCCTAAAGGGCATTACAAGCGATTCGTATAATCTATTCTAGGTCTTAAACGTGGTCTTCCATTCATCTCCCTTTCATAATCAAATTTAATGGTATTCAGATTTGAGATTAATCTTGAAGAATATTTTTGCTCCGTTAAGTAAGCATGTCATCAAACCTTGGTATAGGGTACTTGTACTTAATGGTAATGCCATTAATTGCTCGACTGTCCACACACATCCTCCATGTCCCAACCTTCTTTAGCACTAACAAAGTTGACACAGCAGATGGGCTTAGGGACTCTTGTACATGCCTTCTCTTTAACAATTCATCTACCTATCTTTGTAGGTTGGCAGCTTGTTCCAGATTGAGTCTATAGGCAGGTTTGTTCAGCAATGTAGCTCCTGGTTGTATGTCTATTGCGTGTTCAATACCTTGGATCGAGAGCATAACTTCTTACAGTTCACTAAGGATTAGGTTAGCAAACTCATTCAGCAACGTTTTCACCTTAATAAGAAGCAGTTCCTCATCTGATTCTCTCATTTCAAGTAACCTTCTGACTAGCAGATAGGTCATCTCTTTAAGCTTCATCTCTCTCTTCAGCTTGGCTCAGGTCATCACCAAAGCCTCCTTCTTTAGAATTCAACTTAGTTAAGTCTACATGCTTTTAACTTACTCAATAGTCATAGGGCTTAACTTTACCTTCTTGCCCTTGTGCTCTAAGGATCATGTGTTCTTCCTGCCATCATAAATCACATTTTGATTGAACATATATGGTCATCTAGGAAGAATATGAGACGAACTCATGGATAATATGTCACAGAGCACTTCATCTCAATAGTTTCCAATGCTAATCGGTACAGCCACTTGTTTATTCACTTATAGGGCTCTCTGTCATTGAGCCAATGTAGTTTATAAGGCTTGGGGTAGGGCTTGGTTAAGAACTATAGTTGTTGGACCATGAATGCAGATGCTACATTAGTGCAACTACCACTATCAACAATTAATGCATACAATGATCCATTTACCTTATAGCTAATGTAGAATAAATTCCATCACTATGCATCCTCTTGCACAGGACTCATACTCATTGCCCTTCTCAACACCATGGTTATAGGCATAAAATTACCCTCTTCACTATAAATGGTCTACTCCTCCTCGGACTATTCTAGGTATTCAGATTCTTTGGGCTCCTTAATCTCCTCATAATTACTATCGACCTCAATGGTTGGCAGCTCTCCCTCGATTACCATCATTTGTCTGTTTGGAGATTGTGTAGCTATGTGTCCAAACCTTTGATACTTGAAGTACTTGATCTCACTTATCTTTCTTCCTAAGCTCTAGCTGTTCTCAAATTTCCTTGGGATCTCTTTCTCCTTTATGAACAAGTCGGACCCCAACAACTTTACTTATTTTCGATCATATAGGTTTGCTCAAGACTAATCGGCTAGGGGTAGGTTGATCGATAGGAGCTTAGGATCTTCCAACTCAACACCTCTCAATTCTTTAGGCAGCTTAGATTTCCTCATCAAGTGTATCGATGTCCATAGTCTCTAGAATATCTCTAATCTCATACTTTAATCTACTAATGAATCTAGACATAGTTCAATCCTCTAGTTTGACTACTTTGCAATGGATCATCAACATTTGAAACTCCTTCAAAGACAATTCAACACTTGATCCTCCTTATCTCAACTCCTATAACCTCTTGAATGTACCCTATAAATAGTAGTTTGGAACAAATCTTCTTCTCGTGACTCTCTTCATTTCATCCCAATCTCTTATCCCACGTTCTCCTTCTCTTCTACGAGTGGCTTGTAGATTCTTCCAACATAGAGCTACATAGCTAGCAAACTCTAGTATAGTAAGTTTAATTTTAGCATTCTTAAGCACCTCATGATACTTAAACTACTTCTCAATCTTATCTATCTAGTCTAGGTAGTCCTAAGCATCACCACTCCCAGAAAAACTAGGGATATGCATCCTCAATCATTCCACTCTAGAAGCTCGAATATTCCTCTCCTCGGGTTCGTAATACTCTTCCTCCTCATCACTTACTTCCTCATCCTCTTCTTTGATCTCATCTAATGCAAGTCTCCGTCGAGTAACTCTCTCTACTCCTCCAACTCGAGATAGTTGAACTGGGGCATTAGTTAGGCCATTTTGGACATTGCTTCTCTTAAGTAGCTCTTGACTCTGCCTCTATAAGGGTCATTTCAAGCTCGTTGCCTATCTTCATTTATGGCAGTCACCAAGATAGTTACTAAGTTAATAAACTTATCCGGTCATTCATCTGCAAATTAGAGCGCAAAGCTTCTTTGTTGACCTTGGCCATTACGGGCACCACTCTCTTGATTACCTAAGGTTCTTTGAACATTAGAGTTCGACATTGTTGTCTATTATAATTGTTCAATAGTTGAAATACAATTTAATATTCCTTTCATGAACAACAACAAAAAGCAACACTCAACACACCAATAGCTATTACAACCAACAAACAATAAAGCTAATCGAACAATCATACTTTATTTTGTAAACAAGAAACAGGAGGAAATAGAGTACTAAATTTCTTTAACACTAAACGCTTCTTCAAACCCTCACAACAACAATAGATGATTCCTACAATACACAATAACAAGTTTCTCATAGTATAAAGTAACAAAAACTTACTCGAACGTAGCCAAGCTTTGATATCAAGATGATACAAATCTCTGGGAAGGTTTACATACAACTGCCGATATTACATAAGCTAAAAAGGGTAGGTCTAAACTGCAAGATGGTCTTCAAGATAAATGATAGCCGAAGGTAAAGCAAGGGTCCCCATATATCGATGGTAGATATGACTCACCAACGTCTCACATAAATTCAAACTATACTTAATATAGCTTGCCACTAGTCCACACTCAATGGCCTAAATAAGAGCTCTACTAGGTCTTAGTCTTCAATGAGAAAACACGATCTCGAGAAGGAAGAATAATATATGAAATTCAATACCACTTAATGTTTTAGCTATTACATATTACAAGTATTTATATGGCTTGATTAAGGCAAATCCTAGATATAAATAACATAACAAAAAGGATTCTTATTGGAAAAGGAAAGGAGAATAAATTACAAGGGTAAAGTCATAAATAGACAAAAAGGATATTTTATTAGAAAAAGGACAGTATGAATGTAAAAAAAATGGGATATGTGTCTACTATCCATTCTGTGATCCAGATGATGCTGTATGTCAAGTAAAGCCAATTCTAAATAGAATAAGTCAAGTTAGCTGTACAGCAGCACGATTGTTCAAGACTTAGAAAGGGTTAGTCCAATAGATGGCCATTCTTTGTATTAGCCATAGCTGGTCAGCTCAAAAGTAGGGCAGCTTAGCCTTGGGGATGTGTTAGCTCAGTAACATTTAAGTTCAACACTTAGCCTTGGACTAATGTGTCATAAAAAGGTTAGCTCAGCAACAAGTCAAGTATCTCGAAGGTTTCTTTAATAAGATGGAGAGCAAAGTATCTAAGCAAGTCAAGGTGAAGAATGCATTATTCTTCTAAGTTCAGCTCTCCTTAGATAGTTTGGTGGACCATTTAGGCAAGACCTTAAGGTCAGAAGTGAGTGATTGGTTCGTGATCCCTATTAAGGTTGGTATCATAGCATGGATCCTAAGAACTAAGCTCTGAAGCATTTTAATTAAAATTAGTTAGACATTTTAGATACATAGAGAGTTAGGGAATAATTGGATCGTAAAAGATTTAGACTTGTAGGTATATATATGTATATATACATATATATATAGGTTATATGTATAAGAATGTAATAAGTAAATTAATTATGAATATTAGAAAGAATGAAACTAACTCAAGGATTTAAACTATTTCAGATTCTTATAAACAAACTTATATATGCTTAGATGCATTTTAATTGAGAATGTGATGAGTATCCTATAAATTATCAAGTTTGAATGCAAAATTTATTGTTTGATATGATTGATTGGCAGTTATTTCATACTACTGACGAAATCATATTTACTTATCAACGTAAGTTATCTTATAGTTTAAAGGATGATTGGAAGTTGATGGAGAATGAGTTGGGACTAGTGTATAAAGAGCATACTGCTATAGTAGTTTTTGAGAAAAGACATTTGCAATAGGAAAGGAATTTTGTTAATGATGTTACCAGTTTTGTATTTTCCAGCTATTGCGGAACCAGGTAAAAACTATCCTCCCAATTTTGACTAAGTACCTAAAGGTCTTCATCATACCTTTAGGAACTATATTGACTAGTTTCCCAGATTTCTAGTTATGGAAAATGTTAGAATAGAAGTACCTTTACAATCTTAAAACCTTAAACTCCTTATTGAGCTATAAGGAAATCCAACTAAAAATATATAGGTGAATGTAGGAGTGAATGCGGAAGAGGATTCTGAGGAGGATCCGGAAGAGGAAGAAGGAAAATCTAGAAGAGGAAGAATTTGTGGTAAAAGGTATGTTAGAATCTGTGTCAGAAGGTGTTGCAAGAAGTAATGAAATGAATTGGCAGAACCTTTTATAGCAATTAATGGAGTTGAGCCTAAAGTGATTATCATTGATGATAACGTACAAAATGAGGATGAAGTTTATGAAATTATCATGATTCTTGAAACCTTAGAACTTGTACTATTGAGTTCAGATTTCGAGGAAATAGATGAAGAAGAAGAAGAAGTTAAGGAAGAGGGATAAGTGGATGGATTTCTTATTGAGGAGGCAGCAATCTTTGAGGGTTCAAATAGTTAGTAGAGCTTAGAGATAACTGGTTGTATGTCTTGACTTGTAATGATCCTGGCCTTTTGACAATAGTTGTGATATATGACCTAACAGTTTTTAGTATATCTAAACGTATGTTATCTTTTGATGTAATGTTAATTTTTAGTGTAACTTTTGTAAATTCTAGCCATATTTTTATTTTTAGCTTATGTATTGGAATGTATAGAAACTTTATATATGTAATGAAATGAAGTTGTAAATGGAAGTGATGTATTTAGGAATCAGTATATAATCTTTTCATTTTATATAGTTGTGTTTGTAATTTCCTAAAATGTGAGTGAAGATTATTAAAGATGTAAATATATCTTGTATATAGCTATATGAAAGAAAAATGTAATTTTTGTTAGTATTTGTATTATATATGGTTTGTATGAAGGAATTACAGGAGATGAATGATAGATGATATATATTGTTATTAGCATTATATAATCAGGGACATAATGTTACAAATGAATATGGAAGTTAATGTCCTATTGGAAAATTTATGGTTGATTTTTATTTATATTATTTAACCAGGACCTTTTGAACCATATGGATTTTTGAGTAATTTAACTTTATATTAACTATTAGATTGTATATGTTGAGTATGAGGTAAATAGTTGTTATTGTAATTATAACTATGGCTAAGAATATGAATAAAGAGCTGGATGAGCGACACAAGAATATTGACATGCCCCCCCTAATCCTCCATTACCACATGAGTTACATAGGAATAACATGTCGCCACAACCAACTCCACCAAATATGACAAATCCAATTCAGTTTGGACAGATGCTCGTAGACGTGAACACCATGATTCAACAATAGGGAGCTTTGATCTAACATCTTATAATAAGTGGGAATGCTGTAGATCAAAGGCTTCCGAAGGTTGAATCGAGAAGAATCGACCTTGAGAAGCTATTAGGCTTTCTGAATTCACGAAAGCGAATTGGTATTTCGGAGGTGAAATGGGAAAGCTTACCTTAGTAAATGATTGGCTAGCATTGATTAAATAAAGTTTTGAGGCTTTCAAGATTCTAAATGATTAGAAAGTTTCTTATGACACTTTCTTGTTGACAATGGGTGCACCAATTTGTTGAGATTTAAAGGCAAGATTGATAACATGACCAATTACCTAACAAGTATTTAGAGAAGAATTTAAGAAGGAATACTCTCTTATGAGTGCGAAATCAAATGACGAGGAAACTGATGGAGTTGAAGAAAGGCACTATGAATGTATCTCAATATGAAAATGAATTCAATAGATTGTTACAATATGTGCTTGAATCATATTAAGATATGTTGAAGAAAGATATCTTTCTTAATGGATTTGGCCCTATAATAAGATGTAAGCTGATTGATTACAGGTTTACAACCTACCATGAGATTGTAGATAAAGACTAACATTTAGAGAATAAATGATTGGCTATGCAAGAGCAATGGAGTAAGAAGTTAAGGGGAGCCACTCGGTTTTGACCTACTTTTAAGAGGTCATCTCCAGGTACCGATAGTAGCTTGGATCAAATAAGGAAAAAGTTGGTAGTAATGTCTAGTGGACTTGTACTGACTAAAGTAGGATATACTTTCTATGTAAGGAAGGGAATGTAAAATGTTGGAATATGGAGCATAACATTTTCCTCATTAATGTGCACATTTATAGGTAAGTGCTACTTATGTGGAGATTCAAATCATTTATCATGAAGATGCTCAAAGATGAAAATTGCAAAATGCTATAGTTATAGAAAGTCGGGGCATTTCTTAAGGTATTGTGGATAAGCAGGGCTAGGAGCTAAGACTTCTAATGGAGTGGAAACCACTATAGTTCCAATGTAGGTCATTATAATAGAAAGTATGAAAGGAGATATCGAAGAGTTTGACGAGTAAATAGAAGAGTATTTCCATGATGCTTTGACAATGATATGGAGATTGATGAAAACGAGCAGGGACTAGTAACAGGCATGTAATCTAATAACTTTTCTTACTTATAAGCTAAATGTAAAAAACTCATTTTCGATGGATGAATATTAGGAATTAAGGAAATAGATAACCTTAAATATAACATTAAATTAAATAATAAGTAACTATAGTAGTACTATTTATTTCAAGTAATGTGATTATAAATGGATGAACTACATATGCGTTATTTGATACCAAGGCTTCACATTCATTTGTTAGTCAAGAGTTCATATTAAATAATGAAATCAATGCCATAAAAGTTAAGACCACTTATAAAGTGAGAACCCCTATGGGAGAATAGGTGCTGACACAAAAGGTAGTGAATAATGGACTACTTCGAATCCAAGGAAAAGAATTTTATATAAAGTTGATAGCGTTGCTATTGAAAAGTTATGATGTAATTGTGGGTATAGATTAGCTATCCAGGCATAAGGCTTAAGTAGATTATCAAAATAAGAACATAATCTTTTATGAAGGTAAAGTGGTATTCCACAGAAGGACTAGAGAATGAGGAATGAGATTATCGGTAATAGAAGTAAGTGAGGAAATGGATGATGTTATAGAAGATTGACTTATTTATTGGATATTTGCATTAGAGGGGAGGAAAGAAACTTCAAGCGTGTTTGAGATACAGATAGTGTATCAATTTCTGGATGTTTTCCTAGATGACTTACATGGTTTAGCTTCACACCGAAAGTTGGACTTTACCATAAAGTTGATTCTAAGGATTGAACCAATCAAAAGCACCATATAGAATATCGCCAATGGAGCTTCAGGAGTTAAAGAAGCAACTATAGGAATCGTTAGACAAAGGACTCATTTGGCCTAGTTTATTTCCATAGGGAGCACCAGTGTTGTTAGTAAAAAAGAAGGATGGATCTATGAGATTGTATATTAATTATAGGGAGATAAATAAGGTGACTATTAAGAATAAGTACCCATTACTACGAATTGATGATTTATTTGATCAGGTGCATGGAGCTACCATGTTCTCAGAAATTGATTTGAGATCTGGATATCATCAGTTATGCATTAAGCTTGAGGATGTACCTAAGACTACATTTTGGATAAGATACGGACACTATAAGTTTTTGGTAATGCCAATTGGATTGACTAATGTGCTTGCAGTATTTATGGATTTAATGAATTGCATCTATCAACTATGTATGGATGAATTTTTTGTTATGTCTATTGATAATATTCTAATTTACTTGAAGACTGAGGAAGAACATGCTAAACAATTGCAATTGACGTTACAAAAGTTGAGGGACAATAAGTTGTATGCTAAACCAAATAAATGTGACTTTTGGTTAGAAAAAAAATCTCATTCTTAGGACAAATAATGTTAGGTGAAGGGATATCGGTTGATCTTGAGAAAGTTAAGGCTGTAGCTAAGTGGAAACAACCAACTACAGTTTCAAAAGTGAAAAGCTTTCTTGGAATGATAAGTTACTATAGATGGTTTGCAAAAGACTTTTCTAATATAGTGAGACCTTTAACTCAAATGACATAAAAGGATGTTAAATTCAAATGAAGTAATGAATATGAATGGAGTTTTCAAGAGTTAAAGGGCTATCTGATTTTAGCTCTAATACTTACTCTACCAAATCAAAGCAAACCACATTGTGTATATAATGATGCTTCTCCAAACGAACTAATTTGTGTATTAATACAGGATGGTAAAGTAGTGGCATATGCATCAAGACAATTAAAGTCTTATGAAAAGAACCATTCGACATATTATCTTGAATTAGTAGTTATATCCTTTGCTCTAAAGATTTGGAGACATCATTTGTGTGTCCAAACAATGTGAAATCTACACAGATCACAAGAGTTTGAAATATTTCTTTATTCAAAAAGAGTTAAATTTAAGGCAAAGGCAATGGTTAGAACTAATTAAGGATTATGATCTAACTATCAATTATCATCTCGGCAAACCTAATGTAGTAGCAGATGAATTAAGTCGCAATAATTATGAGCAAAAAGCTTTACTACTCACTACTCAACAGGTGTTGATTTAACAGTCTGAGAAGTTGGAGATTGGATTTAGATGGCATGAGATAGATGTATAATGGATAAATTTGGTGGTGCAATTGACTCTGATGGAATGGATTAAATCCTAATAAGGTGAAAATCTAAGTTTAAAGGAAGTAAAGGAAAAATTGAAAATAAAAGATGTACTGGACTTTTGGATTGATGAGAAGTGAGTGTTGAGATATAAAAATAGGATTTGTATACCTCAAGATGCAAAGCTAAAGAGGGAAATTATGGATGAAGCTCATACTCCTGGTTATACTTTACATCTTGGTGGAAATAAGATATATTGTGATTTGAAATTATTATTCTGGTGGAAAGGTATAAATAGGGAGATAACACAGTATACGTCAAGATGCACTACATGTCAATAGGTGAAAGCTGAACACCAAAGGCCTAGTGAGTTATTACAACCATTGAAAATACCTCAGTAGGAGTGGGATCATAATACTATAGATTTTATAGTAGGACATCCAAAAACTGGAGTGGGTCGTGATTTAATTTGGGTAGCTATAGATAGATTGACAAAAAGTGCTCACTTCTTACCATGTTGAGTTAGAGATTCAATGGAAAAGGTTGATTAGTTATATGTACAAGAGATTATTAGATTACATGGTATACCTATGAGTATTATCTTAAATAGAGATAGATGCTTTGTATCTAAATTCTAGGAAAGTTTGCATCAATCCTTAGGAACCAAGTTACAATTTATTATAATTTATCATCCTCAAACAGATGGTTAGTTAAGAAGAGTGATTTAGATACTAGAGGATATGTTAAGGGTTTGTATTTTGGATTTTGGTGGTGATTAGGATCAATATCTACCATTAGTGAAGTTTCCTTATAGTAATAGCTATCAAGCAACTATACAAATGGCTCCTTATGATGCATTGTATGGAAGGAAATGTAGACCACCACTGTAATGAGAAAGTGATGAACATTCGATGATAGGACTTAACATGATCCACGAGGTGAATGAGAAAGTAAAAGTAATATGACCAAGGATGAAAGTTGCATAAGATCATTATAAGAGTTGAGCTTATTCAAGGCAGAAACCTATGGAATTTACTGTAAGCAATCACATATATATGAAAATAAGTCCTTTCAAGGGATTTAAACAATTGGGTACCATATAGAAGCTAAGTTCTTGATTTATCAGGCTGTTTAAGATATTGGAGAGAATTGGAGATGTGGCATATCGAATTGATTTTCCTTTGAGTTTGATAAGATATCATGATATTTTCCATATGTCAATGTTAAGGGGATTTATGAAGGACCCATAAGCAATAGTGGAATGAAAACTAGTAGATTTGCAAGAAGATTATACCGTTGAATAGAAATCAATTAAGATATTATAAAGTCGAATTCAAAAGTTAAGGAATCATGAGGTTAAATATGTAAAAGTTTAGTAAGGCAATGGTCCGAGAGTGGAGATAACGTTGGAATCAAAGATGATAATGAAGAATAGCCACTCAGAGACAAATGAGTAATAGGTTTTCTTCAAAATATAAGTAGTTATTATTTACATAATGGTTGGATTGAAAGTTTTAAGGACAAACTTTTTCTAAAATAAGGTGGAAATATGAGCCCCACACTTATATGACTAGATTCGATAGTTGATTTAAGGTATTTAAGAAGGTAACCTGAATAAGCAAGAAATTTACGAGGGACTTAGTAACATTAGTAGAGGAGTTTCCATAGGCTCGGAATTTTAAAATATAATAAAATATTAAAAATATAACTAAAATAGTGAAAATTTACTATACTATTATATTATTATTGATAATGCGCAAATTGAGCCTTGATAATTAACAAACACTTAGAGATAAATTATAAGAGTAATATAATTAATAATATATATATAATAATATATAAAAGACATGTATATACATCGAGAATAAGTAATATATCAATATATGTACCTATAATTAGCAAAAATACTCGAAAATACGTAAATGTTATTAATCAAATAAGGAAAATATAGGAAAATTAATTTAAAAAATTCCAAAACACTAGGAAACAATCTTTCTATGTGTCAACTAAGGAATCAATTGGGAATTATTTGGAAGTAAGGTTAGCTATGTGTGAACATTAAGAATATGTTAGGAAAACACATGATCAAGGGGGTGAAAATTCCAAAGTTATACTAAATCACTTGGTAAAAATATCAGGGCTTTTCCTATTGGAAGATTGGCTTCTCAGGTGGTGTAGAAAAATACCAGGAGAGGGTTTGGGGAAGAAGAACCATGAAAAGAAAATTAAGAAAGTGAAGTACAAAATAAGGGGATTAGAGAGTTCTTATGGAAAACCACCAACTGGAAGTGCAACTGAACCACCACTTGAAGGAGCAATCATTGCCTAGGTCAACCAACAAGCTTCCTATCCTTTACGGTAGCTAAAGCATCAGATATCGGTAAGTTGGCAATTTACCTGATTTTAACTAAATTTTGAGAAAAATATTAAATGAATTCCAAAAATTTTGAAACTAGGTTTTCTGAAGTATTTTTACATAAGGAATTCAAATTTCAAATTAGATATTTGAAATTTTGAGTGCTAATATAGGGTTCTTAAGAAAAATGTTCTATGCAATGATTTTTTATCGTATTTTTGAATAAACAATTAGTGTAGTTTTGACTTGAAATTTTATGGTTATACTCCTAAGATGTTATATTTTTATATTATGTGGTTAGATTGTTAAAATTGAGTAGTTGGAGTTTAAGGAAAATTCAAATTTTGCATAAACAGTGCGCTAAACAAGTTGTTTTACTAAGGAGTTAGATCAATTCTTTATAAAACAATGGTATCACCTATATTCACCTACATGCAATAGTTGAAAGTGGTTTATCATAAGCATAGGAATGATGATTTCTAAGTGGGAATGGGTATTTAGTGGTTTAAGCCTAATTATGCAAGTTTTTAATGCATTTGCAAATTTATAGATGATAAAACGGAGGAAGGTGTAAATGATTGAGGTACTTAGTTGATACTTACTATTTATGCAGGGTTTGGGGTTTTGAAACCCTAGGGTAAATTGGTGTATATGTGAAGTAGCAAGATATAGTAGTAGCAATAGGATCAGAAATTATATCAGAAAGTAAGTCAAAATATTGTTGGTAATGAATAATTTGAATATACTATAAATTGGATTAGGGTCAAAAAGTAGTTTATACTTGGACTTTATACCCATTTCAAGATCATAATGTAAATAAGAAACTTCTTAAATAAAAACCTAATTTAGAATGGTAGGTCAAAACCTTAGTTAGAAACTGAGTTAGAACCTATCTCACTTAACTAAAACTTAATAAGTAACTAAAGAACTTACTTAACTTAGATTGTAAACATGCTTAATGTTGGAAATAAATTGCTACTCGTATAGTGATTGAAAATTAAAGCTGTGTATTAATTTTTTGGGATCATCAATGAAGATCACATATGTGACACTTAGAAGCACATAAAGTTTTGTCTAGATAAGAGAAGCACGTAGTGTTTTGTCTAGATAAGTTGGGATCATGGCTTTTCCACTTGTTGAGATACTGTATCAAAGTATTTGAAAGCTTCAGAGTACTTTTGTTTATGGTTGTAAATTAGCTATCTGTACGCATGCTATATGTATGATTGATAATCTGCTTTGTGACAAGACTTGAACTCTTTGGCATGTTGCTTTATTGTTTAAACTTGTTTGGCTATTCATAAATGAAACTAATAGAAATCTAACCGCTAACCTAACTGAACATGCATAACAACCCATTAGGGAAACAATTAGATATATTAGACTAAATACCGACTCCTTTGATGAGGATAGCTGAAATGATTATTTCCTTACCCTCAGTTGAACTAAGTGATAGAAGAAGAGGCTACAGTAAGAAGAGGTTACGCATAAGCCCGTGTTAGGCCTAATTTAAGTCATGTTAAAACTACTCAATCTAGGTTAGAGCGGACAAAATTTATCTAACTTTACAATTAATCAAATAACATTTTATAATGTTACATATGATTGATTGCATTACATTTTATTGTAATTAATAACCTTGTTTATGTTTGTATGGTACTCTTCTGTATCAATTATGCTTACTGTAAGCTCCCAAAATTGAGTTTAGGATAACCGAGTCTAAATTTAGGGCTTTTAGGGAAACTTATCCAATTGAGCCCAAACTTTACGATTATGATAGAAAAGTTAGTCGAGGTGATACAGTAAAGTTAGATTTTAGAAATAATAACCCAAAATTCTAATTTTGCCCTTAGAAGTAGGAATATTTAATATAGTACTAAAATGCTCGGAACTCCTAAAATTAAGCTTCTATTGCAATAAGAACTTAGAAATAAGTTAATTGAACTATAAAATGAAATAATATTATATAATTTACTATATAAAAATACACGTAATTTTATGAGTATACTTGGTATAAATAATAATTATACTTGTAAATTAACCCTAAATCATATAATTATATATATATTGTGTTGAATTCATGAAATTAACTTTAGAACATATCTTAAAAATAAAAGATATGTTAGAAACTTAATTATATAAGTATAGTTATATATTATGCGTGATATATACAAGGGATATATACTTGTATATTAATAAATAACTAAGTTCTAATATATAATATCTATATTTAAGTAATTATTTAATAAAAAAATTGACCAAACGCATTGAAGATTGCTGGACAAAGTTACGTGGTAGGAGATAAGACTATATAACTGATTCAAAAGTAAGTTTCCTAATAATTGGCCACCTCATGCTTGAAAAAAGCAAAAAGAAATTTGAAAAAAATATAAAATAATTAAAGAATTAATTATCTAACCAACTTAAAGGCATTATAAAAGGCTAAGACCTTCAGATATGTGAAGTTTAGCAATTAGAATATAAAAAAACACTTAGAAGAAAAATTAGAAAAAATTATGGGAAAAATAGAGCAATTATCGTATTTGGCTAGTTCCTAGGGTTCCTGTCATTCTGCTATTAAGCCACTCCACCACCAAGGAGTACCCCCAGTGTCTAGGTGTTCCGACACACCCCTACCACTCCACAATTGCTGAAGATACCAAGAATAGTAAGGTCAAATTCTTGCCCTGTTTTTCAATAAATTATAAAAAATATTAAATCTACTTAGAAAATTATGAAAAAAATTGTACATAGATTATTTTGAACATGCTTTCACATGATATTTTTATTTTTGAAAAATTTGCAATATTTAATAGACTTTCTTAAGAAATCTACTATTCATCCGAATTTAGATTTGTAAAATAAATATACTAAATGATGTTGTTTCTAGCTGAAAATTTTTGTGTAGGATGTGTATGATATATAGATAATTGCTATGTAGCCCAAAATTTGATTTGAATATTTTTAATATTTATTGCATTTTTTGGCCTGAAAATAGCTCGAAAATAGGCTGAAATTATGAATTAAATAAGAAATTATGAAATTAATTGATGAAATGGACATGTACTAATCTATAATAAATAATAATAGTATTGAGTCAGATTGAAATTAATTTAGTGTAAAAAGAATGATAATTGGATAATTTATGATAATTTAGGGATAAAATCGTCAATACGAATATATAGATGATAGGTTAGAAACTTAAAGCCAAGTGATAACTAAATTCCCCATATTTTTAGGAGTCCATAGAAAATTTTGGGGAATTATTTGGTATCATAAACTATTTATTACGAATTTACTAAGTAAAATAGCTTATTTACAAGTCGGAGTGTATTTTTAATATTAATAAGCTAAAATGAATTAAATAGTTAAATAAAAACTATATATAGGATTGCTAATCAAATTGGATTAAATGAATATTTTTATTATATTTATTAATATTTTCTGATCGAGATACACTTTAGATATATTAGAGTTGAATAATACCTATATTGTCACAATGCATGGACAAATTAAGTAAAATACAATTTAATAACGTAAATTACGTATAATATGATCATATTTATATAATTACGTATAACTATATTAAAAACTCAAACTACCCATTAAAAGTCGTCTTTAGAAATAAGACTCATAAAACGTGACGTTAGGTCTATATGAACCTAACGATACTAATTTTATTAAAATCAGGCAACCTTAAGTAATTTAACCTATAACTTTATAATATTCAAGAATGCACGTATTTCGATAACCTTACCAAAATTAAAACGTGAATTAATAAACTAAAAGTGCATTTCGATATGATCGAAACGATATATATTACGTAATATATATATGATGTACAATATCAACAATTAATAACTTAATTTGATATATAGTGATAATATGACTATATATTATGGGCATAATAATAATAATATATATAACCATTTTAGATTAAACCCAATGTTTTCGTAATTATTACGAAAACTGAATTTGGGTCTTTTGTATAAATAGGATCTTCTGATACAAAGATAGTTGACGATTCGAGTTAGTAATAGCGAACGTCTAAATAAGTAAGTTGGGATTGTGGCTTCACCGCTTATTTGGATACTGTTTATAGTATCCGGAGACCCAAGAGTACTTCTAGTTGTATTTGTAGTTAGTTGATTGTGCTCATGTTGTGTATGTGAATGATACTCGATTGTAATAGAAGTTCAACTCCTTGGTGTGTTGTTTTGCATGTTTACATGGATTCTATATTGTGCGAACTTATTAGCCACCCCTGATTAAAACTAACATTTATTGGACTAAAATGAAACTGGACATGCATAACACTCATTAAGGGAAACGATTAAAAATGTCAGGCCAAATACCGACTTCCTTCGATGAGGATAGCTGAAATGGTCCTTTCCCTACCCTTAGTAGAACTAAGTGATAAGAGAGGAGGTCGCGATAAGATTAGGGGCCGTGGTTTGAAGGCGGTCATGGGAGGAGGGTATTCTCTATTGCACAAACCTGGGTTTGGTCTAACTTGAGTCGCAATGAAACTCCTCAATCCAAGTTAGAGCGAATGTAATTTCTTTAACCTTATAGTGGACCGGTTAACATTGTGCGATGTTTCATTTGTTTGATTGCATTGCATTTCATCATAATTATTAACCTTATTCGTATTTGTACAGTACTCTTTTGACTCCATCCCACTTACTAAGCTAGTTGTGCTTACATCCCTATAGATTCTTTTGCAAGTGTTAAGTGAGGTCAGGATGTTCAAATACCACCATTCTCAAGTTAGTGTGCTGCTATTTGGGAAAATGAGGATCAAGAAATCAACTGAACTTGGGCTTTTGATTTTGTCTTTGAGTTTTTGAGGAAACTAATTGGGAATTCCCTAGGAGCCTACTAGTTTCCTAACTTATTGTATTTAGACTGCAAAACCTGTAGTTTTTAATAAACTCTGATTATAAACTTTACCTTTGGACGTAAAACGTTTGTATAAATACTATTATAGTACTAGACAATAGATGGTATAGAACAGGTATATTTTGTAAAAGCTCTATCATAGGTTTGGTTATTAACAGGTATCAGAATAGACGTTTCAAGCTGGTTGAGTTGTGCGCCTTGTGTGAACTGTATTTACGATAGCAGCTGTGAGATCAACTTCTATCTTAGATTAGTTTATATGGCGGGACTGTTATGACTCTTCTTGTTCGGGGCATGACACTTACTAAGCTAGTTATGCTCACATCCCTATAAACTCTATTATAAGTATCGACTAAAAGTAAAGATGCAATGTTATACCCAACCATAGGTTAGTATGATAAGACTGCCAAATTAGATCACCTTTGGTGTCGTATTTTGAGAAAACTAACTAGTTTCCCTAGGTGACCACTAGTTTGCTAGTGAAGTTCGTATATGTGTATGTGTGAATGTGTGTGTGTGTGTGCGTGTGTGTGTGTGTATGTGTGTGAGAACCTATTACTTTTCAAATTTTCTTTGAAAAATATAAACTTTTGATATACATATAGTTTTATAAATATGGGTTAAGTACTAAAAGTATTTACCATAGGTTTCCTTATGATAATTTTGAAGAAAATACCATAGGTTCTACTTATCATAGGTACTCTACTAGATGCTTCAGGCTGGTTAAGTCGTATTTGCCTTATGTAAATATAGTTTATACGGTAAGATTGTTATGATCACTCCTCCCCCCCCCCAAAATTTGAGGTGTAATAGCACCGATCCTTACATCACTCAAAAAAATTCTATGGGTACAAATAAGCCAATGCTTACATGTCTAGATTTTGTTTTAAAATATATATGATACAAAAAAAAAAACAAAAATTGTTATCATTTAACAAGAACTATGTATAAATTGTTATAAATGTTGTGTAACTTGACTATTATAAATATATAAAGAATACACTTGCCATGGGACAGGAGTTTCTCCCCTCTTACAGTGCCTTTGTGACATTTGATCACCTATTATCTTCACATTTCTGCTTATGTTCCAAACAATAAGTTAGCCATTCTCTTCCTAGTTTCTCAGGTTTGCTCTAAGCCTATCTTCCCATTAGGAGAGCTATCATGGCTTTATTATCGTCTCACATGTGTTTAGGAGGTTCAATTTATCCAATTGGTTTGAGTCTACAATGACCTCATTAAGAGAGCAATATCAACTCTCCATCAATTTACTTATAGGAAGCTAAAGGCACCTTTAGAGTAGACTTACCCCTAAAACCAATTAACTCATTGTTGTCACTTGCTTCATTATCAATTCAAGCTAAGCACCCCCATTTAGCCTCAAAGTCACAGATCATAACATTCCTCCTAATATAAATTCATGACACTTTTGTCATGAGGCCAATGCATTTCATTACCCATATTGAAATATCACCATTCACATTCATCTTAGTACCCAACTTTAACCAAGAATGTTTTTGTTAAAATTTTTGTGCTTCCACAAGCTCCCTCTTACCCTTACAATTACTCTATCTTCCAATCGCATCTTGTTAAGTAGCCTAATAATAAGGTTTGCTCATTGAGGTATATTTATAAAGATTTTAGGCAAACTCTTGTCAAAAAGTGACTTACAATACAATTGCTCCTCTAGTAACGATGTCCTCCATTTAGTAGCTATTCCTCCTTTAAAACTTAATTCATATAAGCCCCTTTTCCAACAAGAACTACCTACTCTTAAACACACTTGATAGAATTTAGGTGGTTTGATGGAGTTGGAACTTTGACTCTAATTCTATTTATCATGGGAAATGAGGGTCTCCCCTCTAATTTTTTAGGCACATGATATTTATACCCATTTAGATCCTTTCCTTTTTTTTTTCCTTTTTAATTTGCTTGTAATTGAATGCTTTAATCCTATAATTATCTATTATATTCTTTTACAAATTTGAAATTACAATCCTAGGAATGCTCAAGGCCCTAATAATATATCAATATTAATAAGCTACAATACTAATGTATCAAAATATTATATTCATATATATATATGATTATATTGTGATTATTTTATTTTAATAAAACTTATATTGAGTTAAGATAATGAAATTACTGTATAAACTAAGTATAATAAAGCAAAGTTCATATACATCTTGATCTTAAAACATGCCTATTGGCACTTAGCAGTACATCATACTATATATGTATGATTCCATCATAATTAATTGATTAAATTAAATAAATCCTAAATTAGAATATTAAAATAGTACTATAATAATAATGCCATATGTCTACTCAATAATTTATAATAATTTAATAAATAAATAAGCAACTCCATTATTTTACAAAGTATTTAAAAATATTGAGTGTTAACATATTATCTTACAATGGTAAGGGATTAAATAGGAATAGGCATGGTAAGTAGACAAGGCGTACGAGAACAAGCACGATTAGGTTGGTTCCCAAGCATATGGCCATTGGCATCCCAAACACGATAAGCTTAGTGGGCTATCTAGGCACAAGCACAAAAGCACGTAAGCTTGTTTCTTATGAAAAATTTAAATAAATATGGTATTTTAAGTAGTTTTAATTAAGTGGAATATTTAATATATTAATTTATTCATTTCATTAGTTCTATTTTTATGGAATTGCTTATAAGTAATTTAATTTTTTAATAAATTTAACAAATAAGAAAAAACATAATAAATATTTAATTTATTTATATCATTTGATTTAACCAATTTACTTATTGTAATTGAATAAGTAAATCAAGTAAGATTTAAATGGATCATTTAATATGCTTAATTTATTTAGATGGATTATTTTAAATGAAAATTTGATTTTGATTAATTCATTTAAGTAACACCATTTATTTGAATTAAATTAATTAATTAATACAAAAATAATTAGATTATTGGAACAAATTAACTTAAATTATTTAATTGTATTGATTTAAAATAGGTATATGTACATCAAAAGTATAAAGTAGTTCCTTGTAGTAAAATAACATGAGATTACAATTACATGGGCATAAATCAAAATGTTAGAAGATGGATTGCAACCAAAGACTTAACATGCTACACCCATCTATGCACTTTAATAAAGACCTTACTCATCTACCTTATGGTCCAATATAGCTTCATATAGATTTTGGCTCAATTGCCTTTGGCTGTAGGAGATAATCATAGAGGGCAAAGAGCAATTAATAACTAATGACTTGTTTAATATTAATTATATTGATTTAATAAATATTATTTGATTAATCTAATTAATTTTTTTGATGTATTTTGAGATAGATGTTTAAATTAGTTTAAGTCATATTAATTTAATAGTAAATAAGTTAGTATATCTAAAAGTTGAAACCTTCGATATAATATATAAATACCAAAACCAACAACTCTTCTAAAAGTCAACAAACATATGACTTAATCAATAGTCCTCATCCTCCTCATCCTCCTCATCCTCATTATCCATCCTCTCATTTCCTTTTCCCTAGCATCGAATGACATTACAGCCTCATGTTATTCTTTACAACCAAAAATTGATTCTATACCCCTTTGTCTTGTCTTTTAGGCATCTTCTAATCTTTTAAGCACATAATCACTTAGATGTTTTCAGCATCAAGCCAAAGGTGGTAAGGGCTGAGGATTCGCTTGCTTAAGCTAAAAGTCGATTGAGATGATACAGTCGAAGTTGGAGTTGTCAAAATATCTCTTAACACAAATGATAAGGTTGGCATCATATGGGATTTCATTGTCCACCACACGAAGACATCTACATTTACGTCATCTTCCCTTAGTTATAACACACCTAATAGACCAACAATTCACTAAAAGTTTTATTAGCATTGTCATTAGTAATCTTCGTACTTCTACTTATCTCAATGATATTCTACTCCTGTTTGCAGTAAAAACATGAGAATTGCTAGTCTAACTATTGGAGTGAGATGCTTAGGTTGATAGTTACGTCCTAAACTTATGAATAGGAACAAGGCTTTAAGCACACTCTCAGCTTCTGTGTTCAGCTTCATTTTTAGCATCTTCCATGTTAATGTTCTAATAAAATTCCTCAAGCAAATTATAAGCACCATAGAACTTGTAGCATAGATCTAGCATTAATGCAACATAAAACAAAGTAGGAAAGGGAAAAAGTAGGCAAGTAATTTAGCCTCCATCGCTACAATGGTGAAGAGGAGCAATGGCTCTTTTGTAAAATCTAACAATACATACACAATGTTAACAAGATTTAGGAGTGGCACATTACTTATAGAATAATAATAGCTAGATAGAGTCATCGTCGATTGTATGAAGGCATTGAGTAGCATGCACATACTATTCCTTTTCTTCCAATCCACCATGCAAATCCATCTAAGCTTGGGCTCTTAAGATACCTTATGATGAACATAAGGGTTGTAGAATGCGGTTAAGGCCTTTTAGACCTATATTAATAATGAGTTGCATGTTAAGAATTACATTAATTTAACTATAACTTTAAACAAGCATTAGAAACTACAAATGTAATAATAATATGAAATAATGTTAACTTTTAAAGATTTACCTAAAATCTCATGCATGGAGTTCCATCATATTATGTAGCCATGACGTGAGATGTATAAGTCGCGGTTCTAACATTAGCAATAATCTATATACACCTGGTGTTTTTGCTTACTATCATTCATATAATAGATTGCAAACTAGATTTTAGTAATATGATCCACTATCCCATAAGTAGCTATGCAAATGCTAAAGAGCCTTTGAATTCCGTAGGCTTATATGGTATGCAAGATATTAGATGTGATTGTGAGACTTATGTAAGCTTTTGAAAACATCATAAGTGCAATAATTTGCTTCTTCATCATCCAATTATTGTCAATTCAATGTATAGTGACATACTTGTAGTTGTCATCAATGTTAATGATTAGTGACTTCTATATATCTAATGTAAAAGAGATACTGCACGAACAACAAAGGCATTGAGAATGACGAACAAGATCAATTTGAAAGCAAGATGCAAATTATGGATACCTAAAATCATCCTCTTATGCCCAATCCAAAAAAGCAAACGTCACTCCAAATCCAAGATGAAGTGTGTTCATCCCCGTTCTCCATCACCATCCTTAACTTCTTCGATTGAACTCCATGGTTCCAATGAGCACCTACCTACATGTGAGTTGTGAGATTGATTTATAAATGACTATTGTTGGCGTAATATAATAGTTATTCAATCCTAAAATTGGAATGAGCTTGATCATTTAGAAAATTTTTGAAAGCAACTTGAATACACGGGTTTACATCGATTGCTAAGCTTCAAGGACAATACATATCCTGACTTGGTTCACATTTTCTATTCTAATGTGACCAGCAAAGTTGCTTATCACGATGATTACGAGGAACCTTGCATGCTAGAGGGATTGATGCTGACTCCATTTCTACATATATGTTGAGTCGAATTTTCATGATTATGCTTGAATGTATTAACGATCTACTATAGCTTCCTCCTAGCGATATCTTTAGGCCCAAGAAATGTGACATGCCATGAGCTTTCCTTAAAGTGTTTAAGTATTCAATATATCAAAGCGGGACTCCAGCTCAACATTTAAGACAACTAAAGGCCAGTCACCTCCCCATATAGGTATGAACCCTCCATTACATCATTAGCAACACCATCAACCCACGAGCCAACGCCATCAACCTACCTTCTTTTTCGAAGAAGACCTTTGCCTCATCAACTTTACCCTCTTTAGAAGATGAGTCGATGTTGGCATTGTCGTAAGCTATTGCTTGATGCAAACACATATACGAAAGGATAGTCACTTAGGCTATTGGCGTTTCATTACACATATGCTCTAACTTGAATGGTTACACAAAGAGTATATTTTAGGCATTCAAACTTGAATTATTAAAGAAAAATTTAAACTTTAAAATGGATAAGAAAATTAAGGAATGGTTTAAGGTTAGACAGTAGTTGCAACTACAGTAATATCATCAACAAGAGGATGAAGAACTTCCACATGCTAAGCTAGGATGTTAGACTTTGACTTGTGAAGCAATTTGAACTTAAATGGAAACAAATGTGTTGGCTGCAATTGTAACTCCAACTACTTGAACGCCTGGCTTCAATGGGCTAGTATGTTTAAGGCCGGCCTTCCTTGGCTTGTAGTAGGACCCCAATATGATTATGTTAAAGGATGTATATTTCTTTAGTTTTGTTGTCTTGGTAACATTATCCCAAACATGATCATGTCAAAGGCTCATATATCTTTTGGGTTGTATATGCATTGTAACACACCCTCAATATAAATTAAGTGGGCTTGATTCCTTTTCTTCATTTTCATCTCAAAAACTTCTTTAAAACTTAAAATCAAAATATTATCCAATTATGTGCTAAAAATTTACAAAACACACTTAAAATGATTAAAAACACTACAAGAACTCACTAATATATATGTATAATTAAGTACTTATTATTACTATATTTAATATGATAAAATAATAAGTAAGCTTATATGTCTTGCTTTTTGTTAGATGTGATTTGAATTATTTCTGCATCTTGGTTCTTGATATTTTGGAGATGTTAGAAAACTTTCATGAGTTGTTTTTCTTTTTCTAGTTTCATTTGGTGTGTAACTGATTTATTTGTTATACTTAGCTTTGATTGCTATAAATAAAAAATAGCAATCTTTCTAGCATTCCACAAGAAGAGATATGTTTGTAAGGGTTGTTAAAAGATATTATATATTATAACTTAGGTCCTATTTGGATTGTCTTTTTTTTTTTTTTTTCATCTATATCTGATTTATATTTATTTGAAATTTGGTATTTGTAAAACTATCTTATATGTATCTTATCTATTTTTATTTCATAATTATAATGAAAATGGTAATTGGAGTATCAAAATTAGAAAATAAAAATTCATGTATCTGTAAGAAAAAAATATTTGAAAAATATATTTTATATATTAAAAATAATTATTTTAATTAGTATTTTTGAAAAAACATATTTCCATCTTTTTAGTTCTTTATTCTTATCAAATACAAAAATTCAAGTAGATAACAATAAAACATCACTAATACGGAAAAAAGATGAATCAAACAAAGTCTTGGTCTCATACTCCCTCTTTCACAGTGGAATCACTTTTTTTTTTTTTTGCCTTTTTTTTCTTATTGAGTTATTCTTCATGTAAATGGTGCATATTACCTTTTTCTATATTTATTTGATTTTTATTGTTACTATTGGAATTTTACTAGTATATTATACTTGTACACAACAATTTATGTTTTAAAATTAATTGTGATCGCACTCATTTGATTAATTCAATATTTTTTAGTTTTTTTTTTTTTTTAACTCCACAATTCGTTCAAGTGGAAACTGACACGAAGTACATAGTCCAACAAGAAAAACTTATAAATTAGCCAGGGAAGGCCTCATCACACTCTATCCCCACATCACTCCTGCAATTCAAGCTACCTATTAGTTCGTTTTCTATGCAACCCAAAAGAGAAACAGGACATTACGTATCAAAAACTAAGTCCTCTTCTTGTAGAAGTCCTTCCGTAGCAAGAATGTCCGCAAGCAAAATTTCCTCAAGGGTTCCCTGCTAAAAATTATATTATTAAAGTCTTATGCAAGCTCTTTACAGAAACAAAGTATCATGCATCATGATTTAAATCATCATTTAGGATTCAATCGATGGCCAAATTGATTCTATAGTAATATTATCCAATCTTCTATCTTTTGCTAATATCATTGTATTATTTAATAACCCTTACTGTTATCCAATATTCTGTTGAACTCTTACTCTTTTATATTCTCATAACTTTGACTTATTTAGGTATTATTCTTTTAAATTCGTCTTTATCCTCAATTGAGATCCACATTTCTTCTCCTTTTATTCATATATCTATGAATTTCTTTTTTTTTCTTTTTTCATTTACCCGAATTGCAAAGCTCATTTTTTTCCATCAGTAATTTAGATGCTAATCCGATCCACTAAATAGTTCATGCCTTTTCACTATACTACAAGTTTGTTTATTTCATACCACTTGTTTACTGCCCTTCAACTTGTCAGCTTACAATAACTATTACCTTAACCACCTTGCATCCATGGATTCATATGCTTTCACCTCTTACCTTCAAGGTATTAATGTATTTTTAACTTCTCATCTATTTACCATTTAATTACAATATTGTTGCCCCTGCTCTAACAACCAAAACATCAGTACATTACCCTAACACTTCAACATTCAACCATCTCTCTCCACAACGCAAACATAACCAACGGCAATACCCTTAACAAACATCACTCCAGATGACATTCTTTCGCTTCTAACATATTAGAGACATAATTCAATTATGTACTTACAACAGTCCTCAACCATACAATCTTAAAAGCTTCTAGGCTTCCACACGTCAAAACTGCTCTTGCACCATATTTGGGGAAAAAAGAAGACGCCTTTAACCTTAAACTGCTAATCTTCTTTGCTTGTTCAAGACTCATTATTATCAAATATTAGAAAAGGTACTGTCATTATCATTTATATGCTATGTGCATTTATATGTTTGATGAGGTTACTTTGTTTTAGTTATTACGATCACGGATTGCGTTCTTGCTGGCATACCTATCGTCACGAACTTTGCAGCCGAACCAGCACATAGTGCCATCTGTAAAGTTTTTTTTTTTTTTTTTTTTTTGGCCTTTTCAGATTGATACATTAAACATAGAACCAACAGGCAACGGACACAACATTCGGCAAGTTTTTCGTGTCTTTTAAGTCTCGGCCCATTTAACATTTTTCCTAATCAATATTTTAATGTCGATTAAGAGGTTGATCAGTATTTTACCTTATTTAGTTATGTTTAGCGATTTGTAGAGCATTATTATTTGCGATTTTTGGTTCTTGTTATGGTAGCTCGCGTTAAGGGGTCTATTTGCTTATGTGGATTTATAATTTGATTACTTAATTAATCGATTGTTGTTTTTAAATAATTACTTATTATCACCTTCATTCCAATTTTTGGGTACCAAAAGCTATGATTTTCATACGCTAATTATTTTAATTTAGATTTAAAGAAAAATTTTCCTTTTCAACCAAATTAATATATATATATATATATATATATTAGCGGGATTGATAAATATTATCATAATGCAAATTCAATTCGATAAGAATATGATTATGACTCGACTCTACTCTGAACCATGGATATAATTAACATGGATATGAGAAGCTTAAGTCCAAACATAAAAATTGTCAATGTTCTTTAAAATCTAATCGATTTGAAAAAATATAATGGGATAAGTTTATTAGACCATTTGTTCCATCTTTTCATTGAATTATTAAACGATTATACAAATTCCTCAAAATGAGATTGGTAAATGTTAGTTGGTATATGGAGCGACACTTAGAAGTACTCGGCTTCCCCGCCCAACTTGACATATTCCCGAAGAAAAGGAAAAGAAAAAAATAAAAAGAAATCAAAGTTTATAGACTCTCTATTACCCTGTATATCTTCTCTACTTTTTCCACTGCTCCAGGCACACAGAAGTTTCCAACTTATTACACACTAACTTCATCATCTTCCAGTACCTATCTTTCAGCATATTTCTTCAAAGAAAACGATGGTATACATCTACATTGTCTTTTTGAATTTCCTTTCCTTTATCTTTTATTTTTTTTGTTAGTTTAAATGGCGTAAATGATGCAGGACATCGTAAAACTTGGGCCATGGGACAATAAAACTTCACAGAATTGGTGTTTCCAGTTTGCTAAAGGTCAGATCCTCAAGGGGCTGAAAATCAATCATGCTTTTGTCGTACATGCGATTACCGGGAGAGACACCTTAGAATTCAGTTGTGGTGGTGGAGGTGGCAACTGCGAAGAGTTGATCGACTTTAAATATGATGTTCTCTATGATATCAAGTTTACTCATCTTAAATGGTATCCCGTCTTTGTGGCATTTAATAACATACTGCGGTGTATAAAGAATATTAAGTCTCTGAATGATTATATATGTTACTCAGTCAAACGATGTTATGTGCGCTATATTTACTAATTATATAGTAGTTTTAATTTGAATTTTCCTCTTTTTTTGTCACGTAAATGGTTAATTATACCTGAGTAATTGCTTAACAGCCCTTGTAACCTTCTTTATTTTTTATTTTATTTTATTTTTTTTAGATTCATCTGGATATTGCTTCAGGAGAATATATAACACAAATCAGTGGAACAGTAGCGGACTGTTCGTTCAAGAATGACATACGTTTTATTACGTCAATTAAATGTGGACCATATCGACCAGGAGGCATAGAAGGAGATCATGGAGCTTGCAATGTTTCGTTGCTTTCAACTCCGTCATTAACCATTGATACTTTTGCTGGGTTTTTTGGAGGGGCCAATGAATATCTCGAATCAGTAGGAATCCTTGTAAATCCAGTAAGTTATAAAATTTTCCTTAAAAATGCTTTCCTGTACGTATTTTCCCTCTTTCATTAAGTTTAATTGTGAGGATACCCAAGAATAGGAAAATGTTACTCCCAAGAATGTTTCGACTACGTGGTCGAAACATGGCAAAGCGTATGGATTTTGTAATACAATAATTTAGTACATCTTAGGTGAATCTTGTGATATATTCAGTACAAATTCCGGAAGAAATGTTTGAGAGGATGTGCCAGAGCCCTTCGTAATAAGATTACACGATCATCATTTATTTTTCCTTCTTTTTCTAGCATCATAATTGTTCTTATTAGGTCTAGTTAGAACTAAACATTTTAAAAGAAGAATGATAAGAAGACCGGCATCTTCATCGAATTCATCATACCGAATGGTTTGTCATCATTTCCAATTCTATGCATGGCTGTACATGTATAGTCTTAAGTAATGAGTGTTCCTTGAAATGAATGTGCTTTAATTATAATTTATTGCTGAGTTACTTAAAAGTAAAGGAATTAAAAGATTGTAAGGAAAGGTTGAAGGAGAAAGAGAAGTATATCCTTAAGTTGGAAGAAGAAAAGCAGAAATTATTCTATGAAATACAATACCTTAAAGATAACTAGGAAAAGAGGTTGCAGATTCTGAAAGAAGAATATGAAAAGAAGCTGCAAGTGCAAGATGAGATATAACCAAACCGTGTCTTCTCTCTCATTTGAGAAATTTCGTGGTTTTCTAAGGAGTGAACAACTGATTGTATTCAAGTTTATTGTTTGTGTTTTATACAAGAAAAGTTCTCTTTTATATTGTAATAGACTTGTATCCTAATTATGCATACGTATGAAGGAAAATGTTTTTTTTTTTTTTCCTTTATAATTTTTATAGAAATACAATAACAACATGATATGTGATCTTATGCTCTTGCAATTTATCATTTAATAATGGTACATGACATTTATGTTCTTGTTAATGAGGTATGCAAATTCATAATTTGATCTTCCGTTAGAAAAACACGTCCGTATCACCTTATACAGATCATGCATTCTTTTTCTTTTACACAGGTTGGTAAATTGTAAAAGGGTAAAGAACATAAGTCATGATTTTGTATTTAACCAATGCTTTAGTCAGACATCGCATTGAGCTCTTCCCAATTTGAAATTCTATTCTTGAGTCTCTTTTTATCTCATATTAGCAGAACTACACAGTGATGCTTGGCTCTTCGGGCTCTACCAAATTGGCAATCCACGCGCCTGAAAATACTCATATTAGGTCGATTTTGCATACCTTGAGTACAGAGGGTTTTCTTCTGATAGTAAGCTTAATAGTTGAAGATGAGCCTGGCCACCATTCCCTTGTACAAGCTAGTGGCTTTTTGTTCACTTTATTTTCTTTTAATAATATTTTGTTTATTGAAATTATATCAAAGGGGACAGGTAGGATCTAAATCCAAATTCTTCGTCTAAGTTTGTAAAACTTTTTTTTTTTTTTCTATATTATAACCTGATATGTCTTAGAATTTATCATTCAGCCTCAGTGTTTTGTGCAGTCTACTGTAGACAGCATCGAACTTCAAGCATCTGAATTTTTAGTTGATCTGGAGGGGTATATCAATCATGGTTGCATAACTAATTTAAGCTTCCGCACAGGCGATTCCTCCGCTGGTCCTCTGAATAGATGGTTCATGGGCTTGTGATTCGATGTGAAGTGGTGTAGACTAAGAATGTCTGGGGGAGTATGAAAGTTAAAACTTATATAAACTACTCTATTAGGCATTATTCTGCCTATACTTAGGATTAATGATATGTGAATCTTGGGCAATAATTCAACCTATTTGTTAAATTTTACTTGAATAGCAAAGGATATTGTTTTAGTGGTAGTTCTTATAGAGATAATGCTAAATTCTCATTGTCATATCCATGTTGGATACTTCTATTTTCACCATTTTCAAAGAATCATCGAGTATGTCACGGAAGTGAAGAGTAGTGTTGTCAAACTCCTTGTACACTCCAACCCTTTCAACCTCACTCGGCTATGAAAACAGCCCGATCCAATCGTTGTTCAATCCCCATTCAAACTCAGTTCATTCCATTAACGCTTCACCCTCTCACATGTACATGTCAACTACCCCGACTTAGTATAGCAATTCTAGTGAAGAGCCCGCTAGCGCTTAATGAGAGAAGCTTCTCATTGTTGCAAACATTAGGTTGTATTTTTATTCAGGTATAATTGCAATCATTAACGGTCCGACATGATATATGACAAGTTGACAATAGCACGGTAAAATGTGCACGAGCCCTTCATATCCCGTGGAAATGCCAGTAGTACTGTATGTATTCAATTTCATAACTAGTATCATGAGGAGCTTCACATCTATCTTGAACTCTTGAAGAGAAGATGACACTACGGTGACATACTAAGTATACATTTGAATCTGTGGACCATGAAATTTCTTCCTTTTTTTCTGTTTTTTCATCCAATCATTGCCATATGAGTAGCAGTATTAAATACATCCTGTTCTATGCAGTGATAGATTAATATGCACAAGATTTCACCCCCATAATTTATAATTAGTTCAATTTACCATATGAACTCTTTCTTGAACTTGAATTCAAACGATGATTTAGTGAGATATAAATTATTTTTCAGACCTTAACTTCCCCTTTAAGTTTGCAGGGAAAGGCAATAACTTCACTAAGGTTGGTCTCATGCAGTCGCTTTGTTGGTGGTGGAAGTTTTCTTTACAGCCCCAACACATTGTGTACCTTGTTGACTGGATGACTTCTATAGAAAAATGCAGTGATCACTGGACATGACTGGATTGTGATTGAGGTTGCATGTGCGGGATCTCACGTTCTTCATCAGTTGAATCAGGCAAGTAATGAGAAACCTGTCAAAACCATCAGTCAAAGATTTCAATCATAGTTAATATGCGCCCATGCAGGAGCCTAGCTATCATGCAACTTCCACACCCCAGCTGCATAGCATGGAATCAAAAAGCAATCTAATACACGGGCGAGTGTAGGTTGGTTTTTTATTGAATGAGCATACAGCCCCGACCCATCTGTCATCAAGTTCATTCTCAACTTAATCCTAGCACTTGAAATCTAAAGACAATTTTCCAAACAGGGAGAACTTAGCAACAAAAATCAGCCTCAATCAGACTTCACAATATATACTGACCTGTTGTACTTGTCGTCTTCGTCGTTGGAAAGCAGAGAATGCTCTGACCATAATGTAGATAGGCAGAAGAATCCCAATCGTCCTCAAAACCAATAGCTGCAATAAAGATATAACATTTAAAGTCTTGATGTAAAATCATTGACTGAAAATAAACAGGTATTTACCTATTTACATTTCTCTCAATAAGGCTCACCGTGAACAATGTCATGGAGTATTCTCCTGCTCCACTAATCAGAACAGGCAAAGTGTGACGTAAAACTAGAAGCAGCATGAACTGCAAATAATATGAAAAAATTGTATCAGTTTAATATATATTGCTAAGAAAATGTCGTTTGAAATGAGAAAAATGGAAACCAAATGTTGAAATGCTTGAACATGTTCTGAAACACAAAAACCTTATAGAATGTGATGAATCTCTTTGTGCAGCAACAGAAGACGATGATTAAAAGTTGAATACATTATGCTATCTTTTCTGATGGACTTGCTAGAAAGTAACATTAAAAGCTATATTTCATATAAAATTTCAAGATTCGGCATTGAATAAGTTAAGATTCATCAAAAAGTAAGTTTGATCCATTAGCGATCCAAGGCCTTGAAGGAATTAGAAGATTTGGGGTAAAAATTCACGCAAGTTGCTCTTCAAGCTTGGTTGGAAGACATCAGACACAGTGAAGAAGGTGGAAAAATGGTTTTTACCACTTAATCTCACAATGCAATAAGAGCATATCTAAGAAGACTCTAACTTAAATCTTATGTAGTGGTAGAACAGCATTTGAAAAATCACAAACAAGAAGAAATATGGAAACTGCATTGATACTAGTTTCTTGTCATGGTTTCCTTAATTCATTATTCAATAGGAGGTAGTTCTGTTACTAAGCTAGCAAAACCAACATTCAGATTTACTTTTCTTTTAGTTATGGATATAAGATGCTTGTTGTATGCACATATGTCTGCATGTGTGACAGATATAAAGCAGGAGTGAGAGGAGGATGTCACAATTATAGCAACTATACGGCAGCATATTAATCCTCGAGATGTATCTGCATGATCTTCAAAATCACTGTCGGTATATTCATTATCTCTGGCAATTGTCGTGATAAATTGTGTGTTAAGCATATCCCTTCTTGAGATCTCCCAATGTCCCCTAAAATATAGCAAAAATAAAAGCAATCAAGTCCTACTTATGAGACAAAGTTCCCTTGCACCTGATCTAGAAAGCAGAACAACCGAAACAAAAATCCTCCTTTTTTATTTAAACTAATTAATATAGGGGATGATGACAAAATTTAGAACCTCATATCTGATGTTAATATAACACAAAACTTCATCAATTATCAGATTTGAAAACCACAATCTTGAATAAAGAAAAATGCTTCCTATATTTGCAGAATGCAGATAATACCTGAAGCTAAGAGGGACTCCACCATGGTGAAACACGGCAGGAGCTGCAGTATAATTAGGCCCAAATGGCTGCATTCAGAAGTTCAGACATTTATAACCCAAACGAACGAGTGACATTCTGATCAAACTTGGCTGCCCTAACACTATCATCCTTAATCCATTACTTCACTATGAAGAAAAAGGCTTAATAAGAAAAATCACAAATGGACCTGCCCACAAATTTCACAGGTAGTGTCTCCTTTCTCCATGCACCACCTTTGGACACATTTGCGGTGAGCATACTGCAAACAAAACGGAGAAAAACTTCTTAGCAAAACCATCTAATCCAAAGAACATCAATGTATAATATATATGCCTGCAGAAATGATTTTAAAAGAAAATATCATGAACATATTTATGTTGGAAGATAGAAACAACAGTACAATGTGTCATGGGTGAAATTAAGCAATCATCATCTAAAATCAGCCCTTATATAGTAAGAACTCTTGCTAAATCACGCAGAAACTCAAAAGAGGGAAAAAGAGATGCCCCTCTGCAAAGTTAAATGAACCAGACCTTCAAGCTGCCACGACAAGTACAGGGTATTTCCATATTCAAATCTCCATCCTCGTCGTGGCAAATCCTGCATTGAACCAGCTTAATGGGATCTGAATGCACTTTAATGTCCATTCTTCCAGGAGAAATATCAAAACCAGTGGCATCTATACAAGTTGAAGATGTAGCTTGCTCAATCCTATCTTCCTTTTCTACAGCAGCTTCAAGGGTGGAATCAGTGACTAATCGATTCACCGACAACACAAAATGATCCCCCATCTTCCAAATTCGACAAAAACTTGGATTATCACAAGTACTAAAGGTTAGCAATTTAAGATAACACCACAAACCAACTCGGAAATGATAATTCAAACAAACACAACAGGGATAACAAATCCAATTATTGGTTAAAAAAGATGTGGACAAATGTCTCCTTGAGCCCAAATTGTGTGCTTTGGATGTCCTTTAATTACTTGCTGCCATAAATGAATAAAAGAATCGAGAACAAGTTAAATATTATTATGCGAATTGCAGAGAGAGGTGAAAGAGGAAACTATGCAGGGAATTTCAACAGAAGTACAACATTGTAGCCCAATGCATTTTGAAGAATGCAATAACAAAAAACAATGAACCATAAAGGCATGAACTTTCATATACCCAAATAAGAAAGCTGAAGTAGAATGATTGACACAGATTAGGAAAGACAAATATGCAACTTTCATTACCTTGGTCAAGCAATGATGTCAGTGCAACATAAATAAGCAGAAAAAACATATAACATAAAAGAAGAAATTAAAATGAAAGTCATGATGTGGCCGGGGGTGGGGGGGTGGGTGGGGTGTGGAGTGGTGGGGGGGTGGGGGTGTGGGGTGGAAACAGAAAGAAAAAACCAAGGGAAAAATGGTGTATTACAGAAGTCATAGCTTCAAAGCAAAAAAAAAGATAGCTGATAAAGAAAAGGGCTTGTAAATGGATAAGCGGATCACCCTTTTCAATATTGATTATATACTTCCAACAAAACTGAGTATATAGAAAACAGAAAGTTTACTTTATTTGGTTTTGCCAATGAAAAAAAAAAAAAAAAAAAAAGGAGAAAATGGTTTCGTTATAAGAGCACCCATTATCATTGCCCTGAAGAAAATACAAAGAATGCTAAATGGAAAAAGAAAAGAAACCCATATCACGTTACGCGAAACAAAAGATGACCCACGTTAATAAAAGATGAACCAATATATTGTTCGGAAGTTCCCAAATTGCAAGGAATTGTGATACGTTGATGAGAGAGAGAGAGAGAGAGAGAGAGAGAGAGAGAGAGGGTTTAGTATTACAAGAGAGGAAAAGGGATGAGTGCAAAACAAGAATAGAGAATACCTGTGAAAGAAACGTTCTTTTTCTTTGTAGAGATGGCATTAGAAAGGAAGCAAGAGATGAAGTAACCAATAACCATATTCCTTCAACAAATGCCACACTCTTTTGTTAACGTTAGACCAAAATCTCTCTCTGCTGCGCGTTTGTGTGTTATGTGAGAGACGAGTGGTGATGGCGTGCGTCAGAGAAGTGGGAAGTGCGCAGGGGAGGGAAAACATGAAAGATGACTCTAACGGGATGCTTGGTGCTATAGGCTTTATACCACCGACCCTATAAAACTATTACATTTCCACAGGCCAAATTTTTCAAAGGTGATAGAATGGTTGGAAAAAGGATTAGTTGCGCGGTATATGCCAGATCTATCTTCGCATCACGTGTAATTATTAATATTAATTCAATATGTGCCAGTAATAGTCGATGTTTAAAAAATTACTATTTATATCACATTATATTAAAATATAATCGATAGTTATACACTATTTATATATATATATATACATAATAAGTAATACTTTTGATACTTTTTCTATTAGGTAAAAGCATACTCAAATATATTTTATTTATTTAGATGTCTTCTATTCGGGTAATTTTTTTGCTAGCGTTTCAAAGATTTTTTTCATTTTTTATTGTTAAAATTAAAATTGGAAATTGTCAAATGTTATAAAGTGATCTCCATAGGGTATAGTTATTACTAAATTTTAGCAATGAGTGATGGTGAGAGGTACAGATAGCTATTAATAAGCTTTAAGAAGGAAGACGATAAAACGTGTAGATGGTTGTTGTAGCTGATGATAATCAATGGCGATGGTTAATTATAATAAAATATGTTAATGGAAAATATGAAATTATTTTAACAGGCAATTATGGATACAACTATTAATCAGTTATTTTATTGACCATCATAATTATTATAAAGAGCTGAAAATTACCATATTAATTATTGTGTTAAGCTCATTATTTATTTTAGCTTGACTCTTTAAATTAAATAATAGAGACCAAAAGTCTAATTCATATTAGGAAAATTCGAAAAAAATTGACTTAATAGGATCATAACAAGTATCATTTCATCCACCTCCAACCGTTAAACTCATGGCTCATACAATCATGAGAAAGGCTATTAACTTTGGGCTTATTAACAAACTCATTTAGGATAACAACGAATCGAGCAAATTTAATTTCATTTATTGATTATGTAGATCGTCCAACAAATGCTACTATTTCCTCCTCATTTAAAACTCTTAAAAGATTTAAAAAACAATATTGCTTTATAAACCCTCTAATCTCTAAGATCAAACAAATAATTTAGATAAAAAACTAATCTCATTTATTTAGGTTGCAAAATGAACACTTAATATTCTTTAAAACTATATTATCTATTATTTGTACATTTGAGATACTGAAATTGCATATTTTTCCACTTTGTATCATTTTCACATGATCATCTCTTCAAGTGTTTTTCTTACTTTGCTTCGTTAAAGTCACATATAGTGCATCATTCACATCGTATGTACGTGATTATTCAAGTTGGACCCCTACATCCACAACTATTAGTATGCATAATCACTTAAAATTATTACAATAATATCTGATAATTTTACATATTAATTTTAACATATTTCATTGGAAAAAAAGTACATATCTATATTATTAAAAATAGAAGACTTTTAATAATGGTCATATTCTAAAATTACTATTTAATCCTCAATTTAATAATAAATAATATTAAAACAAACTTTGGATATATTTGTTAATGCAATTAAAATTAATTATTATAATAAAATTCTAATAACCACTTCAATCCATCAATCCACTTATCATAATATCTTCTAGAATTACTTACTGATTCACTCCAACATGCTCCCACATTACTCACTTTCCTTAACACTTTACTTGATCAATTACACAGACAAATGGATAAACAAAAGTATAAACTTAAAAACAATAATATATTAGAGTTTTCTTAATAAAACAATTATTTTGTTATATAGAAAAAATAATGATGAGAAATTATTTACGGTAGTAACAAAAAAATATATATTCATCTTTTTCATTCTAAATATAGGTTTTAGCACCAGGAAATGGATATAAGCGTCCACTAGTTATGTTTTATGGGAAACAACAATTGCACTCTTAAGATAGACACAAATGACGAGGACTATCCAATTTTTCGGAGACTGAAAACTTTGCGTTGTAATACATGATTAAGGTAGAACCAGAAGACGCATTTTCTTTTTGTTTCATTTGCATCCGTCAGTTGTCGAGAACTACTTAGATGTTTTTCTTCTTTTGCATTATTCACTAATACAGGTCATTTATCTTGTTAAGAAAAGATATTATGTTTGAACCTTGAGCATGTTTTTTGCTTTTTTTTTTTACTTTTTCCTTTTTAATTTTTTTTCCTCAACTCAAATTCCAATATCTGGTACATGTTGCAGTGAGAAATATGGCAATTGATTTGAATTCGTGCTGTGATTCAGTTCTCTGGTTCTAATAGTTATTGACTTTTTATAATACAGTTTTATACTTTAATTTTTGTTATTAAAATATTTCAGCCCAATCTGGTAACGAAAAATATTAAATAACTATTTGTTGCTCAAATTCGTAATTAATATTATAATACTGGACTTGATTTTTTTTTTCCTTAAAGTACCGTTATTAAAATCAAAGTTAATAAATGATAATCTTATTACATTTCTATTCCATTACCGATTACATTACGGTTTCACATTTAATGAATAAATAAATTATAAGTTAGACATTCTTATGATTTAATAGCATAAACATCGATCTAAATATAAATCCTTCCATTTTACTGTATTCACCTTAGATAGATCCATCCACTGGACCAAACTGACCATATCATAACAGTGTAAAGAAATAATGGATCCTGTTCTGTCCTTATGCACATGTTTGCCGGTGTGGTGGTGAATTAGACAGATGTAGTGTGTTGTTAAGGATTTTTCTGGATGGAAACAGGACTTATGAGTTATGACCGACTCCAAGTCCAAAACAACTTTGCATCCACTACTTATTAATTCAAAGCCCGGCCCAGGCCCCACATTTTTTATCTGCAATTGCAACCAAGCGACAAATCGTAGATTGGGTATTGCGATAAATTAACTACACTCTTACCGTAAACAAGTAGATTTTTTCTTTTTTCTTTTTATCCTAAAATTCACCACTTTTTTTCATTAATAGGACAACAGTTTTTTCAGATTGAAAATATTTGTCGGATCAAATATAATAGGACAATAATAAATTTTGGAAATTTTTCATGATTCTCTTTTATAATTGCAAGACATCAAGAAAAGTTCTCTCTCTCTCTCTCTCTCTATATATATATATATATCTATATTATTAAAACAAATGAGATTTTAAATAATCATCTTTCTTAAAATTATATATTTACTATCTATTTACTATTATTTAACAAAAATAAAATAAAATAAGCTATTAAAGTTACAACTAATGAATAAATATGTCTATTTACTTTTTTTTATCTTTATTCATTTTTTTACTCTCTCTAACTTTTTCTATTCTCTCACTCTTCCACTAATTACACACATCTCTCTTTTCTCTCTCCTACTTTTCCACACTCTCCTCCTAACTACACACACACACACACACATATATATATATATATATATATATATTTTCTCCCACTTTTCCACACTCTCCAACTTACTATACATATATATATATGTATATGGAAAAGTATTTTAATTAAGTTTATATTTTCTTAGTGAAACGATTGTCTTTATGACAATCTAAATCTTATATTTTCTAAGTCACTTAAGACGAATCCTTAATGGAAAATCTTAATATTGTGATAAACCTACTGAGACTTAGCGTAAATTCCGTTCTGATTTAGGATTGCAAAAAAGTCATAAATTGGAATATATATATATATGTCTGTGCAGTTAGTAGGAGAGTGTAGAAAAGTATATATATGTATGTGCAGTTAGTAGGAGAGTGTGGAAAAATTAGAAAGAGAATATATATATATATATATCTTCATTTTATATTTTTTGCATACGTAACATGAGTGCATCGACCGTTAGTATATATAAACCAACGAGAATTATTCTTGTAAGGTCAAGTTAGCTAAAAGTGGGTATCATGCTCTTTCAAATATTTTATTTAGCTATAAAACTTTTAGGTTATATTGGATTAGTAGAACTACACAACATAAGGAGAAACATATAATACCATATAAAAATAACAGGATAGTACGGTACTGTACAGTCCTTTTATATCACTTTTGGTATGTGCAGAATTAGAGATGGATCTTTATGATTTAAAAAGTTTTAGAAATATATCATAAGAAATTAATTATTCATATTCTAAATTATAATAAAACTTAATATAATGATTCAAAAACATGGTATAAGGTTATTTTTGGAATTTCAAAAATATATTAATTTTGTGCTATGAAATGCATTATCATACTACCTATATATGATACAAATTTTTTAGTTTTAATCAATACCTCAAGACCTTTCTCCATTAATTTGACTAACATTCAAGCAAATTAATGCATTAAAAAATTTCAGTAGTGTTTTACTGTAGAAATAAGGCAACCAAACCATACCTTAATTTGAGTCTTGAACATCCTTAAGGGTAAAAGATTATATGTCATTCATTTTAGAGGTAATTAATTATGTCAACGAGATAAACTAATCACAAGTTCTTTCAAAACAGGATATTGATTGAATATTGGAAAAGATATAATTATAAATACAACCATCATCTATAAGATTTATAACTAAACAATATCTTTTGCTACATTACAGTAATTTAACAAATAAATGTAAATTTTAGTCCAGGATCCGCGAATCTCCTAAGGCCGCATAATGATTAATGACTAATGGTTTTATGTAGGTTTAACTTTCATTCTCCTTGACAATAATATGCAGTTAAAGCCGCCCCGCCGCTTTCTTTATAATTATAATAATCAGCAGTGGAACCCCATGTATAATGATTAATAATAGATAACATTAAAAAAAATGATATTTCAATCATTATATAAGAATAATTATCATGGATCGTGAAGAATACTTCACATACTAAATTTTTATTTATTCTTACTTGTTATGTTTGTACTCCACCTACGGTGTTGTTCTTAATAAAACCTTTCTAAATTCACAAACTTGTTTCTATTCTATACTAGTTTTCATCAAGTGAAACCCATAAACCATCTATTTTTTAATCAAAAGGTAATATGATGTTTCTATGGAGGAAGGCGTGTGTCGGCAACGACAAAAATCGATTTAATATAATAGGCTAAAGGAAATTATTGTGCATTTGCATGGGTCCATCGCCATTCTATTTCATGAAGGAGCTGGTTAGGTAGCTACTTCTCCCACAAACTAATGTAATACATGTCTCCACATATCAAACATCTCACATATATTGTCATGTCCTATCTCCAAATAGTCAAAGACCACGTATTTATAGCTGAAACGGTGTTCAATGAATCATAGCTCGCTTGGATGGAATTGAAAAGGAAGGGGGTGGGGGAGGGGGGAAACTGACGTTATACCTGCATTGATAAATACATATGTGTACATATGCATACATATATATATGAACTGTTGTGAATGGTTTAGCTACAAAAATAATAAGCCTATGAATTTGGAGGAGTTCGGAGGTAAATAATATATTCCGGTTCAAAATATTTAGGATGACTACAGTATAGAAGATGTTGTATAAATTATTAATTATGCGCTTTAAATTATTTGATTAATGTTTGAATGATTTTTGGATGTGTATGGGAGCATATAGTTTGATCCAACTTACCGCTTGATTGAATAAAGAGCATGGAGTACAAAGATTCTGAACAAGTAAAACTTTCATTAAATCAAGTAAGAATTCATTCGAATGAAATATAGTAGAAAGGGCAGACTTAAGCAAAATGAATGTCGGTGTGTTTTGTGATTTAATGAAACACCCTGAAAAGGAAATAAAAAATAAAGGGCATTTAAGTAATTTTCTCTTTTATTCAATTTTGTAATTATTAGAGTAATGATCAAATTTTAATTAAGTGTGCATATGAATTGGTGTTTGTTCCAACACGGAAATTGTTATGGACCCTGAAGAAATCCTAAAACATAAGAATTAAAAGGAGAAAATAAACCTTTAAATCCCTTTTGTTCCATGAGCTTCAATAAGTGTAAGTGTAAAACCCATCGTTTTCATTAAAATAAAATAGAATATTAAATAATAGTATTCAAGTAAATAGTTAAAAAGGGTTAGTGGCAATTTTGAAAACTTAAGAAGTTTATAAAACCCTAAATATAAAAACCCTTCCATTTTAAATTATTGGTTATTTCTTTCACTCTATAGAGGGTAATACAACCTCTCCAATAGAGAGAAGATGATAGAAACGATAAGAATGAAAAAATTTTTTAGGGTAAGTCAATTTTCACTCATGACGATTATAAGATTTGATAAATCTAATAATAAAGGGATTTTTCTTTTAAAGTTATTTGGAGTTTTGAAGATATTTGATATTGGAGAAGGTTCAAATCTCTTAATTAGTGAATCCTAAGATTTGTAAAGGTAGGTACTGTTTTCTTAGAATTAGGATATGATGTTCCATCCAAATATTATAATTGAAGTTTTCATTTAAAGGGTTTTGTAAGAAGTGAGGCATAAGGTTTGTTATTAATTGCCACATATTTTAAGTCAATCAAGGGATCAATTAAGATATAGATATCTTAAATCAATTTCTTTATGACTATTGTTGGGATTTATTGTTTCTTTGTTAATTTCATGGATTTAGGAATACGTATTAGTATTTCAATGTAGGATATTGTAGAATAGATCAATTAGGCGAAGATTTGTGATAATGGGATGATTTAGGATTAAATCAAAGGGAATTGGAGTGTTAAAAATCAAAGGATTACAAAGTGTTTGTTGAACAAGAGAATCATGAGCAACACTACAAGCGTGATTATTGAGTTGAAAATTTGGTTTCCCCTTTTCCTAATCTAACATGTATTAAGCCCAACTCGTTTAGTATAACTTTCTTGACTAAATTAGGAAAAAGCTCAATTAAAAAAGAAGAAGACATATTTTAGAAGAACATGGAATCGTCACCTGACTGCGTTATGAAAAGAGTGAAACTAAACTCTATTATAAACACCTAATTCCCTACCCCAGAATGCAAACCCCTTCCCCAGCGCCCACCGCCCCCCCCCCCCCCCCCCCACACACTTCATAATTTCGTTTTTTAGAATAAAGTAAAGAGTTTTAATTTAAGGGAAAAAATAAAAATTTAGAAAAAAAATTACAAAAAATAAAAAGTTAAAAAATAAAAAATAAATAAAAATTTATAAAAAAATGCAAAAATTAAAAATTTAGAAAAATCATAAAAAATAGAAAATTTAGGAAATTTAAATAAGTATTTAAATAATAAGTTTTAGTGCTTTAATAATACGTTTTAGTGCAATTTGATTGCAACCATTAGGTATGGCTTGGAATTTTAGGGTTCGAATCTTATCAAAAGTATAAAATACCTTTTATTTTTTCCATGGCAAGAAATACTGCCACTTGTAAGTAATCATTGTACCATACGTTTTGACACATGGCACTTCGTTATTAGGTCGCGTTGTGACACGTAGCGTTAGTGACATGGCATGGCACCATGTTACCCCTATATCATCTACACGGCATGACACATGGTGCTACACGTCACCATAGACATCTACGTCATCAACTACATATCATTGTAAGATACGTGGCACATTATCTTTCGACTCTACAAATGACATGGTGCCACGTCAACACCTCTTTCTCTTTTCTCTTCTCTTTCTTTCCCTTTCCCTTCATTTTCGACAAGAAACCAACCCACACCCCTTACTTTGACTCGATTTTTTGCATGATTTCCACATGTACACATGTGATTTCATAGCACAATACTAATCTACACATGGCCTTCTTCAAATTGAGCCTAGAAATAAGGCCAGATTCACTTGTTTTTGCACCCAAATCAACTCTCAAAAAGGGAAAAACTTGAAATCCAAAGTCATGCATTCATACCCAAATCTACCATTAGTGGAGTTTCCAAGCTTGTTTAAGCTTGGAATACTATAAATTAGGCCTTTCTAATCCTTGTTCGATCATCAATTCTCAGTTTCAATCCCTCCCTCACTCATTTTCGAAAGTTTCTCCCTTTAGTTGTGTCCTCCCTTTCTCTTTCTAAAAATTGCTCGAATTAATAATAGTTCAAGCAAAATTAACCTTATAGCCAAGCTTCCTACATTGTTAGCAACCAAACCCAGTTGCTCTTATCCCTTACCATAGTTTGTAGTGACAACACCACTTACTTAGGCTTTGATAGTGGCGGCCACTCGCAAAACCTATACCAACGACCATCATCGCTTAAATCCAACACCACAGCTGACTTCGTCGTATCATGAAACCCTAAACCCAACTCCCCTCTCATTTCCAACGACCACTACTAAACTTAAATAACCACCACCATTGGCTCCGATCTCTAAACTACCATCATATGGCCACCAAACATGGTGACACTACTTCAAGACCCCCCTTTTCTAATAAATCCCACATGAAATACCTCTCATCAATTTAAAAAAACCACCCAGGACCACCTCACTTATGTCTTTGGAGCTACTACTGTTCTCTTCTTCACGCAACTCGAACCATTATCTGACCAGACTTTCTCCAACCAACCTAAACTAGATTTTACCCGTATGCCTGCAAGCTTTTGATTCGACCCTCATTTCCTGTTTTGGTTTTCCCTTTTTTTTTCCATTTGCTTATGTACCAACGATTGTAAATTAAAAAAAAAAAAAAGAAGAAGAAGAAGAAGAAGAAAGAAAGAAAAAATAATAAAAAAATATAGAATAATAGACAATAAAAAAAATTCCACTTAAAGAAATAAATTTTCCAAATAAACAAAAAAATAAATCCGCCACTTTCAAAATTAGGATGCATTTTAAAATTTTTCAAAAATAAACAATATCAATTTAGGACTCTTTAGATTTTTCTTAATAAAACCCAAACCCACTTAAAACGTAAACTCGGCTTTTCTTTCAAAATTAAAACTAACCAACTCATCTAAAATTTTCTAAAAGAACTACATACGTCTAATCTCAAATAGCGGGTACATAGGCATCTTTGAAACAATGTAAAAAATGAAAAACTTTTTTTTTTCTATTTTAGTTTAAGTTACGCAATTTTTTGATTAAATCTCATAAGGTAATTTTAAAAGGTGATTTCAAGAGGTTAGATCTAAATTTGGAAAGTTGATAGTACTCATAAGGGTTTAAAAAACTTAACCCCTGAACTTGATCTTCTAGTTCTCAAAACCATTTTATAAAATTGGTTTTATAAAAAAATCAGTAACTAAATTATAACCAAGTCACCCAATTAATTATAACTTAATTCTTTTTCCGGACTACGGTTAGGTGGTAATTCTAAAATATTTTCAAAGATAAAAGAATTGTTTTTTTTTTTTAAATTTTAGTCAATGATCGATATTAAATGGATAAGGTTTTATATTAATCAGTTTAAAGAAAACTTAATTATAAAAACTGAAAAAAATTAGGCTCGACACCTATGAGTAAATGTACTTTAATTTCAACTACTAGTCCATAAGTTTTTCAAAAAAAAAAAAAAGGATTTTAGAAAGAAAGAAACTAAAGAAAATGAGCTTGGTGGCTAACCTATTAAAACTTAATAGGGTTGCCATAAAATATTCATAAATAAGTAAGAGGACCTTTAAAGTTTAAAGTGAATGAACTTTAATTTCCACTACTAATCCATGAGTTTTCAAAAAAAAAAAAAAAGATTTTAGAAAGAAAGAAACTAAAAAAAAATGAGCTTGGAGGCTAATATATTAAAACTCGATAGGGTTGCCATAAAATATTCATAAATAAGTAAGAGTACCTTTAATTTTCTAAATTCTTTCCAAAAAAAAAAATTCAATGGGGGAAATTATTTTATTATATTTTTTAGGGCTACTCAAAGTGCTTACATACTAGCCAAGATCAAGCTCACATAATTCTCAAAATGTTTTTATAGAAATTTAGTGAGTTAGTCATTTTTATTTATGAAATATTTCACTTTAAATATTCATATGTTAATTCATTTGAGAAAAAATCTTTTTAGTTCAACTTTAGAATACTCAGAAAATCTCTAGTTTTCACAATACACCAATTAGACTTTTTGTTTATCAAAAACATTTTTCTAAGGTGATAAAACATGTTTTTATGAAAGCTCCCTTTTATATTTTGAAAAGAGACTTACCACATGATAATCAAGTATATATAAGCTACAATATATAAAATTAAATTATATTACAACCAAGTCAATCATGAAACCTACAAATTACCTAAGAAACCATGTAAGAATTCACATAATATCAAACATTTACACACAAAAAAAAAAATGTCTAAGCAAATTTCAAATAGAGTACAACTAATCTTATATTCACATTAGTCACAAATTATCATGACATGTTTTCTCAACTATATAATTGCCAAAATTATTTATAAAAACAACCTTTTTTTTTTTTAAAGAAAACTTTTGGATCATATTGTCACACAAATTACATTTAAAAAAATTTAATCTAAGACTCAACATCATGATCAAATACTTTCCTTTACATATTTTGTCACATTCAGTAAACAAAGGATGCTCCATCATAGATAAAAACCTATTAAACACTTCCACAAACTTACAATATTTTATTCATTACTAAACATACTTCTACTAAGTTCAATGCTGACTTTAGAGTTTATAAACTATTTTAATATTCACAAGCCAGAAGGCTAAAAGTATAGTTCTTTTTTTCCATTTCATAGCTATTACAATCCAATAAAACTAGACTTAGTTGATCATGAACATCTCCAAATGGCTAACTCTCTAATGCACTCAAAAGTCTTTCCCCTTAAAAGCTTCACTACAAAGCCCATAAATTTTACGTTTTAGACTTAAAATCAAATTTGAAGAACCAATGATATTCCTTAGGCTCAATCAAACCAAATAAATTAAAATTGACAAAATCTTAAATTGGAACCTTAAAAACAAACTCGAAAAACCCTAGAGATAAAATTTTATAAACCCTAATAACGTACAAAGACTCTAAACGCAAGTACGAGTAACCAGAAATAAAAATCTGAATTGAATAAAAAACTCTAAACCTCAAACCCTAAAGTTGTAAAACCTTATATTACACTTTAAACGTAATGAAAACCTAAAATTAAAACATTTAACTTAAATTACATAAATTGCATAAACTCGATAACGAATAATAGGAGATATCTACAAATAATAACGATCAATTAAATTAATTCAATTAAAGTAATAAATTAATGAGATTACTAATTTACCCCAAATGATACGTTTTCTCAAAAAGTAATATTAAAATAGTAAGCTACCTTCTAAACCCTTAAACCTTCATAAAACCTTAAAACACGAGAAGCCCTTAAATGACTTAGAAATTATAATTTAGTATCAAAAGCCTTAATTTAATTAATAAACTCTAATCATATAACTATATTACTAAGTAATTACTAATAATTCACTAAATTACTATAACAGCTCCAATTTGTCTTCTAAAATCGTAATCAATTAGTGATAATCGATTTCAACCCTTAAAAACCCTAAATTAATTAGATAAATGATCCAATAGGCTTGATTAATTTAATTAAATATGAAAAACCCTAAACTATGTCTAACTATGGTTATCTATACTAGTAATTAGAGTTGTAAGCTTGAATTACATTCTAATCATTTACATGCATTATAATTAGCTAAAGATAATTACAATTAACTATATAAGACAAGATAATTAGTTAGAAAAACAAGGGACCGCTCACCTTCAGTAGACAAACCATTACCTCAATTGCCAAAAATCATAAAAAGTAAGTTGGTCCCCACTTGCGCTTGTACTATGCAACAAAAAAAGAAAGGGCTTTATTCCCTACCATATCTACTCATAATTAACCCCTTCTTTAACCCCTCCATTTGCATTTTACTCCATCTTCTTTCCTAGGATAAACCCTAGAAATACTCTATCATGACCTAATAGTATTGTTGTCATGGTAGATCGTCGTATACTGTATAAAAGTCTACTATCAACCCCCTTGTTAATCGAAAACTTTTCATACGACACACAAGGCTTCTTCCACTATACATTGCCACCAAGCCCATAGATAAGTAATATAGAGTAATTTTTACTAAAATTTACTTTTAAGACATAAATTAATCAAGTAAATGTGTGAACTCATTACGTTCTACATCAAAAGAATATTACAAACAAATGCAGTTCATAATAGAAACTGCATCATAAACTTTAAACTATATTATGAACAAAATAAAGGTAAATAATTATCTACAAAAGCTTTTACAAAATCTTCTCTATGCTCTAACCTGTCTCTACACGAGACTCACCACAGGCATGCTTCGGTCCGGATTAGCGAAGAAGTTTTCTTGCAACAAAAGGAATCTATCGGGGTGTAAGCTTGACTTTAGTGAGATAAATACTCTCATTAATACCGTATGACAAAAATTTATTAGATACACAATCATATGAATACACAAACAATCAGTATGCCAAATAACGCATGCAATAGCCTAGGAACTGCATACGACTCAAAATTACGCTCCCTATAGTAGGGGTTTGGAGATAATTAACCAACCTAAACCAAAGTTCGGGTTTTAGTCCTTGGGTTTTTATTTCATTTGCACTATTATGTTTAAGTCAAAACAAAATTATATATATATATATATATACACTTTCTTTACCGAATAACGAGTCATATTCTCAAAATCCCAAGTCTAGCAGTATGGTGACCTCCGTAATCCATAAACACACGTCCTAAGTAGAAGCCACAAGACATAACCCCTCGCCGACGGTTGGCGTCTCTTGACGCCTAGTAAACCTATCAGCTTAAGACAGAGACTCAATAAAATGATGACATAGCTAGTGCTCAATCCTGCAGGAGGCCCTCCTCCTATGAGTCCCTTCCCATCTTCTACATGAAGCGACAATTGGTGTTATCCAAATGTAATTATAGAGAATGCATGATCCGTTTAATTTCTTAATCATATAAGTAGTTAATCCAATTTTTCAAGGTGATCAGATAATTTCATTCCATACATTACACGTATAAATTATCATAAACAATTCCATTATTATATGATTAACACGCCATAGCATTCAATCATAAATTCATACACATGCATTTCCCATATCCCACAAGCATCTAATTTATATATATGTAAGTTTAGGTGCATTTATTTTACAAGCAAAATCAAGTAAAGAGTCATCGGGAATTTACTCACTTCGCCATGCGGGTTAGTCAAAGTAGTCTAAAGGTAGGTCATCTCTAAACATAAGGTCCCCTGGTCATCGAAATCATAATACTATAAGGGATTGAAATAAAACTTAGGAAACTAAGCTAAAATCCCTTAAGTTATACTCTTAACTAGTTTTCGTATTTTTCCTAATTTTACTTAAAAATTCAATCACGTATATCTTTCTCGTTTTAAATCTGATTTTTATGATTTTATAGTCAATCTTCATCATTTTCGAGTGTTCTTTAACATGGTGAGGTTATATTTTTAAGATGAGACACATAAATCTCTCTATAGGTTAGAATAGTAGCGGTCCTTATGATTTAGAGTGCTTTTAGGCTTTGTTTGGTTAATAGGTTTTTTGGTAACTTGAGAATTCCTTTAGGCTTGGGCTTAAGATTTCATTCTTGGCTCAAAATACTCCTTAAGGTTAGATTTAAAACTTTGATTTACACTCCTAAGGTTATCAATCGCTTCTTAGGCTCCTAAGTGGGTTTAAGTTGTCAAATGAGCTTATTTTTTATTCAATTCAAAGATGGTCACTTCTTGAGCTTAGAGAGTGTCTTGAGGGTCTTAAAACAACCCTTATTGATGTGTCAAGTTGTTGGTCAAAAACTTAAGGATAGTTCAACTTAACATTTGAGGCCCGTTTTTGAAGTTTTAAGCTAGGTTTTGAGTTTTAAGCTTAATACACTTATCAAACTTGCCTTGGTTGGTCTTTTGACTTTCTTTACTTATTTTTATCATATTTTTAAGTATCTTTTAGGGATGTTCCAAATCTGGTCGGTATGAGTATGAAGGTTTCCAACTTGATTTTCCAACTTGTTTCATCATTTCCTTAAATTTAAGTGTTAGATTATAAACTTAAGCTACTTGTATTCAAATCTTAACTTGACTTCTTTTTCATGAAATGATTATTTGGCTCATACTTTACATGAAAATAAAGGATCTCACTCTTACCACACCTCCTATATGTAAGCCCTAAAACTAAGCCAATTAACCGTTGGATTGAACTTAGAACATAAGGTTTTATGCGATCGATTAAAGAATCCGATCAAATCCAAATTATAAACTATTAAGAGAAATATTAGTAAAAATGTCCCCGTAAACTTGAATTTAAAAAAATAAGTAATAAAATGGGAGATTATAAAATTTTCAAATTTTAAGCATAATAATTACTAATTACTGAAAAGGTGAAAAGTGCAATCTAATAACTAATAAATTACTAGAGATAGATTATATGCATACTAAAAATTTTAGAATGACCTAAATAATAATTAGGAATGTTCACGTGTACCTCACATGTATTTACGTGTAGATAAAAATACATGAAATTACCTAAATTGGCCAAAAACTAAGTAAATAATTAAAGAAAATTATAAATTAATTATGGAAAAATCTGAAAAAAAAAATAGAAGAGGATACGATGATCCAAATCAGGTCGTGGCATGTTAGGATCTGCAAAATAAAAATCAACCAATTAGAATTAGGCAACACAAAAGCCAAAAATCAAGAAAATTGGGCAAAGTCATATCTAATTAATGCATAATAATTACCAAAATTGTCTATAAATAGCAAGAAAAATCACAGAGCTCATTTGAGCAGTTTGGAAAGTGAGAAAAATAGAGAGAGACAAAAATTGAGAAAAATTTGAGTTAGAAAAAAAATAAGAAAAACTGTGCAATTGAGGCCTTTAAAGGGAACCCCCATCAGACGAGCAGCTAGAAGTGGACGGCCACCACCACCACATAGTGGTGGCAGTGCCCAAGCCTGCCAACAAGGCCATGGCAGCCGGCGGTGGCCGGAGCCACCTAAATCGGTGAGTCCGATTTCCAGCCAAATTCTTGTGTAATTTTGTAAAAATAATAAATATTATTAGAAAATTATGAATTTTGTTATTCTGAAATATTTTTATATGTAGTTTGTAAGAAAAATATTATTTTGATAAAAATATGTCTCGTGATATAGGGTACTTAAAAAATATGTAAAACCAAACATGTTTCGAATTAAAAATAAATGACCTTAAGAGTGTAGTTTCGAGCCCAAAATTTTTGTGTAGATTACTTAGATGATATAGAATAGTGCTATGAAGCCCGTTTTCAAAAATTATTTTTTGAAATTTTTAGATAATTTTTAGGCCTTAAAATGAGGCATAAAATGGGTAATTTAGAGCTAATAAAGTCATTAGATAGGTAATTACTGATTTAGTGAATAAGTACATGTTTTAGGATGTTGAAATCTGATGGAGTATGATACTTGTAGTAATTAGGGTGTTAGATGTAATTATTAGGTTAATTATATAGTAAATAAGTAATATGGAAAAATAGTACATTTTAAGTTAATTTTGTAAATTAGGGTAATTAGGAGTAAAATCTGATTTAGGATGAATTTAGACATTTTGAAATGATAATTGATGTTTAGAGATGATAATTAGAGTGATAGAAATATTAGAAGTGTGTTATATATATAAAAGGTAATAATACATAATAGGTAATTATTGGAAATATAATAAATAGAAAATATTATAATAAAAATTGATATTTTGATAATAATAAAAATGTACAATAAATTTGATAGGAAACTTGAATTTATGTAATTATATGAAAAATGTAAAAATTTCTCACATTAGGAGTGAATTCGGTACACTAATATGGATTTAAGTGTACCGAGTAAAATAAATACTGACTGGGGGTAATGATGGTATTTAGGAGATCGGGAAGTAATGTGATTAATTTCACATTATGGGTTGAAACGAATTTCTAGGGTTAGAGTATAAAACACTACTTAGAAAATCGAACTAGAACTTAGTTTAGAAATCGATGCGGAAACGGAAACCGAACCCGAACCTAACCCTAAACCTAGAATAATTGTAAAAGACTTAAGACTTAGATAATTAGGCATATTAAACCCTAAACAAAACATAACAATAAGCGTTATAGGATAAAATAAACTTATAATATTTATATGAAAAGCTGAAACCACGTTCATGTTATAGGGATGATCGGTGATGGCCTGAGCAAGTCGAACCTCGAGTGAGTGAGCAAGGAGTCAAGGTAAGTTGGGATTAATACGATGCTGTATTTTGGAGGCTTAAGATTATGCTTGTTTGTGCTTGTTAGATAGTTGGATGTGTACATATGCTTGATTGTGGGTGATACTATGATTCTATTTGTTGCTCTGGCATGTATTGTATGATTTGTATGAAATGATTGATCACCCTAAATTGGTCTTAATCAAATATACGACCAGTAATCATAATCGGATATGCATGGCAACCCGTTAGGGAAACTTAAGACTCTCCGGCCAAATACCGACCCTTTCGGAAGAGATAGCACAGATGGTCCCTTTTTCATCCTCAGTCGAACTAAGTGACAGAAGAAGAGGTCGCGGCGAGGGTGAAGTTAGTGGTTCGAAGGTAGTCACGGGAGGAACGAGGTCTCCATTGCACAAGCTTGGGTTTGGTTGTGAACTGTTGCATTAACGGCAACTCCTCAACCCGGATTAAAGCGGGCGCAATTTCTCTAATCTCACGATAGGCCGAACAACGTCGTGCGATGGCATTTGCTTGCACATGCATTACACCTAATAAGTTGATTAAAAACCTTATTGTGTTTTTGGTATAGTTTTAAGTCCTCCATCTTAACTTACTGAACTGTGGTTGCTCACATCCCTATAGACGTCGTGCAGGTACTGACTAAGAAGTGGCAAACAACTACTCTGAAGCTAGCAACTGCTGGATCTTAGGGAGTGGGGAAAAACATTGAAGAATAAACACATAATTTTAAGGTCTAAATTTTTATTTTAGAATTATTTTTCATTTCTAAATAATGTAATAACTAGGAAATATATTACGGAAAATTATTGTAAACTTTAATTGCAATAACTGAATTATAATATATATATATATATATATATTTCCTCACTTTCTTAAGTAAATGCTTTATCTAAATTACAAACTGTTTACTTCAAAGCAGGTTAGTAGTAGACGCCCTGTGTAGATCAGGTCTAAGATAGCGGTTGTAAGGCCAACTTCTATTTTAGGATGGTTTACACGGCGGGGCTATTACGACTCTGCCGCTTCAGGGCGTGACACCATATCATAATTCATGTCTTATAAAATTGGTTTCCTCATAAAACTTCATGTGATGGATTTTTATCTTTACTTAAGTCTAGATTTGAGCATGTTTAACTTAATGAAAGTGTAAACAACATCCAAATGACTTCTAAACTCTCACGTCCAGTATGCTTCTCTTTCATTCAAGTTCTCATTTCAAGATTTTCTCAACTTAAAACTTCCATTCCGAGTGTTAAACAAGTATCTTTACAAAACATTAACTTTACATGCTCATATTTCAACTTCTATGTAAAGTTTTCATGAGTTTGCTTCTTAGGGTGGTCTTTGATGTTATACCAACTTATGATTATACTTATATCTTTAAGAAATCATAGTCTCCTAACATGAATACTAACAAACTAACACAAGATATACTTACTCGTCCTTAGAGCAAAAAAATATGATGGTTGTACACTAAGGTTCCACTTATGCTCTTTATCTTACTTCCTTCTTCTTATATCCCTTTTGAAACCTGAGTTGTGATCCTTTGAAGTGGGGTTTAAGAAGTGTTCTAAGGATCCTAAAAGGCTTTGAATGTTGGCAAAAGCAAGATAAGAAGAAGTTGAAAGTACCGTGAGTGTGTGTACGCGCTTGGAATGTGGCAGCAAGTGAAGGATTTTGTAAGGTATAGTTATTTCTTCTTTTATGTTGTTTTCAAAGTGAGAGAAAAGGAAGTGAAAATGAAATTGAAAGTGAGAACGAATGGGAAAATAGTGGCCAATTGGAATGGGGTGGGAAGTGTGTTTAATAGAATTAACTTTGTTGTCTTGTAGCATGCACAAAAGTCAACAATTACAACTATTGATGATGATAATGTAAGTATTAAAGGGTGAATAGTGGAGTGTAAGATAAAGTGATTTATGGATAAAAAACAAGAGTATAGCCCCCTTTAAAGTCATGTAAGAACTAGCCATTGGGTGTTCTTTTGGGCATGGAGTTATCTTGTCTCATTTATTAAAGTTAAGCATGTGAAATCTTGTAATAATTTGTCTATATGTAGTATAAGTGAGAGGTGATAAGGAAAGTTTCTTATCACTAGATTTTGATAAGTTATCAATTGATAAATAACTCCAACTTTCAATTGATAAATAACTCCAACTTTCAATTGATAAGTCATTTAGGGTGATTAGTTGGTCTACTTATTCAAGTGTAAGGCTTAGGCATGAAGATAAGGGAATTACCTTATAAGAAATTATTTTAGGATTTACTTCTTGAATTGTTTTGTAAATGATGATTTAATTCTTATAAAATTATGAAATTTTCTAGAGTTGAATGAAATTATTCAAATTAAATTATCAATTAGTCACTTAGGGTTAAAAGTCCTTAATTGTTTTAGGGCCTAGGGTTTTAAGTGACTTTAGAGTTCGCAGTTTTTCAAGTTCGGGTTTTATCGATAATAGGTTTTTGAATTGGAAAAGTAAGTTTGTTTCTAATCGTAAACTTAAGTTCTTAGTTTAGTTGATCCTTAGGAACATATGAAAAGTACTTTTAATCAAATCATAGGCCCATTAAAAGTAGGATTTACACACACTCAAAACACACAATCCAAAAACAAAAGAAAAATAAGGAGGAAGAAAGCAAGGGTAAACTTTTTAGACCTAGCTATACACCCAAACACCCCAAGCTATAACTCTCCACCATCACCTCCAAACAACACAAAACTACTTAAATTTAAATCCTCTTTCATCTCCTTTTCTTGCCAACAAACATGCTTGACCAAAAGGATTTGTTTTGTTGTCAAAAACGAAGTGAAAAGAGACCCTTCGAATTTCCACCGAGGTAAATTTGCACCTTTTAAACTTTCTTTTTTAGTTTAAGTTTATAAGCATGGTTCTTAGGCTTAAAAATAAAGGGGAAAAAATTATTAAAATTTCACCTTTGTTTACCATGTTTACATGCTCTTACATGTACATTTTCTTAGATTTTTAGTATAGTAAACATGTTACATGTAACTTTAAAAACATATAAGTTGTAGTAATATGATAACTTGAAGAAAAGTAGAAGAATTAGCATCATATCTTCATTCCCATGCTAGGACCAAAACATATGTATGTATATCCCCATTATATTTTAGATTTCTCATGTTTATTTTGGTAGGAACTGATTTTAGATGCATTTAAGTGATAGTATGATACATGTTCTAGTAACTTAAGTACATGATGTGTAGAAAATCCTAAGAAATCATCTTAAACCACTCCAAACATGTTGAACAACATGCTGTAAAATGTTTATTAATGGGTTAATCAAATGATTAATTAAAGATAGTTAAGATTTAGGACTTAATCTTACAAGATAAGAGACTAAACAATGTCTATAGTGAGTAGTTAAGCCTAAAATGGACATTAGGTTTAGAAAAACCTACTTAAGACCCAATGAACCATTAATATCAAATCTAGAACTCATGATAAAATGGGTCATTCAATCATTTTAGTAAACTATTAGGCCCATTGGATTATGATAAAGTCGAGATATGAGCCTTAGGACATGAATTAAGCCTAAATTTAACTAAAAGGCCCACAAATTAAGCCTTGAGCCCACTTAATCACTCATGACCAGATCTGTAACTTTGTGAAAAGTGAACTAAACTTAGGGCAATGATAGTCTTAAGTTTAAAAAGGCAAGTAAGATCAGGTCTAAGGCCCTAAATTGCAAATTGAGCCTAAAGAGCCTTAAGAAAACCAAAATACAAGCCTAAATAATACATGACTAGATCTGAACCTAACTTAAAAAAACTTAAAGGAAGATATTCAAAGGGCTTACTAAACCTTAAGGCCCATCCAAGACATTTACTATAGGCCCCCTAGCAAGTTGAAGCTTTAAACTTAAGAAAAGAGCCCGTTTAAGCTCATAAGAGCAACACCAAGGCTCAAGATAAAAATTTAAAATATTAGATAGAAAATTTTCACTAAAAATACTTAAAAGGAAGCCTAAAATATCAAGTGAAAAGTCTAAGATTAAAAACTAAGCCTAAAGCCCAAAACTAGACCTAAACTCTAAAGTGACCAAACTCACCTTTTGGGTACATGAACTTATAACACCTAAATCGAAAACTTCCTAATCCTAAATCCCAAAAAATGACCATGCCAAATGAAAAAACACTAAAAAATGATGAAACCGACCATAAGAACACAAAAAACAGATTTAAAATAAAGAAGTTAGAGCGAAAACAAGTTTTAACTGTACTTAGGGATTAGGGTGAGTTTTAGTAATTAGGTAAACTTTTAGGTTCTTGAAGAAAACCTTGTCCAATTACTTACATATATATTATTATTATGTTTTAGGTGGCTTAGTTTCTAATTCAAGAACCTTAAAGTTTAGGATAAGTAGGTAAGTAGGCCAGGTGAGGGAGTTTCGATAAACTGCTACTTGCTTATGTTTGATAATTATTTGATATTTTGTTGCTTCCCCTTAGTTATCTGAGTGATTAGTTGTTCTATATACCAACATCCGTGTGATCACTTTATTAAAATTGGTAAGTTTAAATATTTGGCCAAAATAACTAAATATACCTGTTGCATGTCTATGATCCATTAGTTATGGACCATGATGTCTATAGCTTTGCCGAGTTTTCTGAAAAATTTGATAAAATACATTTTTAAAAAGCTTTACAATTCAAAGAAAGATTTATCAACTTAGTGAGTATTTATAGCAGTCTCCTATGACATTTTACATGTTGAGGCAAAGCTAATAGATCATCTTTAGTTAATTGATAGCAAGTAGCTTGAGTTGGGACTTGCATGGTTTAGACCATAGGGTATTATATGGATTTGTTGATAGTAAGCCCATGAGGCATTGTATTGATTATTGATAGTAGATAGCCTTAGATGGGGTCCACCTAATTGATTAGTATAGTATTCTCGATTAGGGTACTAGTTGAGTTATATTTGTTGGGATTATACCTACAGACAACCTAATGCAAGTAAGGTGAGGTACCCCGTGCAATTAAGTATGGGGGATAATTAATGTGTAAACGATACAAATCTACACCTTCCATGAGTCTAAAGCCCTATGAATATGTTGCTTACATTCACCGCATGTGCATTCATTTTATATGTAGCTAAACTACATATATATTAATAATGCTTGATAACTTACTTAAATGGTAGTGGTGAGAAACAAATTCACTAAGCTGTGGTATGCTCACCGCCCAACACTTCCTTTTTGTAAGTAACCAAAAGTTGGGAATGGGCTAAGATCAAAGTGTTCCTTTAGCAGTTGGATTAGATAAATAAGATTACTTTAGTAGACTATATTAGTTAAATTAGATCTTTATAATATTTAGCAACTCTTGATATCATAGAAGTTTAATTATCACGTCTTATTGTTTGGTAAGTGATTCTGACTCTCTATGGTCTTGGTGGACTGTGAATTGTTAGGTTAGCTAAGTTGCTTATATAAATAAGCACTCTTAGAAACTTACTAGTTAAATTTTTGCAACCTCTAACTTATAAGACAGTCTTTATATTATGAATGCACACGTTATATGAAGATTTTAGGAAAAACTACCAGACCCCTCCTTGGGGCATTACATTGACCTACTACAATCTTCTAACCTAAGGATAAAATAAGTTCATTCCCTTAGCATAATGTTGAGTGAGAATGGATACCAACACAATACAAGCAAGTACATATCTTAACTACATAACAAGTTACTATAATAATTATATCAACCTTAACATTCTAGTAACCAACATATGCAATAGAAGAATGTAATGCTCATGCATGTAACATGTATCGGTATCGATATTGTAAGCTCCAAAGTTAAGCCAATTAACCATTGGATTGAACTAGAACATAAGGTTTTGGATGATCGGTTAAGGAATCAGATCAAACCCCAAATTATAAACTATTGAGAGAAATATTAGTAAAAATGACCTCGTAAACTTAAATTTAAGAAAATAAATAGTAAAATAGGAGACTATAAAATTTTCAAATTTTAAGCATAATAATTGCTAATTACCAAAAAGGCGAAAAGTGTAATATAATAACTAACAAATTACTATAAATAGATTATATGTATACTAAAAATTTTAGAATGACCAAAATAATAATTAGGAATGTTCACATATACCCCATATGTATTTACGTGTAGATAAAAATACGCGAAATTACCTAAATTAGCCAAAAACTTAGTAAATAATTAAAGAAAATTATAAATTAATTGTGGAAAAATCAAAAGAGTGTAGAATGATGCAAAGTTGGTCGTGGCAAGTCAGAATCTAAAAAAGAAAAATCAACCAATTAAATTAGAACAACATAAAAGCTAAAAATTTAGGGATAAGGCACTTGTCTTGTCCAAATTAATGCACAATAAATCCCCTAAAGCCCTATAAATAGCAGGAAAAATCCAAGAACTCATTTGGACAGTTAGAAATTAGAGAAAATTAGAGAGAGATGAAAATTGAGAGAAAAATTCGGTTTAGAAAAAAATTAGAAAAAACTATGCAATTAAGGCTTTCAAAGGGAACCCACACCAGACAAGCAGCTGGAAGTGGACGACCACCACCACCACCACACGGTGGTGGCAGCGCCTAGGCCGACCAATAAGGCTACGGCGACCTACGGTGGCCGGAGCCACCTAAATCGGTGAGTCCGATTTCTAGCCCGATTCTTATGTAATTTTGTAAAAATAGTAAATATTATTATAAAATTATGAATTTTGTTATTTTGAGATATTTTTATATGTAGTTTGTAGGAAAAATATTATTTTGATGAAAACATGCCCCGTAATATATGGTCCTTAAGAAATCGTGCAAAATTGAGCACATTTCGATTTAGAAATAAATGACCTTAGGAGTGTAGTTTCCAGCCCAAAATTTTTGTGTAGATTACTCAGATGATATAAAATAGTGCTATGAAGCCCGTTTTCAAAAATTAAATTTTGAAATTTTTAGATAATTTTTAGACCCTAAAATGAGGCATAAAATGGGTAATTTAGGGATAAGTAGGTAATTAAATGGTTAATTACTGATTTAGTGAATAAGTATATATTTTAGGATGTGGAAATCTAATGGAGTATGATACTTGTAGCAATTAGGGTGTTAGATGTAATTATTAGGTTAATTATGTAGTAAATGATTAATAGGAAAAAATAGTTAACTTTAAGTTAATTTTGTAAATTAGGGAAAATGGGAGTAAAATCTGATCTAGGATGAATTTAGACATTTTGAAATGATAATTGATGTTTAGGGATGGTAATTAAAGTGATAGAAATATTAAAAGTGCATTATGTACATAATAGGCAATAATGCATAATATGTAATTTTTGGAAATATACTAAATAGAAAATATTAGAATAAAAAATGATATTATGATAATAATAAAAATATACAATAAATTTGAGGGGAAACTTGAATTTATGTAATTATATGAAAAATGTAAAAATTTCTCACATTAGGAGTAAATTCGGTACACGAATAAAGATTTAAGTGTACCGAATGGAATAAAATACTAATTAGAAGAAATGATGGTATTTAGGAGATCGAGAAGTAATGTGATTAATTTCACATTATAGGTTGAAACGGATTTCTAGGGTTGAAATCTAAAACATTACTTAGAAATCGAACTAAAAACCTAATTTAGAAATCGATGTGAAAACCGAACCCGAACCTATCCCCAAACCTAGAATAAATGTAAAAGACTTAATACCTAGATAATTAGGCATATTAAACCTTAAACAAAACCTAACAATAAGCGTTATAGGATAAAATGAACTTATAATATTTATATGAAAAGCTGAAACCACGTTCATGTTATAGGGATGATCGGCGATGGCCTGAGCAAATCGGACCTCGAGTGAGTGAGCGAGAAGTCGAGATAAGTTGGGATTAATACGATGCTGTATTTTGGAGGCTTAAGATTATGCTTGGTTGTGCTTGTTAGATAGTTGAATGTGTGCATGTGCTTGATTATGGGTGATGCTATGATTCTGTTTGTTGCTCTGGCACATATGGTATGAATTGTATGAAAGGATTGATCACCCTAAATTGGACTTAATTAAATATCCGACCAATAATCATAATCGGACATGCATGGCAACCCGTTAGGGGAACTTAGGACTCTCCGGCCAAATACCAACCCCTTCGGAAAGGATAGCGCAGGATTGCAAAATGGTCCATTCTTCATCCTCAGTCGAACTACGTGACAGGAGAGGAGGTCGCGGCGAGGGTAAAGGCAGTGGTTCGAAGGTAGTCGCAGGAGGAGCAAGGTCTCCATTACACAAGCCTGGGTTTGGTCGTGAGCTGTTGCATTAACGGTAACTCCTCAACCTGAATTAGAGCGGGCGCAATTTCTCTAATCTCACGACGGGCCGGACAACGTCGTATGATGGCATTTGCTTGCACATGCATTGCATCTAATAAGTGATTGAAAACCTTGTTGTGTTTCTGGTATAGTTTTAAGTCCTCCGTTCTTACTTACTGAACTGTGGTTGCTCACATCCCTATAGACGTCGTGCAGGTGCTGGCTAAGAAGCAGCAAACAACTACTTTGAAGCTAGCAACTGCTGGATCTTGGAGAGTGAGGAAAAATATTGAAGAATAAACACATATTTTTAAGGTCTAAGTTTTTATTTTAGAATTATTTTTCATTTCCGAATGATGTAATAATTTAGAAAAATACTATAGAAAAATATTATAAACTTTAACTGCAATAACTGAATTATAACATATATATATATATATAATTCCTCACTTTTATAAGTAAATGACTTATTTAAATTACAAATTGTCTATTTTAAAGCAGGTTAGTTGTGGACGCTTTGTGTAGATCAAGTCTAAGATAGCGGTTGTAAGGCCAACTTCTATCTTAGGATAGTTTACATGGCGGGGCTGTTACGACTCTACCGCTTCGGGACGTGACAGATATCCTAACTCAGCCCTAGTCCTAGACATCTAGGTAGTCAACATTACAGAGCATTTGAATTACCTAATTTAGGAACCTAGCAAAATGTTAATATTTTAAATATGTAAGCTAAGCTATGTAGATCTATATGCTTGAAAATCCGGATTTTATAAACCAAGTTCTCTACTTAAGTAAAACAACTTTTCAAGTAAAACATAACCAAATAGGTTCTTTTGTGCCATGCCATGAAATGCATAAGTCAAACACCAAGTAACACAACAAACACTCATAAATTACATGTTAAGTTTACTTCATTTGGTTTCACTTTCACTTTTAACTCAAAAGCTTCAGTATCAGGTTTACTTAAGTGAACACCTTAGGAAGTAGGATTAGTACCTAGTCCTCCGTTAAGTTGATTCAACTTTTATACTCAAATAATTGACATGGTAGCAAACATCAACTCAACACCAATCATGGTTCAATACATTACAAGCAAGCTTAGAACAACATTCACAACATATCTTGCGATTCATTAAATCAACACATCATGTTAGCACCTAAGCTTAACTAAGGAAATCAGTGAAGCAAGTTAGTAGCACACTAAACAAATAGTACATATAATCTACTCGAACACAAAATTATCCACTTACCAAAGCCACTTAGAACACTTCTCTTAAATACGTAAATGTTGAGCACCTAATCATCCTCATGTATATCACCTAACATCAAGTACATAATATCCTAATTAATTACATGTTAAATATAAACAAAGATAGAAACTTACTTAAGTATTGAGTTTAGGTTTTAAAATCCCTTTTTAGTACAACTCTCTTCTAAGGTAGTTTCTAACCATGACTCTGACTAAGTTTTTGATTCACTTTAAGTATATAAGGTTTCCTTAAGCACACTTTCTGACCAACATTCTAACGGGCTTTCTTTCTCACAATTAAACTTGAAGATACTAAAAATCACTTTATATACACAATGTAGTTTCTAATCCGTCTTTTGACTAACTTCAGCTTATATACTTTGTTACAGCTAACCTTCTGACTCACTTTCTAATCATCTCAACTCAATATGTCTAACTCTCTAACTTACCTTCTAACTCCCTTGTTTTGCTTTTGTAACTTATAAAATCATTCCAACACAATTCTAATCCACTACCCACTTATTTGAACATAATATAATATCAACCAATGCTATTTTAAATACTCATGCATGTCACTTAAGTAATCAAAACACTTAGTTTGAATAAAAGTACATATGGTTTTAGTTGAAAAACATGTAGATTTGGCCTTATACTTCCATATTAGACTTCAAAATCAATTTTTCTTCAAAATTTACTCTCAACCCACTCTGCATATCATCGAAAATTATCATCTTTGCAGTTTAAGACAAAAATAATACTAAGTTCATGCAGGTCACTTTAATAAAAGATTCTTCTAACCATTATTTTAGCAAATATCGAAATTTCTAAAAAATCCAATTTGAAGATTTCAAAAAACAAATTACATGACATAAAAATTTAATATTTAAGAACTTACTCACAAAAATTCAGGTTGAAACTAAATTTTTAAAGTTTTCGAAAATGCAATGAAAAAGAGGTTGATGGGATGTTTTTTCCTTAAGGAACCTATATTAGCACTCAAAAATTTGAAAATATGATTTTAGATTTGATTTCTACATGCAAAAATACGTAAGAAACTAAGTTTCATAATTTTTTGATATTAGGTGATATATTTAGCAAATTTTTGAAAAACAAGATAAATTTCTTAACTCACCATCTCAAGAAGCTTCAGCCACTAATGGGGTTAGAGGGTGTGTCGACCCACCTTGGTTTTGCCTCCTCCTTTAGACTACGATGGTGATTCACTCCAAGGTTGTGCTTAGATAAAGGAACTAAAAAACCCTTATTTTAGCATATTTTCTTCTATATTTTGTTAAGTTTTTCCAACGCCTTCCTTACTCTATAATAATTTTTCTAGAGTGTCTAAATGACCAAACTTATGAATGGAGTTGTCCTTCTAAATTTATAGGCTCATCTAAGTCAGTTAGGGATTTTTGTCCATGCCAAATGTCCTTTTTTTTTTTTTACTTTTTCTTAAATTATTACGTGTCTAAACCTTAAGTTAGGGGTCATATTATGTTCATGTAGATTTGCCACTCCTCTTACAACTCAAAAGCAACTTCCACTCTCCTTTTTATTTTTTATTCATTTTGTATAATTACAATGTTAATTTTATGTGTACTTACATACTAAATATTAATATTCCCCTATTTCAGTATCTACATGTGTATATATATCTATACGTAACACTTATATTAGTTATTTTACTTACATTAATTCTAATTTATTATTTTTATAAGATAAATAATTTATCTCTAACATCTCACTACATTTCAAAGCTCATTTTCTAAACTTACAACACATCATTTCAATATTAGGTAGAATTATATTAAATTAATTATTTTATATACTTTATTTTACTAAATATACTTTACCAAAGCTCTTTTTATAATTTTCATGATGCTATATTTAAGTTTTACTCAATTCCTCCTGAAAGCCCTACATCGCACCAATTTCGAGTAGTTAGGGTTTCACATATTCAATATAAAATAAGTATTGAACCACATATCATACAAACATCAATTATAATAAATATTTTACAACTTATTCATCAAACTGCCTAATTCAACAAGATTAAAATTGTTTGTTTTCAAAATTCAACATTTGATAAGATTTAACAAGAACAAACACTTCTTTCATATACATTTAATGTTAAACGAGCATCAAATTATGGATTTTCAGAAACACACAATAATATAAAAATAAGAATTATAAAATAATTTCACATGCAACAAAATTACAAGAAATATTTATACATTTATACATCAAATTTCATCAAGAACACTCAAAGGTTTGAAGAAATACCTTGTGCAGTAACAAATTGATGGCCAATTCAAGCGGTTCCTGTAAGGTGACGACAATTTCCGACTCCTAACTTCCCAATCTTCAAAATCCCTCTACCAATTTCTAAAAAGCCTATGTTGTACTCCTTCAATTTCTCCAAAGAAATTCAAAATTTCCAAAAAACCCTAAACTAGTTCTTAGAGTGATAGTATGAGGAATTATCTCAGTTTACTTAATATTTTTGCAATTAGGTGCTGGAATGAGTAGTGAATGGTCCTATTTATAGTACGGAGTCATGCTTGGTGGTCAATAAATATTCCTTTTGTGTGGGAAGATTAAATCTTTTTATTTCACGAAGATTCAATTCGTTTCTTTTTTATTTTTTCATTTTTACCCAATTTTGGTGAACTTTAGATATAATCCTTATCAAATAAATGATTAAAATCATCCTTTTATGTCTTGTTACCAATTATAGATGTTAATTTCGTGGTGAATTTGCTTTGAGAGATTCAATTTTCCATTTTTCTAAAGGTGTGCTAAACTAGTTTAATAAAAAACTTCCTTTTTATTTATTTATTTATTTTTTCAGTTGAGGCATGTTTCCTTTATTATTTTTTTGAAAATTTTGAACCAAAATGACATGCATTAATTTCCTTTTCTAATCTATAGTTTTTCCTAATTTTTTGAAGCAAAAAATCAAATTAAATCAGGTAATTTTTTAGAGTTCATTTGTGCCCTATCTTAACATAACATTCTGTAATCGTGGAGAAGTATCAAAGGAAAGGGAAGAAGAAAGAAGAAAGGAGGGTCAAACTTTAACCCTCCATATGCTACGTGGCATATTCTAATTGGCAACATGTGGTGCCTCGTGAGCCTCCACATAACAACATGTCATTGCTACGTATCAGCTAATGGATGGCACCGCTTGGTACCTATTTTCAATTACTACGTAGCACGTGTCTTAGTCGACCCCTTCTCTGTCTTTTTTTTTTTCTCGTTTCCTTTTTATTTTCTTTTCTTCTTTTTCTCCTCTCCATCGTTGTTTCCAACTCTCTTCTCCTTCTTCTTCTTCTTTTTTTTTTCCAAGGGCTCCTTATAAACAATTAATTAATTACCTAAACTTTAAAAAATTGTACTTCCCTCTTCAAATAAATATGAAGTCTAATCATATGTTCAAAATATTTTTAAAGTTTATCTAATTTGGCCAAATTAAGATCCTGAATTCTACTTGAGTTTGACTTTTATTAAAACCTTCAAAGGACTATGAAATGTTTATTTTAACTATGATTGAGATACAATTTGAGGCTATGGTCTCTTTACAACATGTACTTTCAACATATTTTGAAATTAGTTAGCCAAACTTGGGTAAGAATAATTTATTTTTGATAAATTCTTATTTTTATCTAAGATTCATAATTTAGTCAAATCACATATGCTTATTTTGACTTCAAAAGCTATTTTAGACCCCAAATCGACTCAAATGGACAACTACACCACACTTTTATGATGTTTTCAAAAATTTTTTTTTTTTTTACTTTTTGGGTTTTTTGGTTTTTCTTTTTTTTTTTCTTATTCAATTTATTGGTTTTCTTAATTTTTTCTTCTTTTTTTTTTTGTATTTAACAAATTTTCTTTTTCTTTTTTTGGTTTTACCTCTCTCTTGATTTATCCATTTTTTGAAATATTTTCATATATTGGCCTTTTTCCTAAAATCAAGGTTTTGAACCAGAGATGAAATTGGGGTAGGTGAAAATGGGCTATCTATAATGATCATGCCCGTAATCTCCTCCAATTAATTTGTTGTTGGAACGTGAAGTGGAAGTTTAAGGTCAAAAAGGTTCACACTCTACATTATGATCCTAAACCCTAACGGTGATCCTATTCATTTCTTTACTTCATTATTTTTTGACTTCCCTTGTTCCTAAATCTTATTTTAACCTTTCTTAAACACTTTCAAAAAATTAAAATGAGTTTTAAACCCTAGAATAAGCCATTAGTAAGACTTATAAACCTAATAGAATCAAGTGGGAAAGGGTAAGATAGATTTACACAAACTCTAAAAGAGTATATTTTCCATTATATTTCAAGTTTTGATATTGAAAGAAACTGTGATTTAGTTGTTTCATACTCAGGACCTGGGTATGTATTTACAATGATTGTTTAATGTGCTTGTTAGGTTTAGAAATATAAACGAACTTAATTAATGTTTGGCTATTAATACTATGTGTATTGGTTCTATGTAACTTGATCTAACGATGGTTTCTTAGAAAGCATCCCTACGATCTTTGAGTAGCGTTGTTTTTAGTAGAGTTACTCCTAGATATGATTAGAGGTAGATTTAGGGTTATAAGACTAAGGTGGTTAACCTATAACAATTAGGAACGTGTGGGGACCATGAATGGTGAACCCCTATTGATAGAATTGTTGAAGACTAGGAAGGTGTAGGGACCATGAGATGGTGAACCCTTACCAGTAGAAAGTGTAATGTTAAGGTGGTCTCGAGGCCTTAAGTGGTAGTCTCGTACCTGTAGTTTTGTTTGAGGCCACGATGGCACTCCCATTTAAGTTTTGTGATCGGATTCACAAGAATTCCCCTATCACTCTGAAGGCCTAGGTTGAAGTCTTTAGACTTGCTCAGCATCCTTAAGCACCTCTTATGTAGAAGTCCTGGCTTTCCATCGAGCAAACTAGCCTACGTAGGCCTAACAGGGTAAACCAACCCAAGCTTAAGTACGATTAGATCATTAATATGCTAAGTGCCCTTATATGAACTTTAATGAGCTCTAAGCATATGTCTAGCCTTTGACCTAGGAAAAGTCCAAGAGTCCACTATGAGACTGTTACGCCCCGAAGTCGCAGAGTCGCAACAGTCCCGCCGTATAAACCATTCTACGATAGTAACTGGCCTCACAGTGCCTATTATAGACATGATCTACACAAGGCGTCGACGACTCCTCGCTTTGAAGTAAACAATCCGAATAATAGTTATACTACAATTATGATAAATATTACAAATTTCAAATAAACATAGATAATTATAAGTAAATCCACAGAGCTTCCCAGGAAGTTTTACATGAACACAACAGTTTACTAATGTACATAATAACTATCAGTCTTTCATCCTTAACTGCAAGGTCACTCTAGTTACACATTATACTAAGTAACTTGATCCTCACACCCCTAGCTTCAAAGGACTAACCTCTAGGTAATTGTAGGGCGGCATAGTACTTGAAGTGTTCAGAAATCAGAACCTGCAAAAGGATCTATAAGGGTATGAGCAACTACAGCTCAGTAAGTTGAATTAGAGACTCATGAATGCATATAAGCATAAACAAGATTATTAATCAATTATTTTCATGCAATGCAACAATCAAGTGTCATTGCATAACGTAATCCAGTCCGTTGTGAAATTAGAGAAATTTCGCTCGCTCTAATCCGGGTTGAGGAGTTTCATGTTATGCAGCAGCTCACAACCCAACCCAGGCTTGTGTAATGGAGACCTCGCTCCTCCCGTGACTACCTTCGAACCATTGACTCCACCCCCACCGCGACCTCCTCTGCTATCATTTAGTTTGACTAAGGATGAAGAAGGGACCATTTTGCAATCCTGCGCTATCTCTTTCGAAGGGGTCGGTATTTGGTTAAAGAATCCTATGATCCCCTAACGGGTTGCAATGCATGACATTTTTGGTTCTTAGGGTCAAATAAGATTAAATTTCATTTAGAGTATTCAAACAATTTCACACCAATTCAATCATAACACAAAATCACTCACATCACAATTTTAGCACGAATTCAGATATATCAAATACATACGTAAACTACTTGCAACCATAACCATATACAATCCTAAGTCTTCGAGTACCACACAAATAGTAATCGATTATAATAAGTAATAACCTAACTTACTTGAAATTGCTCGATCGCTCGATCCCTTAGTCGCAAGCTGATTTGTCTCTAGGTGTCCTATAATACAAATAGGTCTTTTTAGTACTTATATTTTATGGATTTATATTCTAATTCATAATGTAACTCATTTTTCCCATGTATACCTATAACGTACTAATGATTCGTTATACTTTATTTCGGGGTTCAAATCCTAAACTAAATTCTAGTTTTAATTCCTAAGTCTTAAATAGGCTCGAATCCCAGTGTGACATTAATCACATTACGCTTGGGTATTCAAATATCCTATTGGGTCTTAATTCAGTATTCTAAACTATTTGGTACACGCTAACCCTAATTGAGGTATCGAATTTATTCCCGACGTGAGAAAATCTTATATTTTGAGATATTTAGTTAAAATTAAATGTTATTTCAGATTTATTATTTTTCTGATTTCTATTATAATATTATCTAAATAACCCTAATTTTTTTAGATTTATTAATTTTCAATTTCACATATTACTAATTTCTTACATTAACTACCTAATTTCCTCAATTAGCCATACTTAATACTCCAAAGGCTAAGATTAGGTTTCCATATCAGAGATTAGTATCCCTCAACATTTAATTACTAACTAAATCAGTAATTAGTATCTTAATCACCTAATTAACCCAACATTACCTAATTTTTTCATCATTTTAGGGCTAAAAATTAACTTAAAAATTTTGAAAATTAATTTTTAAAAAATGGCTTCATAACACTATTCTATATAACATGAGTATCCTACAGAAAAAAAATTGAGCTCCAAACTACACTCCTAAACCTATTTATTTCTAGTTCTAATCATGTTCGGTTTTGTGCAATTTGTTAAAGACCTATATTTCCATATGTGATTAAACGAAATCACTATAAACCTCAGAATAACAAGTTTCATAATTTTCTAGGCAGAATAAATATTTTTACGAAATTATACAAAATCGGGACAATTATGGGACTCACCCGGTTCGATGTTTTCTGGCCGTCTAAACCCGGTCCAAGGTTGTCGGTCGGCCCAGACAGTAGGTCTAGTGTAAGGTGGTGATGGTGGCTCAGTCTCAGGTGGTGGTGAGAGGTGGGTTTGGCTCACTTGCCCAATTTGCACAATTTTCTTTTCTTTTTTTATTTTCTGAATTTTCTCTCAAATTTTTTGGTCTCATGATTTTTCTTAGATTCCTCACTGCCCAAATGAGTTCTGAAAATTTTTCCCCTATTTATAGATGATTTTTGTAATTATTATGCATTAATTAGACATGACTTTGCCTAATTCCCTTAATTTTTGGCTTTCGTGTTGCCTAATTCTAATTGGCTGATTTTTATCTTACAGATCTTGACATGCCACGACCTGATTTGGATCATCTTATCCTCTTCTGATTTTTTTCTGATTTTTCTATAATTAATTTATAATTTTCTTTAATTATTTACTTAGTTTTTGGCCAATTTAGGTAATTTCGCGTATTTTTATTTACATGTAAATATATGTGGAGTACATGTGAACATTCTTAATTATTATTTTGGTCATTCTAAAATTTTTAGTATACATATAATCTATCTCTAGTAATTTATTAGTTATTATATTACACTTTTCGTATTTTCGGTAATTAGCAATTATTATGCTTAAAATTTAAAAATTTTATAGTCTTCTATTTTACTACTTATTTTCTTAAATTTAAGTTTACGGGGTCATTTTTACTAATATTTCTCTCAATAGTTTATAATTTGGGTTTGATCGGATCCTTTAACCGATCGCCCTAAACCTTGGGTTCTAAATTCAATCATACGGTTACTTGGCTCGGCTTTAGGGCTTGTAGAGACCCTTAAGATGCCAAACTCATTAGTCCCAAGCACGAAAGACTTGGGGAGCCTGGTGACCTAACCCATAACCAAGCAACCTCTTTTTAATCATAGAGTCAAACTATGCTCGTTGCCTAATGTTTGGATCAAAGAGCTCAACATGGGATGAAGCCCAACTCTTCACTGCTTTCTCCCCTCATAAAATGCTATGTGACAATCTGAGGATTTAGCCATCCTGGCTATAGTAGTTGCCCATGCTAGCATGACAAGCACCTTCCTTCAGATCCACCATCTTGCTAAAAGGAACTGTCCTTTCTTGTATTAACTGTACCCCCATCCCAAGCTACATATGAGCCAATCCTTAGCCAATACATGGCTTCAGCAGGTCAATCCCATACTATATAAATAGTTTATGAAGCCTTAGGTGAAGGGATCTTTTTTTTTTTTCCCTCCTAATCACCCTCCCTAAGCACTCCTTATTCGCTTTAATCTCTCTCTCTTTTCACTTTCATACACTCTCCTTGCTAACATGAGCATCACAGGGCCCTCATTAGCAACACTATAAGAGGCTTCTTTATAGGTCCAACATTGCCCATGATTGTCGGACTACTAGGAATGTATGTAATAACTACCCTTAGGATACATATTATCACCATTTGGTACTCACCGTGAAGCTCCAAATGGTGATACCAAACAATGCAAAATTGTGTTTAACAAACTCAAGTAGTTTCTAGAAAGCCTACCATTACTCTCTAAACCAGTCCTCGACAAAGAGCTATACCTCTATTTGGCTATGAGTGACCAAACATTGTCTTCTATGTTTATTCGAGCAAACAAACATGAGCATAAACTGATTTACTGTGTTAGCTACATCTTACAAGGCTTAGAGACTACATACATATAGGTGGAGAAGTTTGCCTTAGCTGTAGTGATCGTTGCTTGAAAGCCAACTATCATTACCCTTATTGATCAACTACTATAGACAATTCTACAAAAGCCAAATGCCTCGGGTCGTATGGTTAAGTACTCATTAGAGCTCATCACCTATGGCATTCAATTCTACTTGAGGCAGGCTATTAAGGCATTAGCCCTGGTAGACTTTAATATCAAGTATGCTAGAGAGGAGGAAACACAGATACATATTGACATACTAGTTTTGATTCTCCTTGTTGATGGATAGTGGAATAGAAATAGTCCTATAAGAAACTCATGGCACCAAAGTCCTTTATGTACTCAAGTTTGGATTCTTAGCTAGTAATAATGAGGCCAAGTATGAGGCGCTCATCGCTGACCTCAAGATCGTAAGGGATGTTAAGGTTGAGAAATTAGACATTTACTCATACTCTATGCTTGTAGTTTAGCGGGTCAAAGGGAAGTATGAAACAAAAGGGGATGCTGAGACGAAGTACCTCCAATAGTGCAAGATCTTGCCTTTGGGATTTCCTCATAGAGCATCACCAAGGCGGAAAACTCAAAAGCAGACAGGCTATCCAAGCTTGCTTCCATGTTCATCTTACCACACTACATAAGTGACAAGCAAATATTCCTATAGTATGTCCTTGAATGCACCATCAACAAGCGACTACATGAAGTCCTTAAGATCCGTCCTTCATCTATTGAACCCTCCTAGGTGGATCTAATACTTAAGTATCTCAAGAAGATAGGAGGTTTACCTACAACGCGGCCAATTACACAATCATCAATTATGTCTTCTATCGCTATAGACACAACATTCCACTCCTTTGATGCCTTAAGCCCAAGGAGGACATCTACGCTCTCAAAGAGTTGCATGCCGGGATCTATAGCAACTATATCCAAGCACAGGCCCTATACATTTGAGCTATTCGCCTCATCTACTATTAGATGATGATGAAGGAAGACGTGAAGACCATGGTATAGCAATGCCATAAGTGTTAAAAGCATGTGCCCATTAGTCATGCCTTAAGTACGGATCTCTACCCGATCATGAGCCATAGACTTTCACCTAATGAAGACTCGATATCCTCGGACGATTCCTAAAAGCATTTGAAAGACGCTAGTTCATCCTAATGGTTGTGGATTACTTGACAAAGTAGGTTAAAGCTTAAGCAATTGAATGTATAATTGCTAGAGTAGACGAAGGGTTTGTCCTCATAAATGTTCTTACTAGGCTTAGAGTGCCTTATGCCTTAATCATTGACAAAGGCAAGCAATTCAATAGCAATTATTCAAAGAGTTACGTGATAAGCACCACATCAAGCTCTACTACACCTCAATCACCTACCCTTAGACCAATGGCCAAACCAATGCTATCAACAAGATAATCCTTAGCAGCCTGAAGAAGAGAGTGAATCAAGTAGAGGGCTGGTCGATTGATGAGCTCCCCACTATCCTTTGGGGCTATCAAACAATGCACAAAATGAACATTAGAGAAACTCCATTACCTATTGAGCTAGAACTCCCAATGAGTAGGGTTTAGAACTTTGACGCCAATAATTATTGTGTAGCCCTACAAGCAAGCCCTGATACCATGAATGAGATGCAAGATGTCGACTAAACTTAAGTAACTGCTTATCAACAATGAATGGTCAAGTATTATTATGAGAAATTTTAGTAAAAGGTTTTTCAACATGGAGACTTTACCAAAAATTAAGCCCATAGGGTCATGAGAAGGCTAGGTTTGCTTGGCTCAATTAGGTTTGCTCAACTTAGCCTGGTCTACTCTACTCAGTTAGTCTACTTAATCAAGTTAACCAGAATTTTAAGTCTGTTTAGATGAAGTTTTCAAGGTCTCTAACAACTCATCAACCTAGTTCATCAGCTATTCACTCAACTAGCTCATTCAACTATCTATTTTTATTTATATTATTTGGATTTCCTATTTCTTGTATTATTCCTAAATTGCCCTCATGTTTATTTAGTATTTACAGAAATGCTACTAAAACATCATTTTAGTCATTTTATTTATAAGTTCGCCACTATATATAAATAGCTTATATATGTAGGGTTTTAGACATATTTTGAAACATTAATGATAAACCCTTGAGTCTCTTCTCTTAGAAAGTTCTTCTTTTTTAGCTCTTATCAATCCCTTTAGCAAGGATTGTTACGAGCAACCCTAGTGTAAGCCCCAAAATTCAGCCAAGTAACTGTAAGATTGAACCTAGAACCCAAGGTTTAGGGCGATCGGCTAAAGGATTCGATCAAACCCAAATTATAAACTATTTAGCAAAATACCAGTAAAAATGAACCTGTAAACTTAAATTTAAGAAAATGAATAGTAAAATAGGAGATTATAAAATTTTATAATTTTAAGCATAATAACTGCTAATTACCGAAAAGGCAAAAAGTGTAATATAATAACTAATAAATTAGTAGAGATAGATTATATGTATACTAAAAATTTTAGAATGACCAAAATAATATTTAGGAATGTTCACATGTACCCTACATGTATTTACGTGTAGATAAAAATACGCGTAATTTCTAAAATTGGCCGAAAACTAAGTAAATAATTAAAGAAAAATACAAAATAATTATAAAAAAATCAGAAAAAAATTAGAAGAGGATAACTACAATAAGATTAGGTCGTGACAGAAAAAGAAAAAAAATAACCAATAGGAATTTGACAAACAAAAAGCCTAAAATCATGGAATTGGGGCAAAATCCCATCAAATTAATGCACATTAAATTCTACAATTGTCTATAAATAGGGAAAAAATTTACAGAGCACATTTGGATAGATACAAATCAGAGAAAATTAGAGAGAGTTGAAAATTCGAGAGAAAATTCAGAAAATAAAAAAAAATAAGAAAAACTATGCAGTTAGGGGTTTTAAAGGGAACCCACACCAAACGAGGAGCTGGGAGTGGACGGCCACCACCACCACACGGTGGTGGCAGCGCCCAGGCCGGCCGACAAGGCCACGGCGGCCCGCGGTGGCCGGAGCCACCTGAACCGGTGAGTCCAAATTCCAGCCCGATTTTTGTATAATTTTATAAAATTAGTTATTTTGCGCAGAAAATTATGAAACTTGTTATTCTGAGGTTTTATTGTATGTAGATTTAGGGAAAAATGTTGATTTAGTTTAGCTATGTCTGGAAATATAGGGTCCTTAACAAATTGTTCAAAACCGAGCATGATTAAACCGGAAATTAAATAGGCTTAGGGATGTAGTTTGGGGTTCCAAAATTTTTCTGTAGGATGCTCATGTGACATAGAACAGTGCTATGAAGCCATTTTTTTAAAATTAATTTTCGAAATTTTTAAGTTAATTTTTAGCCCTAAAATGATGGAAAAATTGGGTAATTTAGAGTTAATTAGGTGATTAGGATAGTAATTACTGATTTAGATGGTAATTATATGTTTAGGGATGTTAATCTCTGATGTGAAAACTTAATCCTAGTCTATGGAGTGTTAAGTGTAATTAATGAAGGTGTTATGTGGTAAATGTAGAAAATTAGGAATATGTAGAATTGAAAATTAATAAATATGGAAAAATTAGGTTTAATTAGATAATAAAATAATGAAAATCAGAACATAACAAATCTGAAACAAAATTTAATTTTAGGTAATTATATGAAAAATGTAAAAATTTCTCACAACATGAGTAAATTCGGTACACTAATACACACTAATACGGATTTAAGTGTACCGGATGGAATAAAATGCTGACTAGGGGTAGTGATCGTATTTAGGATATCTGAAAATAATGTGGTTAGTTTCACATTGTGAGTTGAAATAAATTTCTAGGGTCCGGGTACAAAACAGTACCTAAAAATCGAACTAGAATCTAATTTAGAAATCGATGCGGAACCTGAACCTAACCCCAAACCTAAAGACTTAATACCTAGATAATTAGGCATATTAAACCTTAAACAAAACCTAACAATAAGCGTTGTAGGATAAAACGAACCTATGATATTTATATGAAAAGCAGAAAACAAGTTCGTGTTATAGGGATAACCGGCGATGGCCTGAGCAAATCGGACCTCGAGTGAGCGAGCGAGGAGTCGAGGTAAGTTGGGATTAATACGCTGCTGTATTTTTTGAGGCTTAAGATTATGCTTGGTTGTGCTTGTTAGATAGTTGAATGTGTGCATGTGCTTGATTATGGGTGATGCGATGATTCTGTTTGTTGTTTTGGCACATGTTGTATGAATTGTATGTAATGATTGATCACCCTAAATTGGACTTAATCAAATATACGACCAGTAATCATAATCGAACATGCATGGCAACCCGTTAGGAGATTTAGGACTCTCCGGCCAAATACCGACCCCTTCGGAAGGGATAGCGCAGGATTGCAAAATGGTCCCTTCTTCATCCTCAGTCGAACTAAGTGACAGGAGAGGAGGTCGCGGCGAGGGTGAAGGCAGTGGTTCGAAGGTAGTCATGGGAGGAGTAAGGTCTCCATTACACAAGCCTGGGTTTGGTCGTGAGCTGTTGCATTAACGGCAACTCCTCAACCCAGATTAGAGCGAGCGCAATTTCTCTAATCTCACGACGGGCCGGACAACGTCGTGCGATGGAATTTTCTTGCACATGCATTGCATCTAATAAGTGATTGAAAACCTTGTTGTGTTTCTAGTATAGTTTTAAGTTCTCCGTCCCTACTTACTGAGCTGTGGTTGCTCACATCCCTATAGACGTCGTGCAGGTGCTGGCTAAGAAGCAGTAAACAACTACTTGGAAGCTAGCAACTGCTGGATCCTGGGGAGTGAGGAAAAACATTGAAGAATCAACACATAATTTACTTTTCATTTCTGATTAATGTACTAACTGAATTTTAGTGATTATATAACTTTTCTCACTTTTTTAGGTAAATGATTTGTTTAAATTACAAATTGTCTACTTCAAAGCGGGTTAGTCGTGAACGCCTTGTGTAGATCAGGTCTAAGATAGCGGTTGTAAGGCCAACTTCTATCTTAGGATGGTTTACACGGCGGGAGCTGTTACGACTCTGCCGCTTTGGGGCGTGACACCTAGGTCTAGTGTTCATGCATCACATCGGGTACTAAGTTAAGTCCTTGTGTAGTTTTACGATGCATCATATCAATAGAGTTAATGCGTGGGATTGTTAAATCACCAACTTCCATTTATTTTTTAAGCCATCTTGCAATCTAAACCTACCCCCTTGTAGTAATCGTCAAGCCTAAATGTTTCCTGGTTTTTATTTTCTTTAACTTGATTTATATTGAACCCTATATTCATTCAATATAAATCCTCAACTAAGAATTAAGAAAATTTTGGTTTTTCTTGAAAAATTAAGTTTTTTGGAGTCATCACCCAATCGAGGTCGGCAAAAAGTTAAGTCAAAATCAATTGGTGGATTGATTCTAACTTAGCCACTAATTTACGAGAAATCATTTTTGAAAAATCAAAGACCTTTTAAGTTTAGGGGCTAACCTATTAGACTCAAACAGGTACCACCTTAACTTTCCAAAGTTAATTTTATTTTTTCAAAAATACCCCTTTTTAGCATGAATGAATAATTCTAAATTTACGAAAATTAATTCTATTTTCATAAGAAAAAAATCAAATTGAATTTATTACAAAAGGGAAAATAAAAGATTTCCTTATTTTAAGTCGCTATGTAGGTGCCTATATATTCTTTAATAGGGATTAGACTTTTTGTAGTTCATTTTTGAAAAGTTATGTGAGTTGGTTTATTTTAATTTTGAAAAGTGATTGAGTTTACATTTCTTAACTATTTTGTTTTATCTAGGAAAAATTCTAGGAAATGGTTCTAAATTGGTATTTTTGTTTTTGGAAAATTCTAAAATATCCTAATTTTGAAAAGGATTGATTTTATTTATTTTTGTTAGAAAAATGAATTTTCTAAGTGATAAGAAGTTTTTCTCTTTTTATTTATTTATTTTATTTTATTTTTTTGGTTTTATTATTCTTTTAACCAAAGCATAAAAACAAATAAAACAACACTAGGCCTTCCTTTCTCTTTTTCTCTTCTTTTCTTTTTTTTTTTATGTGGTTTTCTTTTTATTACAATTTTTTACAATAGAAAAAAATAAAAATGATACAAAATAATAAAATGAAATGCAAAACCAAGAAAATGAGGATCCGACCAAGGGACATTTACATAAGTGAATAGTTAAGGGGTAGGGATCAGGTACTCCAATTATCAGGTTAGACTTAGATTGGGTTCGAGTCACATGTTCCTTGCATGAGATCTAGAGAGAGAGAGAGAGCACCAATAGACGACAAGAGTGTTTCATAGTGGTTCTAGGCCTAGTTTTATGCAAGAAAGGTCGATTTCATGAAAATTTAATTAATGAATGAAGGTATAGGCAAAATGCCAAGGCCAATGGTAGTCATTTGGTAGTTCATCAAAGTTGGGTTAGTTGGGTTGATTGGTTAAGCAATGTGATAAGGAGGCTAGGACGTGAGAAGATGACGAGTTAGGGGTTTTTAATGGTGTTGGTCATGGTGGTGTGGTCAATTTTGCTCAACGTGGTGGTTGGAGTGGTGGTTAGGGTTTAGATAGGTTATGATGGATGTGGGGTTTGGGAGCACAGCAACAAGCTAGAAAGCTTAGGTTCAAAAACTTTCATCATAGGAAGCTTAATGGAAGTACAAAATCAGCTCGAAATGACTCGTGCTTACACCAATTCTAAAGAGAGAGTTGCTACTAGCTTAAAGAAAGGAAGATTAAGTCAATGTTAGGATGGGTTAGTTATGATTGGTGATGAAATGGAGCTCAAGGATCCTATTTATACTGAATGAAGCTTGGTCAAGTTTGGAAAGGATCACCCATGGCCAAATCAATCATGAATGGCGATACTGGATTTTGAATTTCTTCTACTTTTTAGAGCCAATTTAATCTTTGATTTGAATGAATTTAGACGAATCTTAAGTCTCCATGCATAGTATACCATGTAATCTACACAATTTCACCATTATATAGAAAAAAATAGGTCAAAATGACCTTGAATTGGCCGACTTAAAGAGGAAAGAAAAGTTAAGAATTGGAGGAATGAAAGAAGAAAAAAAAAAGGGAGGAAGGGGATAGCACCCATATGTGTGGCACATGTAAGAGGTAGCATGTACGCATGCGCACCACTGAAAAAAATGTAAGCACTTATCATGCCTGTATGGATGGACATGATCTATGTTCAAGGCCTTCGACCTTATTTTAAGCGAACCAGGTCTTGCACCTAATTCGAGCCACTTCTCCTTTTTTTTTTTATAAAATAAATAAATAAAAGAAAAACTACACCAAAACTAAGTCCAAAGTTAAACCCTAATTAAAATGCAATACCTTCTAATATCCAAAACATGTTAAAGTTTAATTTTCGAATGCGAACCTTATTTAACAGTTTTACGGGCATCAAATCAAAAAATAATTTAAGCCCAAGAGAGCTCCATAAATTGAAATTTTCAAGAAGATTTAATACCCCCAAACACAACTCAAATCCGTTAAATTGCTTATGTGTACTTCAATTCTAAAATGACTCCCTACAACTAACTTGAGACTTCTATTTTCCAAAAAAATATTTGTATTTTTCTGTATTTCTTTTTTTTTTTTTTTTGTCTTTTTTCTTTCTAAATTTTCAATTTTTTTATATTTTTTTAATTACGACCCTTTTTTTCCTTACTTTAAAAAATAAGCTCTAAAATTAAAGAGGGGGGAGGGGGTGGTGGGGTGGGAATGGGGTGTCTAAAGTGATTGGATACCCTTTGTTCTTAAAAAGCTTAACCTACTCCGAGTTCGTAGGCTACCTACTAAGTGTTCGCCCCAATTAGCGACCAGTTGACACATCTGCCTCATATCCCATATCCTCTTCTACATCAATCACCAAAACACCTAGATCTTCTAGCCTCCTCCCTAAACTTACCACCCTTTCTTGATTTTCATGCTACCTCAGTTGCTCTTGAACCTCCACTTGAGCTCTCCCTTCAAAGGCTTTGTCTTGCACCTAATGCTTGGAGATAGGTCTCCTCGAGTCCCCCTCCACAAGTGCCTTATGCTTAAAGACAGGTCTCTTCTACAAGTCCTACCGCCAAGTGACCATCGGGACCTACACAAGAACATCCTGTACTTCTTCTACAGCCATGAGTCTCCTCTTCACTGATGACTCAACGTCATCCTTCTTATTGTCTCTCTTCCTTAGAGGAGCCATATCCTACCCATCAACCCTCCTCTTCCCCTTATTCACCTTCTCTTGGAGCCTCCCTTCTCTCAACTCTAAAAGCCTAGCCTCACTTTGAATGTATCATCACACAACTCAAAGGTTGTAAGCAGATGACAATAGTTAGGAAAAACAAACAATAGCAATAAACAATAAAGTACCTACTGTGGATAAGTAGCTTATAACTCCTCATCCATCAGTGACTAGTAGCTGTAAACTCTTAGCTACCCTCCTTAGCTATGTGCATACACTACGTCCTTGTCTCCCAACCATATAGTTAGCTTTTGCTTAAATAGGTGAATAATGCGCTTGCAAGATGGAACCCGTAGGCATACTAATGCTCTACATCGAGGATCTAAAGTACTCTACTGGGTTCATTTGGATAAGCTCATTCCACCCAGATGAAAAATCTAGGTCATACTTTGACTTGACCTAAAAAAACTTCTCCTTCCACTGATTGATCTTTGAGTTCATCCCGTAGAAGAGCATTACATGGCTACCTTAACTCAAACAATAAACCCATCCCTCCATATTCACCCTCATTTGGAAAAAGTGTCAGAAAAGCCGAACAATTGGTCTCCTTAAGTTAAAGATGAATATAGCTTCCAAAGCTACCAACACCTTCCATGTGTTTGGGTGAAGAGACCCCAAGCATTCTCGAAAATAGTTAAATACTTCTAGCTAGAACTCTAAGAGGGGTAGCTAAAGTCCCTAATCAATAGCCTTCCAATAAAAGTAAAAGGACTTTGAGCTCATAAGCTTGCATGCCTCGTCAATAGTTCCAAGCATCCCCACTTCCCAACAATTCATTTCGGTTCGAGCCTCTCAGTACACCTAAGACCAGCTCTCCTCATCATGTTTGTACACCACTTGAGTCACCAACTTCCTCGTCTCAGCAGAAGGGACTAATTTATCCTCAGGAATCTCATCCTCTTTATCTAGTACATATGTTCCTCAAGCCCTTGACTCCGTAGCCATTCTTTGCATATCCTAATCCAATTGACCATCATTTGCATCAATTCATGTTACTGATATTCTTTAAGGGGAGTAGTGTTGGGCATGATATTCCTTTGAGATCTACCCACCGTTGTATCCTCACATTCAAATCTTTACAGCTATTTTGCCATTGTTGCTAGCATTAAAGCTTTAAGAGAATGAGGGAAAGTAATGGAAAACATAAAAGAACGATGAAAAAACGAGGGAAAGGATATAGAGAGAATTTGACAAAGTTTTAGCAAGGGTAAAAGTGAAAGTAAAGAATGAACTAACCCTCATAGCCATTATATAGACGCATGTAAGAATGTGAATTGTCACCCTGCATCTTTTTTTTTTTTTTTCTATAGCCATCTACGTATCACAATAGAAAATCAACAGCTTAGATTTGCTCAACATGCAAATCGCTAAGATAACCTTTAGTATGTTTAGGAAGTCATGCACATCTCTTAATAGCCTTAAGTACCTCACTAGTCATGTCTATCACATCAAACATTGCATTATTTTGACAAACACCCAATGATGACATTCCTTCAATAAGACTTCAGGCCTATTCAAACCTAATCTTCAATACTCGACTAAGATCTTTTTGATTAGTCCAGGTAACAGAAGACTTCCCTCCACCGAGTATAGAAGCCCACCCTAAGTGCCTAGCATGTTTAACTAAGCTAATGGTGTCAAGCACCCTGTAACCCTACCAAGCATTACAATGAACCCTGTGCTCAAACAATAGACTACCTTAAACTAATGATTCGAGCACAAGCACTTAAGTTGCAAAACAATTAAATAAAATGACAAGCAAAGATTAAGGAAACGAGCATACTTGCAAACAGTTTATTCATTCATTCAAAGTTCTTACAATGTTTTAGGGGTCGACATATCAACCCTAATTACAAGTGGAAGAAAAAGCCCAGTGAGCAAAAACAAGGAAATTCAACAAATCTCCATCTGACTCTAACTTAGCTGCATTGCTTCACATACTCTTCGATCTTGTTACTCATCTTGTGTAGCTTCTTCAAAGCTTCCTTATCCTTCGAGCAAGCTTGACCTTGACTCTTATAGCACGCATGTCCTTAGGTAAGCTTCTCATTCATCAAATTAACCAATGCTTAGGAAGATTCTTCTTTAATCCTAGCGCTTTCAAGATGAATTCTACATTGGACCTACTATATATCCTTATTATTTGATGAGGATATGCATAAAACTCTTAAGAATTTGCACTCTCTTTATCTTTTTTTATTCAAAACCTTTTAATACATGAAATATTTCAAATAAGAAGAAATAGAATTTCATAACAATCATGTACAATGTCAAATCAAACATATACAATTAGAGCTATGTATACAGGTCAAATAAGCCAACTCAACCATTAAAGATTCAAATTAAATAGGCTAGCCAACTTGTCTGTTTAATAAATAGGTTAAAAATCCCTAAAGTACCTAAAGATATCTTGCTTAATGATGGAAAATCCCTAAAGTGCCTAAAATGCCAAAAACTTAACTTTTTTTTTTTTCTAAAAATACAATTTATAATGCAAAAAGCACAACTTTGCAATAAGAACCTTAAAAGTGCCAATAGATGTAATTTTTGATAAAAATGCAATTATTGTTATGAAAATCTTTAGAATGCTAAAAACATTAAAAAAAACGTGGAAAATGCAACTTTTTATTGGAAAATGCAAAATTTGGTAAAAATATGGTTTTCTTGTGCAATTTTTTGGTTAAAAAAATGCTTTTAATGAAATTGTTAATAAAAATATTACATTTATGTTAAAAAGAATGCAAACATTATATAAAAAGATGCATAAATATTTTATCTAATAACATTATCGAGAGTTATGACATTTATCAATTAAACCGAATCTACATACATAATCAATAAATCCATGTAAGATATATCATATGATTAAATATAATTGACTACAAAATATGATGAAAACTAATCTAAGAAACATTAAAAAATCAAAATTGTAAAACATCAAAATACAAAGTTAGAAATAAAAATTTTTATTTTAAAAATATTTTTCTACAATTAATAAATAAATTAGATAAGATAAGGAAAATAAAAATAAAACTAACAAAAACTACCTATAGGAGCTGCGTCAATTAATAGGTCGTGCACAAATTTGGTAATGGTTTAGATTTGGATTTTGACAATTAGATCGCTTTAATAGATCTTGACCAATGAAAGTACTATGGCAGTGCCTTTCACCTCATTGAAGCAAACCTACGGTAGTTGAGACTCCAAAGAGTAAGCAACCGAGTTAATTCATGAGTGAAGAATGCCTTAGTGTTGTAGGTTTTCACCTAAAACCACCAAAAGTGGTGGTTCATCGATGCTTCTTCTCATCCAATTAGGGCTATTTAATTCAATATGGTTTTGGCTGAATTGAGAGTTGAGACTGGGTTTTTTTAAATCCTAAAACACTCATAGACTTATTACTAAGGTAATTTTTCTCAATTTGCCTTAAAACTCAAGAAATCTTAGAGAGAAAAAGTTTCCTGTTCATCTTTAAGTTTTTAGAGAGACAAATGGAATCATAGCTTGATTTGTGTAATTTTTTAGTGTATCCCATTGTTTGTTTGTGTTTCTTATACTTTTTTTTTACTTATAAAGATACGATTAGATAAGGATTGTATGCAATGAATAGGATCAAATCAGCTTGAGTCATAGATGATGGAGTTTCTTCAACATGCAAATCAATCTAGATGAGGCACAAATGTATAATTTCAAATTAAATAACATTAGCTCTCACAATAAGGACATAATATATTGCGTCCCACTCTATGACTTGTGTAACCTTCTCCTCCACTAAAAGATCTTTGATGCCTACTATTATGCTCCTAACTTACCAAAGCTGAACAGCTAGAGGATGAAATAGTAGATGATACAAACCATTTAAGAACATGACGGGTGCATGAATAAACATTTGTTAAAGGTGAAAGCTCTAACCTTTTAGGAATCTAAGATTTCATTGACTCTAGTTTCAATTTAAGACCATGAAGGAGTTTAACAACTACAACTTGATCATGTCGTTTTTGCATCTCTCTCGTATTTGCACTTAGAGGCATCACATTATTCATTTCCTCCATATGTTTTTAAACTTTCCATACAATTCAATAAAATAGTTATTCGTTTGCTACAACATAAAGAGATTAGCTAGAACATCATACATATGTATATCTTCGATATGTAAAAGAACATAAAGTAATCTTAAACCATTTTTACATGTATTAAATAGTGACATACTTATTAATGGTATCCTTAGGACTGTAACTCTATTAATATCATAAGGTACCTATGATTACAAAAGAGATCTTGAACTATACATATTCATTAAATATAATTCTCACCATTCAATTTGATAAATGTAAGTGATGGAATGGAAGACGTATACCCATTAAAGCCTTTTCAAACCTAAGTCCATGAGACAAAGACAATGGTCACATTCCAACTTAACGTATGAATAGAGTGTTTTCATATGCACACTTATCACCAATCTATTCATTTCCTTTAATCAAATGCATGGGACACCAAAAGTTATAATGCTTTCTTAGACATCTTTGTATGTCACTTGCATTTGTTCATAGTTCTTTCATTTATTGAATATGTCATATTCATTGAGCTGGTTGTAGCTCTACTAAGATAAGGAATGCATGGAAATATAAAACTAGTATTTTCTTCCTTATCAATTCATGTCATAACCAATTTATATAAATCTTTTATCTACCAAAAGTGGCTTAACTTATGAAGGAATTAATATTGACCTCATATATAAGCGTAAAATCATATAAGTTAGAGATCTAAATCATATCCCAATTGAAGTTGCTACTTTCTAGAATAATACTATGTCACGTAGTTAAAAATAACTCCATAAACATATATTTTCAAACCAATTACTTGCATTTTTTTTAAATTTCTTGAAGGGTACCCCCTTAGTAGCAAGAGTATTGAATTGGTTAAACTAAGTAGGTGGTGCCTTATTATGCCACAATGGTAAGTCTCAATAAAGTTGTATCTTCTTATATGGGAGCTGTGGTAATTAATTCTAGCACGAATTGAGAGAATATAGCTAAGAGCTAATTCATAACCTTCATGGTCTCTTGTATAGTCCCATCCTTTATACGTCTTTTAGGAGGACCCTCTTGTGTTAAGTTGTCTTAGCCAATGTTCTTAAGTGGCAAGAACAGGTTCTATTTATATTTATATCATGTTGAACTTTTTTGCTCCAATTATTATTTAATATTTAATTTTCTTTGTGTTAAATTTTCAATGATTACAAAATTTACAATCCTAATGTACTTACAAAATTTACAATCCTAATGTACTAATTAAATTTCTTTATAAGCTAATGGATTAATTTCATTTAATATTTGATATAATGAAAAGGTAAGAAGTTTACTATTTTAGTTTCTTGTAAAGTACACCAAATACCCTTAGTTATTTTCTCAACAAACTTAAAATTTCTTCCTATTAAGTATTAGAAAATATGTTGTGCAAATACTTACAAAATCTTTTTTCTACATATGTATATGTGTATGTATGTAATGCATGTAAGTAATTCTGGCCTAAAGCATCAAGCTCGTAGTTCTTGAATGATTGAGACCAATGTTTGCCTAATTTTCCTTTTTTGTTCTTTGAAAGTAAAGATTACATAGTGGAACACTATTTCTCTGTTTTCTTAGAAATGTTAAATGAAGAGGAATTACTAACTATTTATAAACTCTTGAACAGTGATATCCATTTGAAGCTTTTCTTATGAATGTATAGACCTACATGAGAAAAGTTGGAGGTAAAAAGACTGATTTCTCAATCTTTATTTCAATCTCATCAAGTCAAAGCACTCCGGTCGTCCCAAACGTCAACCGAACTCCATTGATCCTATCACCTAGCCTTAGGAGTTTAACCCAAATAACTAATGAGCTTAGCTAATGTTTCAGTATAACAATTTTAGCCTTCTACACTTATACACAAAGTTTTCCACATAAGTTATTTGAAATTTGCTTACCAAATTATATGTATTTGTATAAAAGGATTCACATGTAATGCATATTTATACTTTATACTCAATGGAATAGTATTTTGAAAAAAAAATACATGTTCTGATAAATATTATATATATGCTATTACATGATTATTCAAAGATGACATTATAAGTAAATATAAAATCCATTGAACACTAGTGATAAAAATTATACTCTAATGTTATTAAAATAATTTCTCTTGCATATAAATTAGTTACAATGACCATGACGTTAAGCTTTGTCGCTACCCTAAAGTCAATAGTACTTCTTTCCTCAACATGATGTAATAATTAAATTTTTATCGTGCAAACATTTCAAAATATGAGAAAAATGCCAAATACCACAATTAATAAAACATTCTTCATTGCTGTACAACATACACAAGCAAAAAGTTACCTTGATCTTTAAATAAACAAGGTATGGAAATACCATTTCTACTGTAGATGGAAGAATAAGTAGTTCGCATGACCCAATTCTGCCTTACTTCATCTTACTCCGACTTATTTCTCGTAGTGGTCCTTTAGCTCTTGTATTTCCTGGTTTTTAATCATTCTGCTCATCCTGCGACTTATTTTTATAGAAGTCACTGAGATCCTTCAATTCCTTTTATTTGATTTTTGGTTCTTCAGCGAGATTATTGGATAACTTTTGTATTTCCTTTTCCAACCTTTTGATTCCCTCATCCTTCGCCTTTTAACTGTCTCTCATAGTCTGCCAATTCTTTATCATTCAAATAATCCAGCAACACAAAAGACAATGAAGAAAATACTCTAAAAAGCAAATGAAAGGGTTATCAACCCAAAATGGATACTGAAATCGCAATATAAACAAAACCATATATACCATATTAATTTGCTATGTTATTCATAAATTTTTTTGGGTGACATTTGGTTTGCTATACAATACAGTATAAGTAAAACAGCACAACACACATCTTTTATATTATGTTTGGTGCACTAAATATAGGAGAATTTTTATTTATTGGCTTCTTTTTTGTTATGACAATCATGTATTTCTTTAATTAACCATGCATTTATCGTATCACCACCACCTCAATTGTTGCCATTACACCAAGATCATCACCGTACATGCTTTGCCATCACCCCCATCAACACGATTTCATTATGTTGGTAGCAGCATTGGTAGCAATTAATCATGTATTTGTTTAAATCTTTCACCTTTTAATTTTTCCTTCTAGTGCTTCACTTTTTGAAAATGGCACGAAAAGATGTCCTCCATCCCATAATTAATTGCTCATATATGCTATTTGTTGAATTATATAGCTGGTGTAAAGCATCAATGACATAGCTATTTGTACATAAATCTTCAAAGGAAGCTAAGCACATTTATTCTTTATACGGGATAAAGATTTTCCCAGTCCCTAAATGTATTGTATTCTTGTTCATACCATTATTTGAGACAAAAAAAAAAAAGAATACAAATTAAATATTCTGAATACATTACAAAAATGCACAGGAAGGACATGACGGGGACAAAACATCTGGAGATAGGGGATCTTGATCTCTTCTGGACAATGTTATCGTGTTTTTAAATTATGCTATCATCCATTTTCTCTTCAATAAAATCTTGTCATGTATGAGAAAATAAAGAAAAAGTAGGATAAATATTACATTTTTTGGTATATGGCGATGTATGATTAATGGATGCAACTAGAGACGCCTAGAAATAAAGAAAATTGATTCCTTCTAGGCAAGTTTTTTTAATCTCTAAATGATGTTTCTATCTATATCCTCTCTAAACATATCTTGTTGCATAAAGAAAAGAAAAAAAGTGGGATATATATATCAAATATTTTTCATAATAGGAACATGTAATTTGAGGGAGTCGTGGAATGTTGTTTGAGAACGAAGGAGCTTGATGTTTTTCAAAACACAGCCTCATTCTCTCTGTGTCTCTCCATGCACATATTGCCATGTATAATAAAAAGAGAAAAAAAAAAGAGATATGTAATAAAGCTTTTCATAAATTATTGTGCATGGTATTATCAAATTCGAATTAATCTATATAGTTTAACTCAATTTGATTCAATCTAATCATAAAACGATCCAACTCAACCCTTGTATAGCCCGTTCGAACTCCATTTATTCTATTAACTCTTGATTCTCTTATATATTCAAATGAATCACTCAAATCAAGTCATGTTATTAAATAAAGGTATAGATGGATTTCTCATTTAAAGTAAGAAAATATATGACTTGTTTACTTTCTAAAATAAAATATAAATGGAATAGAAAACTTATTCTTTTCAAAATGAGGTAATTACTAGAAAAGGCTAAGAATTTACTTTTGAACATTTACTTCATATAAATTTTTATTGCAAGGAACATCTATTATAGTGCTTACTCAACCATCCTAAAGTGAAACATTAAGTTGGGAATGATATAACTTTTTTAATAAAAAAAATAATGTAATTAAAAATACCAATAAACCCTACTTAACGGAATAATGTAACATGTGTTATAGTATATAGGAATAAATTTTGTTATACATATGTACGCATGTGTACACATACATTCATACACACACTATATAGATATATATATTTATCATATTGTATAGTATATAGCATTATCTATATATTGTTATATATGTCTTGTTGTATATTGTAACATAATATAATGCTATATATAATATATTATTATTTTATTTTCTTGTAATGTATAGATATAATATAAAAAAATATAGTTAGGATAATATCTTATATGTAAATCCCGCAAATTTAGCTATTTAAGAGTAGAATTGAACCCTAATACTATAGATGACTTGAAGAGTCATTAAAGCCAAGTAAGATAAAAATTTAATAAATCCTAAATGTAAATATATTATAAATAGTAAAAACCTTAGAAATTGATCAAAATCCTAAATTACATACTAAAACCCTAAATCTAATTTATGCACCATTAACCAAAATTGAATCCGAAATTGCTCAAAACCCTAAAATCATAAACATAAACCTAAAAAATAATTAAATATTACTCAATAGTGATATAATTATGGTTGAATACAATTTTCGACTAAATCGCCTATTCGCACAAAATTTTAATGAAATAGCTATAATAACTTGTAAAAATTATAATTGTACCGGGTACCAATTAAATTGATAAAATTTCATAAAAATTTGAAAATTAATTTACGAGGAGAATCATTATAATTTATATAATTCGAAAAATTACATATATTTGTTAATAATTTTCATTTTCCTTCTCTTTCATTTCCAATTTATCTCTTTTCCTTCTTTTCTTCTTTTTCCAAATTGCAACATTCTGGAAACCAATTGCCGCCCACATGAAGAAAAGAAAATTGCCAAGTATTGAGTGGAAAATAAAGAAAAATAAAAATAAAAATAAAAATAAAAAATTGGATAATTATTTACCTTAAATTTTAAGTTAACTCACATGTATAAAAGGAGGAAAGAACAAAAAACAAAAAAGAAAAAATTATGCACATCGAAATCTGGAAGCAAACGTGAGAAAGAAAGAAAGAAAAGAAGAAGAAAAAGAAGGAAGAAAAGGAGAAGAAAAGAGAAAGAAAAGAAGAAGAAGGAATTAAAATAAATAAGTAAGTAAATTATTTTCTAGTCTAGATATACATGTATAAATATAGTACTTATATAGTATATTTTTAATAAAACACTACTATTATATGTATATATGTGCATAAATACATAAATTAAATTATATATGTATGTATTAGACTATGTATGTATATATGTATGAACATAAGTATATTATACGAAAGAGTATATATATATTGCGGTAAGATATATATAATATATAGTATACATATTTTATAATAAATACTATGTAAATATATATATACTGGATATATAATACAAGAATAGGTATTTGTAAATTATTTATAAATATATCTAAGTATTCGAAATTACATAAGTATATTTATAAGTATAAACGCAAATATATGAATATATATATATGTGTACATATGAAGTATGTTTATTTTCATAAAATAAGTATATATATATATATATATATAGCATATTAGATAAATTATCTNAAAAATAATAAAGGCAATAATAATAATAATAATCATAATAAAGCTAAAAATCTCAAAAGTAGGAAAATATACTCAAAATAATAAAAATATCAAATATATGATTTAAATAATTATTAAATCATAAATATATTAAGAAAAAGCGAAAATCAATATTTTATAATTTTTAAACTTAAATAATAATTTTTGTGATATTTTTATATTACAATTTACGCTACGAGTCACAACATCCAAAACGAACCTTACTACGAGAAAATACGCTCGAAAACGATCAAAATGGACTATAAGTTCATGATAATCCGAGCTAAAACGAAAAAGCTATACACGATTTGATAAAAACTCGAATCGATAATTTCGTGTAAGTCAATAACCAATTTAAGTAAACAGTATGGTTTAGCATGCTGGTTTAGGTATTTAATTCCCAAACTTATTACTTTCCATATTCCCTTAATGTTAGGTAATCCTGAAATCGAGATCGATTTTCCTTTAGACAATTACAACTCCTAACATCATTTATGATCAAGTGAATACTCTCGATGACTCTATATTTATTTTGTGCTTGTAGTTAGTGCACATAAATTAAATATTAATAACTTGATGTATGGAGCTTTGGGTTATGCATGTGATTGATATTGATTGATTACTATACAAAATACTGTTAAATATGATTATATAATTGATTGTTGCATTATTTAGATGATTTGTTAATAATGTTTGACCACTTCATAAATTGACTTAATCATATTCAACCAAACAAAAATTAAACGGATCATGCATAGAAAAGGAGGGGCCTTAGAGGGGCCTTGGAGAGATAGATTCCCACATGATTTGATTAGTACAGTACAAGAGCATTGGTACAACAAGACCCTACCCTTGACTCGCGGGTTCTATTGGCGCTGGAAACGCTAACCGTGGGTGGCTGGGGGTCGTGTCTAGAGACCACCGCCGTAGGGTGTAAGCGTGGAGTGTGTGAGCCTGTTCACTGCTAGACCTAGATATTTGTATACTATTAACTGATGGAAGTAGAAACCCGTTCTATGAAACAGGGAATTCCTATATAATGATATGAGGGTAAAAACCTAGGTGCTAGAGCCCGGATGTGATTGGTGCCAATATATCTCCAATCCTTACTTTGGAGGGCGTTAAATCCGATGTTATATGCAGTACCCGTCAACTGCATATATATTGTTTGGCATATTGCTTGTTCATGCATTCATATGTTTGGTAATAAACTGTTTGATAACTTGATTGTTGGTATAGTATAAAGGATAACTTACTAAGCTCTTGTAGCTTACTGCCTAATAGTTTTCTTTTGCAGATTACTAAATGATCGGGCATGGGTTAAGAACTGAGAGTTGAGTGTCAACGTCGAGATGCATAGAAGTTAGACTCTGAGAACAAACTATATGATTTATTTGTATATAGTTATTAATACTACATTTAAATTTTGTGACTTTAGTAAGTTTGAGTTTTAGAACTTTACTACCTAATCTTATTGTTTGGTTGGGGATATCGATTTTTTACGGTTCTGTTGGATTGTGGTTTATCAGATATCTATAGTCACATATATATGGTCATAAGTTAAACAAATAAATAAATAAAAACGTTAGTGACTAATTATTTAGAATCTTGCAAACTCTGATTTGTAAGATGATTTTCAAATCATATCATGGGTGCACACATGATATGAAAATTTTAAACAATCCTATTAGACCCCCTTTAGAGTCATGACATTATATATATGTCCATATATGTACAAATATGTCCATATATGTGTATATATATATATAATGATATAATTCTATGTAGATTAACATAATATGAGTTAATACATACATACACACTGTAATGTCCCATGCCAAAAATAGTAGCAAGTAGTCAAGTTAACAAATATTAATGAGTTTATTATAGTTATTTAGCCCAAAAGTTTCAACTTTATATTGACAAGATATTCACAATTATAACTTTATAATTGAGTCATTTAACTGTAAGGTTTCATAATCTATATGGGGCACTTAATTATAAGGTCTAATAATCTCTCCTCCTTAAACACATTATATCCTCTTTGCAAAACTTTACAATTAAGCATAACTCTTCCCCCCTTTTCGGTGCACAATTTAGGCTACTTACTACTTATGAGTCATTTCGAAAACATAAAAAGAGTTATTCCTTGGTGACACTCCTCACCTTCCTCTAATCTCTTCTCTAAATTGGATCTAGACCCAAATCATCCACTTATTAGTAAGGGGTTTATTCTAATACCATTTGTAACACCCTATACCAAAAGTAATGAATTAACCATTTGACCCAAAAATTTCAAACTCGTGTTAATAAGATATTCACAATTATAACTTTATAAACTAATATCATAACCTTTTCGTAATCTATGTGAGACATTTAATCACAGAGTCTTACAATCTCCCCTTCTTAATATATGTTATTCACTGCTAATGGTTTAGGATGTTACACATGCACATACACACATATGCATGTATGCACATACATACACAGATAGATACAGACACACGTACGTACGTATGCACATGCACATGCACACAAACGCATGCACACTCACATACACACACATATGTGCGCGCACGTGCACATGCGCACACTCGCACAAGAGCACATACAAACAGATAATATATAGCATATATTGTTTTTTTTTTCTTTTATAAATTATAATATATGCTATAATTTAAGTAGCAATACATACGCATCGAAATAAATAATATATCTATATCATTGTGTGTCGTCTATCATATTGTAATATAATATCGCATTACATGTGTGTTGATGTATATATATACTTATATTTTGTTATATTATAATACAATATAGAATTGCATACATATTGACGTATATGTTTGTGAACTTTTAATATAATATATATACATACGTATATATACACATTTACATAGTATATATTATCACTTATGCTTATGCTAATATATATACATATACCTAAATATATATACAGAAGGGAGAGAGAGAGAGAGAGTATTATAATGTAGCATTATGTATATATTGTTGCATTATATAGGCAGGTGTAACTTTTAATTAAGGAATAATTATCATATTAATTAAACTTTATATTCTCTACGAAGAGAAAATAAAAGATATACCGTCTCATGCAAAAGATAATAACCAATTCCTTTCAAGAAAAATAAAAAAGTTATCAGGAGCAAATTTGTTTTAGCTAAGTTTTCTGAAATAATTATTTTATATTCTTTCTATCGCCTCTAACTGAAGACCAAGATGGCACTTGAAATTACCTCGTCACAGCCCCCGCCTCCACCGCCAAAACTCAGTTTTAAAGTATCTTTCCCAGTACACTGAACAACCATTGTAAAAGCAATCGCATCAACAACAAAATTGTCCCTGATTTTTATACTTTAGAGGGTATAACCTTCTGGAACCTGGAAACTCCAATTTTGTGATGTTTCGTTATTGCCCCATGGCCCAAGTTTTACGATGTCCTGAATCATTTATTCGATTACGACAAATAGATAAAAAGGGAAAGGGAAATTGAAAAAGCACAAAGTTGACACGGTCGAGCCTTCATGTTCTTCGAAGACATATGCAAAAAGTAGGTGTTAATTAGGGTTGGAAAAAAAAAAAAGAAGGTGAATTGTGTATCGAATCATAAATTGAATCCAATAAATAGTTTTTTTTTTTTTCTTACAAATCATTTGATGATAGTTCAATTCGATTATATATAAACATTTCACGAGCTTGAGAAATCGAATCGAATCATTTTAAATCAAACTGATTAGTTAAACAAAAATAATTTTATACAATTGTTTTGTTATTTTTATTTATTTTTTTCAACAATCTTTATTGATTTTATCAAAATTTTCATATTTTATTCTTCTTTGTTTTATTTTGAGTAAATTATTAATATTAAGTTAAGTGAGTTCCATTTGAAATTTCATATTTAAATTTTTTTTTTATTTTGAGTAAATTATTAATATTAAGTTAAGAGAGTTCCATTTGAAATTTCATATTTAAAAATTTTTTTTCTCTAAATTATCATTTTCTTATATATTTTCAAATCAAGAGTCTCATTTTGGTGTATTTTATGCATTTTTCATTTCTTTTCTGATCTTTTGTTTTTGTTATATTTTTTATTGATGGGTAGCTTTACTTCTCTCTCATTGTTGTTTATTCATTAAAATAAAGTCTTTTATTCTTATTCAATCAAGTTGAGTTTGTTAAGATCTTGTATAATTTTTTACTAAGTATTGTTACACATAATAAATATATGAGAAATTAATTAGAAAAAGTTTAATGAAAAAGAAAACATGCTATTGAAGATAGAAATATTTAACAAAAAATTAATATAAACAGTTTGAAAAATTTACGAACCGAATTATAGTAAGATTCAATTCCAGAAAAAGAAAAAAATTAGAACCGTTATATTAGATTTGATTCAATAAAAGAGAGCCAACCGTATCTATTTGAACCATGTTGACTCTTAGTGCTAATGAATGACGAAGCTAGTGTATAATTAGTTCAAATCAACTGTGTTGTGTGCATGGATCATCAGTAGAGAAGATTTATAGGAGAAGGAAGCCAATAGCCTTTGCAACTTGGAATGAAACCTGAACCTAAAAGCCAGCTGGTTTAAGTTTCAAGAATGAGTCGGTGACAAAATGACACATATATTTCACTTTCCAAAAAGAAAGCGGGACATAGTCTTGGGTTTTGAAATGAATTTTACTTATTAACAATTCCTGTTCTACAAAACAATGGAATGATCCCCATGGTATACTACGCGGAAATGATGGGTGCCAATTTATATATAACGTTGAATGTTGTATAATATTTCGATAAAACATAACACTGCTCTACATTTTTTTCGCTAGCCAGAGCGTTTAATGTCCTTATAAGCTTCAATAAGAAACAATTAAGGATGACATCAAAGATACAAAAGTCGTCGGTTTGATTCTTCTTTAGTCGTACTAATATAATAAGAATTTTTGGCAGTTTCATTTCACAACTGAAAGAAACAATTAAACTAGAATCTGAGATACAACAACTACGTGATGTACTTTTATTTCAACATAAATATGTTAAGACCCAGAACTTATTTCAAAATTGGCAACATAATTGAATGGCAGCCCAGATTTAAGGTTTTCTAACGCCAGAAATTTTCAAGGAAACTTTAACCGGCTTCAACTAGAAGACAGTAAGAACTTAAAGTATACAAACAAATATATTGTAAGGGTGAAGAGAGCAAACGCATGCTCCCAGAAGAGGAGGGCTGAAGCTTCCCTTACTGCATAACCCCTCAAGTTTGCAATTGCTCCAATCAGTAAGGCGCTTGGCGTTGTATACTGCAGCAGAAGCACAAATTTATACAACTCATCGCCGGTGATCAAGAAATTCCATCTCTCAGCCAAAAGGATCACCCCGATTCCAAGCAATGGGAGTACCGCAAACCTAGCAACCATGATGCCAATTGTAGTCCGAAGACCGAGTTTTGACTCGTTGGGGCCTTCTGCAAGCATTGCACCCAGAACTAGCATTGTTGAAGGTACCATCCCCCCTGCAACGATGTCTAGACTGTCTGTGATGACTGAAAGAACGGTATCATCGCCGAAGCATAGACTCTTTAGCTGTGGGATCACCCCAACAATGATGGCTAAAAGAGATGCGACCGTTGGAGGCTGAAGGATGTGACGGATTGGGGTTTTTTCAGCCACGATTCTCATCCTCCTAACCATCTTAGGCGCTGCAAGACACCGAATGGACCTAGGACTGTTTTGACCACCTGCCTCCAATGAATCAGGATCCGGAAGATTAGCTTGTTCCAGCCCGGAAATGCTATTAAAAAGCTTCGCGATAAAGGGTCTCTTGCAATGCTCAGTTTCTTTGTCTTCCAAACCTGGCAATTCAGCCTCAACAAACAGGGGTATGCTTAAATCGTCATTATGCATTTCTACATTTCGTGTCGGTCCATCCACATCGTTCTCGATCTCTTGAATCTCAGATATTTCCTCAATCTCAGGCTCCTCTTCCACAGCATCATAGTACTCCAAGGGCGGTTCCATCATGTGGTAAACAAGAGTGTAAACAAGTATAACCGAAACCCACTGTGAAAACGATACGTACGCGACTCCAGGACCGTAACAATCTGGACTAAAAGGATTGTTTTCGACATTATGACATACAGAGGAAACAATTGCAATAGGGATGTTACCTGTGTTTCCAAAGGCTGTCATGATGATCGTGAACCGGAAGTACTCATGGGGTGGCCGGCATATAAATGCCACCAGGAATCCCAAAGCGCAACCAATTCCAGTGCTCACAACTACATTTACAGGGATAAACCACCATGTGACTATGTTCTTGTAAGAGACGGTTGGACCTAAGTGAGTGAATATCAGGCAGGGCAAGAATAGAGCAAACACGAGCTTGCTAAGAATGCTGAAAGTAGCTTTAGGTACAAGTTGGAATTTGGAATGTGCTAGTAGTAGTCCTAACGAACCTAAGGTCAAAATCTTTAGCAGTGGCAATACCGCGGTGAATACACCACCTGTACCTCCGGAATTCATGGTTTCTCTCAATGAGCCAAGAAAAGAATCCATGATAAACGATTGGATACGATTTCACGAGTTTCCCCAGACGAATGTGAAACACCAGGGCTGAAATTTCCCGGTAGAATAAACTCAAGCCCCGCGGCAAGCCAGTATTTTAACTTGTAGGAGACGGGGTTCCACTTTCCAGGACTAAGAAAATGTCAATACAAGGAAATTTCCGGGAAAATGTGGTACTATCAAAACTAATTATAGATGCAAAACTAGGTTGCCAGATCGTCTAGTAAGGGCATGTAGAACTAGAGGCTAGAGCACAAGATGTTTACGTTCTGCTACATGAAAGTACTGAAACATGGTTTGGGATGGGAATTCAGGACAAAAAGACTGGAAGTGATGGAGCTTGTTGATAAAGTTTTTTGGGATTATTAAATTTATTTAAGTTAGTAAGGAACATGATATTGTAATAAATTATTCTGTCATCTCTTGAGATCCTGATCTCGTTTGGTTGACTAGTAAGTGGAGGTATACGATGATGTTTGTACTAGGACTAGGAGATGTAACACGATCGGCCAACTTGTCCGTTTCGATGAGAGCCTATAAAGCTACTAAGGTGATAAGCAGTTAAGCAGACATACCCATTGTCACTCCAAATGACACAATCTGTTCATCAGATTACACAAAACATTTATAGTATAATACGTATAAATAAAGCTACTAAATTTTCTTTTGAGAGGCCATAAATAACATGCTCGTTTCCCCCCTTTTAACCCGAAAAAGGTTAATACTTTCCCAGGTATTACACACAAAGGTAGATAGATGCATTCGATTACCTATTTTCTAACTGACTTTTTGTTATTGTTTTAGCATACTGGCCCTCTTTTCCTACGTATAAATAAGGTAGTGGAAAATGATCAATTTTTAGACGCAACAACAACACTTACCCGTTTGTTTTCTTTCTTTTTTTTTCTTTTTTGCATATTGTATAGTGGGGAAAATGATTGGCGAAAATATATATAGATGTGGGGCTATCATTTCCTAAAGTTAAAATTATAAAATAAAAAACGAGAGAGGGAGAGAGAGAGAGAGATGTCACATTTGGTAAATAAACTTTATTTATTTTTATAATTAACTACTTAAAATGTAAAAACACCAATTTATTACTTATAAACTTTTATAAGTCATTTATAGTATGTAAAAACAGATAAAAGTTTTTGGGTAGTTAATTATAAAAATAGACAAAATTTATATATCAAATTTATATTTTTAAACTTTAGGTAGTCAATTGAAAAAATAAACAAAATTTACGTAGTAAATATAATGTTTAGAAAAATCTCAAAAATTGAAAGAAATTTGAAGATTAGCTATCAAAGTTGGTTATGCACATAAAGTAATGGCAGCGCCATTATCTAGGAGATAATTCCAAATCTTACATATAAAAATTTCATTGTAACCTAGGATTAAATCTTAAATTAAGATATCGTCCTTTGTAAGGATTGTCGTCAAAGTCACTTGCATCAGTTAACAATGCACATAAATGTTGGTGCTTGCGAGAAGGTACATGTACTTTCAGATATATACTACGATTATGTTCAAGCATGAAGATATTTAACGCCTAGCGGACCACCCCATTCTAGGACTAACCGACAACAACGGAATATTTAAAAAACTTTCTGTCCTTTTTTGCTAAATTTTCCTCTCAACTCAAATTCAATAAACACTTAAAATTGTTCCACGCTTTCAATTAAGCTTACAAGAAAAGTAATTATTCTGTTGTTAGTTCTAATATTTGTTTTAAAGATTATACAGTCTTGCATTTCATCCCGATGCTCTTCTGTCCATTCTGCTTACAAGTAATACTAATTATATCAAACAAATTCATGATTAATGATCAAATGATTTGCTTACATGGTTTTACAGAATAGACTTATTACTTTCATAATTGAATGTTTATTTATATATATAGGGATAAAGTAATTAAAAATACTCGAATTTTTATATTTTTTATTTTAATATTTAAACTTTAAATTTATTAATTTTAGTGTCATAACTTTTTAAATGAAATAAATTAATATGTCTGTTATAACAACCGTTATAAAGAATACTTATTTGTTTCATTTTAAAAAGGTTGTAATAGTAAAATGAAATAAAAAATAAAGTTCAAGCACTAAAACAAAAATAAAATGAAAGTTTATGTACTTATATTATTATTCCAATATTTTATAACAACTGCTGTTATAACAGAGATATCAATTTTTTTTACTTAAAAAATTGAGATACTAAAATAAATGAGTTTAAAATTTAAACACTAAAATAAAAAAATATGAAAGTTTAAATACATGTGTTGTCTTTATCCTTATATCAACAAACACTTTAAAAGTGAAAAAATAAATAGGTATAAATACCTTCCATTCAACTTACAACAAATGGGGTTTTACATGAAAATTCATTTTCAATATTAAATTTAGAAAAAAACAAATCAATTAACAAAATGGCGTCTATTTTTATTCATATTTTCATGGTTTGTTAGGGAACGAGTGTTATGATGGTGGTCAACTTTTGGTCATACATATGAATTACAACAAAATATATTATAATAAATAAGAGATTTTGTGGTCCTATTTATCATTTTAACAAGATCGATGATATCCTTTGTCTTACCATTCATTCACATATTTTAAAATCTAAATTATTGAATTCAAAATTTATTCAATGATTTAGATTTAAAGGAATACAAATTAAGAAGATGGATCCTATAAAAAATAAAGACGAAACTATAAAAAAATCATATAGTAAATATATCTATGGGCTGCTTACAAAGAGTCAGCAACCTTCAAAAACCCTTAATTCTCTCAACACGATTCTCATCCGACAATCCAACTGAAAAACGAGGAAAAAACATAGGTCATGGAAGTAGTACACTACACACAAACATGCACACAGGCTTCATCCCTCATCGTATTCAGCATGATTTTGTATTATCATTATTTTGTAGTGTTAGGCCATTGATCTTCTTATATTACAAGAAAATCAAGCAGTACCGACCCTAAATTACTGATTATTCAGCAACGGTTGCTATACTTAGGGATGGTGATTTAGGATCCAAACATGATGAATTTGGACATGACACAATATAATTTAAACAAATTAGTGTATGAAAAAATTTAACATAAAATACAAATATATTGTACACGTTTAAACATGGTTAAATTTGTGTTCAGATTCAAATCAAGTTTCCAAGCTCGAATATAAGACATAAAACACGCTATATATTCTTTCATATTTTTATTTTATTAGACAAATCTTTTCTTTTTAAGTTGGAGATCTTGATTAAGTATACGAGATATTTTTAGTGATATATTCTTCTTACTGTATTATAATTTAAATGAGTAAAAAATTATAAAATCATATATAGATTCTTTGTCTTTGAAAATCTAAGAAACAATGTAATAAATTTAGAAATGAAGGTAGTGATATTAATATTCATTTAATCTATAGTTTCACTTAATTTAGTGATATTATATAACTTAAATTTTTATATTTTCTATATTTAGTGAGATTTTATTTTACTAAAAATTTTTATTTGAGTGGTAACTTCTTATTAAGTATGAAGATACTACGTTATATATCTTTATAAAATTTAAATATTATCATCATTCTTTTTCCTTTTGTATCTCTATATATTTTATAGATTTAATTATAACTTTTTAATTGATAAATAGTATTAAATTTAAGATAAACCAAATATGATATAGTAATACGAATTATCAACTTTAATATAAATGAGTCCAACTCGAATACAAGACATGTTAGGTTATGAGTTTAAGTATTCATACACTATTAATAAATGGATCGTATCGCAGATTTAAGTTTTTTTTTTTATATAAATCTATTTAAGCACAAAAACAAGATATGATACGATAATAACAATTTCCAATTCTATTTATACCGAAACGACACCATAAAATTTACTTTACTACTACGGTAAGTCTAGCTATTTGACGGTGGTTTGACATGGCGTGCATAATAGGGCAGCAAAATGTTTACAACGATTATTAATATCATAAATTTCAAAAAGTTTATCTGCTATACAAGCTAATGCTGTAGAAAATTGTTACAATAAATACTTATTTGAAATAAAATTGCTAATATAAATTGATAAAACCGTAGCTATTATTCATATTCACCACTAATTATTCACGGTTCCACTTGCTATATTTTCTTATGTTATGACTAGGAATATACTTAATTTGCGTAGAAGCACGAATAACTCTAGAAAGAACATGCACATTCCACCACCCCACGCCCGTTTGTTTCCTACCACTTTTAAAGTGTTAACATGTTTCCTTTTGGTATGAAGATTAGTTCAGATGCACTGAGATAATTAAATTACCTTGGTATTCCCGATTTTATTTTTACTTAACACCTTATTATATTCGATCTGTTGACTTCTGCACATGTTAGGTAAAGTTCTATGCTCTTATATTATCGAGTTGATGATAAGATCTATACATCCAACGTTTTAAAATTACCTTTTGCAGTCGTAAGATGTAGGCAACCCAATACTCATTTAATATTATGAATCCTGTGAAGCACTAGAAAATGCTTTTGGAAAATGTGCATGTTTGGCTGCAAGCTCCACCTTAATTTCGCTCTACAGTCGAACCCTTTTTTTTTTTTAAAAAAAAAATAGAATTATAATACTGCTATTCTTATGATATCTCGTTTAGATCCAAAAATTGAATGTGTACAGATCTGCCAATAATGTTATAACATATACTTTGAAATCAATTCAACCAGTAGTGCTCCCCTCAATTATCCTCCATACTGCTTTAAATCCATCCCACGCATGAAGACACAGAATTAAATGAGACAGATAATAATATGATTTTTCAGCATCGCTGAACATGTGAGTAGTTAGCATGGTGCCAAGGATCTCTAGATTGTTAGTGTTAGCACCGTAATCATATTATTATCCAAAAAAGTTAAAAGTTTATAAATATAGTATAAGTTATAATATGTATTGTTACAATTAGCACCGTTTATTATATTATCTAAAGATCTTAAAGCTTATAGTTATAGATATAGTATAGACCTGATATATATTATTTAAGAATCCTACTTGTTTGTAAGCTGAGCACTTGACTTAAGCTTATCAGGTAGAAGACTTGCATATGTAGGATATGTGTGTGACAGCAATGCAAGAGTACGATCTCGTACTTCCTTTTCTATTACTCTATTTAAGTCAGTTCTTAGCTAACACTTCAAGCTTATCAATACAGTATAAGCTCTAATAAATTAAGATTAATATACCGTGATATTAATTAAATAATTGGATGGAATGGAACAATCTTTCTACCTTTATTGCTTTGGAATAGCTATACTTGGTTTGTAAGAAACCATATCTTAGATAATGACTAGTGCAATAAAATATGGAGTAGTTACTCCTTCCCTTAACAATAAGAATTGCTACTCTTTGTGAAATGTAACTTTTATTGCAAAATTGTCCTAATCATAAAGCAAAATAACTATAAAGAAATCACTGTTCCTTTTTAGCCTTATTCAATTCCAAACAACCAAACATGAGTAGCATAATGAAAATAGGGTTGACAATTTGTGTTATCATATCATGTTTTATTTCTGTATCCAATTTGGATTTATATCTAAAAAAACTTTAATCTGACCTGTTTATTAATTATGTATAAAATCTTAAACCCTTGACCTAGCATATCTTATATTTAGGTTAGACCTATTTATATTAAGATGGACAATTCATGTTACCATATTGTATTTCGTTTATTTTAGATTTGATATCATTTATTGATTATAAAATTATAATTAAATCTATAGAATATTTATAAATACAAAGAGGAAAGAAAGATATTATTATTTAAATTTTATAAAAGTAAATAATATAATATCTTTATACTTAATATAAAATTATGACCCAAATAAAAGTTTTAATAAAGCAAATATCTTACTAAAATTAGAAAATACAAAAACTTAAGGTACATAATATTACTAAATTAAGTGGAATCATAGATTCAAAGTATATTAATAGTACTATCAATGTTAATTTTTAAATTTATTACATTATTGTTTAGATTTTTAAATGAGATAGTCAAAAAATTTAGATATGAGTTCATACTCCTTTTACACATTTAGACTACAATGTAGTAAAAAAAAAGTATATAATATTACTAAATTTAAATTATATAACATCATTGAGTTAAATAGAATCATAAGTTAAATAAATATAAGTATTACTATCAATGTTAATTTTAAAATTTAAATGTACACATGAGTTCGTAATATTTTGTTATTTAAACTAAAATGCAATAAGAAGAATATATAGCTAAAAGTATTTCATACCTCTAATTGAGTTCGCTAACTTAAAAAGAAATTATTTATACAACAAAATGTAGATATGGAAGAATATATAGAATATCTTGTGTCCCATTTCCGTGTTTGGAAGCTTAACTTGAAATTGAACAAAAATTTAATTATATTTAAATGAGTCTGATTCGTTTATATCTCTTATCAAATTTTTCCATACATTAATGCAATTAAATTTTATCATGTCATATTTAAGTCTATTATATTAGGGTCTCAAAATTACCAACCTTAAATGAAAATGACCAATGATTGAGAGTGAATTCATAGATTTTTAGGCCCCATCTTAATTGTTCTACACAAAATTTTTCTTTCTTAGCACATAAATAAATAAAGCTCATCCATACTAAAGATGCTACTAGGTAAGTCATTATAAGGCTTCCAACTCGTTTGACCCACTAAAAATCATGTAGGGTCAAACCTTATAAAGTTTTGGGTCGTGTTTTAAAAGTAGTTCTTAAACCCTAAAGGGTTTCGAGTTTGATTTTAGGATTTAGAAAAAATCCAATGAAAAACCTAAATCTAGTTAAAAATAATAATATATACATATATGATATTAGTAATTTAATATTAATTATAAATAATAAAACACAATAATTGATAAAAGATATCTTATTTCTTTCATATTTTATCTTTTAAAAAAACCTTAGCCCTTCTCTTTTTCTCTCTTATAATCTTTGTGACTCTCTTCTCTTGCATTTACTCTTTCTCTCAATCAATCAACTACAGTACTCAATCTCTATCCATCTTCTTTTGATTAATCATGTATTAATTTAAAATAAAAAGAAGTTAGTTAGTCTAACATAATTATACACCATTTGTTTTATTATTCAAAACAAGCTATACATTATTTGCTTTAATTTTTGTGCACACCCACAAATCAAATTTTTTAGTATTAGCAAATTAAGTTAGGTTTTTAAAGGATTCTACAAAATCCTATCAAAATGGTTCTGAAAATAGGACAAAAATCTTATAGGATTTTACAAAACCTTATAAGGTAGCGAATTGAGTTAAGGTTTTTAATCCATACTCAATATGGGACTTAAGTTTCAATCTATTCAACTCAATAGACTCACTGGTCTAATCAAACTAAAGTTAAACTTAAATGTACATCTTCAACATTTGTCCAAATTTAAGCTTAAATGTAAATTTAGTTTAGGGGAACACGTGATTTCTTATTAACAATTGAGATTAAATGATTTTAAACAAGTTCAAACTTTTCACATGATACTATGAGTTTATTTCGAAATCAACAATGAAATTAGGTCAAGCTCAAGTAGAGCTCAAGCTCCCATTTATTAGTACAATAAACTCGCAAATTCATTCGACATAGAGATGAGTTTAGCTCTATGTTGAATTTCATGAAGTTCAAATTAAATATAAATTTAGTTAAAAAGAGTACTCTTTTTCTTTAATAAAGTTTAAACAAGTTTACTCTAATAGAAATCGAACTTTGTTAATTAACATTTTGAGTCTACCATGAACTCAAAAGTCAAATCTTGATCGAATATGAAAGAGTCTGAAGTTTGGATTTTCGAGCTGAAGTTGAACTTAAATCGATTCTATTCATCCTCAGGATCTATATGTTCGTCCACAGGCCTATTATGCTATTATGCTGGAATTTGCTAGACTATTATTACAGAACTATTTCATAAAGGCTTTGCAAATTAAACATACCTTTTGTTTTTCTTCAATTTAACCTAATCAAAGATGTTAGAAACGCAATGAAAAAGAGGAAAATGATTTTTGATAATTATAGTTCTTAAGTCACCAATTATTACATTATATATTTGACTTACAATCTGCCACATCCAGCCGCCTAAATTCTTTTCCTTTTGACCTTAAAAATATTAATAAATAAAAGGGAAAAAATGTGACACCCCCTCCTAATTAAAAGCCAAAAGAGAAATTATTTTAAATATTTCTTTCCACTTGCTTTTCCTTAAAGTGTGTAAACAATTTAAATTCTTCCTGACAAGTTTCTTCATCAATGAATGGTACAATTATATGCATCAGTTGAAGAGCAAGAGGCAGGTACTTATTCAGAGCCAACAGTATTTATTTACTAGTCATCATAGGAGGCATGAGGAGCAGCAGTACATCCTGGGTCAAAGGGGTCTTCTGAACCACAGCAATGCCAGTACTGGAAAACTTGGCCAGAGTTTGGGGTATTCATCGTGCCACCTGAATATACACTTTCAAACTTCCTCTTCGTTTCACCTGAGGTACATCAGAGAAGCAACAGGAAAAAAAAGCCAAAAACCCCTTTAATTAAATGTAACTTCAGTTGATCCTTATGAGACATCGCATTCACAATAGACTAGTGACAGGAAATCCTATCAGATAAGCACAAACCATTCCCTATATAATAAAAGAATACATCTTGAGAAATGTATGAATAGCTCAAAATATGCCTCTTTTCCGGTTCGTACTAGAACAACTTACTTAGGTATATCAGAGGTAGACTAGGTGTTGTTAGTGACTAAAGTTGTCATGGATTTGATCCACGGCACATTTGAGTTTAGGGAACTCTTGTTGAGTTTAATTTTGGGGTTTTGGAGTCCTTTTATTTGGCCAAAGTCATGTGAGAGGAAGATCACTTGGTCAGAAGTTGATCAAAGGAATAAGGAACAGCAACAAGCGGCAGCTGTTGACCAGCCACCTACCTATGCAGTCAACAGGACATCCCTTGTAGTCCTGAGACATTGTGGAGAGGCTCCTTTTGGTTTTCTATTTCAGCCCAACCGTTTCCTGATCTGTGCACACACAGTACACTCACGCACATATCCATATTTATGTGTTTGTATGTGTGTTTTTGCATGTGCACTTTTCATAGTGTCTTGAGTGCGTATCTCACAATATATTGTTTAGGAAACACTTTAGAGTGTCTCACAAGATTTGTGGGATGTACTCTCCTCTTTTGAATTGGTGGATGTCCCTCTAGTTGACCCATCATTTTTTACCACACATCAGTTATTTCCATATAAATATTGGCATTCCTACTTTTCGCTTTCTCTATATATTTATGTCTGCTATTATTTGTGTCTGTTTAACACTCAGCATATTGCCATATGCACAATGTTAGGAAATCAGAAGGACTGATTTGTGACAAATCTATCATCACTGTCAATAGTACCCATCCTCGTAGCTTGTCCAAGACACAGTATCTCAAGCATATGCTGCTTATTTGAAATGAATCCTGGATCCATTATCCAAAGCAAAAAATTGAGTAATGACCTCCCTCACAAACTAGATGCACACATCAAACAGCTTCTCAAAACCACGAACTGGTATTGACCTCTTCATTGTATGAATCATTACTCAACCAGTATCACCATGCAGTAAAATCAAACAAGTTAAGACTAGTCCGCTGCATACAAAGCACGTAACGAGTAGATAATTCCAAGAAGACTACTTGGACATTTGCGAAGCCAAACCAAAACCCAACTTCCTATAGGGAAGGGTTATGTGTAGGGGTGGCAATTCCTGATGTAGCAGAAGAATACGTCATTACTCAAAATGCAAACTCCTAAAACTGATACGACATGAAATGACAAAAGATTGTTTAATCCTTTTCTAGTAAGCACGCCCGGACTAGGATTTGAACCATAGACATGTTACTAAGAGGATACAAACTCTAACTAGACCTCACTGTTAATCACATTTTAAAGGCCACCGTTCTTAGCAGCATGAAGGGCAATAACCCAAAGTCAGGTTCCAATCCTCTGAAAGTCCATTGTTCAATTTCGTCAGCATCGGTGCAGCACTTTCATAAGATTGGCAATGCTTGACACTATATCCAATTCAAACGGGAAAACAAGATACCACGTCCATTTCAGACAAGATATTAAATAATTCAATGAGAAAAACAAGTTGACAGTTTCTAATTTCTAATAGATTCCATATATTCTTCAACATTGACTCTAATTTGACACGATGCAAAACCGTAACTCATAATGTCACCCCTCGTCAGACACAAAATCACCTTTTGGGCAAATAGGATTCAATTACATGCCTCATCCAAAAAAACAATGAGTCCACTAACCCATTGATAAAGAAAGTACCTAATTAATTAATTAATTATAGGAAGAAATAGGAGAAATTCGAAAACTTGTACCTCCAAAATGAGCAGTGTGGAAGCAACAAGCACGAGGATGATTAAGAAGCGGATCGAATCGGGTTTTGCAATTCTTGCAGGTTTTGAGGTTTTGGGTATTATTACTTGTGCTAGATTTTGAGGAGGAAGAGGAGCAACATTGGATTGCTGCTGGGTTTTTGTATTTATGCTGTCTAGTTAAAGAGCTTGTGGATTTAGGTGGCCCGGGATCGGGATTGGGGTAATACAGTGAGAGTGAGAAAGGAGGAGAGAGACTCAGAACCATGTCTCAACAACACCAACGGGGGACGATAAAGACGAAACACTTATTAACTTATTTTTACTTTGGCTGGCCAAATGGAATTTAATATTAAAAGGAATAATCTAAAATTATTTCCATCCTATATCCTACTTTTACTTGTGAAAAATTTATATATTTAAAATTTCTAAATATTATATTCAATTAAAAAGCTTGCTTATTAAATTTACTAATAAGTACTTATTAGTTAAACAATAGATAATAAAAATAATAAATTTGACATGTAAAAGGTCAATTCAATAAACTCATGGTTTTAATATTATTCTTAGTATTCACCCAGCAATTCCCAAATGCTAATATGCTTATAAACAAAGCAGTCTTTAATTAAAAGACTTGTATTATATTAAATCTACTAAAATGGAACAAATATGTTGAAAGTTTTAGTGTTGAGCATAATAATCCGCATCCAATTTTTTATTTGACATGCGCTTCAAAAGAATAGGTAAGGGTAGTAATTCATGTTGATTGTATTCGCATTTATATTCCATATGAATTCATATCAGAATAAAAAATATATAAAGCCTAATCAGCTCATAATGTAATCGTATTTGTTAATATCATAAAAAGTATTTTCCCTTCGTTTGTCGCATTACTCTTATATATGGTCTTTATGATTATACTTCTAATCGTATCATGTTCATATTCATGTTATCATTCCTGACCTAAGAACACGGATGGAGATACAACATTTTCAACGCATAGGCATAATTTGGATGAGAAAAACAAAAATCAATTTATTTAGATTGAACATGCCAAACATTTAACTTTGAGTTTAACACTAAATTTTTTTTTTTTCCCGGTAAACAACACTAAATGTTAATACCGATAATTACTTTCCCCTCCGACCCTCATCTTGATTAATCTTCAAATACAAAACCTCCCAGAACATCAATCTTCAGCTGTATCTCAACGAGTAGATGACAAAATGGGATATATAACTTACAAGGGTTGAGAACAAAATTCAGAATGTGCATGCTATCATGCTATGCGATTTCACTTGCTCTCCAAAAAATCAATGTTCAACACCTAAACATCTTTTGTTCATAAGACTGCTAGGAGTATTTTACAAAAACAGACACCACATAGTATGAGTTGTGTTAAACAGTAAATTCACCTCCTATACAGGAGATGGAGTTTTCCTTTTCTCGTTCTGTATCCTTTCCTCCATCACTCCATTGTCCCCCGCCATATCCATTTTGTATCATCTTATGTTCAGTTGGCAAATTTTTCTTAGCTTTCCAGCTTCCTTCAACTTTCCATAGATCCCATATGCGGATCTTAGGCAGAGGTGCAGCATCTGCTATGGGTGCAACCAGTCCTGGCTTCCCGTCATCAATAACTTCATCAATTAGACCATATTCCTTAGCTTCCCAGGTATTCATGAAATGGTCACGGTCTGTGTCAATCTCAACCTGCATTTGAACCATAGGTTAATAAGGAAAAAGGGAAACAACCACAAGAAAAGGGTTTCTCAATGAGTAACAAGCATGACGTTTGATAATTTTGACACCTACCTGTTCTTCAGGTTTCCCTGTGACACGAGAGAGAATCTTGTTGAGATTCACTTTGTGGTAGGCCATTTCTCTTATCCGGATGCTCATCTCAGTTGCCTGGAATCATAAAAGATAAAAACAGTGAGTTTGATAGAATTTAGGCTGAAAGTAGCCTCTTAAAATCCAATCCATCACATTATGTGGTTTGTATGTGCCTATGTGATTTCAGTGAGAGAGAGAGAGACAAACAGAGATAGAAAGTGCACCATCCAAAGAATAAGTATTCAAGGAAACAAAAAAATTGCAGCATCGAACAAGATTATATTGCCAGAGAACCAAGCAAACGTACTAATTGTTGCTACATGCCACAGCATGATATTGATGAAACTATGCGTGCCAAAAGAATGCTTTCTCCTTCTCAGATGGTAACAACGAAATTATCAATGAAAAAGCATGCTAGAAATGCATAAATATCATCAAAACACCTGTGAAATTGAGATAGACAAGCTCAAGCAACAATATTAGGCATGCATTAAACCTCAAAAGACATTGCATGCCATTGCTCAGTTTCCATAGACCTGATAAATGCAAAAGCAATACTGCCGACTCCAACAGAACCACAAAATGGCAAGTTTACCCATCATACATCTCAAGTAATGAACAAAATTTTCGACAACACTCAAAAGAGGAACAGAAAAGAAGAACAAACATGACCATAAAAACAAGCAGCAGGCTGATTCATTTCTCTTTGGGTAAATAGCATAAATACTATCCAAACTTTTGCATAATGGCAAAAATACTACCCAAACTTTTGAAATACCAATTTCATACTTAAATAACTTTATTGTTAACATTTTTAATATCCTCGTTAACACCAATAACAACCATATGTAACACGAGTCCATTAACTTTATTTTATGCCACTTGGATGCCAACTAAGCAAAAACAATAAATAAATAAATAAAATAAATCAACACATAACGTTAAAAGCATAATCAAAGAACAATTGATACCCTAACATTTCCAAATCAGCAAAACCCCATCGACGAAAATACAAAGGAAACAGGAGAAGTGCTGTTTATCAAACCTTTCTATAAATCAATGTCATATGCTCTTATATTTTTTAGGAAAGGCTATCACAAAAGAAGTAAAGGTATTTAACATGAAAATTGTCATGTTGACTCTATGATGCCTCTCGGAAGCACTAGTATCTAGAAAGCTTTTCCTCATTGGTACATCAAAACCTATCATAAAAGAGTATGGAAAGATTACTAGGTTTGGATTAATTAACACAAAAAGGAAACCCCAAAAAAGAAGACAAAAAGGAGGGAGCTCCCCCATTGTTTACAGTATCTAGGTGAGGTTGAAAGAATTCATGGTCACTTATGTGCAACAAAAATATATGCCTACATTCCTTCCCGTTTTCTGGTTTTAGGCCAATTAATATTTTATGATATTTTGCTTCAATGTTTAAAATTCTATTTATACAATATCTAAAATGATTTTGATTGTTCTTTGATTCTGTTTTCAACATTAAATGTTGATTTCTTTTTTTTTTTTTTCATTTCCTTTGCTTAGTTGGCATCAAAGTGGCATAAAATAAAATTAATGAACCACATGTCACATTATGATATGTTCATCATGCCAACTCAACAAATGGTCATTAACGGTGCTAACGAGAGTAGTAAAAATGCCAACAACAAAGTTATTTAGGTATGAAATTAGTGTTTCAAAAGTTTCAGTACTGTTTTTGCCATTATGCGAAAGTTTGGGTAGTATTTACGTCATTTATCCTTTTTTTTTTTTGGTTAAATGTCATTTACCCTTTCTTTTTTAGATATTACCACATGTATATCCAAAAAAGTAAGAGCACTTACTTTTCCTCCTGCTGTCCCAAAAGGTTGATGGATCATTACTCTAGCATTTGGCATGCTGAATCTCTTGCCTTTTGTACCAGAAGCAAGAATAAAAGCACCAATTGATGTAGCAAGGCCCAGGCAAACGGTTGATACATCAGCTTTGCACAGCTTCAATCTGTTAGAACCTCCTAGAGCACAAAGCTATCAACCCTTAGCCCCAATCTAGTCAATCACTTCAGCCTTTTTTACACTACATTTTGTCCCTATTTGTTGGGAACTGGACCTAGGGCAAACCACTCAAGTTCCTAACACCAAAAGTTGTCCTAATTCCCCCTAAACTACCCTACAGTCTCCAAAACAACATCTAACTACAAAATTAGCAACATCGGAGACAAATTCTCTCCTCGATTAATCAACACTTCCATGCACCCTTCACAATTTCCCCCAATCCCCAAGATTTACAAATTAAACAAGAATTTCACGGACAAAATTTAACAACAATAATTATTGATTTAAAACCTAATTACACTCCTTAATTTCTCCAGTTTACAATCACAAGGCTATAGAATAATTTCAAACCTAATTTTCTATGAAACTCTAATTAAGATTCGGGGTTTAAGATATCAACCTTACCACAGAAACAAAATGAAAGGTGAGGATACACCGATCGCCTTCCCATATTCCATTCAACACCCAGCCAACACACTTTGTATCTCCTTCAACAAGACCCTACACAAAGTGCAGATTAGAAACCTTGAAATGCAAAATATCCAAAGAGATATGGACTGTTCTCACTCTAGAGCCACAGAAAATTTTGCACAGTGAAAATAGGGAGAGTCACTTCGACACCTAAGATAAAGGCACGAGAGCCCTAGCAAATTCACTGCTTGTAACTGAGATTTGTTTCTGTAGATAGAAATAAAAGAGTTCAAGTTCTTTCTAAAGAAAAATAATGGCAAAAAGACCAACTAGCCCTTAACTTTAAAATGAATTATTGGAGTATCTCAACACATACATGCTTTTGCCAGCCAACAACCATATATTCTGAAATCACAAATAATTTGAATATTTTCACTAATCCTAATGCTTTCATATTGTTTGGCGAAAAAGGATTCACTAAATAATATAAGCCAGGTGTATATACATGTGGCTTGCAACCACTGATAATGTTTAAACACGAGTGGTAATAGGTAGTTTCTAAAAAAGCTACTACCCATATTGCCATGTGTGCCAACATAATTGGTAGTTTTATATCACATATACATACACAGCGTGAATTATCTCATTAAACATTTTTCTTGTTTTATAGGCAGTATTGTCATCTTGAAAGGTAAAACATACAAAATTGTTGTCTGCAAAGCACCTTTGATTCATTCAAAACTATGCATAGCAGCATAAGTCCCTCAGCAAAGTGTAACTTACACAAAAGCACCCGAAAAAGGAAAATTTGAGGAACTTCTGCTCATGAGGGAGCTATAATATAATTTTGTATCAGTTGTGTTTGCAAACTAGCATAAGAAGAATACTTCCACATTCCCTGCATGGCTTGAAATTTATCATATGTGATAGGTAAAGCCAAGAAACATAAAAAGTATAAAGCTCAATCTATTTTGTCAGCCAACTACCAGAATTCCCTACAAGAACAAAAACCATTTTCAAACCGGTGAAAGCGCCGGCGGTCTCTCACAACTATCACTCTCCTTAAGAGCCCTGAAACCAATTTTATCCAACAATGACAATCCTCGCATATCCGAAGGTTTTTAAAAACCGTGATTTCCATTCCTGGACTGGATTTTAGGATCCCATAGGCAACTGCCAGTTTTTCACTGTGAAAAGTCAAATTCTCTTCCCTTTCTTCTTCTGATACATCCATCAAGACCAACTCTGTTGAAGGGACAAACCCTGCCAACTTGGTCTGCTGTACAAGTCCTGCCAGCACCTTGTATATTGCTTCTATATCATGGTGTGATCTGTCACCAGCTTTGAATTGGTGAATGGTGCCAGCAAGCTCAATCCAACTCTTTGCAGAATTTTTACGAACTCCTTTCCTTTTCATTGTCTCTCTTAGTTGTTGTGCTGTATCCCATCTAGTTAAAGAGCAATAAGTATTTGACAGCAGGACAAAATCACCACTATCAAGGCGTGAAATATTTGCCATTGCTACTTCACCTAAATGTGGCTTTTTAAAAACTCGACAAGCACTAAGAAGTGCCCTCCATATTACAACATCTGGTTCCATTGGCATCCCCTTTATCACATCATAAGCCTCATCTAGAAGTCCAGCTCGAGCCAACAAATCAACAATGGCTCCATAATGCTCAAGTTGTGGCAAAATTGAGTAACGACTTGTCATCAAATCAAAATACTTGCGACCCTCATCAACCATCCCACAGTGACTACAAGCAGTCAAGATTTCAACAAAGGTTAAAGAATCAGGTATAACCTTTTCTGCCTCCATCTGTGAGAACACTGCTATAGCATCTGAAGCACATCCATGAATTGCCAGACCATGTATCATGACATTCCAAACCAAAACATCACTGCGGTACACACTGTCAAAGATTTCTCTAGCAGCTTTTATTCTCCCACATTTTGAGTACATATTAATAAGTGCTGAACTTAAAATATTGTTTAGTTGAATGCCCTTTTTCAACATTGACTTGTGTACCCAATAGGCCTGGCTAAGAACTCCGAGTTGAGTACAACTAGCAATAACAGAAGCAAATGTAAAACCATCTGGTTCAACTCCAAGGCTTAGCATGTTCTGGAATAAGACAAGTGCTTCCTCAAAACGACCATTCTTTGTTAAACCCGCAATCAAAGAGTTCCAAGTCACCACATCTTTGTTTGGCATTTTACAGAAAATCTTCTGTACAATATGATACTCTCCAAGTTCCATTAAGCTTTTGATGATGATATTGTTTGTCACCAGATTGTTCGGCCGACTAGAAGTTTGTTTGATGAGTTTATCGACATAATTAAGGCAACAGCAATTAACATATGCAGATACTAGTGACGCTAAAGTATTCGGACAAGATTCATAACCAGACCTAATAATTCTGCCATGGATTTTTGTGGCAGTTCTGAGATCCAAAGAAAGTTTGGAAGAAGCAAGAATATGATTGAGTATTCCATTATCTGGAAAAAAAAAAAAGGAGCAATGGTTAATTAACAGCTACATGGTTTGTTCAGCCTTTAACAAGATGCACTGGGAGAAAGCAACAGAACTGGCACATAACACCAGGTGATAACATAAATATTACATCAAAACTCCAAACCTATTTATTCTGGTGCCACTATTTAATTCCACATTACATATTGTCAACCATAAAAAGAAGGAAAAAGATTTCCAGCGAAATTCGAGATAGAGGTGATTAGATGCTTATATTCTTATCTATCTGTAGTTGGAAAGAACATCTCCTAACTGCAAGAAAAACTGGAGAGGCATGTTCCAATTTGCCAATACAAGGATCAAATGATAGTAAAGAAGAATAAGAATGAATTTAAGGGCAATAGCAATTTATACCCAAGAAATTGAAAGACTGAGATGGCGATGCACATGAGGAATTCCATCTGACAGATAAAGACAAAGATTGAGAACAAAAGTAAGTCCGTCCTCTGTACCTCTGAAGTATCTTCATATCAAGCTTAATTGACTATTAAGCTCCACCTGAAAAGATTAAAAACTCATAGGGACTAGGAAGCATTCGGGAGTTTGGAACTAAGATATGATAATTCATGGAAAAGAACGGATAATAAACACTAAAACAAACTAAGCATAAGCCATTTTCCCACTGGAAACAATTTTCAGGAGAATGAGAATTTTCTATGAGCAATCAGGAAATGATTTTATAAAGATTATTATCCTCCAGACATAATCTACCAATGCCGATTATCGGCATAGTCGCTTCCCACCACCTCTGGCTAGAAACAACTGCTAATTAGCAAATACACTTCCAATTCCCGCCATAATTTACAACAATACTAAATTGTGACAAACATTTGTGAAAAACATTTTCCACAAAACTACACATGAAATCACATAATCTTTACCAGTCTTGTAACAGAATTCTTCCAAATTATAAGCCAATTAATAGTTACAAACTTGAGAAAGTCCTTCACAAAGTTATGGGAAACCAAAAATAGAAAAGGAAAAAGGAAAAAAAAAAAAAACCTTCAAATTTGCATGCGCCCATGAAACAATTCAACAAGAAATGTAAAAGAAAAAAATTAGACCTTTAACAATTCCATAATATAAAACAGCAAAAAAGTTCACAGCTTTATCAATTTCACAGATTTTAAATGGAGAGATCGTGAGGCATTAAAGATATGGTAATGTAAAATGAAAGAACTGAATTAAAAAAACAAAAAAGAAAAAAGAAATATCGAATTAGAGTGAACCTGAACAATGTTTACATCCTATTTCTTCGACTAAAAAGGATTCAGAGCTATTAAGTACTTTAGTTCGCCTTTTTTATTCGTTCACAATCAAGTTGGCTGTTGGGTCTTTCCTAGATGTAGACAGGTAGAGTGAGACATAGAATATTGAGCTCCAATTCAAGCTGACTGTAAATTTTAAAACTCAAGTACCATACAAGCTCCAAGCAGTTTATAATTTGGAGCTCAAATTAAACTTAAATGGAACTTGGTAGCTCAAGTCAACTTGAATAGGCTCCAAGACAATTCGTCATCTTAATGGCCTTGCAAATAAATTTAATCATTCTATTGTTTTATTTTTTTTATGGAAACAAAAGATGAGGAAAAAAAACTTGAAAGATTGCGTAATAAATTGCGTTATAGTGGTTCTTTTTATATGACTCAAAGAGGAATGGCTAGTGGTTTAGCCTTTTGGTGGAATAATAGTGTAGCTATTGACATTTTGCATGAGGATGATCAATTTGTAGACAGTTTAATCAAGTGGCAGAATGGAGAGATACTTGGGAGAGTGACATGGATTTATTCTTCCACAGATTTTTGCCTAAAACAAAGGTTATGGAATAAACTACAATTTCTTGTGGCTGAGAATTATATTCCATGGCTTTGTATAGGCAATTTTAATGCTCTACTCTTTGAACATGAGAAGGAGGGAAGTAGGGGTCTAGAGAGAAGAGTAGTTGATGGTCTTAAAAGTACGATTGAAAATACTAATTTGCAAGTGCTTTGATGGACCAGCTTTAACTTGGTTGAATAAACGTGATGGACAGGCATTGATAAGGAAAAGAATAGATAGGGGTTTAGCATCAATAAAGTGGATTGAGTGTTTCCCAAGGTGTCACATTCAACATATACCAACTGATGCCTCATATCATATGGTGCTGATTGTAAATATGGATGTAAATGATAAGGTTGCAAAGAGGTTTTTTAAATTTGAAAATATGTGGCTGACATCGAATGAATGTAAGGAAGTAGTGGAAAAAGGGTGGAATGTTGTAGATAATGGTACTTCTCAATGGTATAAGGTGCTGAAAAGTTTGGATACTTGCAAAACAGACTTGATTGCTTGGAGTAAAGAGGCCTATCCTAAAAATAAGAAGGAGATAGATAAAGTGTTGAAGGATTTGGCATTGGTGCAAGGGAGTCCGAATGGCCTAGATACGGAAAAAGAGGAACGTTTGTTCCGGAAACTTAATACACTGTGGGAAAATAAAGAGAGATATTGGCATCAAAAGGCAAGGACTAATTGGTTAAATTTTGGGGATCACAATACTTATTTCTTCCATCAAACCACAATTAGAAGGAGGAGTCAAAATAAGGTTTTGAAGTTAAAAAGATTGGATGACAGTTGGATTGAGGATGAGGGGGAAATCATTGGGGAGTTTCAAGCTCACTTTTAGAGCCTTTTCAAGACATCAAACAGAACAGAAACTTCAGAATGTTTGGATTGGGGGAGTAATTGTGTTGGAGAGGAAGTGAACAGCACTTTGTGCTCACCCATGCAAGCAGAGGAGGTGAAGATTGCTATTTTCCAATTGGGGGGGATTAAAGCCCCAGGCTCGGATGGTTTTTCAAGGGTTTTTTATCAAAAGTTTTGAGCTATCATTGGAGATTCAATCATAGAAGCAGTGAAGTCATTTTTCAACACAGGTACGTTCCCTTCCTCTTCAAACAACACTGATTTGGTTTTAATTCCTAAAGTTCCTAATCCTCAAGAAGTATCTCAATTTAAACTAATTAGTATCCCAATTTAGACCAATTAGTCTATACAACTTTATTTACAAAATAATCTCAAAAATAATGGTAAACCATTTGAAACTATTCCTTGGTGAGCTTATTTCACAAGAACAAAGCACTTTCATTCTAAGAAGAATGATCCATGACAACATTTTTGTAACACACGAAGTTTTTCATTTCTTAAGAACTAAAAAGAGAGGTAAAAGTGCTTTTGAGTTTTGAAAGTGGACATGAGCAAGGCCTATGATAGAATTGAATAGTCTTCATTAGAAATGTTCTTTTAAGTGCAGCTTTGATAGGAAGTGGGTTGATTGGGTGATAAAATGTATGTCACCGGTTGAATTCAATCTTGTAGTTAATGATAAAAAGGTGTGTCAAGTGAAACCCAATAGGGGTTTGAGGCAAGAAGACCCATTGTCACCATATTTGTTTATTTTATTGGCTGACATCCTATCTAAAGGCATTAGAAGGCATGTTCTAAATGGAAGACTACAAGGGCTAGCTATTAAAAATACATGTCCTACTTTATCTTACCTCTTTTTTGCAAATGATTCCTTATTTTTCTTAAAGGCAAAGGATGAACGATCAATTATCCAATACTATTGTAATGCATCAGGTAAGTTAGTCAAATTCAGTAAATCTAAGGTGTTTTTCAGCAATAATACCCCTTTGGATGGTAAGATAAAGATTGGAAGGAAATTGGGTGTGAGAGTAACAGATGATCTTAGACCTTATTTAGGCTTGCCTACACTATGGGGCAAATCTAAATAAGAGGCCTTGAGCTTTATCAAGGACAAGATCATTAAGAAGTTGAGTGGATGGAAACAAAAGCTTTTAAGTGAGACTGGCAAAGAAGTTCTAATAAAATCAATAGTTCAAGTGATTCCAACCTACTTCTTGTCATGTTTCTCTTACTCTAAGAAGTGGTGTAATGAAGTGAACTCGTTCATTGCAAGTTTTTGGTGGGGATAAAAGAAGGGCAAGGGGCAAATTCATTGGATTAATAGGAAAAAACCGACCTTTGCTAAAGAGGAGGGTGGAATAGGTTTTAAAGATTTACTTCCATAAAGTCTTGCACTACTGACCAAACTGGCTTAGAGAATTGAAAAAGAACCAAACGACTTGTGGGTAAGAGTGTTGAAAGGCATTTACTTTCCTTTTACTGACTTCAAAAAGGCAATGAATGGAGGAAAGGGGTATGAGGGATGGAGTGGCATCATTGAAGAGAAGAAGCTTTTATTCAAAGGGGCTCTATGGCAAGTAGCTACAGGGACAGAATAGATGTGTGGCAAGATAAATGGATTCTTACGCTAAAGGATCAGAGGCCAATAGTTTCACAAGGCAATATATCATTACTCAAGGTAGTAGAACTTATAGATCAGGACAAAAAATTGTGGGATATGAATAAAGTTTTTCAAGCTTTAAGGGAAAATAAAGTTGAGTGTGTGAAATACATACTTATCTCAAGCAAGGGTTCAAACTCAATAGTGTGGCCTTTTGCTAGAAATGGATTTTATTCTGCGAAATCAGTTTACAAATACATCAGAAATAGAAACTTGACTCCAAATCAACACAAATCTACAAGTTCAAGTGCAATATCAACTTACCTTTAGAAACAAGTTTGGAAGCTAGATACATTACCTAAAATTCAACACTTCATATGGAGGGTTTTCTCCAACACAGTACCTACCATGGAACAGCTATACCAACGAAAGGCTACTACTTCCCTAAGTTGTCCTTTTTGCAGAGAGCTTGAAACAGTAGAATACCTTCTACTTGGCTACGATTGGTCTTCATCTTGAAAATGAGTTTAGGAATCATTTTCATATGTGGTTTGATGATCAGACCCTTAACAAACAGTTTTCATCTTGTGACAGAGAAAACCTAAAGAGAAAGATTGAGGTGGTTGCATGGCAAATTTAGAAGTCCAGATGTGAGGCAGTGTTTGAGAGGATAGATATAAATCTTTGGTTCGCTATCTCGAAAGCTTGCTACTTGTTGACTTCGAAAAGATCAGGAAAGGTAGACGGCCATGAATCTAAGGAAGATATGAGAGATCAGCCACAATATAGATCTAATGTTTGGAGAAGGCCTAATGATAGCGAGTTGAAGTTTCATATTGATGCGTCATAGGTTTCTCACGATGAACAAGCGACTATTGCTAGGGTAATAAGAGATAGTGAGGGACAACTGCTGTTTGGTTTCTCTAAGTGTGTCATGTCTACTTCTATTGAGGAAGCTAAAGCACGTGCCTTAGTACACACGGTCAAAGGAGCCAAGAAACGAAATTGGTCTAGGGTTTGTTTTAAATCTGATCGCAAGGCTTTAATTATTACAATTAAAGGAGCCTTTGATGCAATGCACTGGGCTTCCAAACCCTTTGTACGTGAAACTATTTTATTATCTCGGCCTATAGATCTTTTTTCTTTTAGCTATATTAGTAGAAAAGTAAACCATGTTGTTGATTGGGTGGCTTCAAATACTATAAGGAGGATGTGTCCTTTAGAATGGTAGTTAGAGACCCCATCCAACCTTCTAAAGCTTATCCTTGAAGATTGTATGAACTGTTTGTATACCTATTTCAATAATGGGTAGTTATCAATGAATAATCTTCTTTTGGCCAAAAAAAAAAAAGAAAAAGTCACCAATTATTGCATTATATATTTGACTTACAATCTACTACATCTAGTCACTTAAATTCTTTTCCTTTTGACCTTACAAATATTAATAAATAAAAGGGAAAAAATGTGATACCCCCTTCTAATTAAAAGCTATAAGAGAAATTATTTTAAATATTTCTTTACACTTGCTTTTTCTTAAATTGTGTAATCAGTTTAAATTCTTCCTGACGAGTTTCTTCATCAATGAATGGTACAATTATATGCATTAGTTGAAGAGCAAGAAGTAGGTGCATATTCAGAGCCAACAGTATATTATTTACTAGTCATCATAGGAGGCATGAGGAGCAGCAGTACATCCTGGGTCAAAGGGGTCTTCTGAACCACAGCAATGCCAGTACTGGAAAACTTGGCCAAAGTTTGGAGTATTCGTCGTGCCACCTAAATATACACTTTCAAACTTCCTCTTCATTCCACCTGAGGTACATCAGAGAAGCAACAGGAAAAAAATGCCAAAAACCACTTTAATTAAATGGAACTTTAGTTGATCCTTTTGAGATATCGCATTCACAATAGACTATTGACAGGAAATCCTATCAGATAAGCACAAACCATTCCCTATCTAATAAGAGAATACATCTTGAGAAATGTATGAATAGCTCTAAATATGCCTCTTTTCCGTTTCTTACTAGAACGACTTACTTAGGTATGTCAGAGGCAGACTAGGTGTTGTTAGTGACTAAATTTGTCATGGATTTGATCCACGGCACATTTGAGTTTAGGGAACCCTTGGTGAGTTTAATTTTGGGGTTTTGGAGTCCTTTTAGTTGGCCAAAGTCATGTGAAGAGGAAAATCACTTGATCAGAAGTTGATCAAAGGAGTAAGGAACAGCAACAAGCGGGGGGCTGTTGACCAGCCACCTACCTATGCAGTCAACAGGACATCCACTATATCCGTGAGACATTGTGGATAGGCTCCTTTTGTTTTCTATTTTAGCCCAACCATTTCCTGCTCTGTGCACACACACAGTACACTCACACACATACCTATATATATGTGTTTGTGTGCATGTTTTTGCATGTGCACTTTTCATAGTGTCTTGCGTGTATATCTCGCAATATATTGTTTAATGAGATTTGTGGGATGCACCCTCCTCTTTTGAATTAGCGGATGTCCCTCTAGTTTGCCCCATCATTTTTCACCACAAATCAGTACTTTCCATATAAATCTTGGTGTTCCTACTTTTCGCCTTCTCTATATATTTATGTCTGCTATTATTTGTGTTTCTTTAACACTCAGCATATTGTGATATGCACAATGTTAGGAAATCAAAAGGACTGATTTGTGGCAAATCTGTCATCACCGTCAATAATACTCATCCTCATAGCTTGTACAGGACACAATATCTCAAGCATATGCTGCTTATTTGAAATGAATCCTGGATCCATTATCCGAAGCAAGAAATTGAGTAACGACCTCCCTCACAAACTAGATCCACACATCAAACAGCTTCCCAAAACCACAAACTGGTATTGACCTCTTCATTGTACGAATCATTACTCAACCGGTATCACTATGCAGTAAAATCAAACAAGTTAAGACTAGTCTGCTGGATACAAAGCACGTAATGAGTAGGTAATTCCAAGAAGACTACTTAGACATTTGCAAAGCCAAACCAGAAGCAATTCCCGATGTAGCAGAAAAATACGTCATTACTCAAAAGGCAAACTCCTAAAACTGATACGACATGAAATGACAAAAGATTGTTTAATCCTTTTCTAGTAAGTACGCACGAACTAAGATTTGAACCAGAGACATGTTACTAAGAGGATACGAACTCTAACTGGGCCTCACCGTTAACGACATTTTAAAGGCCACCGTTCTTAGCAGCATGAAGGGCAATAACCCAAAGTCAGGTTCCAATCCTCTGAAAGTCCATTGTTCAATTTCGTCAGCATCGGTGCAGCACTTTCATCAAGATTGGCAATTCCTGACACGATATCCAATTCCAACAGGAAAACCACGCCCATTTCAGGCACGATATAAAATAATTCAATCAGAAAAACAAGTTGACAGTTTCTAATTTCTAATAGATTCCATATATTCTTCAACATTGACTCTAATTTGACACAATGCAAAACCTTAACTCATAATGTCACCCCTCGTCAGATACAAAGTCACCTTTTGGGCAATTATGATTCAATTACATGCCTCATCCGAAAAACCAATGATTCCACTAGCCCATTGATAAAGAAAGTACCTAATTAATTAATTATAGGAAGAAAAAGGAGAAATGCGAAACCTTGTACCTCCAAAATGAGCAGTGTGGAAGCGACAAGCAGGAGGATGATTGAGAAAGCGATCGAATCGTGTTTTGCAATTCATGCAGGTTTTGAGGTTTTGGGTATTATTACTTGTGCTAGATTTTGAGGAGGAAGAGAAGCAACATTGGATTGCTGCTGGGTTTTTGTATTTATGTTGTCTAGTTAAAGAGCTTGTGGATTTAGGTGGCCTGGGATCTTGATTGGGGTAATACTGTGAGAGTGAGAAAGGAGGAGAGAGACTCAGAACCATGTCTCAACAACACCAACGGTGGGCGATAAAGAGGAAACACTCATCATGGGACCAGGCGCAATGCATAGAATTAACTTATCTTTACTTTGGCTGGCCAAATGGAATTTAATATTAAAAGGAATAATCTAAAATTATTACCTCAATTTTAGATTATCCATCCTATATCCCACTTGTACTTGTGAAAAATTTATATGTTTAAAATTTGCTAAATATCATATTCAATTAAAAAGTTTACTTATTAAATTTACTAACAAATACTTATTAGTTAATAAATAGATAATGGAAATAATAAATTTAATATGTATAAGGCCAATTCAATAAACGCCGTAATTTTAATATTATTCTCAATTTTCACCCAACAATTCCCAAATGCTAATATACTTCCTTAGGCATTATGATTAGAATGCTTATAAACAAATCTGTCTTTAATTGAAAGACTTGTATTATATCAAATCTCCTAAAATGGAACAAATATGTTAAAAATTTTATTATTTGAGCATTACAGTCTGCGTCCAATTTTTTTAACATGCGCTTCAAAAGAATAGATAGGAGTAGTAATTCATGTTGATGTTGATTGTATTCGCATTTTTATTCCATATAAATTCATATCAGAGTTAAAAATATATAAAATCTAATCAGCTTATGATATAATCATATTTGTTAATATCATAAACGTATTTTCCCATAGTTTGTCACACCATCCTTATATATTGTCCTTATGATTATACTTCTAATCGTATAATGTACGGATGGAGACACATCGTTTTCAATGCATAGGCATAATTTGGATGAGAAAAACAAAAATCAATTTCTTTAGATTGAACATGTCAAACATTTAACTTTGAGTTTAACACTAAATATTTTTTTCCCCAGTAAACAACACTAAATATTAATAGCGATAATTATTTCCCCACCCCCCACAAAACCTCCCAGAACATCAATCTTCAGCTATATCTCAACAAGTAGATGACAAAATGGGTTATATAACTTACAAGGGTTGAGAACAAAATTCAGAATGTGCATGCTATCATGCTATGCGATTTCACTTGCTCTCCAAAAAATCAATGTTCAAGACCTAAACATCTTTTGTTCACAAGACTGCTAGTAGTATTTTACAAACACATACACCACATAGTAGGAGTTGTGTTAAACAATAAATTCACCTCCTATACAGGAGATGGAGTTTCCTTTTCGGGCTCCGTATCCTTTCCTCCATCACTCCATTGTCCACCGCCGTATCCATCTTGTAACATCTTATGTTCTGATGGCAAATTTTTCTTAGCTTTCCGGCTTCCTTCAACTTTCCATAGATCCCATACGCGGGTCTTAGGCAGGGGTGCAGCATCTGCTATGGGTGCAACCAATCCTGGCTTCCCATGATCAATAACTTCATCAATCAGACCATATTCCTTGGCTTCCCAGGCATTCATGAAATTGTCACGGTCTGTGTCAATCTCAACCTGCATTTGACCTATAGATTATGAGGACAAAGGGAAAAAACCACAAGAAAAAGGTTTCTCAATGAGTAACAAGCACAACGTTTGATGATTTTAATGCCTACCTGTTCTTCGGGTTTCCCTGTGACTCTTGAGAGAATCTTGTTGAGCTTCACTTTGTGGTAGGCCATTTCTCTTATCCGGATGCTCATCTCAGTTGCCTGGAATCAATAAAGATAAAAACAGTGAGTTCAATAGAATTTAGGCTCAAAGTAGCCTCTTAAAATCCAATCCATCACATTATGTAGTTTGTATGTGTCTATGTGTGTTTCAGAGAGAGAGGGACAGACAAAAAGAGATAGAAAGTGCACCATCCAAAGAATAAGTATTCAAGGAAACAAAAAAATTGAAGCATCGAACAAGATTATATTGCCAGAGAACCAAGCAAACAAGGTAATTGTTGCCACATGCCACAGCATGATACTGATGAAACTATGTGTGCCAAAAGAGTGGCTTCTCCTTCTCAGATGGTAACAACGAAATTATCAATGAAAAACCATGCTAGAAATGCATAAATATAATCAAAACACCTGTGAAATTGAGATAGACAAGCTCAAGCAACAATATTAGGCATGCATTAAACCTCAAGAGACATTGCATGCCATTGCTCAGTTTGCATGGACCTGATAGTTGCAAAAGCAATACCACTGACTCCAACAGAACCACAAAATGACAAGGTTACCCATCATACACCTCAAGTTATGAACAAAATTTTCGACAACACTCAAAAAAGGAACAGAAAAGAAGAACAAGCATGACCATAAAAACAAGCAGCAGGCTGATTCATTTCTTTTTGGGTAAATGGCATAAATACTGCCCAAACTTTCATATAATGGCAAAAATACTACCCGAACTCTTGAAATACCAATTTCATACCCAAATAACTTTGTTGTTGGCATTTTTACTATCCTCGTTAACAACCATTTGTTGAGTTGGCATGATAGACATATCACAATGTGACACGTGTCCATTAACTTTATTTTATGCCACTCAAATGCCAACTAAGCAAAAACAATAAATAAATAAATAAAAGAAATCAACATGTAATGTTAAAAGCCAAATCAAAGAACAATCAAAACCCTAACATTTCCAAATCAACACAACCTCATCGATCAAAATACAAAGGAAATAGGAGAAGTATTGTTTATCAAACCTCTATAAATCAATTTCATATGCTCTTATATTTTTTAGGAAAGACCATCACAAAAGAAGTACAGGCGTTTAGCATGAAATTTGCCACGTTGACTCTATGACACCTCTCGGAAGCACTAGTATCTAGAAAGCTTTTCCTCATTAGTACATCAAAACCTATCATAAAAGAGTATGGAAAGACTACTAGGTCTAGATTAATTTACACAAAAAGGAGACCCCAAAAAAGAAGACAAAAAGGAGGGAGCTCCCCCATTGTTTACAGTATCTAGGTGAGGTTGAAAGAATTCCTAGTCACTCCTATGCGACAAAAATATATGCCTACATTCCTTCTTGTTTCCTGGCTCTAGGCTAATTAATATTTTATCATATTTTGCTTTAATGTTTATAATTCTATTTATATAGTATCTGAAAAGGTTTTGATTGTTCTTTGATTCTGCTTTCAACATTACATATTGATTTTTTTTTTTTCATTTCTTTTGCTTAGTTGACATCTAAGTGGCATAAAATAAAGTTAATGGACACGCATCACATTATAATATGTCCATCATGCGAACTCAACAAACGGTCATTAACGGTGTTAATGAGAGTAGTAAAAATACCAACAATAAAGTTATTTAGGTATGAAATTAGTGTTTCAAAAGTTCGGGTAGTATTTTTGCTATTATGCGAAAGTTTGAGTAGTATTTACGTCATTTATCCTTTCTTTTCTAGATATTAACATGTGTATATCAAAAAAAGTAAGAACAATTACTTTTCCTCCTGCTGTCCCAAGAGGTTGATGGATCATTACTCTAGCGTTTGGCATGCAGAATCTCTTGCCTTTTGTACCAGAAGCAAGAATAAAAGCACCCATTGATGCAGCAAGGCCCAGGCAAACAGTTGATACATCAGCTTTGCACAGCTTCATTGCATCATATATTCCCATTCCTACATGATCAATAAAACAGGCAAGTGTAAGGGAACTCGTTGGAACAAGTAAATAAATTTTGCCACTTCAATACTAAGAGAAATAGAGATCACCTTTTCCCTTTTGAAATTAAACAAGAAGATACAAGAGATTTCCAGAAAAACAGAGACAAGTTCCAGGTACAGCTTCAATGAAGAAAGCCTCAAGAAAATAAAACTCATGTTACAGAGTGAAAAGGCAAAAAAGAAATTGCACGCCTTCTGGTGATGATGAAATTACTGTGTAATATGATTAGATATGAATTGTTGGATTAGTTCAATAATATATATGTGTGTTCAAATATTTAATTGAACTTATTCACTAATAAAGGAATAGGTTTCGAGAGTAAAAACATGAACTTCAAGATGAGAAGGTTTGAATCAATCATGAAGAGCAAATTTAAAGGATTTCATTACTGCTCTGAGCAAATGGTCCAGTCAGATTGCTAGAGCTAGTAGATATACTTGTCAGAAAGTTACCAAAATAAATAATTTTTCAGTAAGCCTCATAACTAAGACTTACAGTATGGATTGAAAATGGAGATGAAGGAGTAATGCAACTCTCTCAAAGTGAAGAATCAAAAGTCATGTGATGAGAAGGACCCAAGTCCATGACCCACATGGTTCAGAAAATCAACCACAAAAGTGTAGTAAACATAATCCATCACATGGGACATGCAAACCCTCATTGTTCATATTGTAACTTGAGAGTTTAACATTACATATCCATAATAGCTGCAGGGATTCACTGAGTATTATAAAACTGTCTTTAAGATTTCGGGAGTTTGACAAGACTCCTAAATAATTATATTAATTGGATATTTCTGACAAGAACATTGGTTAAGGGAAAGGGTATTATTGGAAGGAGGAAACATTCACAAAACACAAGAGACAGTGCAAGCACGTTGAACCTGCTCTTGATTTTCTCCAAATCTATGCGTAGTTGCTTCTATACATATTTACCCAGCTGATATTTCTAATTGGTGACTGCTCTTTGCGAAGATTTTTCCATCTCCTTGGTTTCAGCGCAAACACCATTGTGAAGGATGGACCTAAATGGAGGCCAGAAGAGGGCCTGGCCTCCCAAACACTGTCTTGGATTTTATTAGTAAGTATGCCAGGACTCTTATTGGGTTTACTTAACAAAAGAATACAGTTGTCAAAACACTAATCATACCTTTTACAAGTACAATGTGTAAATTCAAAGGGTTATTTTAGCCAGTGGTCAAAACCATTAATTTTTTTTTTTTAATTTACAATTCATTCCATGATTTTTTTCTCTTTTTTTGTTTTAACTATCATGAGGAATTTTATGACATTGCTTGCCTTACCTTTTACATTTTTAACAAATAAATGCCTCTTATATGTAAAAATTAATCATAAAATATCATAATAAAAAAACAGACTCTCAAGATACCCCTTAAAAATAATACTTGTGTGTAGGATCATTTTAACAAATGCATAGAAATCCATAAGAAAACCCTTATTATGCTATGAGGCATGTGGTAGATTGCAAGAAAAAGTGAATCATTTTCCCTAGTAATTCTAACACAGATTTAATGAAGGTAAGTACCCTCCCCATCCTACATCAATCCCTACCAACCACCCTATGTTGCTTCCATTACAAGGGTCATGCTCCAAGGCAGAAAGAGCTTCCCTAGCTAGGTGGGTTATGGAGGATGACAAACAAATGTATATACAGCCTAGCCCTCACGTTTTGTGAGGGGGCATCACGTGTCCTCGAACACATGATCTTTTGATGCCAAGGGAGCAACTACTACTTCAGTGCTGCCAGAGCTCACTGTCTATCACTTCCATTCAGACAACAAAATAATATATTACATAAAAAAAAATGAAAATAAAAATTACCACAGAAAAGCAAAAAACAATGTTTTTACAAGGCTTTCATCCATCCTTCCACAACACAAGAAAGTTCCCCAGCCACTAGCACAATCATATAAGAAACAAATGCCTCTTTTTAGAATGAGAAGAACTTTTGACAAAGATATATTCTAATGCATGATGTTTTGGAACCAAAAGCAACAGTAATCTTAATGTTATTTATCCCAAGTCTCTTTGAGCGTTGTACACGTTTTTTGCAGATAAAATCAATTGACATGTTTTTCCTTCTTATTAACATATACTTTAAATTTATTAAAAGAATACTATCACCATCTTGAGCAACTGCATAGGAACCAAGATTCCACATTATCTTATAGAAACCATCATGCGCTGAGAAGAAACAAGGTGCAATAATCCAATTGCAATCTTCACACGAGCTCTGTCAGCTCACAATGCATCTTTGATCTATATGCATGTATCGGCAAATTGAAAGGACATAGTATGTCAATGCTGCACCCAAACTCAACACACTTTAGTACTACCAAAACTGCAATGAGCCTTCATCTTCAAGTACTCCTATGCCATATATAAGATGCCTTCTTTACTAGTGATAGGTCCACTGGGATTACCAATACATAGTTTAATTAAGCACTAATGTGCAATGCCACAATAGTCTTCAAGTTGGACACTTACCGGCAGTAACAGATCCACCAGGGGAATTGATAAAAAGCTTGATATCCTTTTTTGAGTCCTCCGCATCCAAAAACAAGAGTTGACTTATAATGAAATCAGCTGTAACATCATCCACCTGCCCAAAAGATACACAAAATTCATATCTCTAAACAAAAAAGTTTCAATTTTCCAAAGAATAAAACTACAAAAACTGAACATTCCAATCCAATCTTACATCAATACTAATTCTCCTATAATTACACGAACAACACAAATTGTAACGTCTAAAAACGACATCTTTAAACAAACTTAGACTTCAATTTTCTTTAAAATTAAAAATAAGAATACTAGCGACTTCAATTGTCCAATCCAATTTAAAAGCTCCACCATTTTCGATGTAAAAATACATAACTAGACAAATAGTTAATACCCATATAAAATCTTCTCTTTTTACTGCCTCTAATTAATGGAAACAATTCAACTAAACCAAAAGAAACAGAATAAATCGAAACCCCATAATGATGAAATTGTAATTAAAAAAAATTATAGTTAAAGTGCAATGAAATTGGAATAATTAATAAAAACAAAAAGAAAAAAAAAAACAGAAAAAACACCTGAGAACCCAAAAAGATGATTCTTTGACGAAGAAGCATGTTGGTGGTATCGAGTTCCTCAAACCTAGGAAGCCAAGAAGACAAAGGAGCGATTGAAGAGACATCCCAGTTGCTGGATAAGGTCGTTCGTCTTGAAGAACAACTGCTGCTCCTAAGGGCGGCTTTAGCTGTGTGTCTTTTGCAAGTAAAAGTGCGTGCCTTTGGGACTGCGCTCTCAAACCTAGTTCGTGAGACTGTGATAGAAGTTGTTGGTGATAGTAGTGTCCACTCCATCTTCTGCTTCTTCTTCCTCTTGTTTTCCAGTTTCTTCTCACAGGTTTTTGGTGGGACATGTCGCAGTGGATGTTAGGTTTTATCTCAAGCATTATTAACTATAATTTTAATTATCCAAGGGCATAATAAGAAGTATATTAGTGGGGGTTGGGGAGACGCATCGAATTCGAGTACTTTGTATTTACTTTCTCGGCTTAAATATAGCTAGATTAAATTCTAAATTTAAAGAATGGTACTTTAATTCCTTATATTACTATTTAATTTTCAAAAAAAATGGTAAAAGCAATACAAATGGAAAATACACGTTAAATCAAAATTACTCTTGTTGATGGTGGTAATCATCGTTATATCTCCCGAGTCAACTCCGAGTCATCCTTCAACTACAAACAACAAAAAATCTGTACAAAACCCCCTATGATTAGGTTAATGAGAGCCTTTCAATACTTAAGTTAACAAGAAAAGAGGTATGATGACGAATGGAGGTATAATGAAGAATGGAGAAATTAATAAGAGCGAGTTTTTCAGAGAGGATAAAACAAGTGCCAATCCCTTTACTTGAAGATCTTCCTATTATTTACGATTGTAAGTGCTTATTATTAATGTCACGTAGTGGATCCTAGCTAGTTGGCGCAGGATCTAGTGGGGCGACATGGTTAGCACGACCAGTACCCAATGGGATGTCCCTCCTTATGCAAGTTGGTAGAGACTAAAGGGATAAGCGTGTGATAAGTGGTCAATCAGCATTAAATGAAGAAAAAAAAAAACAAACAGCGAATGAGGCAGGTGCTCAACTCAGTGCTTAATGTTTTCTTCGATCGAGATCCCTAAAGGGAACGAGAGTAAGCTTCGTATAAGCATTGTGAACAGTAGCCAAGCACATCTAAGGTATTCGAAGGCCTTTCAAGTAGAAGACGGGAGCTCAAACTTGCCCGAAACTTGTGCAACCATCTTGATGGACCCACATCGCTCGTGCTGGGCTTCTTGGCTACTCATGAGGCTTAGGCTAGGCATTTCGATAGGCTTAGGCCTTGGGAGCTCTTACACCAAGACTTAATCATTTACCCCTCCACTCTCTTAGCCATCTGGCCGATGAGGAGAGTATTGATGCTTTTAGGCTTAAAAAGGGCTAAGCCTATATTGTTTAAAGGCTTAGGATCAGCCACATAAGGGGTTGTCCTTTTGGAGGCAATCTTTTAGAAGTGACAGTTAACATGACCGTTAGTTGCAGGCTGTTCACATGCCTAGTCCTTCCCAATGCTTGTGTCATTTATGATGCATAGTGACGATGCTTTGTAGAATGTGCCATACATAATGATTGCACGGGGAAATTGCTGCTTGGCATTAATGCCTATCTTTCCATTATTATTCCTCCTTGACCACTGGATGGGTTAGCAGGTGATACACGGATGGAGGGGATATTTCTCCACCTTACTATATAAGGGGAGTTTTTGGGACCATCTTCTTTCATTCTATCTTACTTTGACCTTAGTTCTTGTGTAGTCTTCTACTTCTTAGAGAACTCCTTAGAAAATGAATAAGGCTTGAGTAGTCCTTCTGAGCGGGGGAGTGTTGAGATTGGGGCTCTACCCTAATTATAAGGCTTGTAAGCATTGATTAAGGAGTGTAAAGGGTCGCCTAATGATAGGGAGCAGGCTTTGAGTGCCAATCGAAGAGTATTTAAGGGTTAGTTCCCCCTCAATCAACAGTTCGCTGCCCTTACCACATCGTTGGCCACCTATAACATTGGCATCTAAGTTCCCAAGTCATATGTTTGGGCAATTCCTAACAACAACATATATTTCTGGCCCTAATAAGGGGAACTTTAGTGGATCTGGAGTCCCTAACCTTCATCAATCAAAAGACTTATAGGGAACTCAACTAGGCCTTGAAAACATGGTGAGCATGTTCTCTACCTTGCAATGGTTGTCCTAATGGGCTTTAAGCATTCAAGTGACTTTCATGGGCTCCTTAGTGCTTTTTGGTTGAGTCTTCTAAGAGCTTGAGTGACCCTTAGTTGCTTGCAAGTGTTAAAGGGACTTCCTCTTAGGGCCGATGTAGTAGCACGAGCTCAACGAAGGAAAAATATGCCATCGTGAGTTAAGATTTGTGCAAGGGACCTTGTTCCACAGTGATTACAGCGGTAGAGGAGGCATAGCAATAGCTATTCTCCCAAGTTTGTGATCATTTGCTCGGGGTAATTCAAGTTAAGCGTAGTTCATTAGGATAGTCAAGAGCTGAGTTAAAGCTTTGAACCAATCAACTTAGGTTGGGGCCCTTGTAAGCCCAAAAGTTAAGCCAAGTAACCGTAGGATTGAACCTAGAACCCAAGGTTTAGGGAGATCGGTTAAAGGATCCGATCACACCCAAATTATAAACTATTGAGAAGAATATTAGTAAAAATGACCCCGTAAACTTAAATTTAAGAAAATAAATAGTAAAATAGGAGACTATAAAATTTTCAAATTTTAAGCATAATAACTGCTAATTACCGAAAAGGCAAAAAGTGTAATATAATAACTAAAAAATTATTAGAGACAGATTATATATATACTAAAAATTTTAGAATGACCAAAATAATATTTAGGAATGTTCACGTGCACCCTACATGTATTTACGTGTAGATAAAAATACGCGTAATTAGTGAAATAGGCTGAAAATTAAGTAAATCATTAAAGAAAAATACAAAATAATTATAGAAAAATCAGAAAAAATCAGAAGAGGATAAGCTGATGCAAGATCAGGTCGTGGTCAGAAAAAGAAAAATTGACCAATAAAAATTGAACAACTTAAAAGCCAAAAATCAAGAAAATTGGACAAAATCTTGTCAAATTAATGCATAATAATTACAAAAATCGTCTATAAATAGCAAGAAAAATTCAGAAGCTCATTTGGATAGATACAAATCATAGAAAATTAGAGAGAGTTGAAAATTCGAGAGAAAATTCAGAAAATAAAAAAAAATAAGAAAAACTGTGCAGTTAGGGGTTTTAAAGGGAACCCACACCAAACGAGGGGTTGGGAGTGGACGGCCACCACCACCACACGGTGGTGGCAGCGCCCAGGCTGGCCGATAAGGCCACGGCGGCCCGCGGTGGCCGGAGCCACCTGAACCGGTGAGTCCAAATTCCAGCCCGATTCTTGTATAATTTTGTAAAATTAGTTATTTTGCCCAGAAAATTATGAAACTTGTTATTCTGAGGTTTTATTGTATGTAGATTTAGGGAAAAATGTTGATTTAGTTTAGCTATGTCTGGAAATATAGGGTCCTTAACAAATTGTTCAAAACCGAGCATGATTAAACCGGAAATTAAATAGGCTTAGGGATGTAGTTTGGGGCTCAAAATTTTTCTGTAGGATGCTCATGTGACATAGAACAGTGCTATGAAGCCATTTTTTTAAAATTAATTTTCGAAATTTTTAAGTTAATTTTTAGCCCTAAAATGATGGAAAAATTGGGTAATTTGGAGTTAATTATGTGATTAGGATGTTAATTACTGATTTGGATCTTAATTAGATGTTTAAGGAAGTTAATCTCTGCAGTGGAACCCTAATCCTAGCATTTAGGTACTAAGTATAGTTAATTAAGGAAATTAGGTAAGTAATATAAGAAATTAGTAATATGTGAAATTGTAAATTAATAAATATTGAAATATTAAGGTTATTTAGATAATATTAGAGTAAAAATCAGAATAATATTAAATCTGAATTAAGATTGAATTTTAGGTAATTATATAAAAAAGTAAGATTTTCTCACATCGGGGATAAATCCGATACCCTAATTAGGACTAGCGTGTACCAAATAGCTTAGAATACTAAATTAAGACCCAATAGGATATTTGGAAACTCGAGCTTAATGTAATTAATTTCACATTAGGATTCGAGCATGTTTAGGATTTAAAAATCGAACCAAAACCTAATTTGGAAATTGATGCGGAAACCGAGACCGAACCCAAACCTAAACCTAAACCTAGAATAATTATAAAAGACTTAATACCTAGATAATTAGGCATATTAAACCGTAAACAAAACCTAACAATAAGCATTATAGGATAAAACGAACCTATAACAGTTATATGAAAAGCTGAAACCACGTTCGTGTTATAGGGATAACCGGCGATAGCCTGAGCAGATTGGACCTCGAGTGAGCGAGCGAGGAGTCGAGGTAAGTTGGGATTAATACGATGCTGTATTTTTGGAGGCTTAAGATTATGCTTGTTTGTGCTTGTTAGATAGTTGAATGTGTGCATGTGCTTGATTATGGGTGATGCTATGATTCTGTTTGTTGCTTTGGCACATGTTGTATGAATTGTATGTAATGATTGATCACCCTAAACTGGACTTAATTAAATATACGACCAGTAATCATAATCGAACATGCATGACAACCCGTTAGGGGATTTAGGACTCTCCGGCCAAATACCGACCCCTTTGGAAAGGATAGCGCAGGATTGCAAAATGGTCCCTTCTTCATCCTCAGTCGAACTAAGTGATAGGAGAAGAGGTCGCGGCGGGGGTGAAGACAGTGGTTCGAAGGTAGTCGCGGGAGGAGCAAGGTCTCCATTACACAAGCCTGGGTTTGGTCGTGAGCTGTTGCATTAACGGTAACTCCTCAACCCGGATTAGAGCGGGCGCAATTTCTCTAATCTCACGACGGGCCGGACAACGTCGTGCGATGGCATTTGCTTGCACATGCATTGCACTTAATAAGTGATTGAAAACCTTGTTGTGTGTATGGTATAGTTTTAAGTCCTCCGTTCCTACTTATTGAGCTGTGGTTGCTCACATCCCTATAGACGTCGTGCAGGTGCTGGCTAAGAAGCGGCAACCAATTACTCAGAAGCTAGCAACTGCTGGATCCTGGGGAGTGAGGAAAAACATCGAAGAATAAACACATATTTTAAGGTCTAAGTTTTTACTTTAGAATTATTTTTCATTTCCGAATGATGTAATAACTAGGAGATATATTATAAAGGAATATTGAAAACTTTAACTGCCGTAACTGAATTATAGCAATTATATATATATTTCCTCACTTTCTTAGGTAAATGATTTGTTTAAATTACAAATTGTTTACTTCAAAGCGGGTTAGTCGTGGACGCCTTGTGTAGATCAGGTTTAAGATAGCAGTTGTAAGGCCAACTTCTATCTTAAGATGGTTTACACGGCGGGGGCTGTTACGACTCTGCTGTTTCGGGGCGTGACAGCCCTTGCTCTGTGTCAGCTTAGGATTACGCATAAATTGAGTTAAGAAGACCATTTGCTAAAGCTGAGTTAAAGTTATGAGCTTAAAGACTAATGCCGAATAGTAGAATAGGAAAGGGCTCCAACTTGTGCAATGTACTTTGTACTTTCTATTGTGACAGCTTATAATTGAGGCTAGTATGTTGGTCCTTATGCCTTGTCAAAGTTGCTCTTCAAATGTTTGTTTATTTTTTTCATTTTCTTTCTTTGTTGTTTTGTTGATCTTTCTACTTATGCTTGTCTCGATTGTTACAAAGTGCTCAAGATCAAGTACTCTTGGATTGCAGGGAGCTTACATAAGCGCAAGCTCAATCAAACCATAAGGAGCTCGCATAGGTGCACACTCAATCTTGACTTTTAACGTACTCAAAGATCTAAGCCTTAGTCATTTTTACGCAACTATTGAGGTGATCAATGTGACTGTTGGAGTGATCTAAGACCTTAAAAGTCGTGTGCAATTAATGCTTGCATGTACTTGTGCCTTACTAACAATCTACCTTCCTATGCTAAATCTAACCGCTGGTTTAGGGATCATGACAAATGGTCATTCAAGGCAACGGTTGTCAAAGCAACGCTTCACTTGGCCCCGTAACACTATATAGGGGCCTAAGGTAAATCATTTTTCACCCTTTGGTTATCACATTACCAAAATCGCTCCAAAGCATTTCTTGCTACATTGACATCTCTCATTTCTCACTTTCCTTCTATTTTCTTTATTTTCTTTCCACTTCTTGGAGATGGTTAGTGATAAGCTCTAAATTAGATATATTTTATTTAGAGATTTTTCATGATTTTCCCTTCAAATTTGAGTTTATTTTTAGATAATGATACTTTATTAAGTGAAATATTGATTTTTAGGTTTTAGAATAATATTCGCAAGAAAGCAAAAAGATAGAAACAAGTTTCACTCAATTCGGAGCTAAAATGAGTAAGTTATGAAAGTTTAAGTATTATTATAATCGAACGACATGACTATATTGTTTTCATGCGAATTTTTGAGCTAATTTTCAAATATCATAGCCAGTGACACGACTAAAGGACATGACCATATCTTCGATCGTGTCAATTGTTCAAACTTTATTATTTTCATTTTCTATATAAAGCTTCTTTAGGGTTTTTTATAGACTTATTAAACAACTTTTGGAGAGTTTTTCAAGCCAAAAACACTCGAGAGAGTAAGACAAAAAAAAAAAGACTTCAAGATTCAATCTTTATTAGATTTTCATTTTTTTTCTTCTATTTTTCTCTATTCTTTTATTTTAGATTGTTACTTTATAATGTGTAGAGAGTAAATCTTTGTTATTTAGGTCTTATGAAATCTAGATCTACTTATAGGACATGGATTTTTATTAAAATTTAATTAATTCTTTATTCTTTTATTGATTTAACTGTGTATGCTTCAGGATTTAGATTTTTATTTCCATTGGTAGTGATCTAGAACTTGATATTTTATAAGAAAATCAAAAGAATTCTTATAAAATTATATCTAAGCATAGTTGATAGAGACTATTGCAAGATTAGAGATAATTTGTAATATCTTTTTGGAATTTTGAATTATAGTATAAAGAATTCGTTGTGTAATAATACAATCTTAGATTATACTATTGAAAAGAGATTCTAATAGGTAATTTTCATATTAGGGTTAATTGGCTTGAGAAAAGTGATTAACTTTAATAAAGAATTCGTCTGGTCAAGAATGATTAAAAAATAAATTAAATTATCTTTAAAGAAAATCATATGTTAGATCTAGGGGAAGTAAAGATCTAGATATGATTTGCGAATCTTGAAATAGTTTATAATTTTATTACTTTCTTACTTTAGTTCTTCAATAATTTTTAATTAGTTATTAATTTATTAGCTGCTACAATTTAATTTAGGTTATTTTCTTGAAATTTAATTTGTCCATTAGACAATAGAGATCTAGTAAATATTAGTAATTAAAATCCTTAAGGGAGCGATACTTGACTTAATTTGCTTACTACAAATTTAATAGGTGAGCTTGCCTGACATCAGCTAGCTAGTAGCTCAAGGGAAACCGTTTCGAAGGTGAGGCAAGCATAAGCTTCGACCAAAGGTAATAGGTTGCACTAAGAATAGATAAGATCAGCTATATCGGGATGGGTCTAAGCTTATAGAAAGCTTAAAAGGAAAGGTGATGAATATACATAACAAAAGAAAACAAGTAGCTTCCCAAGAACAATCCCATGGATATAACATATTAAGGAACCTTTGTAAGCTCATAAACCAACTCGATATGACACACAAGTAAGTCGATGAGGTCACTTGTCACCTAACCTTGCTTAAGGGTTAAAATAAGAGTAAAGAAAGTAAGCACAAATAGCTTATGAAAGGAATAACTTAGTATATTCAATAAAAAAATATGGTAAGATCCTATGCAGCTACAATGTAGAAGAGTATTTATACTTGTGATTCTAGAGCAACCTACTAAAAAAGGAAAAGACTAAAAGAGTATTATCTAAACAAAGTAAAATACAAGAAATGGATAAGGGTATAAAAGAACAATTGAATAGTAGAAACTTTTGTTGTAGATTTTGTCGTGTAGATGGCAAGGATATGTGGTTAGTAGTTACTAGATGGGCTTCTATAGAAGTAAACAAAAAGGTACGGTCAAGTTCTGATGATGCTGAGTAAAATTGCAGATTCTTTCGAGATGAATTTAGCTTAGACATGTTCTAGGCAATGTCACGCCTCGAAGTAGCAGAGTCGTAATAGCCTTGCCGTATAAACCATTCTAAGATAGAAGTTGGCCTTACAACTGCTATCCTAGATCTAATCTACACAAGATCTAATCTACACAAGGCGTTCATGACTAATCCACTTTGAAGTAAACAGTTGGTAATTTAAATAAATTATTTACCTAAGAAAGTGAGAAAATATATATATATATATATACTAAAATTTAGTTATTACAATTAACATTTATAATATTTCTCCGTAATATATTTTTTAGTTATTACATTATTCAAAAATGAAAAATTCTAAAATAAAAGCTTAGACCTTAAAAATATATATTTATTCTTCAAATGTTTTTCCTTACTCCCCAGGATCTAGTAATTACTAGCTTTAGAGTAATTGTAAGCCGCTTCTTAGTCAGCACTTGCACGACTCTATAGGGATGTGAGCAACCACAGCTTAGTAAGTTAGGATGGAGGACTTAAAACTATACCATAAACATAATAAGGTTATCAACTAACTTATTAGGTGCAATGCATGTTCAAGCAAATGCCATCGCACGACGTTGTTTGGCCCGTTGTGAGATTAGAGAAATTGTGCCCACTCTAATCCGGGTTGAGGAGTTGTCGTTAATGTAATAGCTCACGACTAAACCCAGGCTTGTGTAATGAAGACACTGCTCCTCCCGCAACTACCTTCAAACCATTGACTTCACCCTCGCCGTGACCTCCTCTCTTGTCACTTAATTTGACTAAGGATGAAGAAGGGACTCTTATGCAATCCTACACTATCCCTTTCGAAGGGGTCGGTATTTAGCCGGAGAATCCTAGGTTTCCCCTAATGGGTTGCCATACAGGTCCAATTATGATTATAAGTTGTATATTTGATTAGGTCCAGTTTATGGTGATCAATCATTTCATACAAATTACACAATATAAGCTAGAACAACAAACAGAATCATAGCATCACTCAAAATCAAGCACATGTACACAATAAACTATCTAACAAGCACAACTAAGCATAAACTCAAGCCTCCAAAATACAACATCATATTAATCCCAACTTACCTTGACTCCTCGCTCACTCACTCGAGGTTCGACTCGCTCAAGCCATCGCCGATCATCCCTATAACACAAACGTGATTTCAATTTTTCATATAACTATTATAAGTTCGTTTTATCCTATAACACTTATTGTTATGATTTGTTTAGGGTTTAATATACCTAATTATTTAAGTCTTAAGTCTTTTACAATTATTTTAGGTTTGGGGTTAGGTTCGAGTTCGGTTTCCGCATCGATTTCTAAATTAGGTTCTAGTTCGATTTCTAAGTACTATTTTATACTCAAACCCTATAAATTCATTTTAACTCATAATATGAAATTAATCACATTACTTCCAGATATCCTAAATACCATCATTATCCTTAGTCAGTATTTTATTCCACCCAATATACTTAAATCTTTATTAGTGTACCAAATTTACTCCTAATGTGAGAAATTTTTTACATTTTTCATATAATTAAATAAATTTAAGTTTTCTATCAATTTTATTATATATCTCTATTATTTATATAATATCAATTTTTATCATAATATTTTCTATTTATTATATTTTCAATAATTACATATTATGTATTATCACCTATTATATATATAATACACATTTAATATTTTTATCATCCTAATTATCATCTCCCAACATCAATTATCATTTCAAAGTGTCTAAATTCATCCTAAATCAGATTTTACACCTAATTACTCTAATTTACAAAATTAACTTAAAATTTACTATTTTTCCCTATTACTCATTTACTACATAATTAACCTAATAATTACATCTAACATCCTAAATACTACAAGTATCATACTTCATCAGATTTCAACATCCTAAAATATATAATTATTCACTAAATCAGTAATTAGCCATTTAATTACTTAATTAACCCTAAATTACCCATTTTATGCCTCATTTTAAGGCCTAAAAATTATGTAAAATTTTTGAAAATTAATTTTTGAAAACGGGCTTCATAGCAATGTTCTATATCATCTAAGTAGCCTATACAAAAATTTTGGATTCAAAACTATACTCCTAAGGTCATTTATTTCTAAACCGAAACATGCTCGATTTTGTATAATTTCTTAAGGACCATATATCACGGGATATATTTTCATCAAAATAATATTTTTCCTAAAAATTACATACAAAAATGTTCTAGAATAACAAAATTCATAATTTTTTAAGAATATTTATTATTTTTTACAAAATTACACAAAATCAGGCTAGAAATCGAACTCACAGGTCTGAGTGACTCTGGCCACCGCCAGCCACCGTGGCCTTGTCGGCTGGTCTAGGCATTGTCACCACCGTGTGGTGGTGGTGGTGGCCATCCACTCCCAGCTGCTCGTCTGGTGTTGGTTCCCCTTTATGGCTCTGATTGCACAGTTTTTCTTATTTTTTTTTTCTTAACCCTAATTTTTCTCTCATTTTCGCCTCTCCCTATTTTTTTCACTCTCCAAACTGACCAAATGAGCTTCTAAAATTTTCTTGCTATTTATAGAGCTTTAAGAAAATTATTGTACATTAATTTGATTAGACAACTACCTTATTTCTTCTTTTTTCCACTTTCTATTTGTTGCATTTTAATTGGTTGATTTTGTTTCTTCAATTTTAGATTGCCACGCCTCATTTCTGGATTTTTAATCATTTTTCCTGATTTTTCCTTAATTAATTATGAATTTTTTTAATCATTTAGTATTATTTTAGTACATTTCACGAATTTTAAGTAATTACGTGTATTTCTACCTACATGTAAATTCATATATAGTACAAATAAATATTTCTAAATATTATTTAGGTCATTTTATGATTTTTAGTATACATATAATTTATATCTAGCGATTCATTAATTATCGGAATACATTTTACGTATTTTCGATAAATAACGAGTTATGTACTTAAAATTTGGAATTTTTATATTCTTTTATTTTATTGCTTATTTTCTTAAATTCAAATTTACGAGATCATTTTTACTAATATTTCTGACTTTACTTTATAATTTATACTCGAATCTTTTAACCGATCGAAACCCTAAGTGACTAGTTGTAGGGCTTATAGGCAGCTTGGAAACAGATCGAGCAAGCTGCTGGTTAGGTAAGCTGAGCTGTCATCTGAGTGCTCTTTAGGTCAACATTTAGAGGCAATCGATAAACATGGGAGAGTTTGGCTCGGATATGGTAGTAGGTCAACAGTTCAGAGCAACTTAGACTCTTTAAGTGTAGGCTGGAACGAGAGAATACGCTAGGCCATACTTTTAAGCCTTTAAGCTTGAGTTAGAGTTAGAGGTTTAGTGGCTTGATTCCTATCATCCCATCTCGGCTTATTGGGATTTGGGATCAAATCCACTTAGTCCTCACTCTGTTCTTCTTTTAGTTGGTAGGGATTGAGGTCGACAATATTGAATACGTCAGACATTTTGACGTCTCCTAACAGCTCTAACTAGTATGCATTGTCATTTATCTTTTGGAGTATCTTCAAGGGTCCTTCAACTTAGGCAAATAATTTGTTCTTCCTCTTATTAAGAAATCTCTCTTTGCTTAAGTGCAATCATACTTAATCATCGGGTTGAAATTGTTTGGTCTTCCTTCCTTTATCTTTCTCTTTTAGTTCTTGGGTAGCTTAGTTAATGTGCTAAGCAAGGCACTAGGAGATCTGTTGGAGGGATTGAGCATGGATTCTCGCTTTTAGATCTTATTAGTTAGGTGATGGCATTGGGGTGTGATCAAGAGGAAGCTCGCAGTTACAACTATAGACAACCTTGAATGGTGCATGCCTTGTGGTGGCATATGTGAAACCCAATAGATTAGCAATTAGGACATTAGTATATAAATTTTAAGCCGATCGTAAAGGTTCCTTGTTTAGCTTCGAGATTGGCTATGAAGCTGTAGGAACTACCCCTATGAAATCCCATTGATGTAGATTTTTGAAATAGGAAAAAGAAGTATCGATATAATTGTAAACTAAATACAATTGTGCTAATAGTTAAACATCGAATATGTTAGGTTCTAGTTTTGATAATTACGAATCTCTTAGAGGTGAATAATTTTGTTAATAAAGTTGATGAAATGACATGAAGTAATATCTCAAAATAGTGTAGGTTTCTTAAACAAATTTAATATGTAAAAGACACATATAAACACACATACACTTGTAAATAAACGTAAAATCTAAATATATACAAACTATAAAGTAATTGTTGAATGACTAGTAAAGTGCCAACATACAAAGGGTCTTCCTATGGAATGTTACAATGCAAGGGCCTGACAAAAGCAAAATACATGTAAATTGAAATTTAGTAGATGTCATATTCAAATAAACAGGTTTTAAGCATGTAGTTTTATGGTACTCGAGAGAAGAAGTTCGATAAAGCTTGACATATGCAATGAGGTTAAAAAAAAGCATAATATATAATAAAAATAATAGTAGTAATTGTAGTAATAATAGTAATAACAATAATAATAATAATAATCATCATCATCATAATAATTTAGTTAAATTGACCCCATAAGCTTGGATTTTGAAATAATAATAATAAATTAGTAGAATGACATGGAGTTAATACTTAAAGAGTATGAATATAAATCAAATAAGCATAGTAGGATATACACCCATAATCTCTAAAAAAATATCTCATGTATACCTATATTCCTATGTTAAAGCTAGCCAAATAATAAAAGGATAAAGGAGTAAATAAATAAATAAAATGATGGAAAGGAATCTAATGTAGTGTATTGGACGTAGCAAACCAATAAAGTAAAGCAGGGAAATATAATCTAAACACTTGACACCTAATGAAGTTTATAAATTAAGAAGCAACAGATGTTGGGATCTTGTAACTAATCCTTGCTGACCTAGACTTCCACATGAACACTTGCTCTTTCATTTCAATCATTTTCATACATTTAGAGAACATAGTAAGTTTACAGGGGGGTAAAGAAAGAAAGAAATTAGAGGATTAAAAGGGAAAATAGGGAAAATTTAGAGGATATTCTCGTTGTATGTGATTTGAGTACTAAACCAAGACTTGACACAAGATCTCCACTATTCCATGACAAAATACTGCCTGTAAGGAGCTTCCAAGAAGCTCTTATTATCAGTCGATAGCCGGAAAATTGTCCATAGGTGAGTTTCTTCTTGTAATCTAATTTCCAACTAATTTCTAAGAATATTAATTATGTTGAAAAATTTTAAGGAAAATTTTTCTTAAGTTATTTTGTGTGTGGAATCATAGAAAAATGTTATTTCAATGAAATTTAATTGTTTTATATAATTCCCATAAGGAATCGCTAAAGCTAAGCAAATTTCAAAGATATTTTCAAACATCCTAACAATGTAATTTCTACTTTAAAATTATTCTATAACTTATTTAAAATGCATCTACTATTGCTATGTGAAGAGTTTTAGTCAAAGCTGTTTTCAAGCCCTTTGTTAATTTTTTAGCTCATAAAACGTGTTAAAATTGGACTTTTATGCCTTTAATTGTGTTTTCTTTAAAAATATCACTTAGAATCTAATCTTGATTGATTTGGGGTTAATATGGTGATGGATGATGATATGGGGTAATTTTGGCTAGTACCAATTGCAAATTTCAAGTATAATGAAGAATAGTAAAGAAATTCTTAAGTATGTAACTTTCTGTGTTTACATGATTAAGAGGTTAAATGAAGGTTGTGGAGTATTGGAGCAATTTAGGAATGAACGAGCTGTAAATGAAGTTTCCTTAACTAGAATTGAAAGGCAATATAAGAAAATCAAGTCAATAAAAGGAGTTTAATTGAATTTAGAGGATACTTAAGAGGATTTAGGATGAATATCATACTAAGAATAAGCTTAGAAGTTAAGTCGGAAGAAAACCTTTATGTGCGTTGTCTTAAAAATTATGAAGTGAACCAATCTTAGAGGGTGCTTGGGTGAAAATATGCGAATGTGAACATTTAGAAGCTACCTTAAAGGGTATTTTGTGAGAAGTTTGGAGTACTTATCAAATTAAGAGGGTAATTCAGAAGTTTGTTCTATCATAAATCTTGGCAACTTGGCTCAGATGATGACTTAGAAGCTTCTTAGTTTGAAAATCCCATGAATGGTTTAACTCAAAACGTAGCTTAAAGGGTACTAAAGGGATTCTTGAAGGGAGATAAGTTTGACAACTATGTTTAGCAAGCAACTGAGTTCTAAGTAAGTATGATTAGTGCTTCACCGTACTTTGAAGTATTACTTAAGAATACTTGGAGGCTTTAGTATGTATCTTGCTTATGATTGTAAGTTAGTGGCCTGTATATGTGTAGTGTGTGTGCTTGAATATTATATTGCTATTATGGAGTGCTGGACTGTATGTATTAGTTGCTTATGATATTACTTGAATTGTCTAAAATTGTTTGATCACCTCAAAAGTAATCTAACTAAAACTCAACCTAACTTCTAACTAGACATGCATCGTAACCCACTAAGGGTAATGACTAAGATTCTTGGGCCAAACACAGACCCTTCAATGAGGATAGCTAAAATGGTTTTCTCTCTACCCTTAATTAAACTAAGTGATAAGAGAAAAGGCTACAGTAAGGTTGAGGATCGTAGTTCGAAGTGAAGTCTCGAGCGAAGCATATTCGCTATTGCATAAGACCCAATTTGGTTTCAATTTGTATGTGAGACGTCAAAATCCTTAACCCGAATTAGAGAGGATACAATTTTTCTAATCTCATGACAAACCAAATAATGTTGTGTGATAACATTTGCTTGTACATACATAGCATTTAACTAAACTTACTTGAAAACCTTGGTTGCTTTGTGTCAGATATGTGCTATTGTCTCCATTTCACTTACTAAGCAAGTTGTCACTCATTCTCTTATAATTGTCTTATAAGTTCTCCAGTAGATTCACCAAGGCTACTCCAAGTTCTCAAAGATTAGAGAACAAGGTTGGAGAGTGACATTCAAGACTAAGTAGCTGAATTCTTATTTATTTATTGTTTTTATTGACTTATAGGGAAACTAATAGGGTCTCCACTAATGACTCTTTAGTTTTCAACTATTGATATTGCATGCTTTGTAAACTCGTGAACTTTTATAAATCCTTTACTAATGCTTTATTTTCTCATATCAATTAAATTCTTAGAACTTTTTGTTAAAATTGAGATTTTGTACTCTATATGATTTATAAAACTTGAGTTTCTTGGTCATTTGAGCCACATAAGTATTTTCATAAGCTATTTTGAAAAGTTACACCACAAATTGATATCTATTAGACTCATAATTAAATGGCTCAAAGAGGTGGAGTGGTAAACGTGTTATGTAAGCTATACCTACATTAGCGGCTAAAGTGGCTAGCTTCTAATTTATGTTAGTTTATACAATGGAACTGTTACTACTCCTTGGTTTAGGGTGTGACAGTATGTATTGTCCAGTTATAAGCAAATTTTATAATGGGTAGGCAAACATCCCAATCAATTAAGTTCTTTCTTACTATAGCTTAGGGCAATGAACCAAAGGTACAGTTGGCAAGAGATGCTAAAAAGTAACTTCGTTCCTATCTAACGCTGAAGAGTTTACTAGAAATGGCTCAGGAATTTTGGGTCGCAATTTGATGCCACACACTTCAGTACTCTATGCAAGCAAACAATTTCTTACAAAAACAAAGAAGTAATAGCCAAAGCGTCTTTAGTTTTAGTGCAAGGCATAAAGTGTACCACCTTACTGAATCTTTCTACGATGACCATTACTGAATCTTTACCTCAAGTAGTTTAGGGTAAATTGAAGATAAGGTCCATGGTCAAATCAACCTATGGTTTTGTTGGGATGAGTAGATGCATCACTCTCCCATATTCAACTCATCTATTTACCTTCTTGTAGGTTACACAACTTTTGACCATACGGTATACATCCCGCCTCATCTTAGGCCAATAGAACTTTGCATTCAATAACTCAAACGTCCTTTTCTCTCCAAAGTGCTTTGAAAGTCCTTTACTATGAGTTTCTCCAACTAGTAGCTGTCTTACAAAACATATTGGCAAGTACAATTTTCCTCTTCAAAATAAATATCCATCCTCCACATGATATTCATCCATTGTTCTTCCTTCTTCACATCGCCCAAATATGGGAGCAAAATAGAGGTCTTGAAGATATTGCTCTTTAATGCTTACAAACCCTAAAAACTTGGTTTACAGTTCAATAAGAAGTATATGTCTTCTTAACAGAGCATCGACAACTACATTAGTTTTGCCTTGTTTGTACTTAATCACAAAAATTGAACCCTTCCAAAAATTCAACCCATTGAGTTTGTCTCTTTGAAAGCTTAGTTTGAAATATAAGATATCTTATAGACTCATGATCTGTGTAAATGACAAACTCCCTTGGTAGTAAATTGTACTACCATACATGACAAGCTTGAATAAGGGCCAAGAGTTCCTTATCAAATATGGAGTAGTTTAGCTGTACTCTTTGAGATTCACACAATTATAGGCAACAGGTTTGCCTTTTGCATTAGCATAGCTCTGATGTTGACTCTTAATGCATCACACTCAAGCTTAAACACTTTCTCAAAATCAAGTAGGGTTAACATATGTATAAAGGTTAATTTCTCCTTCACCTCAACAAAGCTTCTCTCCTCTTGCCTCCCTAGTTATACTTGATATTCTTTTTTATTAACTCGATAAGGGGTGCAACTATTGTGCTGAAGCCTTTAATGAACTGTCAGTAGAAGGATGATACTCTATGAAAACTTCTTACATTGGTACAAGTGGTTGGGGTAGGCCATTCAATAATAGCTCATATCTTCTCATTGTCAACTTGTAGGCCACCTCCACTTATAACATATCTAAAGAAGATCACTTCTTCCTAGCAGAAATAACACTTCTTCAAATTCCCAAAGAGCTTTTCAACTCAGAGCACGTCAAACACAGCTTAGAGATGATCAGCATAACCGGTAGGTTAGCACTATATACAAAGATGTCATCAAATTAGACCATAATGCACTTTATGATTAGATTTTTTAGCACATGATTCATTAACCTCATGAAAGTGCTTGGAGCGTTTGACAAACCAAAAGACATCACCACTTCATATAAATCATGTCGGGTTTTAAATGTAGTCTTCCATTCATTTCCTTACCTCATACGAATCTAGTGGAAGCTTGACTTTAGATTAATCTTGTTGAATACTCTAACACCACTCAATTCATTTAACATATGATCTAGCCTCAAAACGAGGTACCTATACTTAATCGTAGTCTTGTTGATAGATCTACTGTCCATACACATTCGCCAAGTACCATCCTTCTTCAGTACAAGTAATGCCAGCATAGCACAAAGGTTGAGACTCTCCCTTACATATTCCTTTTTTAATAGTTCGTTGACTTGTCTCTAGAGCTTGGTTGCTTGCTTTAGATTCATTCCATAAGCAGGGTTGTACGGCAAGGTAGTACTAGGTATCAAGTCAATGCAGTGTTTAATTCCTTAAAAAGGGAGCAATCCTTCTAGCAATTGCTCGGGGAACATGTCAACATATTCGTCAAATAGTTCTCAGACCTCCTTAGGTCGCTCGGCTCATTCCTTCAATTCCAACAATCTTTCAATCAACAGAATTGTTGGCACATCAACCTTAGTGGCTTCTTGAAGCTAAAATCGGCTCAGAACTAGTGTCTTCTTGGTCCCTTAGGCTAATTTGGTTTATGACTTGCTCACTTGGTTTAGGGTCATGGGGTTTAAGGTAATCTTCTTTTCATCCTTCTTAAATGTGTACGTATTCCTAAACCTATCATGAATGATTCATCGGTCAAATAACCAAGGATGACTTAACAACACATGTGACGTACACATGGGTAGCATGTTATGGAGAATTTCATCAGAATAGTTTCCAATAAAAATCAACAGCCACACTTGCTGTGTAACATGTAGTGCTCCCTTTTCATTTAACCAATGTAGTTTATAAGGTCTTGGGTATGATATAGTCAACAACTTAGGTTTTCAAACTAAGTCAAGAAAAGCAACATTAGTATAGCTCCTACTACCTACAATAAGTGTACAAACCTAATAATTCATTTTGCAAGTGATATAAAACAAGTTTTCTCATTACTTAATAGAATGCCGACCACTGGTCCTCTCACCTACATGGACCTCTAAGACTTTCAATCACTTGCCCGAAGAGTTCTCTCTCGTCAACCTATCGAGGACAAAAACAGTACACAATAGAATGGTTGCTAAACTCCTTGAGAGCTTTAGGTGGGTATACCCTACTCTGCTCTAACCCTTGTGCCGATGTTGACTTCTCTCTTGCCAAGAACTCTTTGTCCAGTGATGAGGACCCGAGCCCTTACACCAAGTCCTGCTCAGACCTTCAACTACTGAGAGTTTCCTATTGAGTGCCTAAACATAGGCTCCTATTAGCTGAGTACTTCTCTTTTGGCCTGCTACTAATACTTATGGTATTCCTTACTCGTCTTGACAACTTGGTGCCACTACATCATGATCTAGCTTAACTACTGGGCCCAAAGATTCCTTTGTATAAGACCTTAGACGAGCTGTCCCCTGTCTTTTTTACCTATTATTGTACTATTTTTCCTTTTGTCATTTATCCTATTTACCCTTTTTTGTATATATTAGGAATCCCCTTTTTATGTATGCCTTTTTGTAATTTTCTTTATTTGTAATATTGTCCTATGGACTTACTATAAATAGTCCCTTCTCCTTGTAGCCGGAATCATCAGACTTTCCTTACAGATATTGAATATACTTGGTCTTTATGAGATGTTCCTCTCCAAGTCCATTTCCTTACACTCTTATCGGGTCTTACCGAATAACTTAAGATTAGTGGTGAATAGACCTTGGCATTAGCTTTTACATTACATCAAGTGAAGTGCTAAGTCATGTTATGTTCGTAGGTGAGTCATATCCTCCGAGTAGCTTCACATCAGCTATTACATTCAGTTGCTAACCTTACTATTCTATTTTCTTCGATACTTTGGAGGACCCATTAGTTCTAATCTCCTATGGTAAGTTCTAGTGATAACTGAGCCCTTAAGCACATCATATAATTCCTGGTATCAAAGCTTGAGATTGCGACTGAGAGCTGTGATGTGATAGTTCTTATTAGTTTGTTGTTTGATATACTTTATTTTCATTTAGAAGAACAGAGCTAGTTTGCAATTCACTGTTTGCTTAGTATTTTCTATGGGTGTAAGAGTTTCTTGTGTGAAGAGTATTTTCTAAAGCTTTGTTTTGAGAATGTTGAATCCTAATGTTTAGGGAGAGAATGACAATGCCAAGAGTGATGCTCATGGTTGTAGTTGTGTTACCCAACAAACACTACGTACTATTGATGAGCAGATACAGGACCTTATCGCTATTGTGGCCAATCTAGTTGTCTCGGTATAAAGGGTCTTAGAGATTGGGCCGCTAGAGAGAGTTGTCATTAAACAGGGTTGAGAAATGGGAGATAGGCTGAGACGATAGATGAATGAGCAACAAGCTCCCAAACCCATTCCTATGAACTAATCACCACCCTATTGTGCCGATAGAGTTACAAAAAGGAGACTGTAGTTGGATGAAGTCGAGGAGTATGAGGAAGAGGAACAATATGTTGGTATAGACGAATGTGAGCTTAAAGCTACTAAGGGAGCCGAGCATCTCAAAGTATAGATTTCGAGTTTTAATAGGTCTAGTAGTGTTGATGACTACCTAGACTAGGAGGAGAAGATTGAAAAGATCTTTGACTTTTATGATTATGAAGATGTTGTTCATATTAGAGTGGTTGCATTGAAATTTTTTGGATATATAGCAATGTGGCGGAAGAAGTTGCAAAATGTTCGCCTAAGAGCTAGACAAGAAGTCTAAACATGGAATGAGATGAAAAGAGTCCTAAGAAGTAGGTTCATTCCTAAACACTATGAGCATGACACTTTTTGACAACTCTAAGACTTGAAGCAAGGTAGTAGATCAATAAACAACTATGTTCGAGAGTTTCAATTGCTCATGATCAAATGCAATGTTAATGAGCCCGAGACAAGAACTATAATACAATTCATTTCTAGCCTAAGAACTGAGATTAGTAACATAGTAGGGCTACAAGGTCTTGCGACATTAGATGAAACCATCAAAGTTTCATAGAGAGTTGAAAGGCAGAGGCAGAATTAGATTTTCCAAATGTTGAGTATCTGACTAGCGTTACCGAACAGAAGTGACAGGCTGAGTCGACCTGGAAATGATTGATTACCAAATAGTATCAAGGTAAACCACCGAGGACAAGCGTTGAGCTGAACTAAAGAGAGCCGAGGTAAAGGAAAGGCCGAGGAGACTAAGGTCTAAAGAGACTAAGGTCAGAGCTCAGGAAGGAAGACTTGAGAGATCAAATGCTTTAAATGTCTCAGTTATTGATATGTAATTAGTCAATGTCCAAACCGACGTGTTATGATGATCAAGAGAGATAGGCTTTCCTGTGAAATAAAGAGTATTAGTGAGGGAGAGGAAGAAGTGGAAGTTGACCAGATGCCATAAGAGTTCCAAGAAGACCCTGATGCCTTAATAGCTCCTAAAGCCGGAGTCGAGTACTATTTTGTCGTTCAATGATCTCTTAATACTTTTGTAGTCGACGAGAATTAGTAGAGGGAGAACCTCTTCCATAAGAACTACTAAGTGAATGGCAAGCTATGCGCCTTGATCATTGATGGAGGAAATTGTACCAATGTCTAACATAAGGGGTAGTTAAGGCCATGAAATTACTGACCCTTTAACACCCTAAGCCATATAAGATTCACTAGTTAGACAAGAAAGGAGGTTTTACCCATTACTGAGCAGGTTAAAGTACTGATTACCATTGGTGATCGATATTAGGACGAAGTGTTGTGTGACGTCCTTCCTATATGTGCCTTATATATCTTATTTGGCTGACTCTAGCCATTTGACTTGAGAGTATTACACGATGAGTATAAGAACACCTATATGTTCTAGAAGGATAAGAAGAAGGTTATACTGACCCCCATGAGTCCCAAGGTGGTGCAAAATTCATAAGAGAAGGTTGATAAATCACTATAGTGGAAGTCCTTAGTGATTTCCCATGCTCAATTTGGTCATGAAGTTAAAGACGAGGAGTGTATGCTCCTTTTAGTCAAGAAACTTTTGGAGTTGAGAGAAGCCGAGAGCTTACCTGCCAAAGTGCAGATATTATTACAAGAATATGCCGACCTATTTCCTGCTGAGAAGCTGAAAGACTTACCACCTTTAAGAGGCATTGAATATTGCATTGACCTTCAGTGAGGAGTTGTGCTTTCAAACTGACCTACTTATAGGCTCAATCTTAAGTAGGCGACCAAGCTGAAGAAGTAAGTGGATAAGTTAATGGATCAAGGATATGTCTGTAAGAGCATAAGCTGCTGTGCCATACCAGCCTTGCTAGTATCGAAAAAGGACAAATTGTGGAAAATGCGCATTGACAACTGAGCCATCAATAAAATTACCACTAAGTACAAATATTCAATTCCGCAACTTGATGACATGTTTGATGAGTTATATGGTGCTCGCATCTTTTCAAAGATTGACCTAAAAAGTGGCTATCATTAGAAATGAATGAGGCTTGGTGATGAATGGAAAATTGTTTTCAAAACAAAGAATGGTCTGTTTAAGTGATTGGTGATGCCATTTGGTTTGACAAATGTGCTAAGTACTTTTATACGACTCATGAATCACGTGCTAAGGGCACTTATTAGTAAATGTGTTGTGGTTTACTTCGATGACATTCTGATCTACAGTGCCGATGTCACCTCCCATATCGAGCAATTAAGATCAGTATTTGACATTCTCTATATCGAGAGGTTATTTAGCAAATTAAAGAAATGTGTGTTCTGCTAGAGCAAAGTCGTATTCCTCGGATATGTTGTATCAAAGGGAGGAGTTCGAGTGGATGATAAGAAAGTTAGAGCTATACTTGAGTGGCCTATGTCGACTAATGCTACAGAAGTTAGGAGTTTCTACGGTCTAGCTTCGTTTTATCAAAGATTCATTCGGAACTTAACTGCACCATTAACCAAATTGACCAGGAAGAATTGTGAGTTTAAGTGGTTGGAGAAAGCTAAGAAGAGTTTTGAAGACATAAAATATAAGTTAACATCGGCTTTAGTACTTGCTTAACTGAACTTGGAGAAAGTTTTTGACGTAGAATGTAATGCATCAGGAGTCGGCATTGGTGTTGTTCTTATGCAGGAACACTAATCCATTGCCTATTTCAGCAAGAAACTAAGAGGCGCTGCCTTAAATTACTCAGCATATGATAAGGAGTTCTACGCCCTTGTCCGAATTGTCTGAACACTATAGAATTAACAGCATTACCTATTGCCAAGAGAATTCATTATCTACTCAAATCATGAATCTCTCAAATACCTTCAAGGGTAACAAAAACTTTCTTAGTATCTTGCCAAATGGGTTAAGTTCTTAGAGTCTTTCTACTACATCATCTGATAGAAGTAAGGGAGCACAAATACGGTAGCTGACGTTTTTTCTTGTCATCATACCTTTATTACGACTATGCAAGCCAAGGTACTTATGTTTGGCATACTACCCCATTAGTATGAACATGGTCCATATTTTGGGCCCACAATGGCCAAGTGTAATGCTGGAATTGTAGATGGGTTCTACTTGAGCCAAGGGTTTTAGATGAAGGGCAAGCAGGTTTATGTGCTGAGTGGTTCAACTAGAGAGCTACTTGTCTGGGAAGCTTATGCTAGAGGCTTAACTAGCTATTTTGGGGAAAAGAGGATGGTTGAAATATTGAAAGGACACTTTTACTAGCCTAAGATAATGAAGGATGTATGTTGAATCCTTGAGAGGGCAAGCTGTGTAAACATACAAAACAGAGGAGAGAGCCATATAGAAAGTACATACCCCTGCTCATACTTGAGCGCTCATGGACTAACTAAAGCATAGATTTCATGCTCAGCTTTCCCCAAACACCGAGAAGACATGACTTAATCATGGTGGTGATTGATCGGTTCAATAAGTTGAGCCACTTCATTCCCTGCCATACAACTAATGATGCTTTATTTGTCGCTAACCTCTTTTTGCAAGAAATCGTGTGACTATATAGAGTGCCAAGAAGTATTGTATTTGACCATAACTCAAAGTTTACGTACTTCTTTTAGAGGACCCTGTAGAAGAAGTTTAGCATTAAACTCATGTTTAGTACTTCTTGCCACTCATAGACAGATAGCTAAATCGAAGTTGTGAATAGGATAGTAGGCAACCTCTTACCAGTAGCTGTGGGGAAGAATTTACATGACTAAGATCTATGCTTACCTATCATTGAGTTCGCTTACAATCGATCAGTTCACAGCTCGACAGGAAGGTTACCTTTTGAGGTCGTCTATGGACTTAACCTGAACTTATCCTTAGATATGGCTATTAGCTCAACCGTTTAATGGGAAAGTCAATCTAGCCTACAGTGCATTGAGGAATCCAAAAGTTGCATCAACAAGTTGTTGAACAATTGGTACATACTGTAGCTTGGTAGAAAGAGTAAGGAAGTCAAGGAAGGAAATAAGTAGTTTATAGCTCTAGAGACCTTGTTTGGGTCTACCTTAGCAAGGAGCGTTTCCCTAGGAAGAGAACTAACAAGCTTTGCCCTAGATCAGACAAACCTTTTAAGATCCTTAAGAGCATCAACGATAATGCATATGAACTTGAGTTGCTCAACGAATACGGTATATCTGCTACTTTTAATGTGGCTGACCTGACACCTTATGTGCTTAATGAAGAAGAGAGCCAAAATTTGAGGGCAAATCTTCAATAACCCAAGAGAACTAATGGAATACTGAATATTGGTCCTTCCACCCATATGCACTTCTGAGGCCTTCAATCACTAGCCCAAAGAATTCTCTCTCATCAACCTATTGAGGACAAGAAACAATACACAGTAAAATGGTAGCCGAACTCCTTGAGAGCTTTGGGTGGGTAGATCTTACTCTATTTTGACCCTTGTACCAACGCTGACTTCTCCTTTGCCAAGAACTCTTTACCTAATGATGAGGACTTAGGCCTTGCACACCAAGTCCTATTCGAACCTTTAGTTGCCAAGAGTTTCCTACTGAGTGCCTAAACATAGGCTCTTACTGGCCGAATACTTCTCTTTCGGCCTACCATTAATACTTATGATATTCCTTACTCATCTTGGAAACCTGGTGACACCACATCACGATCCAGCTCAACTACTACGTCCAAAGATTCCTTTACATGGGACCATCGATAAGCTGCCACATGTCCTTTTCACCTGATGTTGTACTATTTTCCCATTTTGTCATTTGTCCTATTTACCATTTTTCTTATATATTAGGAATCCCCCTTTTACGTATGCCTTTTTATAATTTTCTTTATTTGTAATGTTGCCCTAGGGACTTACAGTAAATAGTCCCTTCTCCTTGTAGCCAGAATCATTAGAATTTCCTTACAAATATTGACTATACTTGGTCCTTATGAGATATTCCTCTCTAAGTCCATTTCTTTACACTCTTATCTAATATTGCTGAGTAGCTCAAGATTAGTAGCAAATGGACCTTGGCATTAGCTTGCGTATTACATCAAGTAAAGTGTCAAGTCATGTTGTTTTTGTAGATGAGTCATATCCTCTAAGCAACTTTACGTCAACTACTACATTTAGTTATCAACCTTACCATTCTATTTTCTTTGATATTTTAGAGGACCTATTGTGATGGGAATTAGGCTACTGGACCATTGATCTTCAACTGAGTCCAAGGACTAAAGAGATTAGCAAGATGAATCCTCCTATTCCAACCGACTCATGCAGAGGCTGAGTATCTCCTTGCTGAACCATTCGGCCTACTAAGTTGAGTGACCGCTTGTTTCTCGTGTATCGTGTGTTAAGAAGAGAAAGGCCGAGATAATAGTCCATCCTCATTCTCTTGTACACTTAATCATTTTCTTACTCAATCGTACCCCTACCGAGATGCTGAGAGAAAGAGCTCGGACTGACTGAGCCAATCCTATTCGAACAAGCGAGATGTCTGTACTTTTTATCTGCATCTTCTAAGGCATCACTAATGCAATACAACCACATGTATAATATCATGTGTAAAATCCGTTACACCAATGATGCTTTCCTTGTATATTCATTTTTATCCCTTTGTATCTTGTACATTACTTCCTTTAGAAATATTTTTTTTTTTTGGGCAAATTGCCCTAACTTATAAATATAAATACCCTTGTAATTGTAGCTGTAAAGAGATATACATAAATTACCATTAATGCACTTATGTGTTTTCCTTCCTTGCATAAACACTTTGTTTACTCTCGGCATCACTCTTATCCTAACCTTCAAGCAAGGCTAAGTGGTGAGTAACCTCATCGAACCAATTCATGCATCATATCGAAATAAGTTGTGAGTCTTCAAAAGTTCCATTGGTGCATCAGATCATCTGGAGCTGTTTGTGAGTTTTGCTTACTTTTCATTAGTCATTCATTCCTTTCACACTTTCCCCATTAATTCTTTTGAGCTTTCTATAAGCTTGAACCCATTCAGTGACTGGCCTTGTCTGTTTGTAGTTACAGTTCACATAATCTTGGTATCAGAGCAAAGGTTTCATGTGAGTTGTAGTTGGTTCTTTTAAAAGTTTTGTTATACTCTATTTTACGTATGTGAAATAGAGCAAGTTACTGTATTTATTTTAGCTGTTGTGTTTGCTAGCTATTAATTTCCTAAAGTGTTTGTTTAAACTTTGAATATGTTGAGAAATGATAGACCTGAGTGTAAATGTTGGTATGGGAGATGACAATAGTGAAGTGGCTAACCTCTTGGTGAATTTGACCCAAGCTGTTCATGTATTGTCTTGCTAATCGACTGAGGTCGCATAAAATACCCCATAAGTTGCTCAACCTATAATAGGTCAGAACCTAGCTAAACCAGTTCGAGGTAAAGGACTAAGCAGACGAGTAAGGAGAAGGATCGATTTAGTAGACGTGGAAGATGAGGAAGAAGAGTATTTTGAAGAAGAGTGCGTATGAGTCCTTAGAGCATCTGACCATGTGGAGCTTCGGATTCCGAGTTTCAATGGCTCTAGGAATGTTAATGAATATTTGGAGCAGGAAGAGAAGGTGGAACATGTTTTTTATTATTATCATTACGAGGATTATGAGAAAGTGAGACTTGCTACTGTTGAGTTCTTTGGATATGCTGCCACATGGTGGAAGAATTTCTAGGCTATGAGGAAACGAGAGGGCTACCGAGAGATTAATACTTAGCTTGAGATGAAGAGAATACTCAGAAACAAATTCGTACCAGAAACTTATCTTCAAGATACTTTCACTCGGCTTTAAGAGCTGAGACAAGGAAGTTGGACTGTTGATGAGTATGTTCACAAATTTCATATGCTTATAATTCGTTGTAAAGTGGAGGAACCACCAGCCCGAACAGTCTTAAGATTCATTACTAGGTTGAGAGGAGACATTTGAGACATTGTGGAGCTTCAACGATTTAACACAATAGATGAAGCTATTAGGATAGCCCAGCAAGTAAAAAGGCAAAGAAGGGTCGACTAATGGCCAGGATGCCAACTAACCGACTCAGATAAGCAATTCACCGAGCTCAATCGAGTACCCAGTTGAGCCGAAAGATTGATGTTTGAGCCAAGTAGAAAGGCTTACTTAATGGTAAAGTACTGACCCAAACTTATGAGAAGGGACAAGGGTTTAGTAGGAAGATAAGCCAGATCAAGTGCTTTAAGTGCCAAGGGTTCAGACATATGGCTACTCAGTGCCTAAAACGCAAGACAATGGTCATCAAAGGAGATGTCCCGAAGCTAGAAGTAGACAGTACAGATGAGGAACCCGAGAAAGAAGATACTAAGAAAGAACTGATTGAAGATGTGTTCGCCGAGGACTTAGACCAATTGATCATGGTTATCTGACACACAATGAATGTGGAACCTTCATGAGAGGAGGAACAGAGGGAGAATCTATTTCATAACACCTGTAAGGTGAATAATTAGGTGTGTGCCTTCATTGTGGACAGCATAAGTTGCACTAATGTGGCATCGGCTGATCTAATCTCAAAGTTGAAGTTGCCAACTATTGCACATTCGAAGCCGTATAAGTTGCACTAGTTAAGTGAAAAAGGAGCACTACATGTCACTCAGCAAATACTATTACCGATCACTATAGAAAATTACTCTGACTAGATTTTCTGCAACATACTACTTATGTGCACTTCCTATGTGTTGCTAGGTAGGCCGTGGTTGTTTGATAGGAGAGTTATTCGTGATGGCCATGGGAATATGTACATGTTCGAGAAAGATGATCGAAAGATAACACTGAACCCGATGCCACTAAGAGAAGTTAATAAATTACAAACAAAACTTGCTCACGGATCAAAGAAAGCTCTAATGATGAGTAAAGTCAAGCTTCGAGAAGCTATCAATGCTGACGAGCCGATCTTCTTGTTAGTCAGGCGATTATTAGAAATGAAGAAGCGGGGTAAACTACCCTAAGAAATCCAATAGTTGCTAGATGATTATACCAACCTGTTCTTAGAGTAGTTATTGGAAGGGTTACCCCTAACTCGAGGCATAAAGTACTACATTGACTTAATACCCGACATCGCACTACTGAATAAGCCAGCCTATTAGATGAATCTCGAGTAGGCTTCTGAGCTCCAATGTCAAGTTAATGAGTTATTAGAGAGAGGTTATGTCCGAGAAAGTCTCAACCCTTATGCTATGTCGGCACTTTTAGTGCCTAAGAAGGATGGAACTTGGCGGATGTATGTAGACAATCTCTCCATGAACAAGATCATGATCAAATACAGGTATTTGATCCTGAGGCTAGAAGATATGTTAGATGAACTGAGTGGAGCTAAGATTTTCAACAAGATTGATCTTAAATTTGGCTATCATCAAATTTACTTGAGGTCAGCCAATGAGTGAAAACAGTGTTCAAGACTCAACATGGATTGTACAAATGGATGGTCATGCCCTTTGGCTTATCAAATGCCTCGAGCGCTTTTATGAGATTAATGAACCATGTATTAAGACATCTCATAGGGAAGTGTATCATGGTATACTTTGACGAGATCTTGGTCTACAATACCGACATGCTGAGTTATTGTGAACACTTATGTGATGTTCTAAATATCTTCTATGCCAAGAGATTATTCGGTAATCTAAAGAAATGTTGCTTTTGCTAGGAGGAAGTGGTATTCTTGGGCAATGTAGTCAGTGGAGGTAGCTTGTGAGTGAATGATGAGAAGATCTGAGTAGTTGTTGAGTGGCCAACTCGTATTACTTATGCCAATATAAGAAGTTTCCATAGAATAGGTTCATTTTATAGGTGATTCATCAAGAATTTCAATACCTTCACTGCACCACTTACTGAGCTAACAAAGAAAAACACCGACTTCTGATGAGAAGAAAGGGAGCAGAGGAGCTTTGTTGAGATAAAACCGAGATAAAAGAAAGATTAACCTCTACCTCAGTATTAGTTTTGCTTGACTTTGAGAAAGTATTTAAGTTGGAGTATGACGTATTAAGCATTGGAATAGGCACTGTCTTAATACAGGAAGGCTGAACAATTGCCTTCCATAGTAAGAAGGTTAGAGGACGACAATTGAATTACTTTGTATATAAAAAAAAAACTCTTGGCATTGATCCGAGTACTGTAAGTATGGCAACAATATTTATTGTCGAGAGAATTTGTTATATATACTAACCATGAGTCACTAAGGTACCTCCGAAGTCAGACCAAGTTATCAAAGCAGCAGGCGAGATAGGTTAAATTCCTTGAGGGATTTGATTTTATAATAAAATATAAGCAAGGAAAGAGCAATGTCGTCGTAGATGCTCTTTCAAGAAGACATGCACTTTTGTTTGAACTACAAACTAGACTGTTTAGGTTTGCAAGTATCAAAGAACAGTATTATGAGGATTCACATTTCGTACCCATAATTTCACGATGAGTCATTGGAAGGATAATAAACAAATATCATGTAGAAGATGGCTATTTGTTTTGAGGTGGAAAATTATGTGACCTATTCCTTAAAGGAGCTGCTGATCAAGGAAACCTATAGTGGAGGACTCTTTGAGCACTTTGGAGAAAGAAGGATTTGTGACTTGTTGAATGGTTGATTCTTCTAGCTAAGAATGAAGAGAGATGTGCATTAAGTAGTTGACAGCTATACCATATGCAAGAGGGATAAGTACCTATCTTGAAAGGATAAAGCAAAAAATTTAGGGTGCCCATCTTGGAAGGATAGCGCTAAAGGACTAAGGGTACCTATCTTAAAAGGATAGAGCAAAGGAATTGGATGCCTATCTTGAAAGGATAAAGCTAAAGATTTAAGGTACCTATCTTGGAAGGATAAGGCAAAAGATTTAAGGGAGGCCTATCTTGGAAGGATAAGGTAAAAACCACTAAGGGTTAAATTAACTTGTTTTAGTTTGTCGATAATTCAAAGATAATAGATCTCTTTGAGATCTCAAAAAACTTATTTTAGTTTAGTGGATGATCTGAAGAGGATAGATCTCTTCGAGATTTCAAAAAACTTGTTTTGGTTTAGTGGACAATTCGAAGAAGATAGATCTCTTTGAGATTTCAAAAAAACTTTTTAATTCTCCTAAATATCTCTTTCAAGGACTTTTAGGATTATTTAACCTAGGAATGGAGAATTTCGCAGATAGCAACTAATTGGCATACCTCACGTTGACTTTCGATATTTACTCATTCAATCAGTAGAATATCACTAAAGTATTGTACTTGCTTCTTTTCCTTTTTCTTCTTTTTTCCTTTTTTCTTTTTCTTTCTTTTTTTTCTTCTAAGGTCTTCTTCATGATTGAAACCTTTTGCTTCATTGTACCATGTTTATGCCTTGATTTTGCTTTTGTTGTCGTAAAGTCTCAATTTCTACCTCTCTATGATTCCTGAAAAATAAATCTCTTTTCAAAAGAAACGAGATTAAATCATTAAGAACATTCTATTTCAATTTATTTTTGACCTAAATTCATTGGTAAGTGTTTTGTGTTTAAGTGTATGAGGCTAAGAAACATGGCATATAGGGATTTATTGGTAAAGTGTTTATCAGTCGATGACCATCCGAATTCGAGAACATTCATGGATATCAACTTTACTTGTAAATGATGAAACATTGACCGCAAACAATTCTTAAGAAAAATTGGAATCTTTATTGAGCTTAGTTTTTTTATGGATAATACAATTTAATAGCATCTGAATTCATAGGTCCCCTTAATTCTGGGCCATCCATTTCTGTCAACACTAATGCACCTTCTGATAATACCCTTTTCACCACACAAGGGCCTTCGTAGTTCAGAGCAAACTTGCCCTTAGGGTCTTTTACATGTTGTAATACTTTCTTCAACACCAAGTCTCTTTCCTTGAAGTACTTCGGGCGCACCTTCTTATTAAAGGCTTGAATCATCCTCTATTAGTAACACTAACCATGACATATCGCAACAAGCCTCCTTTCATCTAGGAGGTTTAAATGCTCCATTTGCTTCTTCACCCATTCCACTTCATTGAGCTGAATTTCTACCATCACTCAAAACAAAGGTATTTCTACTTCCACTGGTAGTACCACTTCAATTCCATATACCAATGACTAAGGTATTGTACCTATAGAGATTTTGACTAAGGTTTTGTAAGCCACGAGAACAAAGGGAAGCATCTCTTACCAATCTCTATAAGTGATTGCCATCTTCTCAATAATTCTCTTGATATTCTTATTAACAACTTCAATTGCCTCGTTCATTTAAGGTCGATACAAAGTTGAGTTTCTATGATTGATCTTGAATTGGTTGCATACTTCATCCATCAACTTGTTATTCAAATTTGACTTGTTATCTGTAATAATAGACTCGGGTGCACTGTATCTTGCAATAATGTCTCTTTTCAAAAATCTGACCACCATCGCTTTGGTCATTGTAGCATATGATGCTACTTTCACCCACTTGGTAAAGTAATTGATCGCGACTAGAATGACTTTGTGCTTGTTTGAAGCCATTGGCAAAATTGAACCAATCATATCTATCCCTCACATTGAGAAAGGCTAAGGAGCTAATAACACATGTAATTCTTAAGGAGGAGTGTTGATTTTATTAGCATATACCTAATACAGGTGACAATGCCTCATGTGCTTCATACAATCTAATTCCATCATCATCTAAAAATATCCTATCCTCATGATTTTCCTGGCTAACATGTATCCATTTATATGAGGATCACAGACTCTTTCATGTACTTCCTTCATTAATTTATCGGCTTCTTCTTCGTCCATACACCTTAGCAATGTTGTATCTGATGATCTTTTGTATAATGTGTCTCCACTTAACAAGAAATGAGCAACCAATCTCCTTAAAGCTTTTTTATCTTTTCTATTGGCCTCTTTAGGGAACTTACCCATTTGAAGTAACTTTTTAACATCATAATACCAGGGCTTCTTTTGTTGTTTCTCTTCAACGGTCAAACAAAAAGCCAGTCTTTCATCTACCTCAATCTTTAGGGGCTGAATTTCTATCCCATCCGTAACTTTCACCATCAATGCTAACGTGGCTAGTGCATTAACAAATTGGTTTTGGATTTTAAGAATGTAAGTGAATGAAATTTCTTAGAATCTTTCAATCAGCTTGCTCAAGTGCTCGTGATAAGGTATCAATTTCTCATCTTTCATCTTATATTCTACTAGGATCTGGAGAATTATAAGAGAAGAATCTCTATACATTTCAAGCCTTTGTACTCCCATGTCTAGTGCCATTTTGAGCCCCAAAATATAGGCATCATATTCTGCTATGTTGTTCGTATATGAAAATATTAACCTTGCTGCCATAGGGAAATGATTACCCTCAAGTGATACCAACACTACTCCTATCCCATGACCAAATGCATTGGTTGCTCTATTAAAATACAAACCGAGAAATGTAATTTAGCTTCCCCAACAATCCCTTAACTTCCTTTACAATCTTTGGTGTAGGCATGTTTATGATTGCCTTGACTTTATCTCAGTCTACCTCGATCTCTCTTCTACCAACTACAAAACCTAATAATATACCCAAGGCTACTCCAAAGGTGTACTTTTCCGGATTTAGTTTCAGTTGAAACTTTTTCAATCGCTTAAATAGTTTTCATAAAACATCCACATGATTCTCATCCTTCTTGGATTTAGCAATCATATTGTCTACATAAACTTCAATTTCCTGATGCATCATGTCATCAAACAGAGCTATCATAAAACACTAATAAGTTACCTCAACGTTCTTTAACTTGAAAGGCATTACGCGATAACAAAACGTTCCCTAAGTGGTAACAAAGGTGATTGTAATTTTATTTTCTTCTGCCATATTGATTTGATTATATCCCAATAAATCATCCATAAATGAGAAAAGATGATTTCCAGTTGTATTGTCCACCAATACGTCAATGTGTGGTAAAGGGAAGTTATCCTTATGTTTTGCTTGGTTTAAATCACGAAAGTCCACACATACCTTAACTTTCCCATTTTTCTTTAGCACTAGCACTAGCACTATATTGGCTACCTATTCGGGATAATCAGACACTTCTATGAACCTCACTTCTAGTAATTTCTTCACTTCTTCTTTTATTTTAAGGAGTATATCTAGCCTAAACTGCCTAAGCTTTTGCCTTTTTGGTTTAATATTTTCTTTAGTTGGCAACTTATGAATTACGATAGACGAATCCAAACTAGGCATGTCTTCATAGGACTAAGCGAATATGTCTAGATATTCTGATAACAATTATGATAACTCATGTTTCTGATCATCCGCTAAATTACTGCTAATTTTCAAGTTTCGTGGATTCTCTTTTGTCCCTAAATTAATCACAACTATCGGTTCATCAATAATCACCATACCTTGTTCAAATCGATGCCAACTCTCTTGTATTTAGCTTGAAGTCTCAATATCATCTTCAATGTTTGACCCAACAGGGCCGAAGGTGATATTGGTACTTTCATCGTTTACAAGCGTGAGATATCCATTATGTTCATCATTTTTATCGAATTTGAAGAGTAAAGGAAAAAGTAAAAGGATAATAAATAATAAAAAAAAAAGAATGAACTAATTTTATTGAATGAATTCAAATTATCTAAAAGAAAAGGGCCTAACTAATCGGACTAACTATTGAAATTAAATGCTCCTAATTGATCTAATATTGCTAAACCTATAAATAGGAACAGAAAACCAGTTGCATAAGGAAACTGAGACACCAATATCTTTCTTCCCATCTGAACCGATGCTGCATTATTAAGCCAAAGCCTCAGATAAACTGGCTACTTTGAGTTCTTGAACATAAGCGGATATTGGGAATGTTTGATGGATGTTTGGAAAATCTATACAAGCATGGTATAGTTGTTCTCCTCTCTTATATCTGGTTTTGGCCTTCATTTCTTGGATTTTCTCTTCAATGGGCTCATATCTGAGCCCAAATGTTCCAATCTGCTAGTTAGGCTGTTTCGAGCAACCTCGTGTCCCCTGCCTTAACACTTCAATCATCCTAACCTCATAAAAAATCTGCAATCCTGGTTTCTCCAATTCTTCACTCCTAACATATGGAATAGCAATATCTTTGTAAATCTCGTAATCTTACTCCCCAAGAATAGTAACTAGCTGCCCATTAACTATGAATTTCACCTTTTGATGAAGACTAGATGGAATTACCCCTGCTGAGTGAATCCACGGCTTCTTTAATAGAAGATTGAAAGTTTGCAGTATATTTAGGACTTGAAATGGAATAGTAAACATCTATGGACCAATCTTGACCTGCAGCCTAATTTCTCCAAGTATCTCCCTCTTTGATCCATTAAAAGCCCTTATTGAAATTGATCTAAGCTTTATTTCATTCGAATCTACCCCAAGCAAATTCAATGTTGCCAGTGGACATATATTCAGTGAAGACCCATTATCAATTAATACCTAAGCAATCACTTTTCCTACACACTTGACCACTATGAAAAGGGGTTTTGTATGCCAATCTCTTTCTTCACCTAGCTTATTCTATAAGAATGAAATCTGATCCATTGCAAATATCAAATTAACCACCAATCCCAGCTTTCAGTGGAAATCCTTTTAGGTACTTTGATATCTTTCAAAATTTTTATCAAAGCTTCCCGGTGAGTATTTAATGATACTAGTAAGCCCATTAGGGAAATTTAGGCTGGTACTTTGGCTAACTGGTCCATAATCTTATACTCACTAGCTTTCACTATATTTTTGGCAACATTCTGATCTTTCTTATCCATATCTTCAAAGATCTTTTGAGAAGCCTCCTCCATAGTAGTCTTCCTCTTGGCCTCTTCGTTCTAGTCATAGACTCGTCTTGAGCGAGTAAGCCTACTAACCATAAGTGATAAGGACCTAGCTATCTAATTCGTTGTCTCGTAATCCAAAAGGGTGGCTTTATAATTCTCTAGGGCTATTGGGACATTGAAAGCAATTTTCTTGGGCTTACTCAATTCCTCAACCTTCTCATTCTTCCCATAATACTCAAAAACCAAAGGTTTAGGTCCACCTTTAATCATTCCAGCCATCTTAGTTGTCTTTTTGGCTTCTACAATAAGTTTGTCTTCTTTCTCAAATTCTGGACCCCATCAGGTGGATGGTTCATCAACATATACTGTGGGTGAGCTGGCGTAATTGACTAAGTACTTAAACTTTCCTGAGGGCTCTCCCAAAGTGCTGACCTTCGAATCTCCAACTTCATACCTTTCTCTAAGCTCCTTCTGAGTACACCTCTTTTATGGTTTTGGAATCATTATAGCCATAATGTTAGCTTTCTTTATCTTCCCATCCTTCAACAACTGATATATTCCTGGTTTAGTTTGGCTTCTATCTCTGAGATTCATTTTCTACAATTGTTTGGCTTACTTTAGATTCTAAGCTACCTCTTCAATGGTGATGGGGAGACTATCTAAATCAACTTTTGGTTCAAACACTTTAGTAATGATCATGTTGATTGAACGTCTATGATTCAGTAGAGGATTGTTACCTACGCTGGGAGCGAGAGTCTAAATGAAATCCAATTGCACTAACTTTGCATCAATAAGATCCTAGATCTTATGTCTAAGTTTGCAACATTGATCCATAGAATGCCCCACTTGCCTCAAATGATAATCGTAATGGAGCTCCAGGTTATAGTCTCTTGGTCTTTGTCTCTCCTTCGGTATTTCAAACGTCAAGAGATTCTCCTTCTTTCATGGTGCAAGAACTTGGCTTAGAGGAATGGGAATATGAGTAAACTATCTCCTTTATGAGCGATTATTCTGACTAGGATTCGGTGAGGGATTAGATCCTCTTATCATGGCTATTGAGGCTGCTAGTCTAATAAGGTTGCTGGTGTTGACAACGCTTACAGTAGCTTCTTGGCCTTATTGGAAAATCTCATAAAAGGCATTTTCTTCTCAATTGCTTCAAGATTAGAAGCCTTCCGATGGCAATAGCTTCCTCAATTCGGCACCCTAAGGCCACAATTTCTGCAAAGTTAAAGGTAGGGTGTCTTACTAGATGTTGGTAGTATAGGCTTTCGAAAGTATTGATGAAGGCAAAAGTTAGATCCTTCTTTGTTAAGGTTGGAATCACCCTAGCTACCATACCCCTTTCATCTCTGAGCATACTCCTTAAAGCTTTCATTGGCCTTCTTTCATAGATTATTCAAATCCCACATGGATGGTGTTATAGAAAGCCCGAGCTGACTTATCCCATGTATCTATCTCATTCAAATCTAGTTGGGCATACTAAGTTAAAGTGAGTTCGATCAAGCTATCTTGAAAGGTTTGGACCATCACTTATCATACTTCGTATATTTTCCCATCTTTTTGATGTGTAGCCTAATGGAGCTTTGGGCAACCAGTCCTATCATATTTCTTGAATTTCAGAATTTTAAACTTTTTCAAGAAGTCATCATCTACATACGTCAGCAAATTGATCATTCCCATTTGCTCAAGCTCGTTAACCATTTATAGGGTTTTCATCTTCTTGGTCAACTTTTGCTTCAACTTCCTTTCCATCTGTTGATGTTTTTCCTTAATTTCCTTCCTCCATATCTCAACATTAGGAACTAATTCTACATCTTCCAATTCAGGGGGAGGGGTCGCTTCTGCATTTCAATTCTGGTTGACTTAAGATCTTTGTTTGTCATTGAGAATTCCAATAACTCGAGTGAGAGCCTAGATTTGTTCAGCTATCTTATTCATGTTTTCTTCTAGGGTTGCGACCCTCAAGTTGGGCTTGATGTAACTGATGTTTCCAATACCCTGAGTTAACATGCTTGCCTTAGAATGAGTGAATATCGGGCTTTTAGCTGAGTTTACTCGCTTGGGCGTTATCTTCAAAATCTTAAATGAAAACCCGAGTTTTAGATATCTTTATGAACTAAAAATTTTCATTGTTTTTTCTTTTTTCTTTGTTGTTTGCTCCTTTTTTCATTTTTCTTTTTTGATTTTGTTCATCTTTATTTAAAAGGCAACTATCAAGAAAGAAAAAAAATGAGCAAAGGACTACGTAATCAATAAAGGTTTTCATTTAATGAAGCTGCAAATTTATTAATAATTATAAAATCCACCCTATACAACAGACTAAGAGAAAAAGAAACAAACTCCTAACTAATCTTTCTAAAAAGAAGAAAAAAAAAATCAAATTCTATATTTATAAAAGTCAACAGATTTGGTTAGGATGGGCCTCATCGACTTCTGTTATCGAATTTTGGATTGTAACATCTCTTTCTCAAATCTTACTCCTCAAGAATTAATTTTCTTCTAGTAATCTCCCATTCTCCATCTTTAATTCTTCAATGGTTCTTTTACATTCTTGGAATTGGGCTTTAACTCTGGCCTGTATGGTGTTTCGATAGGTGAAAGATGTTCTAGCTCTGGCTTATGTCTAAATAGGTCTGGAGCTTCATACCATATCTTTCTAGTCTTTTCTAGCTGATCATGGATAAACTACTTGGTAGCTCGATATTCTCCGACTTCACCCCTCAAAGTTCCCACGTTGATTATCTTCTTGACTTCCCTCCATTCCCATAGCTTCATGAATTCTACTAATCGTTGAATTAAAGTAGTAGTAGGTAAATAAGGATCTTCATAACTTAATGTGACATCATCCAAGGAATCTTTATATGCTATCTCTTGAAAGGGACCCAACTATCCAGTGACATAAGCTAGGAAATACCTTGTACAATTCATAATACCAATAAGAGGGACCTTTGTATAATTGATGCACCCTAAGATGGCTCGGGTGTAGTTACTCCACCTAGCTATCTACATAAAATCCACTGGTTACATCTTGCTTATGACCGATACCAATCCTTTAAATTGAGCTTCTTTTTGTACCTTAAGGGAATAAGCAAAGTTGTCAATCAGATTTATGTTTTTAGTCAGGGATGCTTTGAGAAGATTCCCCCCATACCCTTGTGTATGACTGAGAAATCATACGATAAGGATTATAGGGTTAGCTCTGAAGTACCCATACCTTTACTTCCTTAAGTGGGTGAGTATCCTGAATTACTCTACCAATAATGTTGGTATATAAGATTTACTAGCTAAAAGTTGGGTTACTAATTCGGCTACCCTATAATGAACTTGACTGTATCTAACGGGAAATAGCACTATCTCGAATACTATTACGATAAAGGCATTTGCCCTCTTTATGGCCCATGATTCATATCCTTCATAAAAGATCTAATGATGTTTCTAATAAGCGTCTAGGGTTGAAAACCATTTTACTAGCCTTAAGATGTTGAGACACTTCTTGCCATCTGAAGATAAGAACGGTGCTAAGGTTGCCTTTCTTACTCCCAATAAAGTCATGACGGCTTTCTCAAGCTAGACTTTAAGATTTGGGATGGTTATACTTGCTTCGAGAGGCAGAGCACTAAGTAATTATGAGTATTCTTCTAAAGTGGGCATCAACACGTATGAGTCAAACTTGAAAACTATAGATTCTGGATCCTAATAATGGATAAGAGCTTGAATTAGAGGCTAATGAAGTTAGACTCATATGAGGGATATGATTGACCAAATCTTCTTGCAATTGTGATGTTGCTTAACGGGCAGAAGCTGATCCAACCAGTTTTTCAAGATAGCTTTAAGGAAGGAGTACTTTATCCAGTCGAAACTTATGGATGGGCTCAGGACCAACACTACCCTGACTTTTCATATCTAAGTTACATAAAACATGAAATGATGTAATTATTTACAACAAAACTAATAAATTTTAAAAAAGCTATATATGATATTAATAATTTTGCAGCTTCTTCAAAAAATTTTCGAATTTTTTTTTTAAATTACGTAGCCTTTTACTCACTAAGGGATAATCTAGAAATGAAACACATATAATACAAAAAATAACAATAATTAAATAGAAACAAACATTAGTAAAAATAAAATCAAATAAAAAAATGCAGTATGTTACATACGCATGTAATGAATGGGGTCCGATAATTAATAAATTATGGGAATATTTATGAATTCGTGGTCAAAGAGTACTTTCATATATAAGTAGATCTAAAATAAGATTTAAAATGATATGAAACTTACAAATACTTATATATAAGGGTTACTGATTTTTTATTTCCCCCTTTTTGAAAAAGAATGACGAACCAACCACATATTGAATAGGCTTTTCCTATAATTTAAAAATGACTATCCCTTTTTTGAAAAGAATGATGCAAGAGGATAGGGTCTATGGGTCTTAAGCTCTATAGCTTCAAGGCTTTTTCGAAGAAAACTTAGTGGGCTACATTGAAGCTCGAGTAGAATCACTTATCATTGCTAGGTGAGGGTAAAGATCCTAGTGAACTTGAGGGTTACACAATGGCGGCTTGTCTTAAGTTCTTAAGGTGGCTCAAGTCTGATCACATCTAAAAATGCAAATGATTATTAAAATAAACGGCCCCTAAATCCTTAATATAGGCTCATTGGGTTGAGTTTTTTTTTAAAGGCTTGCATCACTAAAAACCAATTAATACAACTATAATACAATAAAAAAATAATACAAAAAGCTCATCAATTAATTTTTAATTTTTACATGGTTAGCACACTAGGAGTCGTTAATTTTATCGAGTCCTATTTTGTTTTTCTTAATTTAATTTATGTTAAGCCTAGTCTGCTTAATATAAATTATTCAACATTAAATTAAGGAAACATTTTTCTTAAAAAAAATGTTTTGAAAAAAAAGTTTTTGAAAATTGGGGTTACCAACCAGTTAAACTAGTAAAAAATGAAATTAGGGATTTCGGGTGAGAAAACCCTAATTTGGTTACTGATTCGTGTATTTTCTAAAAAAATAATTATTAGAAAAATAACTGGAAAAACTAAGTTCAAAGGCCAATCTATTAATATTAAGTTACCATGTAAAAAATAAAATCAATTAATGGGCTTTATTTTTATCTTTTTCAAAAATACTAAGATATGTAAAGATATACAAAATATAACTAAAATGAATTTATTATTATTTTTTTACAAATTTTTCAAGAAAAAGGAAATTCTTTTTTTTTTTTTATTTTATGGTTGCCTTGAAGGTACATACGTACCCGCTAGTCGGGATCAAACTAACGTAGTTCTTTTTTATAAAATATTTAGTGGGTAGATTTTTTATTTTTGAAAATTAAGTCATATTTACGTTTATTTAGCCATTTATTATTTAAAAAAAACCTAAAAAAATCTAATTTCACGAATATATTTTAAAAAAAAACCTAACTAAACTAAATATTTTTGAAAATCTCGGTTAAGATTTTTTTATTATTATTAAAAAACTCACTACGTATTAAAAATATCTTTTCTAAATCCTATATATAAGATATGCTAAGATATGATCTAGATACATATCTTCTCTAATAGTACAAATATTGGAGAAAAGATATGTTTATTTTTTCAAAAAATGTAATTTTAATAAAAAATACAACTTAACTAAATTAACAAAAAAATTCCAATTATCTAAAAATGCAGCAAATGATATGACAATAATAGAAAACCTGCACTTAAAATATAAATTAGTAAAAATAATTAAATTAACTAATAAAATAAAATAAAATAATATTTTTTTTACCTAAATGAGTTGAGTCACGTGTAACCGAAGAGTGGATGAACACTGCTTTCAAATGGTCATAGACGTGATAGGAGGGTGGATGATTGTTGTCTTCACTCGGTCATGGGCATGATCAAGAGATGGCTGGTTACTGTCTTCACTTAGTCACGAGCGTAATCGACGAGTGGATGATTGCTGTCTTTACTTGGTTACGGGCATGATCGAGGAGTATTGACTTTAAGCGTAGGTGTATGTTGTGTTTAACCATGCGTGTGTGGGGATGTGGGGGTATGTCAACGTATTCGTGTTTGTGCCGTGTGTTTGTGTTGATGTGTCGTTATGTGTGGTCGGTGAGTGTGGACGTGCGGTTGGTAATCGAGTGAATGTGCAATCGTCAACGTATTGTGTTAAGTGTAGCAGTATCCAGGCATTGTATGTGAAGTGGTGTGGGTGTGCTTGTGTGATTAGGTGCTGGTGTTGATGTGTTGTGTATGAGCATGAGGGTAATCAAGTGAAAGAGTGTCAGTATAATATCGTATGTGTGCTACCGATTATGATGAGGTGGTGTTTGTGTTTAGATAGTGTAGTGTTCAGTTGCGGTGTTAGTACATGTTGCCTTATGTGTTGACTTCAATATGTTTAGGGGTAATGTGGCGATTAAGTGTGTTCAAGGGGCAATGTATCAGGTTGTGAAGTGTATGGTGTACGAACTTCGTGTAACATGGAGTAAATGTTTGCTACAGTAAGTACTAGCTAGTGTGGCAATGTGTTAGGTGCTGACTGTAGGTGAATATGTGTTTATGTTTTAGGCTGATCATAAGTGAAGGATAGTTGTGTTGGGATTATAAAAACGTCTTCAAGTCTATCATCGAATTTCTATTTATAATACCTACAATTTAATTTTTTGTATTGAAAGATACGATAATAAACTCATATACAGAATATATGATTTAGATTCTTTGAATATTCGACTTAGTTTCTAGAAATTCTATTTTAATTTGGGCTTTCCATTTTTTGGGCTCAACTCAGTCCAACTTGATTTAGCCTAATAACTTACTTAATAAATCCTAAGTCTATTTTAACCCAATATAAGTTGGATAAAAAATCCACTCTGCATCGAACTGGATTAAAATATTTTAATGAAGTCTAATAATTCAATGACTTAGAATTTACTAAATTAGACACACATCATTATTCGATTCGTCCCTAAACGACTTGACTCGAATTTGACTCAACTTGACTCAAATTTGACTTATCTTGACTCAATACAATTGGATTCGATATGACTTGACACCTTATTTTTATTTTTCAATTTTATTTTTATTTTTAATTTTTATTATTTTTTTATATTTTATTTTCATTGTTTCTAGCTTAATAAAACTATTAAAATACAAATGGCAAAAACGAGGTGTCTATAACATCCATGCAATACAATTTGAAAATTTTTCAGATAAGCAAATCAAGAAATAATCTTATAACTTTTAGTCTAGTCATAGGAGCATAAGTTTTGTCATAATTTATTCATCCTTCCTGAGAATATCCTTTAGTAATTAAATTGGTGAATTAATTACGATTTGGTTACCGGTCTTTAATTTTAATTTGAATGAAAAACCAGAGTGTTCCGAGTTCGGAGGCTAACCTATTAAACCCTAACAGGTACCACTATCTATTTATTGAAATTAGGATTATTATTCTAATTATAATATTTAAAATAAATAAATAAAAATAAAAAGAAAAAAGAACTTAAGTTTTTACAGATTTTATCGTCGCCCCAAAGGTGCCTATGTACCCATTAGTAGAGATCAAAAGATCGTAGTTCTTTTCAAAAATTTTAATGTGTTGGTTCTTTTTATAAAAAATGATTAGTTAAATTTTCATTTTTATTAACCATTTTATTTTTAGTAAGGAAAATCCTTAGAAGCCTAATTTTTATTCCTAATTATTAAAAAAAAAACCTAAAAACCTAATTTTTGAAAAGTCCCAAATTAAGATTTTTATTTAAAAACAACTAAGTAATAATTTATTTTATTTTCAAGAAAAACCCTAAAGATTTTATGAAATATACAATGTTCTACATGATGAATCTTTTATATAGAAAAGACGCTTAAAACATGAAAAAAAAAAGAAAAGAAAGGAAAAGAAAAGAAAAGAAAAGAAAAGAAAAGATTTGTGCCCTCTTTGCAAGTTCTGTCTTGGCCTACTATTTGTGCCCTGTTTTGCCAAGTCTTCCTTTCTATACTAAATTCACCTTGCCTTACTTTGGTTGGGTCTGCTTTACCCTTCTAGGTCTACCCCGATTAGTTTGATGTGCTTTACTTTGGTCTAAATGGTTTGGTCTTTCTCTACCAACACCCCTACGCAATTGTGCTACCAACCTATTCCACTCTACAGGACTATCCTGCCCTACCTGTCTATTAAGCTTTGACGAGATTGACATGCTCAGCTAAGACCTACTTAGTCATGTCAAGACCACTTGGCTATTCGATATTAGCTCGGCTACGCTAGGTTTGATCAAATAGGTCAGCCACTTCCATGTTAGATCAATCATTGCCATATTAGGTTGGCCTGGACATTTAAGGCCCGCTACAATAACATTAGGTCAACTTACCCCTTTGTATAAATAGAATACTTATATAGGGTTTTAGATAAACTTTGGATATTAATGAAAAATCCTTGAATCTTTTCTCTTGGAAAGCTCTTCTTTACTCGCTCTTCTCTACCCGCTCTTATCAATACCTTTAGCAAAGATTATGGTGAGTAACCCTAAGCCTAATGTTCATGCATCATATCAAGTACTAGCTTTGATTCGTGTGTGGTTTTACGGTACATCATATTCATAGAGTTAGTGTACGAGATTTGCTAAACTATCAACTTCTACTTATTTTTCGAGCTATCTCGCGGCTTAGACCTACCCCTTGGTTTTCATATGATACTAGGTCCATATATTCATCTACGAAATCCATATAAACTTTTATGACACAAAAACAAAATCTAAGTAAATCTTGAGAAGTCATCTACTTTTGTGTGATGATAAACTCATCTTATTTTTTAGATAAGCAACATAACGAATATTTTCATTAGTATGTAATTTTGGTAGTCCTTCAATTAAGTTCTTTTTAAATAATTTCTCAAGTTGAGGAATGTCTTAACCTTTTATGCCAAAGTATGGTACTATCGATCACCGATATAAAGCAACTTTCAGATGATACTTCAAATGGTTTAATTAAATAAATATTATTCTTTCTAAATCTTTCAAACAACTTTAATCCATCTTTATTAAAACCAGTACACTTGTCATGTTCAAATGTTATCCTATAACCTTTGTCACACAACTAACTTATGTTTAATAAGTTATGTTTAAGTCCTTTAACCAATGATACATTTTTAATTCTGTGTGATGCCAAACCAATTGTACTTATCGCAATTATTTTACCTTTACCATCGTCACCAAATTTCACATACCCATCTTCCTTCTATTCCAAACTTATGGACAATGAAGCATCACTAGTCATGTGTCTTGAGCATTAACTGTTAAGATATCATATTCTTTTTAACTTAGCTTCATGTTCCTGCATACATCACAACACAATTAAGTTTGTTTATGAACCCAACGAAGCTTGGGTTCATGAAAATTCAAGCTCGATTTTTGAATTGAACCTTAATTTTTGCTAAGCTTGTATTTTTTGAAAAAGCAATATTTCTCTGTGTCCTAATTTAATGTAGAAAAAACAAGCATAAGGGATTTCCTCATTATACCCGTCATTTACGACTTCCCTTTGACTTGGATTCTTTCTGACATACCTTTTATTTAAACTTCTACTGTATCCTCTGAAAGGATATTTATCATTTTTTTGAGAGTACTATCCATTGTACCTTCCGATAGGTTCCCAAAAACCTAAGGGTTCCTCCGTAAGTTTCATCCACTGGTTCTTTCCATTACCTTCCTTAACTGATTAATTGATATAAGAGCTTAATGTTTACAGTAAGAATTAATTTGATTCCACTTCCCTACGTTTTGCCTTTATTATTTTCGTTGATTGTTTCTTGATTTTCACTTTTTGATTTCACAAACACTATTTCTCTCTCTATTTTAGACGTTTGTAAAAACTTAATTTTTGTCCTTTTCCTTTATTTTATTTTATTTCAATAGGATAGGGGGTCATAAATCAAGAAAAACACAAAAAAAAAAAGAAAATTAAAGAAAATAAAAAAATTAAGAAATTTAGAAAAAAAAAATAAGAAGTTTAGAAAAATATAAAAAAAATACAAAAATAAGAAAAAGCACAAAAAATAAGAAATTTGGAAAAATAGGAAATCTAGAAAGAAACATTAAAAAATAAGAAATTTAGAAAATTGAAAAGTCACAAAAAATATAAAAATTTGAAAAAAATAGAAGATTTTAAGGAATAATAATTTAATAGGATAGACTTTTTAAATTTTAAAATAAGTTGAGAAGCTGAGCCATTAAGCCTAGACTTAAATTTGAATTCAACATGGACAAGACATAGGCTAATGGCCTAATGGTAAACTACATGCATAAACACAAAGAATGTCAGGGGTTTGAATCTTAGTGAAGACAAGAAGGCCTTTTTATTTTTTAACTAATACACTGCCACATTAGGAACTGCTACGTGTTAGGATCTTATTGTGCTATGTATCTTGACATGTGGTAGCACCGAATTTGGTCGCTACTAACATAGCACCAACATTAGTTGCTACATGTTACGTGATGACATGTGGCATACGACCGTTGGACGACGTGGCGCCACATTAGCATTTTCTATCTCTTTCCTTTGATTTCCACCACTTTCCCCAGCAAAACAAACCCAACCCCTTCAATTTAGCCTCAATTTTTGCACAAATTCCACATACACAGGCGTGATTTCTTGCTCTAATCCTTTTCTAAACATGGCCTTCTATGGATTATGATAAAAAATGCAGCTAAATTTGGTTAATTACACATTCAAATCGAGCTTTAGAAGTTGGAAAAAAAATCAAATTTTAGGCATTGTCATTTAACCCAATCCAAGCTTTCCTTATACCCAGTAAACCTCGACAACACCATCTAAACACCACTACTCATGAGTACTGTAAGCCCTAAAGTCAAGCCAAGTAACCGTAGGTTTGAGCTTAAAATCTAAGGTTTAGGGCGATCGGCTAAAAGATCCGATCGAACCCAAATTATAAACTATTGAGAGAAATACTAGTAAAAATGACCTTGTAAACTTAAATTTAAGAAAATAAGTAGTAAAATAGGAGATTATAAAATTTTCAAATTTTAAGCATAATAATTGCTAATTACCGAAAAAGGCGAAAAGTATAATATAATAACTAATAAATTACTAGAGATAGATTATATGTATACTAAAAATTTTAGAATGACCAAAATAATAATTAAAAATGTTCACGTGTACTCCACATGTATTTACGTGTAGATAAAAATACGCGTAATTACTGAAATTGGCCGAAAACTAAGCAAATAATTAAAGAAAAATATAAAATAATTATGGAAAAATCAGAAGAGAATAAGCTGCAACAAGATCAAGTCGTGGTCAGAAAAAGAAAAAAATAACCAATAAGAATTAGACAAACAAAAAGCCAAAAATCAAGGAATTGGGGCAAAGTCCTATCAAATTAATGTACATTAATTACTACAATTGTCTATAAATAAGGAAAAAATTTCCAGAAGTCATTTGGTTAGTTTAGGATCTAAGAAAAATTGAAACACTGAAAAAATCGAGAGAAAATCCAGAAAAAAAAAAAAAGAAAACTGTGCAGATTAGGCAAGTGAACCAAAATCACCACGAACCAACACTTGGGACCGAACCACCACCACCACCCTACACTAGAACCACCGTCTGGACCGGCTAACAACATTGGACTGGGTTTGGACGGCCAAAAAGCTTCGAACCGGTTAGTCATTTATTCACCCGATTTTTGTATAATTTTGTAAAATTATTTATTTTTCCTAGAAAATTATGAAACTTGTTATTCTGAGGTTTTATTGTATGTAGATTTAGGGAAAAATATTGATTTAGTTTAATTATGTCTAGAAATATAGGTTCCTTAACAAATTGTTCAAAACCAAGCATAATTAAACCGGAAAATAAATAGGCTTAGGAGTGTAGTTTGGAGCTCAAAATTTTTTCTGTAGGATGCTCATATGATGTAGAACAGTGCTACGAAGCCCTTTTTTTAAAATTAATTTCTGAAATTTTTAAGTTAATTTTTAGCCCCAAAATGATGGTAAAATTGGGTGATTTAGGGTTAATTAGGTGATTAAGATGTTAATTACTAATTGGGATATTAATTATATGTTTAGGGATGTTAATCTCTGCAGTGGAACCCTAATCCTAGCCTTTGGGTACTAAGTATAGTTAATTAGGGAAATTAGGTAAGTAATATAATAAATTAGTAATATGTGAAAGTGTAAATTAATAAATCTAAAAAAATAAGGTTATTTAGATAATAATAAAATAGAAATTAGAAAAATAATAAATCTGAAATAATATTTAATTTTAAGTAAATATCTCAAAATGTAAGATTTTTACACATTGAGAGTAAATCTAATACCTCAATTAGGGTTAGCGTATACCGAATAGTTTAGAATACTAAATTACGACCCAATAGGATATTTGAGTACTCGAGCGTAACGTGTTTAATGTCACATTGGGATTCGAGCCTAATTAAGACTTAGGAATTTAAAACTAGAATCTAGTTTAGGAGTCGAACCCCGAAATAGAGTACAGCGAATCATTAGAGCGTTATAGGTATACATGGGGAACAAGAGTTACATTTTGAATTAGAATAAGGATCCATAAAATATGAATACTAAAAAAGACCTATTTGTATTATAGGATACCCAGATATAAATCAGCTCGCGACTAAAGGATCGAGCAAATTCAAGTAAGTTGGGTTGTTGCTTATTATAATAGAGTACTAGTTTTGTAGTGCTCGGAGACTTAGGCTTGTATATGCTTGTGATTGTAAGTAGTTTGCGCATGTGTTTGATGTATCTGAATTCGTGCTGGAATTTGTACTGTGAATGATTTTGTGACTGATTGAATTGGTATGAACTTGTTTGAACACTTTAACCGGAATTTAATCTTAGTCGACCCTAATAACCGAAAATGTCATGCATTGCAACCCGTTAGGAGATCATAGGACTCTCCAACCAAATACCGACCCCTTCGAAAGGGATAACGCAGGATTGCAAAATGGTCCCTTCTTCATCCTCAGTCGAACTAAGTGACAGGAGAGGAGGTCGCGGCGGGGGTGAAGTCAATGGTTCGAAGGTAGTCGCGGGAGGAGCGAGGTCTCCATTGCACAAGCCTGGGTTTGATTGTGAGCTGTTGCATAACATGGAACTCCTTAACCCGGATTGGAGGGGGTGAAATTTCTCTGATTTCACAACGGACCGAACTACGTTGTGCGATGACACTTGATTGATGCATTGCATGAAAATAATTGTTTGCTAACCCTGTTTGTGCTTGTATGCATTCATGAGTCTCCAATTTAACTTATTGAGCTGTAGTTGCTCATACCCTTATAGATCCTTTTGCAGACTTTGATTTGTAATCTCTTCAAGTACTATGCCGCCCTACAATTATCCAGAGGTTAGTCCGTTTGAAGCCAGGGGTGTGAGGATCAAGTTACTTAATGTAATGTGTGACTAAAGTGACCATGTAATTAGGAATGAAAAACTAATGGTTATTATGTAATCTAGTGAACTGTCATGTTTGTGTGAAACTTCCTGGGAAGCTCTGTGGAGACATATATATATAATTATAAATGTTTATTAGAAATTGTGATATTTATCATGATTGTAGTATAATTATTAATCGAACTGTTTACTTCAAAGCGAGGAGTCGTCGACGCCTTGTGTAGATTATGTCTATGGTAGGCACTGTGATGCCAGTTACTATTGTAGAATGGTTTACACGGCGGGATTGTTGCGACTTTGGGGCGTAACAAGTACCCACCAAATGACCACACCAAGCTACGACATCAAGCCTACCCCTTATCCTTAATCTAAAACACACAAAAAAACCCTTCACCCGCTTGTTTTGGTGGTTGAAATAAGTCGAGCTGCACCTTGCTACTGTTGCCATTGGTGATTCGACGACTCAACTTGATCCGAGCTCCGACTTGCGACTCGACCTAACCGACCCACTCTAGGTCCAACCTGTATGCCCAACTGCATCCAAAGTCCTTTTTATTATTTATTTATTTATTTCCCAATTTCAAATATAATAATTAAAAAAGAAGGAAGAAAAAGAGAGAGAAAAGAAGAAAAGAAAAAAGTAGTTCATTTATTTATTATTTTAATAAAAATAAAAATAAATAGAATAAAAAATAAAATAGTATAAAAAATAATAAAAATAAAAATAAGTAAATAAGGAGATGAATAAAAATTGTTTTATAACACTAAGAAAAATTAAGTTTTCAAAAATAAAAATAAATAAATAAATGGACCCTTTACAAATTAAGACTATTTTTTAGATTTTTCAAAAATAAAGTAAAGGCAATCTCTTTTCAAAAATTAAAATCAACCCAATCCACTAAGGTTTTACAAAAACGAACTATGGAAATCTAATCTTAAATAGCGGGTACGTAGGCAGTTATACGTTAATATGGGGTAACCTAAAATATGAAAAGTTTTATTTTTTCCATTTTCGTAAATAATCGTGTAAATTAATTAATTTTAGTTGTGTGTAATATGATTAGTGGTTTAGAAATTGAAAAAGGGTATTATTGAAAAGCAAATTTAAAATTGGAAAGTTAAAGAGTGATACCCGTTTAGAGTTTAAAAAATTAGCCCCCAGATCTAGATATCTAGTTTTTAAAAACCGTTTTATAAAATTGGTTTTCTTATTAAGACTAGTAGTTAAATTATAACCAATCCACTTAATTGGTTATAACTTAACTTTTTTCCTGACTTCGATCAAGTGGCGACTTCAAGGCATTTTCAAATTAAAAATCGGTTTTCTTTAAACCTTAGTCGAGAATTAATATTAAACAGGTAAGGTTTAGTACTAATCAGTTTAAAGAAGACTTAATTTAAAAAACCAAGAGGTAAAAAAACAGGCTCGACAACATTTCTCAAAATTCAAAACTAAGTCCAGATTTTGAATTATCAATTCTTTGACTAGAGATCAATATTTGTAACTTCTTATCACTTTTATTAAACCTTTAAAACATGTTTTTGATTGACTTAGACAAATCCTCTATACGATTTTTCATATTTTTAATTTCTTCTTTCAAAATAAGATTTTCATTGACTAAAGCTTTAAGAGCAACATGTAATCCTTCAAAATCATTTTTTAAAAAATTATTTTCATCTGCCAATAATTGATTTGTTCAATTAAGGAGTTACTTTTCATTTTTTAATGTCTTCACTATTGATTCAAGTTTAAAGATCTTGTCATTTGCCTTAGAAAGAGCTTTAAGCAGTTTATTAATTTCATCACATATATCATTAGGTACTTCTAAGTCAGAGTCAAAATTAGTTTCAGAATCCACTTCAAATAATGCCATAAGACACATATTTGCTTCTTCACATTCTTCTAAACTCTCTCACTCAATCTTTGAATCTTCCAAATCACTCCATGTAACCATTGCAGATTTTCATTTCTTTTTGAATTTCTCCATCTTCTTGGTTAATACCAGACATTCATACTTGATATGTCTTGGCTTTTTGCATTCTTAGCATATAATCTGCTTTTTAGACTTTTTCTCCTCCTTTTCCTCAATCGCCTTACTTGCATCATTAGATCGGCTTTTATTAAAAGAAAATCTTTTAGTAAAGGTTTCTTTTTTTACCTTTCCTCTCTAGCCATTTGTTGAGTTTCCTAGTTAGAAATGTCACATCCTCGTCCTCTTTCTCAAAGAAGTCTTCTTCTTTAGAGTTAATGTTTGTTTCTTTGGCTTTAAAAGCTGTAGTCTTCTTCTTTGTATCCTCTAAAGTACTCTCTAATTTAAGAAAATCAGTTTTATATGCCATAAGTTTGCTACGCAATTGGCTTAATAATAGTCTTTTTAGATCATAAGCTTCTTCCATAGTAGTTTTCTTTGCATTCTAGACTTTGGGAAGAATCCTCAACATCTTGCACCCCATATCTACATTACTAATTATTTTACTAAGAGAAGACAATTCATTAGTTATAGCAATGAATTTACTAAAGGAGCCCTTGATTTCTTCACCAGGAAGAATTTGAAAGGTTTCATATTGTTAAGCTAATGGGTTGATTCTCATGTCCATTATTGTCTTAATACCTTCAGAAGTTTGCACCAAAGTGTGCCAAATGTTTTTATGTAGCATAAAAAGCATTTAGATAAAATTCTGAATGTATGATAGTACTCAAAAGTAAATTCTTAGCCTTTGAATTATGTTCTGCTTTGGTGATATCCTCATTTGATGTAATAATAGTTGAAACTTTAAGATCTTCCATTGAGATGATTTGCCAAGCCTGATAGTCAGATGCATTCACATAAGTCTCTATGCTGAATTTCTAATAAGGAAAATTAGTTTCATAAAAAAATGGTACCTTATCAGGCTGAATTATTAAACTACTACTTGATTCACCCATGATCTTAAACTCCAAATGATATTAGAGTGTGGCTTTGATACCAATTGTTGGTCCTATATAAGATATCAAGAGGGGAGGTGAATTGATATCTTTAGAAAATTTTTTTAAATTTTTTCAATGTCAATTGAAATTAGCCCTCTTAATAACTTAATTTGGTGAATAGTGGTACTTTAATACTTCAATATACGAACACAAATAAATAACTCAAAGTAAAAGAGATAGGGAGGAGAAAATCAGGCCCAAGATTTAGAGAGCTTCAACCTTATGCCTACTGCTCTTTTTTAACTTTACTGCTAAGGATCCGGTCTTCCTTACCAGTATCATTCCACTTGGTTTACTATATAAAAAACAAATCAAGAGAAGTTTACAAGTTTCTACCACACTTGGCTTTCACAACTCTCTACTCTACTTATCTAGCCTTTTTACAATCTAGGTTAATTATAGATCTACATAATACAATCAAACTTCTCTCAAACAATACTCAAAAAATGTTTACAAAACAAAATTGAGAACAACAATATCTCAGATAATTTGGCATGAAAATAGAAATAAAGATTATTGAATATGTGGCTTTAATTCAACTCTCTAAAATAGTCTTTAAGAAGTGTTTTATGCTCTTTCAAATAGTAAACAATAATTACAATTTGTGTGTAATTTTTTTGTTCTTAAACTTGTGTTAAATATTTTGAATCATCTCTTCTTTTATACTACAGTCCTTTAATGGTTAGATTGATGATGATTATATTCACCTCATATTTATCCAATCCCAATGTTCAAAGATAATCCATAGATATTTTAAGACAAACATGGAGTTTGAATTTGAATTTGATCTTATCTTGATCATATCTCCTTGATGGATATACTTTGATAAGCAACTCCGGATAATCTTAAGTTTTGAATTGGATATTCCTTAACTTTCGAAATCAGCTTCATCCTTATCCAATCTAAGATATTTTCTTATTATTTAATTATTTCCAAAAATTAATTCTCTTAAAAAATAATCCCCGAGGATCTTAATTTCAACTGAAGTGAAACGAGATTAAGTATATTTTCCTAATATACCTAATCTAGTGGAGCTAGGTCTTGTCCACTTTAGATTTGTTGTCTTATTTTTCTTTTAAATTTCATCCTTCCAATTCATCTATCTGAATAAGCTTTTGAAGATGTCTCAGTTTATTTATTTCCAAAATCTTTGAAGAACTTTCTGCAATACCATATTGACTCTTCTTATATGAGCTTCTAAAACATTCTTTGAATACTTTCCAAACTTGTTTCTCTTTCAAGTCATTTAAACCTTCTGAGTAATTCTCTAAATGAGACTTAACTTACAATTTAAACAATCTGAAGAACTATCTGAATACCTGCACACTTGTTAGTATATTAGCATTCTTCTCTTTTTGTTATCATCAAAATTTATGAGAGATACCTAACACTTCTTTTTCCATACATTGTAGCATTTGTTGTTTTTACCCTTTGAAGAAAGTTTTAGGAATCTTTTGTTCATTATCCATTTTGTCTTTTTCTCATTTATTGTAACCCTGGTTGAGGTCATATAAATGCCTCACTTCTTTTGTATGTAAACATTGTACTTCCATTATTGACTTATAGAATTTTCCCTTTCAGAGTAACTTGTGTGTTCTCTATTATCCTTAGAACTTGTCTATCTTTTTTAGCAAGAGTTAGTAACAAGTGACTCTAGTTTGTTATGTGTATGTCGTATTGAGTGTTTGAATTAGGTAAAGTAGGATTAGTTAATGTGTCATATCCAGTTGGAAGCTATTTGAATTTGCTAAATCCTCCTTTTTGTTTGTTTTCTTTTTGTTCCTATTTGTTGTGATACTTCTTCGTGTGTATGACCCCGGAGATGCATCAGCTTCACTAGTATCAAAGCATGGTTTTGAGAGGGAGAATGTAAAGTGTAGTGGAGTTTTCTTTGTGTTAGCTGTTAGTGGCTGTTGTGTTCTTCTATAACTACTACAATGTACTTGTGTGGAATTTGCTGATGTTGTGTTTAGGCATATTTGAAGTGGGTTTTGAAGTTGTGAGTTGAGAAGTAGTAGTTGTAAGGTAAGTGTAGTGGTTTTTGTTACTTTGTTCTACTCTGTTTCTCTATTACGAAAATAGAGCAAGGTCCATTTATGTATTACGATTTGCTGTTTTGGGAGTTGAAGTAATCTGAATGCGTCAGAGAGATTTTAGGTAGTGAGTAGAAGATTGTGTTAAGTATTGTGCTATCTAAATAAGCAAGAAGGATTGTATTATGTTGGATTCCAATGTTCATAGAGTTGTTGGTAACCATGAAAGTGGGGCTTACGATGGCCATGGTGAACAAGGAAACTACACACCTGGGTTAGTAAATGTTAAGCTTGACAGATCCACCATTCTTGGCGAGAGTCTTATCATTGCTATATAAGGTGATAGGCAACAACCGTAGGGTGTTCCCAATCGTTATCGAGTAGAAAATGTGCAAGAACAGAGATATAGTCATGTTAGCTGAGCAAATGACCTAGCTTAACCTCATCGAGTTGGAGGAGTAGCAAAACGACCTGTTCAATAAAGGCTTGAATTAAAGGAAATCATAGAAGGTGATGAGGAGATAGATGTAGGGGACAATAGAGAGGAAGAAGAAGAAGGGTAGTACTATGACATAGAAGAGTGAGGGTACCGAACTCCTCGAAGACTTGACAACGACAAGGTCTAAATTTTGATCATTGTTGGTAGTGGAGATGCAGATGAATACCTAGAGAAAGAATAGAAGGTTAAGAAGGTTTTTGACTGTTATGGGTATATTGAGGCAATGAAGATCTAACTTGCAGCACTTAAATTTTCTGGATACACCATCATGTAGTGAAAGAATCTAAATGTAGTTAGAGTGAGAGATGGAAGACGAGGTGTGCGGACTTAGGAAGAGATGAACAGGTTATCGAGGGAAAGATTCATACTCGAGACATATTTGTAATATACATTAACTAAGTTGCAAGAGCTTCACTTAGGAAGATGAACTGTTGATGATTATGTTACAGAGTTCCAGCCGTTAATGATTTGAGTAGACATGAATGAGCTCAAAGCCCGAACTATATCACGATTCATTTGGACTTAAATATGATATTCGCAACATTATGAAAGTGTAGAGGTTTTATACCTTAGAGGAGGCCAACAATATAACGTAGAAGGTTGAGAAGCAAAAGAGAAATAATTTGAGCAGACCTAAGCTAAGCTTGACATGGACATCTATTCCTTGCTGACTTGCCCCTGTCAAGCAGAGAAGACCTATTCGAGCAGAGGAAAGAAACAATGGACTTGGTGATGGCTGAGCAGGGCTGAAGAGCTGATGTAAACCCCAAAAAACTTTGATATAAGCTAGGCTAATCACTAAAAAATATCTAAAGATATACTCAAGATAGTCTAAAATCGTTAGGAAAGCACCTATAAATAGTGAATGATAGTAACTTTATATATTCTTTAGAATTGACTAGCCAAAGGTAGAAATATTTGGTCAAACAAAGGCAACACAAGAATGTTATTAAATTAAAAGACTTAAGGAAAACTAGTAAGCTAACTAAATGGATTCTTATAACCAACACATGATACAAACCAACTAAGACCTTAAAACTACATGTGGCGCCAACTCTTATCTATGCATCAACACATATGGAAAGAGGACTAAAGGCTAGATAAGGATAATGAAGTAAAGTTGAATAAGTAACTTAAGATGATGTAAGCCATGAACTCATTTACGCACTCTAACAAGAAACATGTGAAAAATCATTTCCCTATGTCCACTACACATTGGCACCACTTCTAGAAGGTTAAAGACTTCTGGTCAACATAAAACTCTTACAAGAAAAGAATCCAAATTCTAGAAGCTATGATGTTATGGATGAGGTTGCTAACTTGTGAAGTAAAAACATATAGAAATTGGGATGCTTGCACATTACAAGTGGCGGCATTCGTTTAGGCTACATGCATCCAAAATTCCAACATTCCAAGTAGAAGACTAATGAAAGTTTAAGTTTACAAGAAAACAAAGCTTATGAGATAAGCTAATTTAAAGCTTTCTATAAATAGCCCACTATTGGACCACTTATGTTTTCCTCAAACCAACATTCTCCTTGTCTTACATTTTCAAGATCAACTTACATCTTCATCCACCTATTATTCTCAAGCCAACAACCAAAGCCCTATTACCATTTCTTGAACAATATCTAAACGTCCATATCCTAAAGGTTAGTTTCAATATTTTTATCAACTAGTAAGTTCAAATCTCAAAAGGAAAAGGATTATTTCTAAAACTTCTTTTAGAAAGCAAGAAAAGTTTTCCATGTTCAAGTAGGAGTTTGAAATAAAGCTCTTATGTTCTATCAAAAGACAAGATCTTTTACTAAACTTAAGCTTAACTTTTGTTTTGATATCAATTCTACTTAAGCCAACAAGTTCTTTTCAAAAGCAATTTCTACTCAAAAGTCTTTTAGATAAAGAGATACTTCCATTTTATGATTGGTCTTTATCATAGTTTCTAAGAATATTTAAAGAAAAGAGAGTTTTTACTAAACTTCATATTTATACTAAAGAAGTTTCCTAAAGTAAAGTTTCATGAATTTTTCATATTTTAAAGAAGCTTCTTAAATGTCTTACTCAAATGAAGTTTAAGAAAGAAACCAAAAGAGTTCCTTAAAACAAAAGACTAAAATAATGAAAACTAAAACGAGTTGATGAAGTCATGCCTTAAAAATAACTTACTCATCATGTCCAATTAAATTTCCCTTGACTTAGACCTTATTGACATATAGACATATTATCTCGATACCGTAATAATTTGGACTCTACATAAGGACCAAAAAACTATGGAATAAGAACCAAGGACATTCATGGACATATGAACTACTCGGACTTTGAATAAGGACCATTCGAACATGATATAGAAAAAGAACCATTAAACATGACAAATCTAAGAAATAAAAGACTTATAAAGAAAAAGCTTGAAACCAAAAAGTTTACTAAGCAAGTATGTTTCTTAGCTATCTTTATTTTGTTTTATTTGTTTTACTTTTGAGTTGGACCTTCTAGAAGACTATTACAATAAATAGAAAGATGGCCAGGTGAGTATCTATGATGATTATCACTTGTGTGTGCTTATAGAACGGTTGCATCTTTAATTTTATACTTAACTTGTTCTATATAGGGTATTTGGTAAATGTATGTGTTTGATTTGTTTGTTAAGACATTTAAGAATTATTTCCATAAGTAAAGTTGATGATTGTGATGTGATGTGATGTAATCCTTGTGATTTTGTGATGTTTTGAGTGATCACTAAAATAAATGGAAGTGAAGCATATCAAAATTTGAATATTAAAGTGATCATGCATAGCATACTGCATAAATCTCTTCTTATTGCCACCATTGTTACACATGGAATAGAAAGACTAAAACCTTCCTTATTTATTGCAAACTAAGTGACTTTGAGGATGGTTGTACATTAGATAAGGCCATGTCCATTCTTATGTTTTGGGCATGCATACATTTGGAAGTCGATCAAGGATTTGATCACTCCTTGATCATTTGGGTAGTCAGGGAGAATATTATTTCTTATTTTCATTTAGGCCTTCTTGGGGTTGATTAAGAGATCCTTCTCTTATGACTTATTTACATGACCTTTGTGAACATTTCTTTTGGTTCCTTTGGCTAATTGGAAGATTCTTCTTCTTAAGGATGATAGTGAATTCTAGGATGAACATTTGTTGGTTCTCTTAGACAACTAAGAGATTTGTTTTCTCATGAGGTTGGGAGAATATACCCATTTGGTTCTCCTTAGACTGATAAAGTGACATCATCTCTTGATCATTACATTGACATGGGTATTGGTTCAATTAAGAATTGAGATTCTATAGCTATTTTATGGAGGCTAAGGATGTCATCTTAAATGACTTTTACGTTAATTTAGATGCCTAGACAATCCTTAACCCAAGGTCAAATGGGGGGAGGGAAATAAAGCCTAAACTGTATGCTAGATACTAGAAGGTTACGTATATTGTTGCATATGATTGTTTAAATGCATAGCATGTGCTTGTTTAATTAACTTGTGTGAAAAGTGGTATAAATGGATAATTCACTAAGCTAGCTGTAGCTTATACTCCTATAGTTTTGACTTATTGCAGGAACCTTATTAGGTCTATCTAGAAAGATCTAAACCATTGGTGAGAAATAAGGATTTAGAAGTAGGCTTAGACGAAAGCATGCAAAGAAATTGATTTATGTAAAATTATGTTAATTTAATGTGTACTATATATCTAAAAGACCTTTAGCTTTACTTTATCAAGTTTGTAATTTGTGATTAAGTAATGGTATTTGAGTGTTGTTTTATACTATTAAATTTGTGACACTCCGTAGTTATTCTAATGTTGACGCTTTATGTGCTTATTAGAAGTAATTGTTGAATAATATAAGTATATAATTAGTTACTTTTAATTTGTACATAGTAGTCTGTCACTATTAAACTGGCTTTGAGGTCCTAACAGTTGAGTTGATGATAAGCTGACCCTGAGGACATATGAGAAGGGATAAACCTTAGGACGGAAGATAAGTGAAGTGAAGTGATTTAAGTACTTGAGCTATGGACACATGATTATTGAGTGTCATAACCAATGTGCTATGGTGCTCTGAGGTGATGTAGTGGATAGCATCGATAAGAGTAAGCCTGAGGAGCAAGAGAAAAATGTTAGGCAAACTAAAGTTATGGATGAGGAAGAAACCTGTATCTGTGCCGACTAAGGAGAAGCGATGACCTTAGTATTAAGATGAGTATTGAACTTAATGTTAAATAGTGAGGAAGACCAAAGAGAAAATTTGTTCTACACCAAGTGTACCATAAAGAGTAAACTGTGTACGATTATAGTAAATGGAGGGAGCTGCACTAATGTTGTCCCTTAGACCATTGTTTAAAGGATGGGTCTACTGACCTCTAAGCACCCTTGACCTTATAAACTACATTGGCTCTATGATAAGGGAGCTTTGCATGTGATCAAATAGGTGTTGAGCTTGATTTTTTTCGCGATTTATAAGTTTTCCCTAAATCGATTAAAACTAAACTCTATCCGTTCAATATTGATCCTTTGCTAAGGTTTAAGGAAAATTTAAGGCTTTTTCTTTAAAAAGAATTTTATAAGTTATTTGGAGTCGCGACGCGATCGAAGTTAGAAAATGGTTTAAGTCAAAACCAAATGGGTGGATTTGGTTTTGATCTAAACATTGGTTTACGTAAGGAAAACCGGTTTTTGAAAGAAAAAAAAAAGGCTTTTTGAAAGACTAGAGATCAAGTCTAGGGGATAGGTTCTTTAAACCTTTATGAGTATTACGAACTTTCCGAATATAGTTTTATCTTTTAAAATTGACCTTTTAGAACAACAGTTTAATCAATATTAAAACCATTTAAATTGAATGATTTAAGCTAGAAATGGGGAAAATTAAATTTTTTTCATTTTTTACATTGCTTTAGAGGTGTCTACGTACTAGCTATTTGAGATCAGACATACGTAGGTTTTTTATGAAAATTTTAGGCGAGTTGGTTGATTTTAGTAAAGAAAAAGGTTGAGTTTATGTTTTTTTATCTGATTTGATGTTAATTAAGGAAATTTTCTAAAAGATCATAATCGTGGTTTTATTTTTCGAAAATTCTAAAGAAAGTCCTCATTTAAAAAAAAAGGATTGATTCATTTTTATTTATTCAGAAAATAAAGTTTTCTAACTCATAAAATAATTTTCTTTGTTTTATTTTATCTTTTTTTTTCTTTTATCATATATATATTTTATTTAAGTTTTAACTAAGAAAATAAATAAAAGTTTAAAACTAAGCTACTTTACCTTTTTTTCTTTTTCTTTTTCTTTTCCCTTTTTTTCTTCTTTTTCTTTTTTTTTTTCATTCTCTTTCTCTTTTTTTTTTTTTAAATTACGAATAAGTAAATAAATAAATGAATAAATAAATAAAAACAAAGCAAAGTAAATCCAAGGCTGGACGAAGGATAGGGCATGCGGGTTGGTTAGGTTAGCTTGGATCGGGTCGGATCTTAGGTTAAATTTGGTTTGTAGAGTCAGGTTACATGAAGAAGAGAGTAGTAGCTTTAGAGATGTGATTAGGGTGGTTTTGAGCGATTTTTTAAGGGGGTGAGAACACTTTCATGAGATTTTCATTAGGGTTAGTATGGGTAAGGAAAATGCCATAACCAAATGAAGTGGTTTTGGTTGTTGTCGAAGATGAGAGGATGGCGGTGATATTGTATGCCACTCGTGGTAGGTACTGATAGTAAGAAGGTGTAGCTCGATTGTAGGCTACAATAGACGATGAGGCATGTTAGTTTTGAGAGCTAATGAAACGGGGACTCGTAAAGAACAGTGGCTTGTTTCAAAATGCCTCGATCACACTCAGATTCTAGAGAGAGAGAGAAGTGTTGTGCTTAGAAAGAGTAGCTTGTAGGAGTGATTTTTCGAGTGGATTAATGAGAGCTAATGGAGAATTGATGCATAGAACACTTGTTGAAGCTCTTATTTATACATCTACAACATAAATTGAACTTGGAAAGTGATTAAACTTTATGAATTTGAAGTTGAATGTAAGAGGATGACCAAGAACTGATCTTTGAATTTGGGCGCTGATTAGAGTGGTTTTTTAGTCAACTGCATGTCTAACATGTTTGCTCTTACTAAAGTGAAAGGTCAGAAGCTTCAATAATTCTTGTACTACTCGAATCACAGGAAGAGAGAAATCTGCGCATTTAAGTTTTTCCAAATTTCAATCACTATTTTGAGCCTCCAAATGATCATATCTAGACTTGTTTTCTGTTTCAATTCGTAGAGGGCCATGTAGAGTACAAAAATAAACCAATAAATCTTATGCTCATGTGTGGAAAGTGCATGGAAAAGTAAGGCAAAGTAAGCACTCCAAGCTGGTTGCACATGAGAAAAGGTGGGAAAAAGAAAGGAAAAGGAAAGAAAGGGGAAGAAAAGGATGCTGAAGTGGCACTGATGTAGTGCTACGTTAGTCTTGTAATCCGATGGAAATGTGCTACGTACCCTAAAATGACATGTGGCTAATGATGTGACAAGTCATCTGATGTGTTATTTGACATGTGTTAAGGCACGTACTATGCCACGTGGTTGACATGTAGACATGGCTGATGTGGCACCATATAGTGTCATGAAAGCTCGTTGTCCAATCATGAAGCGTTACGTGTCATGACTAGATATGTAGACTAGTGATTTTTTGACACGTAGCGGTGTTTTTTATGAAATTAAAATAAATAAATAAAAGGCAGTTTGTGCCTTTAGTAATGTTCGAACCCAAGATCTCTAAACCAAACCCAAGTATCAGTTAAGGTGTGTTACCATCAGACCTTTGGCTTATACCTTGTTCATATGTTCAATCAAATTACACATATAGATAAGGTTAACCTAGGCTAGATTAAATCTAAACCTAAGCCTAACATCCCTCCCTTATTTAAGGCCTTAAAAACACTTAAATTTAATAAAAACTTAAACTCCCTAAAAATTTTATTTATTTATAAATTTTTTTGTTTATTTATTTATTTTTCTTTCTCTCTCTCTCTCTTTCTTTTTTTTTATTAAATTTTCTAAAATTTTCCAAATCCTCTACTTTTTATAATTTTTCTATTTTGTTGTACTTTTGTAAATTTTCTATTTTTATGTATTTTTCTATTATTTTTTAATTTTTTTTCCTAAATTAAAACCTCTTACCTTATTCTAAAAATTTTAAAATAAAAATATAACTAAAAGGGGAGCAAAAATAAGGTGACTATAGTTTCCCTTTTTTGTGGTGAAATTTGAATAAAACTTTGCCACAAAGATAAAAAAAATATAAGTTTTGCCGTCGGGATGGATTTATCCTAAAAAGCGCTACAACTAATTAGCTATCTTAGGCTTGGTTCATTAAAGATTTGGCGAATAATGAGAGGTGAAAGAGAAAGGAGGCACTTTAAGAGTTGGCCCAAACAAAAAAGAAATTGAAAGAGGATAGTGCCACTGTAGGCTGACAAAAACCTTAAAAGGAAATTGAAAACCTAGTTGCACCCCTATGAGTTGACTAACCTAGAAGAATGGGTAAAGTGCTCCTTGACCAGGACATAAAATAAAAAATTGAAGCCTGGTCATGCTCCTATGAGCTAACTAACCTAAGTGAATGGGCAAAATGCTCCTAGAGTTATCTAAGACCCAAAGTGAGAAATTAAAGCTCGGTTGTACTCTTATGAGCTAACTAACTTAGGCAAATAAGCAAAGCGCTCTTTGAGTTGGCTAAGACTCTAAATGAGAAATTGAAGCCTGGTTATGCCCTTATGAGCCGACTAACCTAAGCAAATGGGTGAAACGCTCCTTGAGCTAGTTAAGACCTTAAAAGGAGTTAAGATAAAGTCCTATGAATCAACTGGAGCGCCAAAAGATTTTTAAGAAAGATGAAAGTATCCCAAATACTAGTTACTATTCTAGGAGATAAAGGCTAAATGCAAATGAGATGTTAGAAACCAATATGCTAACATTGTACAAAAGTACTTACCTGGTTTTGTTGATAACACCCAAATTGTTAAACCTTTCTTTAAAAAATCATATCAAAATCAGCTAACTCACTATTTAAAATGAATTCAAATTCTAATTTTCCATCGTCGACCAAACCAATCTTGACATGAGTACCTAAAACCCCACTAGCTCTTTTGAGAAGCTATAGAAATTAGCTCAATATAGAATGCCATCTACTGTTTCTTGTTCCTCAATTGATTGTCTTTCATATTTTTCTAAGTTGAATCCCTTATCAGTAAATATCTACCATGAAGTATTTACTCATCCAGATTTTGCCTTTCCTTGAAGAATAGATAATAAAACTCCCTAATGAAGAGGATTAACTTGTAATAAAGTATTTTAAAGAGTTTTTTTGTTAATTACCAATGTTCTATATCTCACTTTCATCTTTTCTTGTGTTTTTAATGTATGGGTTTCATTTGAATGGAGTAAGGGAATAGGACCTTTTATAGGAGCAGGAAAAGTGATGGAGGTGATTCTAACATTGATAATTGCCAAGGATACCAACTTTGCTTATAGAAGATGAAAATTAAACCATAGTAACATTTAAGATCACTGGCATTTTGTGTTCTAAGTAAAACTTTCCATTAACTTTAATGGGTAATATAATTTTATTGCACTAGCATTTACAATGTCTTTCAACTTTAGACCATTCGTCTGTGACAAAATTAAAGTGCCTCCTAGTAATACTTGCTTCACGGTATAAGGACCTCCGTAATTAGGAGTAAATTTTCCTCTGGAGTCTTGTACATTGGGGAGAACCTTATTCAATACTATATCTCTCTCTTTGAAGTTCTAAGGTCATACCCTTTTGTTAAAAGCTCGAGTCATTTTTTGTTGGTAACACTAATTATGACATAGGGTTGTCAACCTTTTCTCATCAATCAAATTCAATTGCTTGATGCATTTCTTTACCCAATTGACTTCATCCAACTAAGTTTCTGATAGCACTCTGAGAGACAGGATTTCAACTTCTATTGGTAATACTACTTCAGTGTTGTATACTAAGGAGTAGGGTATTGCCCCTATCGATGTTCTAATGGAAGTCTAATAGGCTATGAGTGCGAATGGCAACATCTCATGCCAATCCTTGTATGTAATAGCCATTTTTTCAATTATTCTTTTTATGTTTTTGTTGGTTGCTTTGATGGCCCCATTCATTTGGGATTGATAAGGCATAGAGTTCCCATAGATGATCTTGAACTATCGACACAATTTTGACATAAGTTTATTGTTGAGGTTTGTACTGTTGTTGGTGATGATCATTTCTAGAGTCCTGTATTGAGCTAAGATGTCCCTCTTGATGAATTTGACCACTACTCCGTTAGTGACACTTGAATAAGAAGAAACCTCAACCCATTTACTAAAGTAATTGGTGGCAACTAGTATGAAGCCATGCCTATTAGATGCCTTTGGAGTAATCAGGCCAATAATGTCTATGCCCTACATTAAAAATGGCCATGGTGTAGAAAGTGTATGTAATTCTTGAGGCGGGATATTTTTTTTGTTTGCATAAACTTGGCATAAGTGACAATAATTGACAAGTTTGATGTAGTTACCTTCCAATGTTGACCAATAGTATCCTAACCTCATAATCTTCTTAGCAAACATATAATTGTTCATGTGAGGGCTACATACTCCTTTATGTACCTATTTCATTAAAACCTCGACCTCTTTGTCATCCACACACCTTAGAAGCGTACCGTCAAATGATTGTTGGTATAAGGTAGACTTACTTTCTAAGAATTGGGTAGTCAATCTCCTGATTGTTGATGTGTTAGGCAAGTACACCTATCAAATTAAAGTAAAGTGGATTATGAGTCCAAATGTCTATCCCTTAGGAACTTTAACTATTAGTATTCACTAAGTCTGTATTATTTAACTAGCAAATTAAATTTCAAGAAACTTAAAAAAGTAAATCTAAATTACTACTAAAATTAATTTAAAGATTAACTAAGACACAATTCAAGAATTAACAAGAGAGTAATTTAATTGAAAGTTAGTTCAAGATTCAATGTCATATCTATATCTTATTTCCCTTAGATCTAACATGTGATTTTCCTAAAGATAATCTAATTTATTCTTTGATTTTTCTTGACTAAGAGAATTCTCTAATAAAGTTAATCACTTTCTTAAGCCAATTAACCTTAACTCTAAAATCACCTATTAGAATCTCTTCTCAATAGCATGACCTAAGATTACATTATTTTATTATTTAACAATGAATTCTCTACACTTTAATTTGAAATTCTGAAAGAATCTTGCAAATTATCTCGCAAATTATCTCTAATCTTACAACAATTCTCATCAACTATACTTAGATTTAATCTTATAAGAAATCTCTCAGTTTTTTTATAAGATATCAAACTTTAGATTACTAGCTATAGAAATAATAACCTAAATCATGAAGCAAATATAGTTGAATCAAGAAATTAATAAAGAACTAAATTAATCAAGTAATAATAATATCACATGAATAGATCTAGGTTCCACAAAACCTAGATAGCAAGGTTTTACTCTCTATATATCGCAAAATAGGAATCTAAAAACAAAGTATAGAAAATAATAGAAAGAAGCATCATGAAATCCAAACAAAATTAAATCTTAAAATCTTTTCTTCTCCTTGCTTTCTTGATTGCTCTTAGCTTCAAAAACTCCTTAAAAGTTGTGTCAAAAAATTCTTCTTCTCAAATAAACCTTAATAAGGCTTTATATATGAAGAGATAAAAAAAAAAAGGTCAGTTGGAAAAGACACGACAAGGGACATAATCATATCTTTTAGTCATATACTTAACCGTGCTTCACATTTGTCTTCTTTTCTTTTCTTTTTTTTTTTTTTAAACTAGAAATGATACAACCGACAACATGGTTGGAATGTTATCCCCTTAACCCTTGCTTGCTAATCGGCTAGTGAGACCACCATATGCATAGTGCAACATAAAAGCGAACTTGATCTTAAATTGAAAAACAAGTGTTAAAGTACTAAGATAAACAATAAAAATTACCAAAATAACCTATAAGCTAGAAATTAACAAAAATAAATAAATAACTTAAGTTGCCTCCTAAGAGCGTTATGTTTAACATCAATAGCTCAACAGGGTGCATAGGTTACTTACCTTCATCCGAGTGGAAATGGATCTCCATGCTTACCCTACTTCTAAACGCTTCAAATAAGGCTTGAGTTACCCTTTTCTCATTTATATAACAAATTCTCTTATCTAGTTGCATAACTTTTACCGAGTTTCTTCTTATTACACCACTCGTCAAACTCTTATCGCTCGAGTCACTTCTTTTTATCCGCTTTTCGCTTAGATGGAGTGGTTACCGGCAGCTTTAAGCTCTACATTATAAAAGCACGCTCTAAACAATCTTCTAAGTACTTCCACTCCAAGACTAGTGGTTTTACTTTGTCTACCTTTTCTTCCTTTGGTCTACAAAATGGTTCAATCCCTATCTTCACCACATTGGGTTCATTAGCTCCCAACTGAGTTACAGCTTCTGATTGATTAAAGGTTTTCACCATTTCTCCATCTTTCGTTTCTAAGTAATCATTCATAGGTTCTTTGACAAGTGTTTCCTGCATACATTTAGTAACAACAGTATTAAAAGTATCATGATGATAGCTTGTGCTCTCTGAGTCAATGGACTTGTGCATTAAATTTGGATTCTGAAAAACAATTTCCTCATCTCTGACTCTTAAGATGAGCTTACGCTCACTAACATCAAACATAGCCCTAACAGTAGCTAGGAAGGGTCTACCTAGAATCAATGGTATCTTGAGATCCTCATATATATTGAGCATAACAAAATCTATATGGAAAATGAATTTATCAACTCACACTAGAACATCTTCTATAATGCCTTTAGGGTATATAGTTGACCTATCAGCTAATTGAATACATATGTATATTGGTTTAGGTTCTCTTAACCCTAGCTTTTTAAAGAACTTAAATGACATCAAGTTTATACTGGCTCATAGATTTGCCAAAGTATTATCTACAAATAAGTTTCCAAGTACACAAGGAAGAGTAAAATTCCTTGGATCTTGTAATTTCTTTGGCAACTTCTTTTGCAATAGTTTGGAGCATTCCTCATTCAGTGTAACCATTGAAAGATCTTCTAGCTTCTTCTTATTTGATAGAAGATCCTTAATGAACTTTACATACTTTAGCATCTGCAATAAAACATCAACAAGAGGTAAGTTCATGTGAAGTTGTTTAAAAAGAACGAGGAATTTTTCGAATTGCTTAATTGGATCAAGGTAGTCTTGCTTAAGACGTTGTGGATACGAGATAGGCAACTTGTACTCCTTCAGTTTTTGTGGTTCAGCACTCTCTTTTGATCTTAGCGGTTATAAACTTTCTTTACCCTTAACCTCTACTTTTTTCTCAACTGCTTCCTTATCCTCTTTCTTCTTAACTTATAACTCTTTACTATTTTTCAGGGTCACTGCATTAACATATTCCTTGGGGTTTAGTTCAGTGTTCTTCGATAATGATCCTTGTTGTCTCTCATTTAACATCTTAGCAATTTGGCCAATCTGATTCTCCAAGTTATGGAAGGAAGCTTCTTGGTTCCTTAAAGAGGTTTTTGTTTGTTGCATTATAGCCTCATTAGACTGAATGTATTTTTCCTAAAGGCTTTCAAACTTCTTCTCTGAGGCAGGTAGGGGTGTTATCGGTTATTGAAATCTTAGTGGAGGCAAATTTGATCTTTGTTGTTACTGATTCCCTAACTGCTATTATTGGCATTGACCTTGATTTTGACCTTCCCATGATAAGTTGAGGTGATCTCTCTACCTTGGGTTATAGGTGTTGCTATAAGGATTATACTGGGGTCTTGTAGGTTTCCTTAGAAAAGCAACATGTTTTATCTTCTTGCAACCTACAACCCCCTCTTGGTTGAAGTTATTAGAGCTACATTGTAGTTGTTATGAACCAGTCGAGAGGGATTCAATTTTCTTACTCAACATCTCCACTTCAATGAATCGAGCTATGTAGTTCAAACGGCTCAATAAGCCTTTGATTTCTTTCAGTGTGTGTAGAGGAGGCAAGTCAATTGTTGCTTTGACTTTGTCAGGATCCACTTTAATGCCCCTTTGGTTGATTATGAAACCCAATAATTTCCCTAAAGTTACTCTAAAGGTGTATTACTCTGGGTTCAACTTCAATTGAAATTTTCTTAAGCTATCAAACAACTTCTTCATATTATCCGTCTGATTCCTCCCATCTTTGGACTTTGCAATCATATCATCAACATATACTTCAACTTCTTTGTACATCATGTCATGGAAGATTACAACCATTGCTTTTTGGTAAGTTGTCCTGGCATTTTTAAGTCTGAAAGGCATTACTTTGTAGCAGAGTGTACCCTAAGTTGTAATAAAAGTTGTCTTGGTCGTATCTTCTTCGAACATTCAGATTTGATTATATCCAAAGAATCCATCCATAAAGGAGAAGAGATGGTTCCCTGGTATGTTGTCTATTAAGACATCAATATGAGGCAAAGGGAAGTTATTTTTAGGTGTTGCCTGATTAAGGTTTTGAAAATCCATGCATATCCTAACTTTTCTGTTCTTCTTTATCACTAGCATAATATTATCCACTCACTCGAGATAATCAAACACTTCAATGAAACCAGCATCCAATAACTTTTTGACTTCTTCTTTAATTTTCAATAAGATATCTAATTGGAATCTTCTTAGCTTTTGCTTCTTAAGTTTGATATATTTTCATGTAAGTAAGTAGTAGACCACAATTGATGGATCTAACTCGAGCATATCTTCATAAGACTATATAAACACATCTTGATACTTATACAATAGTGCAGTTATTTCTACCTTCTACTCTTCTTTCAAGTCCCCTCTAATCTGTATATTCTTGGGGTTGCCATCAGTCCAACGTTAATTGTCTCAATTGGCTCATCAATGGAAATTCTTCCCATTTTATATCTTTGCTAACTCTCTTGTACATCACTGTGGTCATTGACATCACCCCCAACGACTAACCTAGTAGGGCCTGAAGTGATATCAATATTTTCAGCATCTATTTGCATGAGGTATCCCTAGCTTTTATTCAGAGCATTAGATTTGGGCCAAAAGTATGTAAAGGAAAGAGTATAAGTAAAGGAGTGAAGTATAATGAAGAGAATGGAGATAGATCCTTTATTAGATTAAAAAGTTCTCTCAATTACATAATTGTAGATTATTACAGATCTCAAGAAAATACTAAACCGTGATTCATCATTTATTCTAGAGAAGACTTATCACCATTCATAGAGATGGAGAACCAGTTATTTAAGTGCTGGAGCTTATAGGATGGGTCTGCTAATTCATTCTTGTTGGAGGTGTCCTCTTTAGCATATTCTGGCGTTTAAATATCAACTTGGCTGAATGTCTCTATCAATAGCGGAAAGGTCATTGTGGCATGATACAATCTGTCACCCCTTTTGCCCTTCACTTGTCTATTTTACAACTCTTCCATTGGAGTTGGAATTTAGCTGAGCCCATAGGTACCAATCTGCCATTCCTTGAATTTTGGCCTCCTTTCCTTCCTTTAGTTGGTAATCATGCACACTTCTTCAAACATTTGGAGCTTGAAGTCTTCTTACTCCTTAATGCCAATGTAGGGTATGGCCGTTTCTTTATATATTTCATAATCATGGTCACCTAGAATTGTTATGACCTGGCTATTTGAGTTGAACTTGACCTTCTGATGTGAACTTAAAGGTATAGCCCCTGCTACATGAATCCAACGTCTTCCTAATAAGAGGTTAAAGGACCTCAGGATATTGAGAACTTGGAATTGAACATTGAAAATTTGTAAGCCAATTACAACTAGCAAGTTAATCTCCCTTATGATTTCTTTCTTAGACCTATCAAAAGCCTTGACTGTTATAGAACTTAACTTGATTGAGGTTGCATTAATGCCTAATAGATCTAGGGTAGTGAAAGGGCAAACATTTAATGATGATCCATTGTTAATGAGGACTTTAGCTATGGTAATGTTGTTGACTCTTATCGTTATGAAGAGAGGCTTAGTATATCGATTACCTTCCTCACTAAATTCTTCAGTAGAAAACGAAATTTGATCCATGATGAGGATAGAGTTGGTAATTGATCCCATCTTTTCGACCGATATTTCGTGAGGGACCTTAACTTCCCTTAGAGTTCAGAATAGAGCTTCCTGATGTGGTTGATGAGCAAGAGGATTCACCTCATTAGTCCCTCTAGTCCTCAGGCTTGGCTGCGGGTTGAAGGCTCAGTAGTTTGATTCCTATCAGTTGAGATGCCATCAATAGACTCATAAGAGATATCTATGCTAGAGTCTTAGTAAATTTATTCATTATCTTATACTCACTTAACTTGATCATCTTAATGAAGGCAAATAATCCTTCCTTATATTCAATTGGTTTGTTGCTTAGTTCTTCTAGCACATTTTTCTTTTTAAGGTCTTTTTTTAGGTCATAGATTCTACTGAAGCGAGTAATCCCTCCTATGAGAGAACTCTATTGCCCCTGGTTAATCGCCTGATAATTAAAAGGGGTAGTTTTATAATTCTTTAGAGCTAAAGGTCTATGGAAGGTGTACCTCTTAGTTTTTGAAGCTTGCTTCTCTTCGTGTTTGTTAAATTTATAGACCTTAGGCTCTTGGTTGGAATCGATCATGTTGATGGTAGGATCTAAATTGTCAAATATCACATTAATGATAGGGCCATGGTTAGGCAGAAGGTTGTTGTTGATGTTTGGAACTAGAGCTTCCACAAAGTCAAGCTAGATCAAGCCTTTATCAATTAGGTCTTGAATTTTATTTTTTAATCTCCAGTATAAGTCAATTGAATGGCCTACCTACCCCAAATGATATTGACACTTTGTATTTGGATAAAAAAACCTTTGGCCTGTATCTTTTACTGGAAAGCTTAAAATGGATCGGATTATCTTTCCTTAACTTTTTAAAGACTTGGCTAAGAGGAATTGGTATCTTGGTGAACTGTCTTATGGCCCTATTAACTTAAGGCTAGCTTCTGAATTGTTGCTAAACTAATGGAGGATTAATTCTAAAGGAGACCCAAGTATTGGGCCTAGTGTTTGAATTCACCATACCAACAATTGCTTCTTTGGGCTTGTTGGTAGTAGGCTTTATAGAAGGTAGTCTTCTATTGGATGGCTCTTGTAACTTGTCGGAAGAGATAGCACTTTCAATCCAATACCCTGTTGCTGCTACTACCTCTACGAAGCTAAAGGAGGCTTTCCCAATCAAGTAGGAGAAGGAGAGCCTTTCAAGAGTATTGATAACAATCGAAGTCAGCTCTTTCTCGCTCATGGGCATAGATACCCTTGCAGTTAGGGATCTCCATCTTTGGGCATACTTCTTGAATGATTCATTATACCTCTTTCATAGGGCAACTAGGTCCATAATGGTTGGCACCACTTCAACATTAAATTTATATTGTTCGTAGAATGCCCTAGCCAACTTCTCTCATATGTTCACCTGATTCATATTCAATTGGACATACTAGGTTAAAGTAGGGCCTGTCAATCTATCTTAGAAAGTTTGCACCATAAGTTGGTCGTATTGTACATACTTGCCCATCTTTTACACGTATAACCTAGTGTATAGTTTAAGGTAGCCAATCCCATTATATTTCTTAAAGCTAGGTACCTTGAACTTTTCAGGAAAATTTCCATAGTCATAAGTAGAGAAATCTGTAATACCAGCTTGCTTTAAACCATCATAACCTTCAAGCATTTTCATTTTTTCAATAATTTGTTAGGTCAATTGCCTCTGCAACTCTTTCAATCTGTCTTGGTTAGGTACCAGCTTTGGGTTGATTAGGAATGAGTAAGTGTTGGGCTTAAAAGTCAGGTTGACCTTTGGGTAAACCCTTTCTTTCTTAAAAGATTCAAAGGCTGGGTTAACATTGGGATAGGCCTCTTTTACTTCAAGGGGTGGGCCTTTAACGTTCTTTCCATATCAAACCTTGGACCTTTCCTCATTAGATGGTCCTGAAGATTTGAGTAAAGCAATGCCGTCAACGAGGAAGCTGGTTTGCAATCTTTCCTATTGTTTATTCCAAGGAGTGGAACCTTAACTTAGTAAGATTGATGACTTCAGGGTTGACAATGTTGTTGTTGTTCTTGGTGTTGATGCTATCATTTCCTTGGTTGGCCATCTTGGTTTGAGAGCGGGTTTGAATAGGACTTCTTTAGAAGGTTTGATGCTTGGGAGCTCTCTTTGTAACTTAGTTTAAGATCACTTCTTAACAAGTTAGCACATGTATCTTTTAAAGAGATGAGATGAGTAAATAAAGAAATAAATGTACAAGTAAAATGCAAAATGTTTATCACACAGATGCAAAAATGTAAAACCGATAATTAATCAGCAAGATGGTAACTTTATTATTTTGTAGCTTTCAGAGTTCCCTTTTACATTTTTTTTAGAAAGAAAAATACATTATTTCAAAAAGTACTCCTATTTCTAAACCTTTCTCTAGCACTTAGTCGATGTTCCTTTCTTTTGCTTGTTGGGTCCTATTGGTCTTTCCTTCCTCTTTCTTAGGCTAGGCTTATCTGTTTCTTCAAGTTCTTTAAGCCTTCTTTGGGTCATCTTCCATTGGTGTTCTAAAGTTCAGGAATGCTGTTTGGATTCCAGAAATAAGCCTTCTCACATGTTACGCTCTTCTTAGATAACTTCTATATAGACTTGTACTTGGTCCATATAGGTCTTGATTTCAAAGTTTGGTTTGGCTATCATAGTTGTATGACCTCTAGCACTAAATATTGGATTTCCCCTGCCTCATGGAGTTGGTCGTACAGATATTTTTTGGTGACCCTATGCTTGTCTACCTCTCCCAACCATTCTCCTAGATCAATGTTAGGGCCGACAGTCTTTATTTCCCATAGTTACTTGATCGCCCAAAGTTTTGATATCTTTTATGGCATTAGAAGCTGGAGGTCTTCATAATCTGGGGTTGTGATATCTAGTGGGACTTATAGAATATGTCTTGAACCCTCCCGAATTACCTGATCATGTTATTAGGGTAATAGCTTATACACCATTTAATCCTAATTAAGGGGACGGCTTGATAATTTTTAAAGACTAAGATTACCCTTTTGATGTTGCTCCACCTGGCTATCCATAAGATATCAGCAACTTGGAAATTCTATAGGACCTCAACCTAATAATAGGTGGACTTCTCTTTTGGTAGATGGACTTTGTCAACAAAGGAATCAATTAAATCAATCATGTGGGCAAATTCTCCTTGAATCAGGTTAAGTCCAAAACACTTCATATAGCTTATGAACTAAGCATTTAGTAATGCAATGCTAGTCTTTAGTGCGCCATCGTTTTTCTTTTTCAAGATGTTTAGGCTTTCAATTTGTTCTGCAAGGAGGGTCGAGACGTAAGACTTACTAAGAAACTAGCTTACTAATTCCGTGATCCTAAAGTAGATGAGGAACTTTCCATTTGGGAATAGGATAGTCTCGAATGTAGCCAAGATAAAAGTTTTAATTCTGTTCTACCTTCAGTCTTGGGGATCGCCACAAAAGATGGCCCGTTTGTTAGAACTAGGCTCAATGGTTAACCAAGCTTTTAAGTCTTCCAATTTGATACAGTTCCCGTTGTAGCTTTTCAAAGCCTTGCTTACTTTAGCCTTTCTAACCTCTAAGAATCTTGAAAATGCATTGACTAGATCGACTTCCAAATTTGGAATATATATGTCTTCAAAGGGAGGGGCTTGAAGTAATTAAGTATATTCTTCAAGCGTTGGACTGATTAAGTGAGGTCCAACATGAAAGGTTACTTCTTTAAGTTCCTAAAAATTGGTTAAGGCCCTAATTAAGTTTATCTCAATCTTTATCCTGGGCAGTGATAGAAAGGGCTTGATCTTGTTGGTGATGATCTGCTGTTCTCTTGGGTTGAAGTGTTGAAGCTACTAGTCCAAAGCGGGTTTGGAGTTGATGGGCTTATCAATGAACTTTTCTCTAAAGTAGACGAAGTTAGATGAATATACCATTTTTTAGAACAATTTACAAAGGATATGTTGCTACAAGACTTAAAAAACTACTATTTATCATAAAGTATAAAACAAGAATGAAGCCTATTTACATCAACTCTATGTTTACAACATGGTAAAACTACAAGGGAAATTAAAGAAACTTCAAGCTGCCATTTCTTTTTCTTTTCTCGTTTTGTTTGATTATTTATCGGTTCTAAATGTGATGCATGCACAAAGGATGAGTTCTAAAGGTCCTTAAGCTTATGTAACCTCACTTGCTTTTTTAAACACTTTCATTAGTCACATTAGGCTTAAGTAAGGGTAGTCTAATTAACCCTGATCAATGGTTACATTACAACACCCGAAGCCTACATAATGACCCCCCCATCTTGGTGTCCTAATACGGTCTAAGTTTGACCGTTTTTACGATACATCATGATACATAAAGTACATTCCTCCGCGCCCCCACCCCCCTTCCCTTAGATTAAAAAAAAGACTATCCTTGCAAAAAGTTAGTAAAATAATATAGAAAACAATAAATAAACAAACAAATAAATAAATTATACTTAGTAAGAAGATTTCAAAAATTAATTCTAAATTTGGAAAGTTAGATAGCAAACCCTCTCGACTGTTCTTAGTAGAGTCGCTAAGTTATCGAGCTTGATTTTTTTCTGGTTTTAATAAGTTTTCCCTAAATGGATTAATATTAAACCTTATCCGTTTAATATTGATCCTTAACTAAGGTTTAAGGAAAATCTAAGGCTTTTTCTTTAAAAAAAAATTTTATAAGCTTTTTAGAGTTGCCATTTGACCAAAGTCGGGAAATGTTTTAAGTCAAAACCAAATGGGTAGATTTGGTTTTGATCTAGACATTGATTTACGTGGGGAAAACTAATTTTTGAAAAAAAAAAAAAGGTTTTTTGAAAGTTTAGATATCAAATTCAAGGGTTAGGTTCTTTAAATCTTTATAGGTACTATAAACTTTTCGAATATAACCTTATTTTTTGAAATTAACCTTTTAGAACAACAATTTAATCAGTGTTAAAACTATTTAAATTGAATGATTTAAGCTAGAAATGGGGAAAATTAAAATTTTTCATTTTTTACGTAACCACAAAGGTGTCTACGTATTTTCTATTTAGGATCAGACGTATATAGTTTTTTTTATGAAAATTTTAGGTGAGTTGGTTGATTTTAGTAAAGAAAAGGGTTGAGTTTATGTTTTTTACCTAATTTGATATTAACTAAGAAAATTTTTTAAAAGGTCCTAATTGAGGTTTTATTTTTGAAAAATTCTAAAGAAAGTACTAATTTTGAAAAAGGATTGATTCATTTTGATTTATTCAAAAAAGAAAATTTTCTAAGTAATAAAATAATTTTCTTTATTTTATTTTATTTGTTGTTCTTTTATCATATATAGATATATTTTTATTTAAGTTTTAATTGAGAAAATAAATAAAAATTTAAAACTAAGCTACTTTACCTTTTTTTGTTTTTCCTTTTGTTTTTTGTTTTTCTTTTTTTTTTTCCTTCTCTCTCTCTCTCTCTCTCTCTTTCTCTCTCTCTCTTTTACAATTACAAGTTGTTATTACAAATAAGTAAATAAATAAATAAAGTAAAACTAGGGTCAGACCAAGGATAGGGCATACGGGTCGGTTAGGTGAGCTCAAATTAGATTAGATCTAAGGTTAAATCCGATTCGTAGGTCAGGTCATACGAAGAAGAGAGCAGCAACTTTGGAGGCATGATTGGGGTGGTTCTGAGTGGTTTTTCAAGGGGTTGAGAGCACTTTCATGAGTTTCTCATTAGGGATAGTAAGGGTAAGGAAATTGTTGTAGCCAAATGAAGTGGTTTTTGCCATTGTTGAAGATGAGAGGGTAGCGATCTTGTATGCCACTCGTAGTGGGTACCAATAGTGAGAAGGTAGTTTAGAATGGTGTTTGCAAGGGTAGAGAGTCTAGCTGTGTAAGTGGTTGCACATGGGACGGAGTGGCAATGAGTCTTCCTTAGATGGCTACATTGGTTAGGGTTTATTAAAACCCTTGGGTGGTGGAGCTCAATTTGTAAGCTACAATGGACAATGAGGCTTGTTGGTTTTGAGAGCTAATGGAGCGAGAACTCATAAAGAACAGTAGCTTGTTTCAAAATGCCTCAATTTCACTCAGATTCTAGAGAGAGAGAGAGAAGTGTTGCGCTTAAAGAGAGAAATAGCTTGCAAGAGTGATTTTTCGAGTGGATTAATGAGAGCTAATAGAGAATTGATGTGTAGAACACTTGTTGAAGCTCCTATTTATACATCTACAGTGCGAATTGAACTTGGAAAGTGATTAAATGTTATGAATCCAAAGTTAAATGTAGGAGGATGACCAATAACTGATCTACAAAGATAGGTATTGATTAGAGTAGTTTTTTGGTAAAATGCGTATCCAACATGTCTGCTCTTGCCAAAGTGAAAGGTTAAAAGCTTCAACAATTATTGTACTTCTCAAATCATGGGAAGAGAGAAATCCGTGCATTTAAGCTTTTCCAAATTTCAATCGCTATTTTGAGCCTCCAAACGATTGTATCTAGACTTGTTTTTTGTTCTAATCTGTAGAAGGCCATGTGGAGTACAAGAATAAACCAATAAATCTTGTGATCATGTGTGGAAAGTGCATGGAAAAGTAAGGCAAAGTGAGCACTCCAAGCTAGTTGCTTAGGAGAAAGGGTGGGAAAAAGAAAGGAAAAGGAAAGAAAGGGGAAGAAAAGGATGCAAATGAAGCGTTGATGTAGCGCTACATCAACCGTGTGATTCGGTGGAAATGTGTCACGTACCTTGAAATGACATGTGGCTAATGATGTGGCAGGTTAGCCGATGTGTTATTTGACATGTGTTAGGCTACGTGGTTGACATATGGATGACATGGTTGACGTAGCACCACATAAGCTCGTTGTCTAATTATGAAGCACCACATATCACGACCAGACATGCGGCTTAATGATTCTTTGACATGTAGCAGTATGTTTTGTGAAAAAAGAAAAGATAAATAAAAGGTGATAAAGGCATTTTTTTCATGTTTTAAAAGTGCAAATTAAGATAAAATTATTATAGATTTTATAGAAATCATTAATAATTGGTACTTAATTATTTTCATTTAGACATTTCAAGAATTGGAGGATTCAAGAGTGGAATTACGAACGATTTAGAGGAATTTTAAGTAAATAAATGAAGTTTGGATTAATAAATGCAAATTGGAATTAAAGGCAGCTAGCTTATAACTCATAAACTTGCATCGGTGGCTTTTGATGTCTATGCCGCTGGCCTTTGATATGCTGGCCTTGCACTTACATTGTCGTCTTTCATGAAAAATGAAACTTCACGTGAGCCAACCCTAATTTTTCATATAAATAGCTTATGTTTCATCGTTTGAGGGACTTTTAAACATACTTTTTCCTTAGACGTAAAGAGTCGTAGAATTGTTTTTAGATAGTTTTTGAAGAATTCTTTGGGAGAAGCACTTTGATCATTAAGAGGATTTTGCTTTTACTGTGGAGACCAAGATTGAAGTTGCAATTGAAGATTATTTCTTTCCAATACAGAATTGGTGACATCTATTTCAATTATTTTTATGCAATTCTATGAATTGCTTATGCTTTCAATTATGAATTTCTTTATAATTTTAATCAATATTTGTGTTTTTGTTTTCAAATCCATGGCTAACTAAAATCATTTATAGGAATTGATGAAACCCTAAAAAGTTAAGATGATGATTGTGTTCATGTTATAAGATTAAGAGATATATGGATGATTCATGATTGCAATTTCTATGATTTCGATTATAATTGTTCAATTGATTATAATCGTTAAAAACCCTAATGATACGGAAGTTGATATAAGGTTTGTTAGAAGTTCTTAGTTGATTTGATTAATCAATGTGGAAGTAGAGTTAATTGAATTAATTAAAGATTATCTAAAGATTAATGCAATGTTCGGCAATTGATTATTCACTAAGACATTAGGGATAATTGATTTAAGACATTAGACAATCATAGTATCGAGAGATATATGATTATAATTTAGAGTTCACTATTAATTGGAAGATATGGAAGTTGACTAATTAATTAAGGGTTTAAATCCTTAAGTTTTAAGGTATAATAATTTCACTTGAATGACCATATAGCTATTAATCTATATAATATGATAACAATTTGATTTGCGTAATCTATGGTGGATTCTATTTTTCCACGATTCTCAATTGGTTGCTTAATTTTAGATTTTTCATAATTATTTTCTTTTCAATAGTTTTAGAGTAATTATTAGATTAATTAATTTAATTTTGATTGCTTGAATATTGATAAGAACTAGTATAGGATTAGTAATTTCTTAATCATTGAGGGATCGACAACCTTACTTTCTCTATATTACTTGATTTCAACCCAGTATACTTGTTGGAGTATTCGCGATTTATTTATATATATATAGTTTAAGCGAATCAAGTTTTTAGCACTGTTGTAGGGGACTGGAAATGTTATACCTTTTAGTTCTATTGGTAATTTAGGCGCAGTTGACAACGTGTATATTTTTTTTATTCTCTTTGCAAGAGTTTTATGCATAGGAGCAGAAGTGTTGAAATTCTACCACTGGATTCAGAAATAGAGTGCACTTTGCATCAATTAAGGCGAGAGAACAAAAGAAGAATAGACAAAATGGCAGGTAATGAAGGTGCTAATCAGATACAAGGAGTTTTGTGAACACTACAAGATTATACAGTACTTACGGTGATGAGTTCGGCTATAAGGAGGCCTGTTATTCAAGCTAACAACTTTGAGTTTAAGCCATCCTTTATTCAGATGGTTTAGATGAATCAGTTTAGAGGATATCCCAATGAAAGTTCTGACAAACATATTGTAGGATTCCTTCAATACTACAATATAATGAAGATGAATAATGTGACAGACGAGGTTATCAGATTACAGCTCTTTCCCTTTTCACTGAGGGATAAAGTTAGCGCTTAGTTTCATTCACTGCCATAAGAGTTTATCACCACTTGGGCTGATCTTTCATCGAAGTTCCTAAGCAGATTTTTCCCACCGGTTAGAACCGCAAAATTAAGGAACGACATCACTAATTTTACTAAGTTTAGTGGTGAGTCACTTTATGAAGCATGGGAGAGATTCAAGGAAGTGATTAGAAAATGCCCACAATATGGCTTGCCAGACAATCTTTTGATTGAGATCTTCTATCTCAATCTAGACAAGACATTGAGGTCCCTAGTTGATGCTGTAACTGAAGGTGCTCTGATGGGAAAGACATATAATGAAGCAAGCCCATTGATAGAAGAAATGGCCTCCAGTGCACATAACTGGCAAAACGAGAGAAGTAAGTTAGGAGTGACAACAGCCAATGACAATAGCACTATATCTCAATTAACGGCTTAGATAGCAGCTCTCACTATTCAAGTAAGTAAACTCACCTCAACACAGTCTTTTAATGCTAACCCTATTGTTTTTTGTGAGTTATGTTCGGGACCACATTCGACTCTTGAGTGCTTAACTGGGAATCACTCAGCTCCAACCAATAGAGAATAGTTGAATTTTGTCAACAATTTTCATTGCGCCAATCAAGGACTATATTTGAATACATATAATCCTAGGTGGCGTAATCATCCAAATTTTTTATAGAGAAATGAAAACAATGTATTCTAACTACCACCTGGATTCCAGAAGCAAGGTCTTGCTTAGAATGCCCCACCTTAGTAAAATTAATCTAGAATGGAAGAGCTTATGTTGAGCTATATGCAAAAGACTGACACCTTGCTATAAAATTAACAAGCGACTATTCGAAACCTAGAGAATCAAATAAGTCAAATTTCTCAATAATTAAGCAACAGACCATCAGGTTTCTCAATAGTTGAGTAATAGACCATTAGGGTCTTTACCCAACAATACTAAAGAGAATCCTAGAGGTGTCAATGCTATTAGCTGAGGAGTGGAAAAGCATTGGAAACAATTGACAGATAAGTTGAAGAAAAGGTGGAGATTCCAAAGGTAAAAAAACGGAAGGAGGTGGAAGAGGAACCAACGCAGAAGTCTGTATGTCCTTCTAGTCCCCTTTCCAAGAAGATTAAAGCAACAACAACTAGATGCTCAATTTGCCAAATTTCTAGATGTCTTCAAGAAGCTACAAATCAACATTCCTTTTGTAGAAGCACTGCAGCAGATGCCTTCCTACGCCAAATTCATGAAGGATTTGCTCCATGATCCTTTAGAAAAATTTACCTACCCTACCTAGAAAACAAAGAGATCATGGGAGTTTTACTGTTCCTTATACTATAGGAAATTTTCATTTTGATAAGGTTCTTATTGATTCGGGTGCAAGTATAAATTTAATGCCTTTTTCTATTTTCAAGAAGCTAAGACTTGGAGATTACAAGGAGACTCATGTCACCTTGCAACTTGCTGATAAGAGTATAAAATACCCAAAGGGTATTGTTGAGATTATCCTAGTGAAGGTAGACAAATTTATCTTCCTAGTCGACTTTATAGTCCTAGAGATAAAAGAAGACAGATAGGTACCCATGATCCTGGGCAGACAGTTTCTTGCAACAGGTAAGGTGTTGATAGACGTGGAATAGGGTAAGTTGACTTTAAGAGTTATGGACGATCAGGTAACGTTTAATGTTTATGAAGCCATAAAGCATTTTCATGATTGCAAATCATGTTAATTATTGACATGTTTGATGAGATTACCTGTGAGTTTATAGAAGAAAAAGCAAGATTAGATACTATGGAATTAGTTCTTAGGGATTTAGATGATTGGAGCGATGGCGACAAGCCTGAAGAAGAAGGTAGGGAATAGGTGTCAGAAATCAATGCTCGATACTATGAAGAACTAAGCACCAGTGAGCAAAAGCTAGTTCCATCATTGATACAACCCCTGATACTTGAACTTAAACCTTTACCTAGTCATTTAAAATATGCTTCTCTTAGAACAAATGATACTTTACCAATAATTATCTCCTCCTCTTTGATAAGTGACCAGGAGAAACAACTTCTAGGAGTTCTAAAAAAGCATCAAGAAGCTATTAGGTGGACCATTGCCGATATAAAGGGGATTCGTCCCTTAATTTGCACCCACAAGATATTACTTGAGGTTGAGTGCAAACCTACAGTGCAACCACAAAGATGACTCAACTTAACTCTTAAGGAGGTAGTGAAAAAAGAGGTACTCATATTGCTGGATGTAGATATTATCTATCCTATTTCAGAAAGTAAATGGATTAGTCCCATTCAGGTAGTGCCCAAAAAAGGGTGGCATGACTGTGGTTAAAAATGAGGTTAATGAGTTAATCCTTACTCGCACTGTGACCGGGTAGAGAGTTTGCATAGATTATAGAAAATTGAATGATGCCACCCATAAAGACCACTTGCCCCTCCCTTTCATAGATTAGATGTTAGAAAAAATTTTAAGCATGATTATTATTGTTTTTTACATGGATATTTTCGTTACAATCAAATTCATATTGCACCTGAAGACTAGGAGAAAATCGCTTTTACATGTTCTTATGGCGCTATGCCCTTTGGTCTCTGTAATGCACCCGTAACTTTTCAAAGATGCATGATGTCTATATTTTCTGACATGTTAAAAGATTTTATTGAAATATTTATGGATAACTTCTCTATCTTTAGGAAGTCATTTGATTTATGTATGACTAATTTAGGTTATGTACTTAAAAGGTGCAAAGAGACTAATCTACTTCTAAACTGGCAAAAATGTCATTTTATGATAAGAGAAGGAATAGTCTTAGGTCACAAGGTGTTGAAATAGGGGATTGAAGTTGATAAAGCCAAAGTGGAGATAATAGAGAAGCTGCCACCACCTACTTCAGTCAAAAGAGTCAAGAGCTTCCTAAGGTATGCTGGCTTCTACAGGAGATTTATTAGGGACTTCTCGAAAATCTCTAGACCTCTTTGTAATTTACTTGAAAAAGATTTTACTTTTGTTTTTTATTACAGTTGTTTGTAGGCATTCAATCTATTAAAGGAGAAACTTACTTCGGCACTAGTGATCATTGCACCAAATTGGGAGCTTCCTTTGGAGATGATGTTTGATGCTAGTGACTATGCTATAGGAGTAGTGCTTGGGCAAAGGAGAGGTAAGTTATTCCATGTTATATACTATGCGAGGAGAACTTTAAATGACGTGCAAAGAAACTATGTCACGACAGAGAAAGAACTTTTAGTAGTTATATTCGCTTATGACAAGTTTAGGCCTTATCTTATAGGTTCTAAAATCATAGTATACAGAGACCATGCTGCTCTGAAATATTTGTTTGCTAAAGATGATGCTAAACCTAGGTTAAATCGATGGATCTTACTACTGTAAGAATTTGACCTTAAAATTAGAGATAAAAAGGGAACTGAAAATGTAATTGCTAATAATTTATCTCGATTACAATTGAAGTGTTTAGAGCCACCCATTAATGAAAAGTTCCCTGATGAACAATTGTATGCAGTAGAGATTTAAGGATTAGCTTGGTATGCTAATATAGTTAATTACCTAGTTAGTAAAATCATACTGTACGGTTTCTCATTTCAAAAGAAAAAGAAGTTTTTACATGACATTAAATTTTATTTTTGGGATGAACTGTATCTTTTTAAAAGATGTGCTGACCAAGTAATTAGATGTTGTGTGCCTAAAACAGAACAGCTTAGCATAATTCAACACCATCATTCTAAAGAAGTACGAAGCCACTTTGGTGTGAAAAGAATTGCAGCTAAAATTTTGTCTTGTGGATTTTATTGGCCTAATTTGTTTAGTGATTGTAGGAATTATGTTATGTCTTGTGCTCAATGCTAAAGGACTGATAATATTTCTAGGAGACATGAATTACCACAAAAGAGTATTATAGTAATTGAGCTTTTTAATGTATGGGGAATAGACTTCATGGGCCATTTCCCTTTATCTTTTTTAAACAAATATATACTTCTAGCAATAGATTATGTTTCGAAATGGGTAAAAGTAGTAGCTCTACAAACTAATGATGTTAAAGTAGTAATTAAATTTTTGAAAGAGAACATTTTTTCCAGGTTTAAGGTACCCAAGGCTATTATAAGTGACGGGTCGCATTTTTGCAATAGGCAATTTCAAAAACTATTAACAAAATATGGAGTCACTCATAAACTTGCCACCTCGTATCATCCACAAACTTGTGGGCAAGTTGAGGTTTCCAATAGGGAGATAAAGCGTATCCTAGAAAAGATTGTCAATGCATTTAGGAAAAATTGGTCTCTAAAACTCAATGATCCATTGTGGGTTTATAGGACAACTTTTAAAACTCCTATAGGAATGTCCCCATACAAAATTCTCTATGGTAAATCATGTCACCTACCTGTAGAGCTTGAGCACAAGGCCTATTGGGCCATAAAATACCTTAATTTTGATTTACAAGCTGTAAATGAAAAGTGATTGCTTTAATTGAACCAGTTGGACAAGATTAAAGAAGAAGCTTATGAAAACGTTAGGATCTACAAGGAGAGAGCCTAGCAATGGCATGATAGGAACATTCAACAGCGGGAGTTTGTACCTGGTCAGAAAGTGTTATTATACAACTCTTGATTGAAATTGTTCTTAAGTAAGCTAAAATCTCGATGGTCTGGATCATTTGAAATAGCTAATGTTTTTCCTTATGGTACAGTTGAGTTAAAGGTAGGAGACAATCGCACTTTTAAGGTAAATGGTCATCTCCTCAAACATTATTTTGAAGGAGAAAACATAGACAGTGAGACCATTATGGTGGTAAGTGAGGACCCACAGTAAGATTGGAAAAGTCAAGCTAACTACTATAAACTAAGTGTTTCATAGGAGGCAACCCATGTCTAACTAAATTTGATTTTTTGATATTATTCTTTTTATTCATTATTAGTTAATTTTTATTTATTTATAAAAAAGGAGAAAAGTACGAAATTTGAATTCAAGGCCAGCACTCAAGGCTGCCAGCCTATCAACCGGCTTATCCATATACATCGGTAATATATGCCGCCGGCGTATAGATGTAAGTGCTGACGTACAATGCTTTTAAAAGCATGTCCATCAGTTTTCTCTCTCTCTTCACTCATTTTTTTCTCTCAAATTCTCTCTTTAGTTTCTCTCTCTCTCTCTTTAGATTTCTCTCAAACTCTCCCTCTCCTATACACCCATAACCTCATACACTCACTCTCTTTACTTTTTTCTACGTACATTTCCATTCTTCTTTACAAATCTGTGATTTTGCATCCACCATGCCGCCTAAGAAGATACAACCGAGAAAAAAAACAAAAGACAACAATCGCTTCATCTTCTAGAAGTTTCAGCAGTGATCTACTCTTACATCGGGAGTATGCTAGGGAGTAAAGGAGAAAGCTACAACGGATGGCATTCAGAATTAGCAATATCTGGATTGGACTATTTTGCAAGAGTATGGAATGGACGATAGAATCCAGTAGATGGTTCCTGATGAAACATGGTTTCGGTAATTTGAGGTAAAAAAACCCACTTATAGAAATGTAGCCATTGATTTTTTGTCCACTTTACAACTAGAGAGAAGTAGGCATATGTTTACTTTTACATTTCAGGTTTATCGAGAAATTTATGTCATTGAATTGAGTCAAATTGGCTATTTTCTAGGTTTATATGAGGAGGAGAAAGTCAATTTACCTAACTCTTGGCCTAGTGATATGTCTGTTGAGCAATTTTGGTTCCATTTGATTCATCCAAAGCGGGACAATTTTATACCTTCAAAGTCGCTCGCCATGACTTTCTCAGCAGTGGAGCATAGGCTGCTTTACCATATCCTTGCTCATACTCTCAGTTGTAAGAAGACCAACCATAGTAAGGTAATCGGTTTTGACATGTTTTATTTATATAGTATAATTTTTAGATATCGGATAGATCTGGGAGTAAAGATAGCAAATTTAATCTATACGCAGATTGATGATACAAGGACACAGGTTATCTTTTGTAGTAGGTATATTATTGCATTATTGAAGGGTATGGGGCTTTTTTACGAGTTAGAGAGGGATGATGGTATCCCATGTAAACTTATTTCTACTGCACCATCTAGAGGTTGGGGATTGGTCAAGATAAATAATAGGCCCCATCTTGTTGATGAGGAGGATATTCTTGAAAATCCTCCAACTGTTGCTAAAGCATCTACTTCATCTCATCCTTTAGATAGTAATTATGAACAATTGTATGCTAAAATTAGAAAAGTCCGAGATGAAATTAGGAAAGAGAGGAAGAAAAATAAGAAGTTCTGGACTACTATGTTCAATATGTTGAAGTCTGTTGTCTTATGTTTTCAGCTAGCAACTGCAGAGCAGTTTCATTATGAGACTTCCGGTGTAGAGAGTAGCAGCACCGACAGAGACAGTTAGATATTTGTATCCTTTTCTGATGTTTTATTTTATTTTCACTTTTCTTTTCTTCTCTTTTTCTTTTATTTAGCTGTTTGGTTATTTTTGTTTAGTACCCATCTATTTGGGTAATCCTGGATCATTAGCTCTACTATGTACTTTTCAGTACACTTTTATGCTATCTTTGCTATTTCGTGTTTCTTTGTATTTGATGAGACAGGTTAGATATAAATTCTATGATAGCAATGATCTTATGCTTGGAATTTTCATTGTTGCTAAAAGTTTGAATCTAGGAGAGTACCAGTTTTTCATTTCTTATTGTTGCAAATTTTTATCTCCTCTTGCATATTGAATGGAAGATAGTATGGACATTGTCTATCCTACAGTAAGGGGAAGGAATTATAGGAAATGAAAATCTCAATTTTGATGCTGGTTTTTGTTTACAAATAATTATACTTTCCTATAAGCTTGAACTTTACTTGTTCTTAAATTTCTAGTTTTGAATTTAGAGATTATACAAAGAAATTGTTAATAGCATCTTATTGTGATTTGAATAATTAACTCACTAAGGCGCCCTACTCACCAATGTTGAGATTTTTATACTCAGTTAAAATTAATTAGTCAATTCTTTAGGAATCTAATTTACTTAGTTTTTAGCCTTAGAATTTAAAATTTAAAAGTCGGTCGAGTCCTTAAGTGAAAGGTAAATAGGTTCACTTCTATGCAAGGTTAATTAGTATATAGTCTTTTTAATTGTTCTAACGACACTTTAATGCTTAGAGAAAGAGGTAAGTGAAGCTTTGAACTTAGTGATTCCTATAAAAAAAGTTCAAAAAATTTTAGTGAGCATTAAAAAAAAAATTGATGAAATGAGAGCCTTTATTCCAAAAACTCAAGAAATTGAGTTAAAAGTATCCTAACTTAAATGTTAAAGTAAGGAAGAGTTCGTAGGAGTCCCTTTAAAATCTAGACATTTGAGTGATGAGCCTAAGATGTACCGACTCAATGCACTCACTTAATTTGAATGTAATTCAAGAAATCAATTAAGGCTTGTAATAAAAAGGAAGAAATCTAGGGATAGAGCTGATACCATATGCTTTCATTACTTTGTTAATTTGTTTGTCAGAATAATTAAAGGGATAATATGCTTGCTAACAGTTGTGAAGTTTAAATGGGTGGTTTTCCTTTTCGGACTGAATATCTACTTTTGAAATAGAAATCTTAGGTTAAACGCTTGGATTAAAATGTGTTTCCTCTGGAACAGCTGATTAATTTCAATTGTAGCACTCTAATCACATATTTCCGATAGGTTAGAGTAGTGGGCATTATCAATTAGTGAGTCTGAAAATGTTAAATATCAAATGTCTTAGATTATCAATTGGAAAATTTATATTTTCAATGATAGATTTCTTTAGTTTTGTTTATTTTGATTGAAGACAAGCAAAAGTTTAAGTATGGGGGTGTTGATAAAGACATATTTTTTATATTTTAAAAGTGCAAATTAAGATAGTATTATTATAGATTTTATAAAAATCATTAAAAATTGGTACTTAATTATTTTCATTTGGACATTTCAAGAATTAGAGGATTTAAGAGTGGAATTATGGACAATTTAGAGGAATTTTAAGCAAATATACAAAGTTCGGATCAATACATGCAAATTAGAATTAAAGGTAGTCGGCATTTAATGTCTGTGCCGGCGACCTAAATGTTAGCCTTGCACTTACACTGCCGGCCTTCATGAAAAAAGAAACTTCACGTGAGCTAACCTTAATTTTTCATATAAATAACTTATGTTTCATCGTTTAAGGGACTTTTAAACATACTTTTTCCTTAGACGTCAAGAGTTGTAGAATAGTTTTTAGATAATTTTTGAAGAATTCTTTAGGAGAAACACTTTGATCATTGAGAAGATTTTGCTTTTGCTGTGGAGACCAAGATTGAAGTTGCAATTGAAGATTATTTCTTTCCAATATAGAATTGGTGACATCTATTTCAATTATTCTCGTACAATTCTATGAATTGCTTATGCTTTCAATTATGAATTTCCTTGCGCTTACTAAAATTATTTGTAGGAATTGATGAAACCCTAGATAATTAAGATGATGATTGTGTTCATGTTATAAGATTAAGAGATATATGGATGATTCACGATTGCAATTTTTATGATTTCGATTATAATTGTTCAATTGATTATAACTGTTAGAAACCCTAATGATACCGAAGTTAATATAGGGTTTGTTAGAAGTTCTTAATTGATTTGATTAATTAATGTGGAAGCAAAGTTAATTGAATTAATTAGAAATAATCTAAAGATTAATGCAATGTTCGGCAATTGATTATTCATTAATTAAGACATTAGGGATAATTGATTTAGGACATTAGACAATCATAGTATCGGAAGATATATGATTATAATTTAGAGTCCACTGTTAATTAGAAGATGCGGAAGCTAACTAATTAATTAGGGGTTTAAATCCTTAAGTTTTAAGGTATAATAATTTCACTTGAATGACTATATAGCTGTTAGTCTATATAATATGATAATAATTTGATTTGCGTAATTTAGGGTGGTAACTATTTTCCCACAATTCTCATGTGATTGCTTAGTTTTAAATTTTTCATAATTATTTTCTTTTCAATAGTTTTAGAGTAATTATTAGATTAATTAATTTAATTTTGATGGCCTAAATATTAATAAGAACTAGTATAGGATTAGTAATTTCTTAGTCCTTAAGGGATCGACAACCTTACTTTTTCTATATTACTTGATTCCGACCCAATATACTTACTACAGTATTTGCGATTTATTTATATGTATATAGTTTAAGCAAATCAAAAGGCAATTTATGCCTTTAGTGAATTCGAACCCAAGATCTTTAAGCCGAACCCAAGTGCAAGTCAGAGTTTATTACCATTAAGTTGTTAGTCTGTACCTTATTCATAAGTGTAATCAAATTACACATATAGATAAGGTCAACTTAAGCTAGATTAAATCTAAGCCCAAGCCTAACATCCCTCCCTTATTTAAGACTCTAAAAACACTTAAATTTAATAAAAACTTAAATTACCTAAAAAATTTATTATTTATAAATTTATTTATTTATTTATTTTTTCTTTCTCTCTCTCTCTCTCTCTCTTTTTAATTTTCTAAAATTTTCCAAATCCTCTACTTTTTATACTTTTTCTATTTCTTTTTACTTTTCTAAATTTTCTATTTTTTTTTTCCTAAATTAAGACTCCTTACTCTCTTAAAAATTTCAAAATAAAAGTACAATTAAAATGGGGTAAAAATATGGTGTCTATAACATGCAATTAAGCCATTCCATGTGGGAAATGTATATAGAGATGGAGTAGTGTTGGATGTTGTCTCCATGGGAGCTTCACCTTTGTTGTTAGAAAGACCTTTGTTGTTTGATAGATGTTTAATTCATTACGGATACAAGAACACTAATGCCTTTATGATGGATGGGAAAAGGATTGTGTTACAATCTATGACACCAAGCTAGGTGAATGAGACACGTAATTAGTTCACCTGAGCTAACAAGAAGAAGGCATTAGTGATGTGTTGAAGAGAGCTTTGAACTGCTCAAAAGGCTAATAAGCTTTTGTTTTTATTGATTAAGAGGCTAGTGGAATTGAGAAAATTGGAAGATGTACCTAAAGAGGTTTAGAAGTTGATAGATGAATTTTCTAACATGTTCTTAAAAGAGCTACCTAAAGGACTATCCCCAATTTGAGACATTAAACATTGCATTGACTTATAACCAGGCGTAGCCTTGCTGAATAGACCCACTTATAGAATGAATCCTCAGTAGGTCATCGAACTAAAGAGACAGGTAAACAAACTGATAAAGCGTAGATATGTGAGAGAGAGTATGAGCTCCTATGCTATACTAGCTTTACTCGTCCTAGAAAAAGGATGGTTTATGATGTACGTATATCGATAACCGAGCTATCAACTATATAACTATCAAGTATAGATATCCCAAACCAATGCTTAATGACATGTTAGACGAGTTGCATAGTGCTTGAATATTTTAGAAGAATGATTTGTGAAGCAGCTACCATTAAATTTGTATGAGACCTAGTGATGAGTAGAAGGTTGCGTTTAAAACAAGGCATGGACCCTACAAATGGTTGGTTATATTATTTAGTCTTACTAATGCACCAAGCACATTTATGAGGTTCATGAATCATGTGATACGCCCTTTGATCGAACAATGTGTGGTTGTGTACTTTGATGACATATTGCTGTACAGCGTCAACTTAGCTGAACATTTACAACATCTTTGAGCTGGTTTTGATATTATATAGGCTAAGAGACTGTATGGGAACTTGAAGAAGTGCACCTTTTGCCAAGGTGAAGTTGTCTTCCTTGGTTATGTAATGATGGGAGACGAAATCTAAGCTGATGGGAGGAAATTGGAGTTATCTTGAAATGGCCAATGCCAAAAAGTATAACTGAAGTACGAAGCTTTCATGGCCTCGCTTCTTCTACAGAAGGTTCATTAAGAACTTCAATACCATTGTTGCCCCATTGACCGAGCTCACTAAGAAGAGTAAAGGATTCCATTAGAATGACCGAGCTGAGTAAAGCTTCAGGGAGATCAAGGAGAAGCTTACAACTGCCTTTATCTTAGTCTTACTAGACTTTGGCAAGACGTTCAAATTAGAATGCAGTGCGTCAGGTATTGGTATTGGTATTGGTAATATACTAATATAAGAGCGTTGACCTATTGCTTATCAGTGAGAAGCTCAGTGATGCTGTGCTCAATTATTCTATGTGCGAGAAAGATTTGTATGCTCTTTTCTAGGCTCATTGTATGGCAACATTACTTGCTACCTTAAGGGTTTGTGATTTATACAGATTATCAGTCCTTAAAGCATCTTGGGAGTCAGAGCAAACTTTCAAAGTAACAAGCAAAATGATTGGAGTTTATGGAAGGCTTTTCCTACATAATCAAGCACAAGAAAGGCAATACCAATGTGATCACAAATGCCCTATCATGTTGGCAAACTCTACTAACCACTCTATAAACAAAGTTATTAGGATTTTTCCTTATTACCGACAATATGTTTAGGACCCACACTTTGGTCCTATTCATGAGAAGTGCTAAGAAGGAGTTGCTATTGGAGGTTACTATTTGAAGGATGGGAACTTGTTCAAAAAGAAGAGGTTGTACATACTGAATTGTTTCACCTGTGAGCTATTGGTTAAGGAACCTTATAGTGGTAGATTATCTGGCCATTTCAGAGAGACCAAAATAGTCGACCTATTGAGAGAGAACTTTTACTGGCTTGGTTTGGCTAAAGATATCCACAAAGGTTGTCGGTAGTTGTGAAGTGTGTAAAAGAGTGAAAGGAAGGAAAGAACTGGATGAAAGATGTATGCTCTTACCAATGCCGACCTCACCTTAGGCTAACCTTAGCATAGACTTTGTCCTAAGGTTACCTTATACAGCTAAAGCGAAGAATTTAATCCTTGTAGAAGTGGATTGCTTTAGCAAAATGACATACTTCATTTCATATCACCAAACTAATGATACTTTATATATTGCTAATTTGTTTTTATAGGAAGTTGTTATATTATACGAAGTTCTGAAGATCATTGTATTGGTGGAGGAAGCTTGGGACTAAACTTGTTTTTAGCTCCAGTAGCCACCCCCAGACTGATAGCTAAACTAAAGTGGTGAACAGGATGTTAAGCACCTTACTCCAAGCTATTGTGGGGAAGAATTTGAGAGATTGAGACTTGTACCTACCTATTATGAAGTTCACTTACAATTGAACCATCCACAACATTATTGGGAGGATTCCTTTTAAGGTTGTTTATGGCCTCAACTTCACTATCCCTTTAGATATGATTGGTACCTTCATAGCTATAGAAGAAAGCCAGCTCAGAGTTGACTGTACCTAAGTATTACAAGAGCTACACCAGTCCATATCGAGGAATATTGCCAAGTTCAATGAAATACAATAAGAGATAGGTAGCCATTGTTGCCAAATTGTTTCCTTCAAGCCAAGTGACCTAATATGGATCTACTTTAGTCGAGACAAATTTTTACACTTGAAACAGAATAAACTATCTCCATGAGTTAATAGTCTACTCAAGGTCCTGAAGAAGATCAATCACAATGTCTATCAGATCAAGTTACCCGAGGACTATGGTATCTCCCTCTACCTTCAATATATTTGACCTAATCCCCCATTAACTAGCAGAAGATACTACAGGAGCAAGAGAGAAGCAACCACAAGACGCCCCTTCAGATTTGAGAATAAATCTTTCTAACATCTAAGCAAATGATATGAATCAACTCTTCATACGAAACCGAGCTAGAGGATTGTAGGGACTGACTCAACGAATATTAGCTTGAGAACCCTTCCTAGATGAGGATTCCTTCATTGTTCTTGAACTCCTACACTTCTATCAACCTAAGTGCCAAACTGTAGTTAAGATTAGTACCACTTCCAAGCGATCGAACATAAAGCATCTATTATATCCTAACTGTCAAGCTGCCCAACCTCAAGAGGCTTTAGAATGTTTAAGCTCTAACTTGACCAGATTATGTCAACTTAGTTTCAAGATCTACTCCTACCTTAATCCAAACTTAACTTTACAATTGCCAAACTGCTCAAGAATTCACATCAACAAGACTAGCCTTAGTATAAATCAGCAGTCAATAGCTAACACATGTCTTTTAGCACAACTTCCCATAAGGATTTATTCTTTTTCTTTATATTGTAGCATTTTTTAGTTTTTACCCTTTTAAGAATGTTTTAGGAATATTTTGTGCATTATCCATTTTTTCTTTCCCTTATTTATTATAACTTTAGTTGAGGTCATATAAATACCTCACTTCTTTTATACACAAACATCATACTTCCATTATTGACTTATAGAATTTTTCCTTTTAGAGTAACCTCCATGTTCTCTATTATCCTTAGCTCTTTGTTAGCTCCTTTAGCAAGAGTTACTAGCAGATGACCTTAATTTGACATTCATGTGTCATATCGAGTGTTTGGATTAGGCCAAGTAGGATTAGTTAGTGTATCATATCTAGTTGGTAGCTATTTAGATTTACTAAACTCCCTTTTTTTTTGTTTTGTTTTCTTTTTTTTTTCCTATTCATTGTGGTGCTTCTTCGTATGTACAACCCTAAAGACGCATTATATCCCTTGTTCTTGTGCGTGATTACTGGTCTTTATGTGTTCACTTATAGAATCACATCATCTCGGTATTAGAACTTTGGCAACACTCATTGTTAATGTTATTACTGCTATTTCTGTGCTTTGTTCGTGAGCTAGTACTATTTGTATGTATTGTCTTAAAGTAGTATTCTGTTTGAGTGGACATGATTGTGTTTTAGTTGCAATAACTGTTTTGTTACTAAGTAGTAGGTATCAAAGTAGTGTATGTGTTTAAGGTGGTGAGTCTAAGTTTTATGTTCTAGTGTTGTGAGTTTGTGGTTATAGTGTTTAAAGGATTCATAAAGGGTGTCCCTCATTTCAATGTATTGAAAATAGAGTTTGTAGTTTACGCTATGTATGTATGTAGTTACTCTCGAAGTTCATAGTTGATTGCATGTTGTAAAATAGTACTAACTTGTCAAACTTTTGCTATGCCTAGGTCGACGGATGAAAGACTCGATGAAATGGTAACCATGACCATTGGGTTAACTCGTGCTATGTGCTAAATGACTACCACTCGACTTGCTAAAGTACCTCCTGACGTCTATTGAACTAGTTATGGTGTTGTAGATGGAAGACATAAAGCTCAAAATGAAATGAAAACTTCTGAATTTGAGTAGGGGATGGGCAAGAGAGCTTGTAAACACTTGACATTGAAGATATAGAAGAAGATGATAATGAGAACAAAGAGTTTTATGGGGTTGAGGAAAGAGGATTTAGGCACCCATATTGTATACATTGTGAAATTGCAAATTTTGACCTTTAGTTGTACAGGTGATGCTGATGAGTACTTAGATTAGGAAGAGAAAGTTGAGAGGATATATGGGTATTACCAGTATGACGATTATGACAGGGTTAGATTTGCCATTCTATTGTTCATTGGTTATGTGGCTATGTGGTGGAGGACTTTCTTCACTATATGTTGAAGAGAAGGGCACCAAGATGTTAGGACATAGCTTGAGGTAAAGAGGATCATAAAAGTGAGGTTTATTCTAGACTCATACTTGTAAGATATAGGGCTAATAATTTGAGACTCAGACACGACATAACATGATTTAAACAAGTTAGTATATGAAAAAATTTAATACCAGACACAAACAGGTTAGATCTCAAACCCATTTAAACATAGCTAAATTCATATCTAGGTTAAGGTCAAGCTTTTAGAACTAGACGGGATATGAAACACAATACATATTCTTCCATATTTGCATTTTGTTAAACAAATCATTTCTTTTTAAGTCAGAAATCTCAATTAAAGGTATCGGATATTTTTAAACATGTGTTATTCTTACTGCATTGTAGTTGAAATGGATAAAAAACTATGAACTCATCTATAGATTCTTTTATTGTCTCTCTTAAAAATCTAGACAATAATGTGATAAATTTCAAAATTAACACTAGTAGTAATATTAATATCCATTAAAGTCATAGTTTCACTTAATTTAATGATATTATGTAATTTAAATTTAGTAATATTATATACTCTTCTTGCTCCATCATAGTTTAAATGGGCAAAAAATTACGAATTCATATGTAAATTTCTTGATTATCTCTCTTAAAATTTGATGAACAATGTAATAAATTTAGAAATCAACACGGGTAATAATATTAATATTCATTTTATCTATAATTCAACTTAATTTAGTGATATTATATAACTTAAATTTTCGAGTTTTCTATATTTGATAAGATCTTGCTTTGTTAAAAACTTTTGTTTAGATTGTAATTTTTTATTAAGTATGAATTTTTATATTATTTGTCTTTATAAAATATAAATATTATTATCATTCTTTTCCTTTTGTATTTATAAATATTTTATAAATTTAATTATATTTTTTAATCGATAAATAGTATCAAATCTAAGAGAAATGAGATACGACATAGTAGCACGAATTATCGACTTTAATATAAATGGGTTAAATCTAGACATGAGATACACTAGGTTACAGGTTTAGATTTTCATACATGATTAATAAATAGGTCATATCATGGGTTAAAATTTTTCAAATACAAACCCGTTTAGACAAGAAAATAAGATACGATATGATATGATACGATACGATACGATAACACAAATTAGTAGCCCTAGTAAGATACCTTTGTAAAACTATAAGAGTTGAGGCAGGTAAGTTGAATTGTTGATGAGTACATTTGGAAATTCTAAATGTTGATGATCAGGGATGAAGTTAATGAGTTGAAGGCTAATTTCAAGATTCCTTACTAGCCCAACGTATAAGCTTAGGGATATTATAGAGGTCTAATATTTTACCATTCTTGATGAAGTCATCAAGATTACTTAATAAGTTGAAAGGTAGAGAAGGAATAGGCCCATTCGAGCTTAACCCAACTGACTTATCCTGTCCACTTGACCTATGCAAGGATGTTTAAGGGGCCGACTAGTTCATAATTGTGCAAGATGGAGGGGCTCTAACCTAACCTAAAAGACTGACATGCTAAGAAGGAAGTATTGCAAAAATTTGAGAAAGGTCAAACCTTAAGACGAAAAATGAGTGAGATAAAGTGCTTCAAGTGTTAAAGCTTTGGTCACATGGTCATCTAGTATTTGAATAGAAGGATAATGGTTATCAAAGGCAATGTGTCGACCGTTGAAGTTAACAATACTTATGAAGAAGTTGAAGAATTGAAATAGAAAAGTGTTGAGAAAGAGAGTTTCTTGAAGAAGATGGGATTTCAATAGATATCGAGCAAGGCAAGTTCATGGATTTGATCATTTGTTGACCTATGAGTGTGACCGATTTGAATGAAAATAAGTAGAGAGAGAACTAAGTGACAACATATAGGATGTAATGACTTAGTTAAATAAAACTAATTCATACACTAAATCTAATTTTTATTAATTTGTTAAGTGATAGTTCACTAATGAATTTGGAGTTTGAATAATGAATTCTTTGTATCTAGGTTTGCACAGCATCATTATATAGATGATAGAGGTAATAAAATTAACTATTTCAATTACATATGAGAACTTAAAATTAAAAGTTTCACAAACATGTTCTCAATTGGATACAATATTTAATACCTTTAAATTTTAGGTGTAAACTTAAGAAATACTTAGAATTTAGATAATTAAATAATAATGTTTAACCAATATTTATGATGTATTAGTATGTGAATTGTAAAATTCTTTTAACAAAATTTATTATTTTCACTTACAAGTATAGTTTAAACCAGTAACTGCATAATACGGCATAATCTTTTATTAAGTTTGGAAGGAAGTGCTGTGAGGTACCAAAGTTCACCGATGTTTTAGTAATACATTGTGGGACTTTGAGGTTTGACCCGCGGGCCTGCAACAAACATAGTACATAGTTTGTGGGCTTGTCCTTGGTACAGTGTCTTCTATTAAATAAAATGATAAAATTATCAACAGTTTGTGAATTTGTGATTAGTGAATCAGGGGAGAGAAAATCATGGTGAAATTTTCAGTTCGTGAGAACGAGGATGAACCCAGTAGCTCACGTCTCCTACCTAAGAGGCGACGCATTGTCCGTGCCTTTCCTCCTGGTCCTGCTCCACAACCATCGCCATCACCATCACGTCGCGATGACTCCGATGAATCCCTAGACTATTCTAGAGGAGGAGGTGATTATGAAGATGATGATGAAGATGACGATGAAGATGAAATGTCTGATCGGTACCATGATGAACATGAAGGAGCAGAGAGTAATAGCGAGGACGACTATGAGGAGGATGGAGGAGATGAACGAGAGCGAGAAGAAGCAGTTACTCGACAAGAAAATGAGACACCAAATTTGTTGCGAGATAATGATTATAATAAAGAAGAGAGTGTTGATGCGATACTGACGGACCCAGATGTTCTTGATTGCAACGTGTGTCTTGAGCCTCTCTCTGCTCCTATCTTTCAGGTACGGCTGGCCCTTTCTATGGATTCGGTTTATTGTGTCTTGTTTTTAATTGAATTACCGATATAAGATTCTGGGTTTCTTCTCTCCCTTGTATTTGATCATCTAGAATTCAGGCTAGGGCTTCTTTTAATGTAAAAAGCCAGTCTTGTACACTTGGGGCAAGGTTTTGCTTTTTAATTGGGGTATGTCTGTTTCGCGGAAGATGCTTTCTTTCTTATTTATGTGGTTTCTACGATATAACTTTATTAAAATACTATTGCAGTAAAATCATGAGTTGGAAGATGAGGAAACAGATTTCCTCTAAAAAGGAACCATTTCTCCTCTTCGATTTTTATTGGTATTTTCTGTGATGCTTAATCACCACTACTTATCGTCCACTACTATCTTCGCGCCATCACTTGTACTTGAAGGCAACAATACCTGCGAGAGGATAATATTTGATAATGTTAAAATTTGACCCAGTAAAGGTGAAATCCCCGGCATAAAAGTAATTAAAGATGAAATCTTGTTGACATAAAAGAATTAAAGGTGAAGTTTGCTGGCTTTTGGTCATAGAGTAATAATCTTTCTGGTAGACTATAATTGGACGATGGCTTACCAAATTGTGGTTTCATTTGTTGTTTGCTCATCCACGGTTTAGGTTTAGCTGCATGATGGGTGGAATTAGAATTTGGGATATCAAGCAATCTATCTCTTGTTCATAAGATGGTACCTAGCATAAGCATGAATTTGACTGTAATGGTTAAGCATGTTTTGAAAATCTGAAGCATTTAATAAATGGCGACCATGTTTCAAGTAACTAAGAGTGAGGGATACAAAAAGTGAAAAATTTCGATGTCGGCACTCCTCCATTATTCCTCTTTCAGGATATAAGTCCTTTGTATTATATGTGTTTTTGGCGGTTGTTAGCAGCTCTTAACAACAAGTGATGGTGAGAGGTGATGATGGTGATCAATATTCAGTTGTGGTGATTGAGCATCACAAGAAATGTCAATGGAAAATGATCTTCACATTCAGAGAATAGGAAACCCTTTTGCTTACTATCCATTGTTATATTATGGTTGTTCTCATCATTGAAGGCCCATTGCTAATGCTGATTCTCTGCACTATTCGCTGCTAAAAGCTGTTAATATTTGAGCATCTTGAGATTTTTATGATAATACTTACAATTGCAAAACTTTTACTATAACAACTCTGGAAAGTAAGTCTAAGAAACAAAATCTTAAAAAACAAAAAAAAAAACTAGAGATCTCAGCCAATATGCAAGATTGGAACGTCTAAGCTCTTTCACATGAAGGTAATCCCTCTAATGCTTTACTTGATCTTGAAAACATTTCCTGGGGAAATGTTCAATGTAATTCCCAAGTTCCACATGTTAGTGAAAGCAAGTAATTTGCTTGTGTAAACCTAGAATTTATGTGAGATGATTACTTATTTTTGTTCTTCCAAAAAGGTGAGATGATTCTTGTATGGGAGTAGGACATTCTGTGGCCTTGTAGATTATACATGTCATATATTTTCTTTAGTGCTGCACTGCTGCTATGCTGTCAGAAAAATGCAGCTGAATTTTCATCCAAACTAATCATCTTTCAATAATTTGACAATCATATCCACTTGGCATTCATAAGACAATTTCAGCCTGGAATTGAGAAGCCAAGTTTCAGATCATGAGATAATATCTTTACTTTATTATGCATGATGCTATCTCCATCTACTAACCACCACTATTTTGTGTTGGTGAATTATAGTGTGAGAATGGGCATATAGCTTGTGCTTCCTGTTGTGTCAAGATTAAGAATAAATGTCACTTATGCTCTTGGCCGATTGGATATAATAGATGTCGGGCCATTGAGAAGGTTATTGAATCCGTCAAAGTGAAGTGCCAAAATACTAAATACGGCTGTCAAACCTTCCTGAGATACGATAAGAAACAGGACCATGAGAAGCTGTGCAGTTTTGTGCCGTGTTCATGCCCTTTTCCAAATTGCAATTTTGTTGGTTGTATTGAACAGTTGTCACAGCATTTCAGCAATGAACATTCAGCTTACCGGTCAACCTTCAAGTTAGATGAAGGGAGAGCTTTTTACTTAAAGGATGACACTAAGGTCCATGTTCTTCAAGGACAACCGGAGAGCTTTTTGTTTGTTTTGACCAATCGCAGCGAGTCGCTTGGCAATGTGATCACTATTACTCGCATCGGCCCAGTGTTTTTCCAGAACTATATGTACGCTATTGCAGTAAAGCATCAGGATAGCTTACTCAAACTTCAGGCTTATACAACTACTGCTCAAAAGATTGTGAATAGTCCTACTCACCAAACGCCATTCCTTCTCTTACCAAAAGAATTTTTTAGTGGTAACCAAGGTGTAAAAATAAGTTTCTGCTTTCTGAATCGGCCTAAGCCAGGTTGACTTTCTTGTTGATGTTGCTGTTTAATCTGGAAATGGTAGCATGATCTTGTTTTAATTATTTGAGATTGTTGTTGTTAGGAATACTTTGTGGCAAGCTGATGTTTCAGCATCAGGCAGGAACTGGCCTTGTACTTGTACATGTGCATTTTATAAAAGCTTATGTTGTCTTATTCTTGGATTGTTATCTTAGTCTTGAATTTTGAATGATAACACTGGCCCGTTGTTTATCAAAGCATTGAACATTTTTTTTTTCCTTTTTTTTTGGGGGTGGGGAATCTGCTTTGATTCCATGATTGATTACAAATAAGGAAAATGAAATTATAAAATTTATCCCCAAATCTGCTTCTTGAATTTAAAAGCCAGACTTACGTGACACTAGCTATAAGATTTAGCGGCTGAACCTTGCTTGGTTCTCCTTGTTGCCTCTGGTTTCGGCTGCAAGTGTCATTCTCTTCTCTAAATAACTGAAAAATGATATATGTGCTGCAATTTGCATCCAAATTCAAAAGCGACTTGGTGAGTGGTGACACTAACAAGAAGATGTAGATTGTAGACTATACACTGTTTTCCCGATCCAGCCTTTCCTATCTGTTAATTGATGAGATTCATTCCCCATCTTTGCATCGCTTTGACTTGCAACCATGTTATTTTGATAACATTTCATATTTCTTATCTATTCCGATTTTGATAGGTTGAAACACATAATATTTTAATTTTTAGATCATTAATAACCTTTTCCCTCGAAGTGAATTTGGATCCAGCAACTGTGGAGAGCCTGGAATTGTCTCTTGATGTAACATAATTTTTGAACTGATATATATATATATATATATATATATATATATATATATATTTTGGATGAACGTGCTAGAGTAAGAATTATAAGAAAATGGACCAAGGCAAAGCAGGTACCATAGTTAAGTGTACTCTGATCTAAAACATGGGGCTTTCTCCAAAATACAGAGAATTATGGTTGTGTCTAAAGAAGTGAAGTGATGATAGACAAAATTTAATAGTGAATAAGTAGGAAAGGTTCACGTTGGAGTCGGAGCATTGTAAGGCTTTTAAACCTATAATTGAATGAAGACAATCCATGAGCTAGAACTGAACTAAGAACAGGAGAATCCGGAAGGTAGATATCGCTGTCCCTATTGTTTATCTATATATTTCACTGACTGATATCTCCATTAATAATAAGTGATTTATTGTGATTGCTGTCTAGCTTGATAACAACATGTGGATAGCGTATATGGTACATCATTACAAACCAAACCGCCACAACAATGATAAAGCGCCTAATGACAATTGTATTTATTGAATAAACAAGAGCAGGAGTAGGAAACTAGATGGAGAGAACCATCAGATCCGTAGGACAAAAGATTGAACTAGAGTGATTTCCTAAAACCAGGGACAAAGGCCTAAACTCTTATTTTTCGTGGCTTAGTGTTTTTTATATTTTATTTATTTTTTATTTCAATTCGGTTTCATAGTGCGTTTTAGTGTTTATATTACTGTTTGGTTGTATTTCAGTGTCTGCACTTTAATCTTGATGTATTTTAGTATTTCATCACATATATATTGGGAAAAAATTAATTTTAAATTTTTCTTAAATTATTTTGAAAATTAGAAAAATATTCCTAAACAAGCATGACTTTTATACCGTTAGGGTTCTGGAGTAGCAGTAGAGAGATAACCACTGCTTCTCCAAGCTTTTATCCTTTTCCCAGGTTGATGTTACACGGTTATCAGTTAAGTGACTGTTACTCTTCTTGTCTTTTCCACTTTCATTAATACTTTCTCCACTCCTCATTGCTTCTGTCTGCTCTTTAAATTCACCTGACATTTTGTTTTCCCAGGATTCTGTTCTCTGGTCTTTAATGTTCTGTTTCTTGATTGGGCTTTCCTTCTTTGCACCTTAATCCAATCTAACTATTTATTCTCTTCATCGTTGCGGTTGTACACTATTCTCATGCTTTCTCACGTCCATAATCTTTTCATCTCCCCCCGTTGTCCCATCTTGGGACTTTGTGCTTAGAGATAAAAAGAAAGGGAGAATCATGACGAGATCTTCAGTTCGTAAGAAAGAGGAAAAACCCAGTAGCACCCACCACCGATCTAAGAAGAAACGCACTCTCATAGATAAAGTGTTTGACGACTTCCATGAAGAAGATATAAAGGAGTAGAAAGCAACAGCAATGAAGATGACGAAAATGGAAAACATGAAAAAGATTTTACTATAGAAGAGCATGTTGATGCAATACTGACGGACCTAGATGTCCTTGATTGCTGCGTATGTTTTGAGCCTCTCTCTGCTCCAATTTTTCAGGTAAGCCTCGTCCTTTCTATGGAGTTCGGTTTCTCCCATTTTGTTTCATTTTGCATGATGTTATCTCCAAGTACTAATTGCCACTATGTTGTTGTGTTGAAAAATTATAATGTGAGAATGGGCACATTTGCTTGTGCTCCCTGTTGTGTTAAGATGAAGCATAAATGTCCCTCGTTTTCTCGGCCGATGGGATATTATAGATGTTGGGCCATCGAGAAGGTTCTCGAATCTATCAAAGTGAAGTGCCAAAATGCTAAATATGGCTGTCAAACCTTTGCATGAGAAGCTGTGTGGTTTTGCACCGTGCTCATGCCCTTTCCCAAGTTGCAGTTTCCTTGGTTCTATTGGGCAATTGTCACAGCATTTCAGCAACGAACATTCAGCTAACCGGTCATCCTTCAAGTTCAATGAAGAGGGAGCTTTTTACTTAAAGGTTGACACTGAGGTCAATGTTCATCAAGACCAGTTCAAGAGATTTTTGTTTGTTTTGACTAATTGCAGTGAAGTGCTTGGCAATGTGATCACTATTACTCACGTCAACGCAGCGTTATTCGAGAACTATAAGAATGCTCCTTCGGTAAGGCATCGGGATAGCGAACTCAAACTTCAGGGTTATACAACTACTGTTCAAAAGACTGTGAATAGTCTTATTCACCAAACGCCATTCCTTCTCGTTCGAAAAGTATTTTTCAATGGTGACCAAGGCGTATAGATAATATTCTCCATTCTGAATCATTCCAAGTTGGATTGAGTTTCTTTTAGATATCGTGGTTTAATCTGGAAATAGTTTCATGATATTTTATTGTTTTGATTATTTGTGATTGCTGTTGCTAGAAATGCTTTGTGGCAAGGATATGCTTGAGCTTCACAAAGGGAACTGGTCCTGTACATGTGCATTTTCTAAAGTTTCTGTTGACCTTTCTCTTGTAATGTGATCTAGGTCTTGAATTATGAATGATTATACAATGGGCCTTCGGTTATTGAAGCATTGATGATTTTTTCTTTCCTTTTTCTTTTTTTTTTTTTGGGGATCTGCTTTTATCTCCATGATGGATTACGATTAGAAACATATATAATCATCATATATATGTTGAAATTTGCCTTGAATTATGTGGCTCGTAAGATGCTAAGTTTTTTTATTCAAGAAAGGCTTTAATGGTGTTAATATAATATGTATATTTATGAACGACATACAAGTATTAATAAAATTAGAGTTTTGCATTATAAATAACTTTTTTCGTTTTAGGGAATGTGACCACCATGGAGAACAATTTGGGGTTGTTTCTTAATGTGGTCTAATAATTTATTTGCAACTCACAATAAACATAATCTTCAAACTTGTAGTTGTTTCCTGGATGCACATTCTAGGCGTAGAATTATAGTATACATATGTATCATACATACATATAAATCAATGCAAAGCAGGTATCGTAGTTAAGTAAGTGCACTCGCTGCTGAAATATGGGCTCTCACCTAAAAAACAGATAACCATGCCTAATACGTCTAAAGAAGTGAAGTGACAATAGATAAAACTCGGTATTGACTACGTAGAGAAGGTTCACGTTAGTGTTAAAAAGCATCGAGTTTAAAACTGATCGTTGATTTAAGATACCCATGAGTGAGAACCAAGAGAATCTGGATAGTAAATATCGCCGTGTATATCAGTGGTACCACCATTAATCATTAGTGATTTATTGTGATTGATCCTAGTTTTGATAGTAAAATGCGGGGGGCATCTTTCATCACAGACAAAAAGCTGCCATAATGGCAATTGCATTTATTTAATAAACAAGAACAGGAGTAGGTGAAATAAGTTGAGAGAAGCACTAGGTTCATCAGGATCATACAAGCATCTCGTTGCTGATGTTTTCCAACATAATTCTGCCATTAAGCCAACAAAATAGCAGTAGAGGGTTGATCAGCGCTCTTCCTCTGCAACAATTGTTGGAACCAGTAGGCGGACATCTTGGGATGCCTTGAAAGGTCCTTGTAATCAATATATACAACGCCGAATCGAGAAGTATAGCCCGATAACCACTCAAAGTTGTCCACCAAGGACCATGCAAAATAGCCTTGCACATTTGCACCTCCATCGATCCCCTTCTTCAATTCCTGCAAGTAGCTTCTGTAGAAGTTTACCCTTTCGGTGTCATGCACCCCCTCGGATAAACTGACATTTCCAGGATCATCCATTCCTATCCACAAAATTACAGTATAAAACTTGTGAGATTCATTCAAGGTATTATGGATATCTATGAGTAATAACAATTTATTCATACCATTTTCAGAGATAAAAATAGGTATATTCTTGTACTGCTCTTTTATATACGTGACAGTATGATGTATTCCCCATGGCACTTCATATAGCCAAGCAGAATTTGCCTGCAACATACATATCATGACTACATGATGATTATGCTTATAGAAAATCGCTCTTGCATGACAGAGCAAAGTGCGAAAGAAGAATAGCATATATTGTTTAGAAACGATCCTCCTCCTAAAAGCTCTACCAATAGTTCCATTAGTGTATTCAATGAAGGATCTCTAAGTCATGTTCGCAAGGAAAAACAACACTCAAACCTTATTCCACTAAGTAGGTCGACAATATGGAAAAGATAGAGTCAAATTTATGAGAACGAATCACGATAATGATCAATAAGATAACAGAAGAAACACAAAATCTCAACGAAATACTTTACCCTTGGACCTATAGCAACTCCTCTGCGTTCATCTGCATGGAAAGCAGAAAGGAAAACAGGGTGAATCGGTCTAAGTCCATCGAGAAACAGGGAAAAAGTTTGTTTTAGACGGTAGAATGTCTTACAAGCATAGCCAACATTCCAATCAGCTTGGTAGCTTGGTACTTTTGGTTTAGGCTGATGCGGGTCATACATGTAGTATGTAGTATAGTGGTTTATTCCAATAATATCAAAAGAATTCTTTACGATCTTTATTTCTCTTTCGTTAAACTTAGGAAGCCTGTCACCAACACTTTCCTGAATTGTTCTAGGATATTCACCATAGACAAGAGGATGCAGAAACCTGAAAAGATTATTGAAGTCGTTAAACAAAGCCATGGACGAATGCATGAACAACAAAATATGGCAGCTATAACCTGTTCACATTTGACAAGAAGATCATGAAGTAGTTAATAATCGTACCATCCCAGATGGAAATCCCTTGCTCTTTGAGCAGCATAATTGTCAGCCTTTGAGCTAGTAAGTGGTTCATAATAATTGAAGTCCAGAAGAATCCCAATTCTCCCCTTCTGTGTAGGCTGTTCATACAAATGTCAAATTGGTGAGACCAATTAGGGCAAAGAGGCTTAAATGAAACAGAACAGCTTACTTCATATAATTTGCGGTATCTTTTAACGGCTGCTGCATGAGATAGTAGCAAATGATGAGCTACAATGTAAGGCTCGGTCCCTGAGTTTCCAGCAGTACAGTTCCCATACTCCTTTGAACATCTATTAGGCGGGTTAATGCCATTATCAAATCCAAGTGCTGCCACAATCCTTGGTTCATTGAAGGTGAACCAGTTCTTTACTCTATCACCAAAGTGCTTAAAACAAAAATCTGCATAGTCTGCGTAGTCTTTACTGCAGAAATGTCATCAACTACAATGTCAAAGACATGCCTATCACCTAGTCATAATATTTGTATTCATCCAAATCACTGTCCGTTTTTGTTACATCAATGTTGAGGCACCCGTTGGCCAAAAAGATTATAGGAAGTATTAAATGAGCTGCAGCTGCTGATATATCTCGTGATAATATAAATGTATTGTCTTGAAAAATATCAAGATTAAATCTATGATACACATTTTTTTGTCCACTTTTTTTAATTTCTCCACTACAAATATTGAGATGGAAGAGACAAATTACTTGTTTGGAAGACTAAATACATTAAATCTGAATTTTCGGGACAAAGAAGAAAGAAAGATAAAAGAAATTTACCAAAAGAATCAAATTGGAATGAGCAAAAGCTCAAGAAAGCCTAAAATAAAAGAATTGGCAAGCTGTTATGGTTAAACTTACACAACTTTCATGCTCAAAAATCCTCCATATCTTTCCTGCAATGCTTGAGGGAGATCATAGTGGTACAAATTCCCGTATGGGGTGATTCCTGACAATGTATTTAATAGGATCATAGACAGTAAAAAAGCCGCCTTTTGCTTTTGAAAATGATTTATCATGAAATTATTAGATGACTACGATATTATAATTAGAGAACTAAGCGTATTATTTTTCCTACCCTTGGCAATCAAGGCATCGATCAATCTGTTGTAGTAAGCAACTCCTTTCCAATTCACTTCCCCTGTGCCACCTGCATGATGGTGCAAGGATCAAACCAGCCTCGTTGAGAAAAAGGCCTTAAAAATAATAAATTTGCTCAATAATAGAGGGTTTCAAATTATGATTAATTACTTGGAAATATCCTGGACCAAGAAATGGAGAACCGGTAAGCATCAAAATTGAATTGTTGAATCAGATCAACATCTTCCTGCAACAGCATGAAATCTCATCAACCCTCTATGAAATTAAGGGAAAAGAAAATCACTATATAATCTCATAAACCATGCTGCTTTTGCTAAGAAGGAAAACGGCACAATACTTGGTTTTACGATGTTCTCGGCTCATCGTTTTAGCATTGTATTCGTGTTCTTATCATCTTGCCACCATTTTGAATGTGAGTATTTGGATAACAAAAATATCAAAAAAAAAAAGAAAAAAAGAAAAGATAAATACATAACAGTTATAGAATAGACACGTACCATATACGGATCAAAATACAAATGACAAGAGACCAAATGAAAGGATAAAACCATAAAATAAGAGCTGATTACAGAACCTTGTATCTATGGTATTGATCAACAGCTACATCACCAGTAGCATTGTTGGCAATCTTTCCTGTTTCACCTCATCACAGTCATTCGAAAATGAACAACAACAGAAAAACGAAAATCATTATAAATAAAACCAAAAAAAAAAAAAATTTTTTTAAGAGAATTACGAACCTGGGATTTTGACAAAAGCATCCCATATGCTAGGACCTCTGCCATCTTTATCAGCCATTCCTTCAACTTGGTAAGCAGAAGTTGCTGTACCAAACACAAAGCCTTTTGGGAAACTCTCTCTACTAAGACCTCCCATATCAAACTTGATCTTTGAAATATCTTCATGATATTCAATGTCCTGCACCGCATTCACCACCCATATAACAAAAACCAAGGTTTGTAAGAAGAAATGCCATGAAGAAAACTTCATGGTGATTATCAACATTGATGGAACGAATGGTACTAACTGCAGCCTAAAGTGACAGAGAGACATAAGATATGTGAATATATGCCTATATATTAATATATAGACTAGAAACAAAAAAAATGATTACTTGTTTGGAGGATGTGTGAAATCTGTCCATTAGAGGATATGTCAATACGGAATTTAATTGGGGTGATTGACAATAACTCTATGTCCAAATTAGTACATCCTGAATAAAAAAAACACACATGTTGTTTCCTAGCTAGTGATAACGTTATCACTTTCCTTATGCTGTGGAAAGAAATTTGAATATGATGGTCCCCTGGTGGACCATGGTCCATCATAATCTGTCGTCTTATTTCTCAAATTTATTTGTAATTTCGTGATGGGTAAATGTACCATAATTGTGTATATTTCAATTTCTATTAATTTAATTTCTAATATATATATGTATATATGTTATACAACTTAGTGGTTATACCTGTCAATTTGGTTGTATTTTAGTGCTTGTATTTTCAATTTGTCTAGCAAGTTAGTGTTTAAATTTTATTTTGCAAAAAACAAAAGTTTAAACGTGAAAGTGTCTAAAATGAAAATTATATATAATTGTAGAGCATAATAACCCTTAGTCGTTGTACTTGTCAATTTGGTTGTATTTTAGTTCTTGTATTTTCAATTTGCCTAGCAAGTTAGTGTCTAAATTTTATTACATTGCAAAAAACAAAAGTTTAAACGCGAAAGTGTTTAAAATAAAAATTATATATAATTGTAGAGCATAATAACCCTTTCGTTTTGCATCATATATTTAAGATTGTGACGTATATAAAGTCACTCAGCTAATAGAAATCATATTATCGTTACATTTTATAAAATAAGTTGAGTATAAAAAGTTTTACGTTCCTTTAAACCATTTGAAAAAAATTAGTGAACTACCAAATTCACCGAACATGAATGGTGATAAAATCTCACCTCAACCTTTTGAATAAACACATATACTAGTACTTATGATACACATTGATGGAATATAATATATTGGTAACATGCTTACTCATTTGTTCGAAGTCACATTTAGATATATTTACTTCAAGATGGATATATACCTATTAGATGGAAATAATTTGTGTTTAATATAGTGATACACATTTCTAAAACAAAATATGATTTATATATTTAAGCTGAGAGTTTGAGTTTCTTCTTCTTCTTCTTTTTTTTTTCTCTCCTTCTTTTTCTTTTTTCTTTTCCCTTTCCCTTTCCCTTCCTTCTCTTTCTTTTTCTTTTCTGGTACTTCATAGAACATATGTGCATATTGGGTAAACTAGTTGTTTAAGACATTGCAATGGAGATAACAAAACTTCAAGATCTTATTTAATATTTTTTTTAATTGAAATGGGTACTTGCTTTAAATTTATTGATTCCAAAATATCTCCAACAATACATAAATAGATAAATTGTAAATACACCTTTTATATTTATTTCATGTGCATTTAATGCAAAATATGCTTTATACCCTATTTAATATTTACCCTTAGATTAAACAGAAAAGAATAAAAATAAAAATATTATATAAAATCAATGATAAAACGATCATTTAAAAATCTAAAAGCATCCAATGTTAAATTTCAAATAAAGGGAGTTATGTTTTAGCAAATATATATATATATTAGGGGAGTTATAATAACTTCGAAAGACGAATAATAACGTTCGAGCATTGAAATGAGGGTAGAATGAATGACACCTAATTATTGAAGCCTGTCCCACCTCTCTAAATTTCGAATGTGATGGTTGAAAGTGAAAACAAACAGTATCGTGGGGAATTCAGAACAAGAGATATCCATTTAGCGGATCGAATAAGACGTTTTTAGAATAAAATCTTAAATTTTATTTCCATTTGATTTACTACTGTTTAAATATGAATTAGATTGTTAACAAAATTATGCTTATCTTAATTAAAGGAAAGTCCTGATTATTATGGCATTATTACTATATAGAGCTGCGACACACACCTTCGGCAATAGTCACCCATGACAACAGTAGCTTAAAGATCTTCCATACTCTTCTCTCTTTGTTTTTCTCGCTACCGTATACATTAAAGATGTGAAGAGATGGAATCTGACCTAAATCATTCAAATTGATAGACATGGGTTGATAAACTGGCACTGTTTGGCAATTTTTGAGTAAAGTAGAAATAGGAGAAAATCTGTACAAAGAAAAGAAAGGAAAGGAAATTAAAGAAAATGGAATTTTTACCGTTATTTGAATATAATGAATAAATATGAAAGAAAATGAGTGAAAACATTTCCTTCATCCTTGTTTGTTTAATATAAATGAAATAAAAAGAGAGATAATATGATAATTTACTAAAGTACCCTTATTCAAAATCTAGTTACCATTTGTTGCTTCGTTACTCATTTGTGTGCTTGTGCTGGAGGATAATTAATTTGAAGTGAGAAAATCGGGGAGGTGATGTGTTGAGAAGGGAAAGAAAGAGGGAAACACGCGATGAGAGTGCTCAACATTTGAAAAAGAAGAAGAAGCGGACATGCCCTTAAAATCTGTTCTTTACCATTCTTCATTTCCTTCTCCTTTTACGGCAATTTTTTTTTCTTGATAACTTTATGTATTTTCACCCAATTCTCTTTATTTCTATCCAAAGTTGGAGAGAAAAATATTAGTATTTTTTTTCTTTCCCCAACCATGTCGTAACTTGGGAGAAGGCGGAATTCGCACATAATTTATTTTATTGAGGATTAGTATTAATATCATCAAATTACAATAGTCTTATTAAAAATAGCATCTTGAGTAGAAACGATTTATTTTATTTTATTCCACTTCATTCCATTTCCATCCTCTACAAAGTTAACCATAGACATACTTTCTTTCAATTTCCACCCATTTTCTTTTTAAATCCACTATTTCAACTAATTTAAACACAATTTAACTTCAAAGGGTATTGGCTCAATACTTTATTTTTATCTTATCTAATTATGGATGAGTAGGTATAGGATGACAAGGTGAGTCTTAATCTATATTTAACTCTGTAATTACATGTTCTTGAATTTTAAAATTGGAACCTATCCTATAACATATAAAAATTACCTTAAAATTTAAACATATGACACTTAACTCGTGGAATTTTTTTATTAAAATTTTAGAAAACAAAATTCTTTCTAGGTAAGTAACTCAATAACTTGTCTATTCTTTTATGAATTTGTAACTATAGTATACTCATTACCCTAGTAATTTCTAATAATTTAATCATATATTTTTCAATCATGTATTTCTTAGAATTGTCATAATTTAGTTCGATTTATTGGCTAAATTAAATCAAACGACATTTGAAACAGTTTGATTTAAACTCTTAATGAATCATACTACTTTTAATGGTTTAGATTTTGAATTAAACCGTTTTAAATATGATTTTCTTTAATTTAGTTTGGTTCAAACTGTTTTAAAACACCCTATTTTAATTAAGATGTTTAAAATTGAGATGTGCAAAAGTTAAAATCATATAATATTATATCATGGTAATATTGTATCTTAAGAGATAATGAAGGTATATACAAGAGATGAGATATAATAATGAAGGAAAATAAGTAGGTTGTGGAAACTCAAATTAAGATGAGAGACAATAAAAAGGAAAAGGTAAATATGGTTAAACCGAAATGTTAATAGGGTTTGAAACTAAAAAGAAAAAAAATAACATATGTTTTATTTTTTAACCAACCACAAATCATTTCAACACCTTTCAAACCAATCACAAACTATACCGAAATATAAAAAAACAAAATTTTATGGTTTGTTTTAGCTCTTGCTTTGATCCAATTTAGTTCATTTTGATTAACAGTCCTATATATTTCTTATTAAGGATACCATTTAGATAGATTTTGTTAATTTCAAACCTGACTTTATATTCTATAAGACTTTTGAAAACTAGTCTATAACTTTATAAGATTTTAATCTTATACATGGAAGTCATCTAAAAGGTATTTTTGAAGCCACCAGCCGTCTTGATCCGACCCACTTATAATATCAAATTTTCATTAAGAAATTAAATACGTTATCGTATAATTTGTTAATGATGCTACAAGACTGCTTCGTAGTTTGGTTTCAGGTTTCATGGTCGTGTAATTGGCGGTACGGTTAAGGGATGCCACGTTGACTGCCGCTTTCACATTTCCCTGAAGAGCAAGATCTCTCCAGCCAATTTTAAGCAGCATGCCACATGAAAGTAGATGTCTCTCCAAGGTTTTTAAATTATATAAACTATAAGATGTGGAACTGGGCCTGCTTTCATCTTCCAACGATGATTTATTGTGATTACCATGAAGAAAAGTCAATCATCCATCCCATAAAACCAACAAGATTAAGTTTCATGGTTAAGTCCAGCGCAATAAGTAATCTAGAGAAAGATATGGCGCTCTCTAAGATAGCAAGACCATGATGTGGACTAGTGGAGTAACTACTGAGGTTAGTGTTTCTTTTCAAATTATCAACTTTATTAATTATTGTTTTTTTATTTAGATTATGCATAGTACACAGTAGCAAGTACCATTAACTATATATGTGTATGTATAAATACATATTAATTATTTTCTTATCAAGTTTGTTAGCATTTTTTTTCTTTTTTTTTTTTTTAATATTTCAAATCTAGATTTAGAACCTATAATGTTTTGAAACCTATCCTAAAATCTCATAGAGTAATTTGTCAAGTTAGATGGATTAAATATCCTATAATCAACCTGATTGCATCCCTATTTCTTGTAAAGGCATACATCATGAAATTGATAAAATTAAAAATTTATCATGATAATACTTTGGAAATAAATTGATATGTGATAAAATAATAAAATATACTATTGAAGTACTTGTTAAGAATTTTTATAAGGCAAATGTATGACACCTTAACACTTGTGTTCTTTATACAATCAAGTGTAGGTTTTAAGATAACTATAGAGTTCGAAGATTTTGTAACCTATGTTCTACATGGTTTCAAAAAATTAAAGAAAAAAAAAATCCTATAAATTTTAATATCAATTTAGAGGATTTTTTTATGATTTCGTTCTTTTTTTTATTAGATCGATACAGTCATCTTTTTCACCTTTATTTTGATCACCTTTAAATCTAAATGATTGAATAATATGTGAATTCAATTAAAAATTAACGATAAAATGATAAACGGAACAAATCTTATCAAAATAAAGCATGAAACTAAAGAATCTCCCAGATTTGAAGCGTATCCGACCATGGATAATGATATATTGGATTCCAATTTTTGATAGAGTCATCTGCTCGTCTCTTGAATTCTTTATGTACGGTGCAAAAACGTTGGGGATCGATAGCATTTGAAAAACGAACATATTCATTCTTTCGTCGACAATGTCCAATATCATGTTCGGAAATTTAATAGGAAAGGAAGGGATGGGAAATCAAGAAAGCGTGAAGTGGAAATAAAAGAATTTTTGTTCCAATATATACTTTACAGGAAGGACAGAAAGTAAAAAATGACTTTTTTATTTTCTTTTTTCCTAGTTAAATATTATTCCCTCTTTCATATTAATTTGCGGCAAATTAATAGCATATAAATACTAATAAGATTTTAATAGTTGAAAATATAAATAATAGTTTTTTAAAATTTATACAATATTATTACTACTTGCATACTACTTATCAAGTTATATAACCTTTTTTTTCTTTTTTAATTTCAGGTGAGATATCATGTATTTGAAGCTTGCCATCCTCATTGTTTTAATTCGTCAGACATAAAATGAAAGGAAACAAACTAAATATTGTTAATTTTTTTTTTGTTTCAATTTTACACATCACTTTATGTTATTTTTCTAGTTCTACTTTCTATGTTGATTGAGTTCTAAAGAAACACGTGCTCTAAATACCCTAAATCTCAAAACTTTTAAAAGTTATGGGTAAACCATCAAATTTTAGGGCTAGTATCATCCCTTTCTTACTTTCAACTTTGCAATGAAGTCATAAAACTTTTATAACGCATAAAATTTGATGCATAAGTTTTACTGGCTTTTTGTGTTAATCACATTGTATTTTCTTCACACTTAATTTGCTATTTGTCTCACTGGACGACGAATATGAAAGTGGAAAATGGACCGATCCAACTCAATTCAATCTGTCATGGGATTGAGTTTAAACAGACTAAGCAATTGAAGCCATTTAACAAATGAGTTCCTTTTCTTTTTTAATTATTAATTTGGCCTATTGCCGATTAGTGGGTGAAGGATAGCAATCCACCTAACCCAACTGCTTAAAGGTTCTGTTTAGTCATCCATGATCCTACTAAAGAATAAAGCTATTCTCTACGATTAGGTTGGTGGGTTAAGTCAGTATAATGAGTTGGGTTAAGTTAGTTTCTTTTTTCTTTTTTTAATTACATTACAATTTTGAGAAGGAAGATTCAATTTAATTCATTTTACTGGAAGATCGATATTTATATTATTAAATTATAATAATTTTAATTGAGTTATTTGACTTACTAACTGAAATACTCTTAACTCAATTTAAAACAAAGGTCAATGAGTTACAACAAGTTGTATATGCTTAAACTACACACATATATAATATGCCATTAACATAAAATCAATAACGATAAATATATATATATTTTTTAAATGAGTTAAAAGAGCGGTTCATTAGATTCACCTATACATCTATAAATATGTTTTCTTTTTTTAATAATAGGAAAATAGAGAGGATAAACTTTTCAAAATTTTAAGATTTAATTAAAAAACTATGAAAGATTTAATCATTTTCTTTGCACATACCCTAATTTAAAACTGTATCTTAGACAAAAGAGCATGAACATCATATCAGATTCATGACAACAGTACGTTCATAATAATAGGACTCGACAACTTTTTGCAGTTTAACACTCTTAAATTTGTGGTGAAAGGTAATAGATCACATGTGCTTGTTTAAAACACATGTTCCATGGTCCCACCAATAACATCTTTGTAGCTAGAACTTTAGCTAACTAGAGGTAAATTATTGTTGAACAACGTAGAGAGAAGCGAACCCAACCTAACCTAATGTATAAAAATTCCCAACACATTGGAATAACAGAAATTTGTAAAAATATTGTGTTTTTCTTTTCAATTTTTAAAGCAATGTTCAAAAACATTTGTTCACTTTTTCTCTTTAAAATGGAAATCCACAATTTTCAAAGCACCGATTATCAATTTTACGAGATATGTTAGCATATTTATAAAAATTCTAAATAATGAAACTTTGATATAAAAAGTAAACACAATACCACACTTAGCAAAATTATAAACCATATATGATTCACACTTTTGCCATTTTCTCTTTCATTTTCATTTCTAATGTATCTATTTCATATATACATATATAGAAGATATAGATATATATGTGTGTGTATACATATATATATATATATATATATATATATATAAGATTTGATGAGATTTGATATAAGAGTGAATCATAGCAAGTTATTATGTAACCGTTATAATTGAAATTATTATTTAAACTAATATCAAATATTATTTAACAGCAAAATCAATATTAAAATAATATTATGAAATTATATATAACTTATATCATGAATAAAATTATTTTTTCTTACAATATCCATATCTAATCTTTCTCTCCAATTATTTTGAACTGTACTCCATTTTTTTTCTCTCCTCCTTTCTTCTCTCTACCACTTTCTTATTATTTTTTTTTATTACAATTTTCAATAAAGCCACTCATTTTTTCGCAATTTCTATAATTTCTTTCATTTTTATGATTTTTTTAAATGAAATCATTATAAATTATATAAATAAATTAGATGTTAAATTTATAATAGTAAATACAAAATATTTTACTATAAATTTGAAAGAAATATATATTTCTTTTTTTTTATTAGATGCAAAAAAAAAAAAATTTGCACACGCAACGCAGATGTATTGATAACTAGCAACGCAGAGGATTTGGTGGGATTTAGGGTATGGAACATCATAAGTCTTCTCGAATGCCCTAAGTTTTAATAATTGAGAGGAGTGGGCTTAGTCACTTAGGTGGACCTAATAATACCCAATGATTTTGGGATGTCGATTGGCCCATTAAAAGAAGAGGCATAGCAGAAAATGACGGACATGACATAGTTTTGAAATTCGAATTAAAATCTACACTGCAAAGCTTAAAACCTTTCGACTAAATTGTTGTAATTATTGCAATCTATGATCCAATAAGAAATATATAAGATTAAGGGTTATAATATTATATTTTGTTTCGTAATCATGTTTGAAAAACTTTAATTCGTATCATGATCCGTTTATTAATTGTGTCTGAATACTTAAACTCATAACTCGACACATTAATAAATGTATCTCATGTTTGGGTTGAATTCCTTTATCGATTAAAAAGTTATGAAAAAATCAATAGGATATTTGCACATGCAAAAGGTAAATAGACAACAATACAAATGTTATAAGGTTTTTAACACTTAACATAATATTAAGATTTAAATAAAATTTTTAATGAAATAAAGTTTAATAAAATTATAAGAAATCCTAAAATTTAAATTACACAGCACCACTTTAATCATCTTATTTATTTTAAGATATACAAAATCCTTACGACTAACATCTTATGGTTACAATCCCAATATAATCAAAGAACAATTAAATTCTTCTATATAAAAAAAATTATCATTTTTATAATCAATTTTCTCTACGTTAAGGATTATTTCAATAGATAGTTATAATATATTATTATTTTACTATTTATAATTTGATTTTCTTATAAGAAAAAAATCCAATCATGTCTTATTATAAAAAATAGAAAAATAATAGGGCACACTAATTTCTTATAAGAAGTTAGTTTCTAAATAAAGTTCAATAATCTAATACTGCACTATTGTGACACGATAAAAATAGGAAAAAAAAAACCTATAAAGATAAATGACAGGTCAAAAAAAAAAAAATCAAAGAAGAATACTCAAGACTTTATATTTGCTTTGATAGTAGAGAAAAGATTTAAACTTGAGTTGTGAATATCATATCAAAACATGTTCGGCTTGCCACTGGAATTTTTAAGGAAGGAGAAAGAAAATAAAAGAAAAATAGAAGGAACACTACTCATTAAAAAATCTTTATATTTGATTAATTTAACCATATCAATTATCATATAGAGTATGGACCGAACAAGGTCATGTACATTTTTCTTTACTCTCTACTAATAATGAAAGGAACAAAAGAAAATATAAAATATATTTATAATAAATGGGTTCATGAGTTAAACCTATGACCTATTTATGGAATCTGTTGAATAAATGGGTTTAGGACCCCTACCCAAACTCAAACACAAATTCAAATGTATTTAATTGGATGTGACCCATTTTTGTTTCATTTTAATTTTTTATATACTTGAACTTGTTTAAATCATGTCATGTTGTGTCCAGATCTAGCGGATCATGTCTCAAATTACCAACCCTATCTAAGATAGCCTAATGTTAAACCTAGAAGATTTTATTTGTGATTTTGATGGTCCATTGTTACAACAAGCATGAGTTTGACTTGGGGATGTGGTGATTTAGTGGCAGTAGGGGGCAAGGTTGCTTTGTTACCTATTCCACTAGGAATTACAGATTTTTTGGTACATTACATTCATGCATTTACAATTCATGTAACGATATCGATACTCTTAAAAGATGTTTTATTTGCTCGCAGCTCTCGTTTGATAACAGATAAAGCAAACCTTAGTTTTCGTTTCCCTTATGATGGTCCTAGAAGAGGGGGAACATGCCAAGTATCCGCTTGGGATCATGTCTTCTTAGAACAAATGACTAATCAAATATGGTTATAAACCAATTTACAAAATTCTCACAAGTACTTTATCAAACCATAACCTTTTAGAAAGTGAGGATATCTTAAAAATATATTAAATTGATTCTAATACTATTGAAAGAAGAAAATGTGATCAAACATTGGCTACTACAACTTTCTAGTATGAACCATCGGACTGAATGTGTTGGAACCAGTCGGCTGGTTGCTCTAGACATTTTATGATCAGTGGTAGGATAAGGACCGTACGATTGGTTTATCCTAGACCGTTTGACTAGTTGATGGAGATTAATGTGGTATGTCGGATTGTGTGGCTGGTTGTGCATGGATTGTCCAACTAGTTGATGGAGATCAATGTCGTATGTTGGATCGTGTGGCTGGTTGTACATGGACTATCCGGCTGGTTGATAAAGGTTAGTAAGCCTAGTTGAACTATGCGACTAGTGACTTGAAGCCTATTTGAATGGTGACATCATTTGAATGGACTGTCCAACTGGTCTCACTTGAACTGTCTGGTTGACATAGAAATTAGCTGTCATAATGCATTTAATGTAGGTTGAATAGGACCAGCAGTTTGATTTTTGCAAAGGGATATAAATATGAGTTTGTGGATAGTTAAAGAAAAATTAATTAAGACTTATTCCTGCAATTATTTATTTTGTCTACTTGTACTTCATTTCAATTGTCTTGTGCTCATTATTTATAGTCTTTTATAAACCCTAGTATAGTGCCGAGTTTCATATTTGCGATTTTTATTCAAAAGAGTACTGTACTAAATGATTGTGAGTTATTGTGATTGATAGATCATTAGTCCTAAAGATTGAGTGTAGGCACTTGTGCCTTTGAGATTATCATCAATAAAATTGTGTGTGAAGACCTCGGTTGAGGCATTGGGTGATTGTGGAGAGTAAAAGGCAATCCGAACTTTACGTTAAAATTCCAAGCTTGATTTCTTCTTCCCTATCTCTTTTATTTTCAGCACTTGTTATTGTTTTACTATTATCTTGATTAGACTTATTATTGGTCTATTTCAATATTGTATTTTTTTAGTTGCTTAAATCAAGAAATTGGTATTAAAGCGGAATTTGGGCATTCAACTCAATTCAACCCTCTCTTGGGTTCCTAGTGTAATATTTCATTTGGTATCAGAACTAACCTCTATAATTTTTATTACTTAATCGCAGTATAGAGTAAAGATTGTGGCACTAAATGCACTAGGATTTATGGAGGGTCAAGCTATAAATAGGCCACCACTTCTTATTAGTGAGCATTATCCCTATTAGAAGTGTAGGATGAGAATTTTTATTAAAATGCAAAATAGAAAACTATGGGATATAATTGAAAACCAATTAAAATTGAAAGAAAGGAAGAGGATGACTATACCAAAGATGATTGGAAGAATGTAGACCTAAATGAAATAGTAATGAACATATTGCATTGTGCTATGAGCAAAAATAATTTCAATGGAACTTGTACATGCACAAATGCTAAGGAAATTTGGGATAAGCTATAAAGTACATATAAGGGCATGCTTAGAGTTAGAGACACTAAAATAAGTCTATTATATTATATGGTGAATTTGAGAATTTCAAAATGCTTCTTAATAAGACCATAGATGAAATGCATGAAGGATTTATTGACATCATTAATCTATTAATGGTACTTAGTAAGAAATTTTCTAACTTAGAAATCAATTAAAAAATTCTCAGGTTTTTTCCAAAAGAATGAGAAGCCAAGATGATCGCTATTGAAGAAGGACATGATTTAGAAGCACTATCAAAGGAACAATTTCTTAGTACATTCAAGACCCATGAGATGATAAAAAAAAAACATGGAGAGGAATCCAAAAGGAAAGCTATTGCTTTCAAAGCCACTAATTGCAATACTAATGATGATGATGACGAAATGGTAATGATGGCAAAAAAATTTAAGAAATTCATAAAGTACAATAAGAATTTAAGGAAAGACAAAGTTGGTGGTAGCAATACCTTAAAGTTTATAAAGGAGAAGAATGACGTCATAAAGTGCTACAATTGCTATTAATCGGGACACATTAAAGATTATTATCCGCTTTTCAAGAAAGGAGATAAAGCATCAAGAAAGAAAGTTGTGGTGGTTGCTTGGATTGATAGTGATTCGAGGAATTTAGATAACAACTTTTGCTTCATAGCCTTAAACAATGAGGTATGCACTACAACCCAATCTTCTTACAATGACTTGAAGGAAATGTATGATGGTCTTTTAAAAAATTTTGTTAAAATAAAATAAAAAAGAATAAAATTCTCAAACAAATGATGAATGATACAGCAAATAAATTTAATGTGTTCAAACATGAGTATAATAAGTTAGTTGAGGAAAAAGAGAACTTAGAAGAAGATAATGAATATTTGAGAATTAAGAATGAAAAATTGAATATTAAGCATGGTGATTTAAAGAAAGAAAATGATGAGTTGAGTAAAAAAAAAAAAAAGGAAACCATGAATGAAAATAAAGAGCTATTTAAGGAAAATGAAGAAATAAAATCAATGTTCATATGAATTAGCCAAGTTAGAAATAAAAATGATGTGTTAAAAACTTGCTTAAATGATTTAAGACAAGTTATAGACAAGTTTGTTGAAAGTAAAAAGAATTTGAAAAAATTCTTAGGACAACAAAGACATAGTCTTGAGAAAACTAGAATTGGCTATAACAAAAACAATATGTATAAGTCTTATAAAAGTTACTTTGTTAAAGCAACTAATAAGATTTGTAACTATTGTGGAATGTATGACCATATTGCTCATACTTGTGCAATAAAGAAAAATATCAACTTGAATCATAAAGGAAAGATGATTTGAGTCTAAAGGCACATAGTTTTATTACTATAACTAACCCAAAATGATCCAAACTTAAGTGGGTATAAAAAATTTAAATTTCTCATTCTTGTAAGAACTTTTGAGGAAGAGCAACAAATGAATTATGGATAGCAGATGCTTAAGACATATGACGGGAGATGCTATCAAATTCACTACATTAACCTTAAAGGATAAAGGGAACGTTACCTTTGGAGACAATAAAAAATCAACTATCTTAGGTGAAAGTAATATCCTTATTAATAATGATCTTGTTATTAAAGGTGTATTGTTAGTTGATAGTTTAAGGCATAATTTGCTTAGTATTAGTCAATTATGTAATGATGGATATAAAGTTACATTTCTAGCAAATAAGTGTATTATTGAAAGAATTAACAATGATCAAAATAGTTTTAAAGGATATAGACAAGGAAACATTTATAAAATCAATCTTAGCAATTTTACAAATCAAAATGAAACTTGTCTATCTATCCAAAATAACGATAGTTAATAGTGGCATAACTTGCTTAGCATTAGTCAATTATATGATGATAAATATAGTTAGTAGTGGCATGCTAACATGGAAGTAATTTCTAAACTTGTTACAAGAGACCTTATAAAAGGTTTACCAAAAATAAATTTTCAAAAAGAGAAGGTATACCAAGTATGTCAACAAGGAAAACAAACCAAAAACTCTTTCAAATGAAAAGATGTTGTCTTATCTTTTAAGTCACTATAATTACTATATCTGGATTTGTTTGGCTCTACATAAACATTAAGTTTAGGCGGAAAAAGATACACTTTAATCATTGTTAATGATTTTTCTAGATAAATATGGACTTATTTTTTTTAAGTAAGAATGAAACAAATCATGTGTTCTTTAAATATTGTAAAAATATCCAAAATGAAAAACGCCTTACAATTGCTTCTCTTATAAGTGATTATGCGAGAGAATTTGAAAATATTGAAATAAATCATTTTTGTAATCGACATGGCATAAAATATACATTTTCATCACAGACCAAGCGCTGTGAGAACAATGGTGAAATACCTAATGACAATTGCATTTATTTAATAAACAAGAACAGGAGTAGGTGAAATAAGTTGGGAGAAGCACTAGGTTCCTACAAGCATCTCGTTGCTGATGTTTTCCAACATAATTCTGCCATTAAGCCGACAAAATAGCAGTAGAGGGTTGATCAGCGCTCTTCCTCTGCAACAATTGTTGGAACCAGTAGGCGGACATCTTGGGATGCCTTGAAAGGTCCTCGTAATCAATATATACAATGCCGAATCGAGAAGTATAGCCCGATAACCACTCAAAGTTGTCCATCAAGGACCATGCAAAATAGCCTTGCACATTTGCACCTTCATCGATCCCCTTCTTCAATTCCTGCAAGTAGCTTCTGTAGAAGTTTACCCTTTCGGTGTCATGCACCCCCTCGGATAAACTGACATTTCCAGGATCATCCATTCCTATCCACAAAATTACAGTATAAAACTTGTGAGATTCATTCAAGGTATTATGGATATCTATGAGTAATAACAATTTATTCATACCATTTTCAGAGATAAAAATAGGAATATTCTTGTACTGCTCTTTTATATACGTGACAGTATGATGTATTCCCCATGGCACTTCATATAGCCAAGCAGAATTTGCCTGCAACATACATATCATGACTACATGATGATTATGCTTATAGAAAATCGCTCTTGCATGACCGAGCAAGGTGCAAAAGAAGAATGGCATATATTGTTTAGAAACGATCCTCCTCCTAAAAGCTGTACCAATAGTTCCATTAATGTACTCAATGAAGGATCTCTTAGTCATGCTCGCAAGGAAAAACAACACTCAAACCTTATTCCACTAAGTAGGTCGACAATATGGAAAAGATAGAGCCAAATTTATGAGAATGAATCGCAATAATGATAAATAAGATAACAGAAGAAACACAAAATCTCAACGAAATACTTTACCCTTGGACCTATAGCAACTCCTCTGCGTTCATCTGCATGGAAAGCAGAAAGGAAAACAGGGTGAATCGGTCTAAGTCCATCGAGAAACAGGGAAAAAGTTTGTTTTAGACGGTAGAATGTCTTACAAGCATAGCCAACATTCCAATCAGCTTGGTAGCTTGGTACCTTTGGTTTAGGCTGATGCGGGTCATACATGTAGTATGTAGTATAGTGGTTTATTCCAATAATATCAAAAGAATTCTTTACGATCTTTATTTCTCTTTCGTTAAACTTAGGAAGCCTGTCACCAACACTTTCCTGAATTGTTCTAGGATATTCACCATAGACAAGAGGATGCAGAAACCTGAAAAGATTATCGAAGTCGTTAAACAAAGCCATGGACGAATGCATGAACAACAAAATATGGCAGCTATAACCTGTTCACATTTGACAAGAAGATCATGAAGTAGTTAATAATCGTACCATCCCAGATGGAAATCCCTTGCTCTTTGAGCAGCATAATTGTCAGCCTTTGAGCTAGTAAGTGGTTCATAATAATTGAAGTCCAAAAGAATCCCAATTCTCCCCTTCTGTGTAGGCTGTTCATACAAATGTCAAATTGGTGAGACCAATTAGGGCAAAGAGGCTTAAATGAAACAGAACAGCTTACTTCATATAATTTGCGGTATCTTTTAACGGCTGCTGCATGAGATAGTAGCAAATGATGAGCTACAATGTAAGGCTCGGTCCCTGAGTTTCCAGCAGTACAGTTCCCATACTCCTTTGAACATCTATTAGGCGGGTTAATGCCATTATCAAATCCAAGCGCTGCCACAATCCTTGGTTCATTGAAGGTGAACCAGTTCTTTACTCTATCACCAAAGTGCTTAAAACAAAAATCTGCATAGTCTGCGTAGTCTTTGCTGCAGAAAAGTCGTCTACTACAATGTCAAAGACATGCCTATCACCTAGTCATAATATTTGTACTCATCCAAATCACTGTCAGTTTTTGTTGCATCGATGTTGAGGCACCGTTGGCCAAAAGGATTATAGAAACTATCTGCTGACATATCTCGTGGTAATACAAATGTATTGTCCTGAAATATATCAAGATTAAATCTATGATACACATTTTTTTGTCTACTTTTCTGAATTTTCCCACTACAAATATTGAGATAGAAGAGACAAATTACTTGTCAGGAAGACTAAAAATCTCATGTAACTTAGAATTTAGTCTAGCAAAAGAATCTATTTTCAGTTTTTACGTTAAATCTGAATCTTTGGAACAAAGTAAAAAGAAAAATAAAAGAAATTTACCAAAAGAATCAAATTGGAATGAGCAAAAGCTCAAGAAAGCCTAAAAAAAAAGAATTGGCAAGCTGTTATGGTTAAACTTACACAACTTTCATGCTCAAAAATCCTCCATATCTTTCCTGCAATGCTTGAGGGAGATCATAGTGGTACAAATTCCCGTATGGGGTGATTCCTGATAATTTATTCAATAGGATCATAGACAGTAAAAAAGCCGCCTTTTGCTTTTGAAAATGATTTATCATGAAATTATTAGATGACTACGATATTATAATTAGAGAACTAAGCGTATTATTTTTCCTACCCTTGGCAATCAAGGCATCGATCAATCTGTTGTAGTAAGCAACTCCTTTCCAATTCACTTCCCCTGTGCCACCTGCATGATGGTGCAAGGATCAAACCAGCCTCGTTGAGAAAAAGGCCTTAAAAATAATAAATTTTCTCAATAATAGAGGGTTTCAAATTATGATTAATTACTTGGAAATATCCTGGACCAAGAAATGGAGAACCGGTAAGCATCAAAATTGAATTGATGAATCAGATCAACATCTTCCTGCATACAGCATGAAATCTCATCAACCCTCTATGAAATTAAGGGAAAAAAATCACTATATATTCTCATAAACTATGCTGCTTTTGCTAAAAAGGAAAAGGGCACAATACTTGGTTTTACGATGTTTTCGGTTCATCGTTTTAGTATTGTATTCGCATTCTTGTCATCTTGCCTCCATTTTGAATGTGAGTATTTGGATAACAAAAATATATATAAAAAAAGATAAACACATAACAGTTATAGAGTAGACACGTAACATATGCGGATCGAAATACAAATGACAACAGACGAAACGAAATCATAAAATCATAAAAGAAGAGCAGATTACAGAACCTTGTATCTATGGTATTGATCAACAGCTACATCACCAGTAGCATTGTTGGCAATCTTTCCTGTTTCACCTCATCAGAGTCATTCAAAAATGAACAACAACAGAAAAATGAAAATCATTATAAATAAAACCAAAAAAAAAAATTTCAAAGAGAATTATGAACCCGGAATTTTGACAAAAGCATCCCATATGCTAGGACCTCTGCCATCTTTATCAGCCATTCCTTCAACTTGATAAGCAGAAGTTGCTGTACCAAACACAAAACCTTTTGGGAAACTCTCTCTACTAAGACCTCCCATATCAAACTGGATCTTTGAAATATCTTCATGATATTCAATGTCCTGCACTGGATTCACCACCCATATATCAAAAACCAAGGTTTGTAAAAAGAAATGCCATGAAGAAAACTTCATGGTGATTATCAACATAGATGGAATGAACATACTAACTACAGTCTAGACGAGAAACAAAGAAATGGTTACTTGTTTGGAGGATGCGTGAAATCTGCCCATGAGAGGATATATCAATACGGAATTTAATTAGGGTGATTGACAATGACTCTATATCCAAATTAGTCCATCCTGAAATAAAAAACACACATGTTGTTTCCTAGCTAGTGATAGCGTTATCACTTTCCCGGTGCTGTGGAAAGAAATTTGAATTTGATGGTCCCCTGGTGGACCATGATCCATCATGATCTGTCGTCTTATTTAGGGGCAGGATATTTATTTGTAATTTCGTGATGGGTAAATGTATCATAATTGTGTATACTTTCAATTTTTGTCAATTATATATGTGTATATATATATATATTAAAACTTAGTGGTTATACCTGTCAATTTGGTTGTATCTTAGTGCTTGTATTTTCAATTTGCCTAGCAAGTTAGTGTCTAAATTTTATTACATTGCAAAAAACAAAAGTTTAAACGCAAAAGTGTTTAAAATGAAAATTATATATAATTGTAAAGTATAATAACCCTTTGGTTTTGCATCATATATTTAAGATTGTGACGAATATAAAGTGACTCAGCTAATAGAAATCATATTATCGTTACATTTTAAAAAATAAGTTGAGTATAAAAAGTTTTACGTTTCTTTAAACCATTTGAAGAAAATTAATGAACTACCAAATTCACCGAACATGAATGGTGATAAAATCTCACTTCAACTTTTTGAATAAACACATATACTAGTACTTATGATACACATTGATGGAATATAATATATTGGTAACATACTTACTCACTTATCTGAAGTCAGATTTAGATATATCTATTTTAAGATGGAAATAATATGTGTTTAATATTGTGATACATATTTCTAAAACAAAATATGATTTATATATTTATGCTGAGAGTTTGAGCTTCTTCTTCCTTTTTTTTTTTTTGTCTCTCCTTCTTTTTCTTTTTTCTTTTTCCTTTCCCTTCCTTCTCTTTCTTTTTCTTTTTTTTTTTTTCCTGGTACTTCATAGAACACATGTGCATATTAGGTAAACTAGTTGTTTAAGACATTGCAATGGAGATAACAAAAATTCAAGATCTTATTTAATTTTTTTTTTAATTGAAATGGGTACTTGCTTTAAATTTATTGATTCCAAAATATCTCCAACAATACATAAATGGATAAATTGTAAATACACCTTTTATATTTATTTCATGTGCATTTAATGCAAAATATGCTTTATACCCTATTTAATATTTACCCTTAGATTAAACAGAAAAGAATAAAAATAAAATTATTATATAAAATCAATGATAAAATGATCATTTAAAAATCTAAAAGCATCCAATGTTAAATTTCAAATAAAGGGAGTTATGTTTTAGCAAATATATATATATTAGGGGAGTTATAATAACTTCGAAAGACGAATAATAACGTTCGAGCATTGAAATGAGGGTAGAATGAATGACATCTAATTATTGAAGTCTGTCCCACCTCTCTAAATTTCGAATGTGGTAGTTGAAAGTGTTGTCGGGAATTCAGAACAAGAGATATCCACTTAGCGGATCGAATAAGACGTTTTTAGAATAAAATCTTAAATTTTATTTTCATTTGATTTACTACTGTTTAAATATGAATTAGATTGTTAACAAAATTATGCTTATCTTAATTAAAGGAAAGTCATGATTATTATGGCATTATTACTATATAGAGCTACGACACACACCTTCGGCATTAGTCACCCATGACAACAGTAGCTTAAAGATCTTCCATACTCTTCTCTCTTTGTTTTTCTCACCACCGTATACATTAAAGATGTGAAGAGATGGAATCTGACCTAAATCATTCAAATTGATAGACATGGGTTGATATACTAACACTGTTTGGCAATTTTTGGGTAAAGTAGAAATAGGAGAAAATCTGTACAAAGAAAAGAAAGGAAAGGAAATTAAAGAAAATAGAATTTTTACCGTTATTTGAATATAATAAATAAAATGAAAGAAAATGAGTGAAAACATTTCCTTCATCCTTGTTTGTTTAATATAAATGAAATAAAAAGAGAGATAATATGATAATTTACTAAAGTATCCATATTCAAAATCTAGTTGCCATTTGTTGCTTCGTTTCTCATTTGTGTGGTTGTGCTGGAGGATAATTAATTTGAAGTGTGAAAATCAGGGAGGTAATGTGTTGAGAAGGGAAAGAAAGTATGTCCGTGGTTAATTCCGTAGAGGGTAGAAATGAGATGAAGTGGATTAAAATGAGATGAGCTGTTTTCACTCAAGATATTATTTTCAATAAAATTATTATAATTTAGTGATATCAATATTAGTCTCTTAATAAAATGAATTAAGTACGAATTTTTTCTTCTCCTAAGTTATGACATAGTTAGGAAAAAAAAAAATANCATGGTTAAGTCCAGCGCAATAAGTAATCTAGAGAAAGATATGGCGCTCTCTAAGATTGCAAGACCATGATATGGACTAGAGGAGTAACTACTGAGGTTAGCGTTTCTTTTCAAATTATCACCTTTATTAATTATTGTTTTTTATTTAGATTATGCATAGTACACTGTAGCAAGTACCATTAACTATATATGTGTATGTATAAATACATATTAATTATTTTCTTATCAAGTTCATTAGCATTTCTTTTCTTTTTTAATATTCCAAATCCATATTTAGAACCTATAATGTTTTGAAACCTATCTTAAAATCCTATAAAATAATTTGTCGAGTTAGATGGATTAGATATTTCGTAACTAGCCTGGCTGCATTCCTATTTCTTATAAAGGCATACGTCATGACACCGTTAAAATTGAAAATTTATCATTATAGTACTTTGAAAAGAAATTGATATGAGATAAGGGAATGAACAATGAAATATGCTCTTGAAGTATTGTTAAGAATTTTAATAAGGTAAATGTATGATACCTTAATACCTGTGTTCTTTATGTGATAAAGTGTAGGCTTCAAGTACATAGTTTGAAGATTTTGTAATTTACATTCTACATGGTTTCAAAAATTTAAAAGAAAAACCTATCCTATAAACTTTAGAAATGAATAATCTAAATTACTTTAGGTAAAGTTAAAAATTTAATGTTTGAGATTATCTCAAATTTTAAAATATCAAATAATATCAACATGATATCTTTTTTTTCTATAATATTAACAATTGATTATAAGAGTCTATATTTTAAAGAGATGACTTTAAGAAAACTTTAATAAAGTAACTTTAGAATATCTAAATTCATAAACTTTAATATTAATTGAGAACGTATCTAGCCATGCATAATGATATAACAAATTCCAATTTTTAATAGAGTTATCTACTCGTCTCTTGAATTCTTTATGTACGCTACAATAACATTCAGGGTAGAGAACATGTTCATTCTTTCATCGATAATGTGAAAAAAGAAAAGTTTCTCAATATATAAAGAAATCCACCAATATCATGTTCGGAAATTTAATACGAAAGGAAGGGATGGGAAATCAAGAAAGCGTGAAGTGGAAATAAAAGGGAAAATTTTTGTTCTAATATGTACTGTACAGGAAGGATAGAACGTAAATAATCACTTTTTTTTTTTCTTTTTCTTCATTCCTATTTAAATATTACTCTATTTTTACCAATAGGATTCTAATACTTAAAAATATAAATATTAGGTTTTTAAAATCTAGATAATATCATTACTGTTTGCATATCACTTATCAAGATACCTAACTTTTTTTTCTTCTTTTTTAATTTCATGTGAGATTTCATGGTTTTAATTCGTGACATAAAATGAAAGGAAACAAACTAAATATTGTTAATGTTTTTTTTTTTTTGTTTCAATTTTATACGTCACTTTAAGTTATTTTTCTATGTTGATCGAGTTCTAAAGAAACACAGGCTCTAAATCCCCTAAATCTCAAAACTTTTAAAAATTATGGGTAAACTATAAAATTTTAGGGCTAGTATCATCCCTTTCTTACTTTTAAATTTGCAATGAAGTCATAGAGCTTTTATAACGCTAGTATCATCCCTTTCTTTACACTTAATTTGCTATTTGTCTCACTGGACGACAAATATGAAGGTGGAAAATGGACCGATCCAGCTCAATTCAATCTGTCATGGGATTGAGTTTATACACGCTAAGCAATTGAAGCCATTGGCACTTTTTTTTTTCTTTTTTAAATTATTAATTTGGTCTATTGCCGGGTAGTGGGTGAAGGATAGCAATCCACCTGACCCAACTGCTTAAAGGTTCTGTTTAGTCATCCATGATTCTACTAAAGAATAAAGCTATTCTCTACGATTAGGCTGATGGGTAAAGTCAGTTTTTTTTTTTCTTAATTACGTTATAATTTAATAGAGAGGTTTAAATCCGATCCATTTTACTAAAAAACTAATATTCATATTACTAAATTATAACTACTTTAATTGAGTTGGTTGACTTACTAACTGAAATATTCTAAGTTTCTTACTTAATTTAGAACAAAGGTCAATGAGTTATAACAAGTTCTATTTACCTGCAAAATACACACATATATAATATGCCATTAACATAAAAGCAATAATTTAGATGAGTTAAAAAAGACAGTTCATTAGATTCATCTACACATCTGTAAATATATTTTGTTTTAATAATAGGAAAATAGAGAGGATAAAATTTTGAAAATTTTAAGATTTAATTAAAAAACTAAGAAAGATTTAATCATTTTCCTTGCACATACCATAATTTAAAACTGGATCTTAGACGATAGAGCATGCACATCATATCAGATTCACACAACGGCATGCTCATGATCATAGGACTGCACAACTTTTTGCAGTTTAACTCTCTTTAATTTGTGGTGAAAGGTAATAGATCACATAAGGTAATAGATCACATATGCTTGTTTAAAACACATGTTCCATGGTCCCACCAATTAGACCTTTGTAGCCAGAACTTCAGCTAACGAGAGGTAAATTATTGTTGAACAACGTAGAGAGAAGCGAATCCAACCTAACCTAATGTATAATAATTCCCAACACATTGGAATGACAGAAATTTGTAAAAATATTGCGTTTTTCTTTTCAATTTTTAAAGCAGTGTTCAAAAACATTTGTTCACTTTTTCTCTTTAAAATGGAAATTCACAATTTTCAAAGCACTGATTATCAATTTTACGAGATATGTTAGTGTATTTATAAAATTCTAAATAAGGAAACTTTGATATAAAAAGCAAACACAAGACTAGCAAAAACATAAAACATATTTAACATTTACCATATGATTCACACTTTTTCCATTTTCTATTTCATTTTGATTTCTTGCGATTTCTAATGTATCTATTACATATATACATATATAGAAGATATAGATATATATGTGTGCGTGTGTGTATATATAAGATTTGCTGAGATTTGATATGATAAGAGCAAATCATAGCAAGTCATTCTGTGTAAAAAGGATTTGGTGGGATTTAGGGTATGGACCATCAAAAGTCTTCAGGAATGCCCTAAGTCTAAATAATTGAGAGGAGTGAGGTGGACCTAATAATACCCAATGATTTTGGGATGTCGATTGGCCCACTAAAAGAATTGGACAGAAAAAGAAAGAGGAAATTGAATGGGAGGTGGGGGTGGGGTTGGTGGTGGTGGGGGTTGGGAGTGGTGTGCTGTTCGTGCATAAATTAGGTCCACAGCAGAAAATGACGGACATGACATAGTTTTGAAATCCGAATTAAAATCTACATTGCAAAGCTTAAAACCCTTCGACTAAATAGTTGTAATTATTGCAATCTATACAAGATTAAGGTTTGATAATTCATTTTATCGTATCATATTATATCTCTTATTCTTATTTAAATAGATTTGTGTTTGAAAAACTTCAACTCATGCCACGATTCGTTTATTAGTTGTGTCTAAATATCTAAATTTATAATTCGATCTATTTAATAAGCGTATCTTATATTCAGATTGGACTTGTTTATCAATTAAAAAATTATGAAAAAATCAATAGGATATTTGCATATGTAAAAGGTAAATGGACAACAATACAAATGTCATAAGGTTTTTAACACTTAATATAATATTATAATCCAAATAAAAGTTTTAGTGAAATAAAGTCTAATCAAATTATGAGAAATTCTAGAATTTAAATTACACAGTATCACCTTAATCATCTCACTTATTTTAAGATATATTAAAATCCCAACTACTAACATCTTATGGTTACAATTCCAGTATAATCAAAGAACAATTAAATTCTTATATATAAAAAGAATTATCATCTTTATAATCAATTTTATTTATGTTGAAGATTATTTCAATAGACAATTGTGATATATTACTATTTTACAATTTATAATATAATTTTCTTATAAAAAAAAATCCAATCATGTTGCATTATAAAGAATAAAAAAATAATAGGGCACATTGTTTTCTTATAAGAAGTTTCAATAGTTAGTTTTTAAATAAAGTTCAATAGTATAGTATCTTACTATTATGACACAATGAAAATTGGTAAAAAATATATATAAAGATAAATAACAGGTGAAAAAAAAAAAAAAAAGTGAAGAAGAAAACTCCAAACCTCATACTTGCTTTGATAGTTGAGAAAAGATTGAAACATGAGTTATGAATGTTATATTAAACATGCTTGGCTTGCCATTGGAACTTTAGAAGGAATGAGAAAGAAAACAAAAGAAAGATAGAAGGAACACTACTTATTAAAAAATGTTTGTATTTGATTAATTTAACTGTATCAATTTTTCTTTGTTCCTCACTAATAATGAAAGGAATAAAAGAAAATATAAATCTATTTATACTAAACGGGTTCTAAATTGCCAGCCTTATCTAAGGTAGTCTTAACGTTCATCTAGCTTTATTGTTTCAGTTGATAACGTGGGATTTAACTAGTTTAGCTAACTCTATCCCTGTGTTTGGTAACATTTATGCCAAGTAGAAAGTGAAAGTAATTCGCGGGAAGGAAAGAAAATAAAAAATAAATAAAACATAAATCCATTGAATATTATACGGATTAGTAATGCGAGTGCCCTTATTGATGATTATCTTATCAAATCATTTATTTGGGTATATTTCTATCGCTATAACTTTTTCTTTTTCTTTTCTTTTTTACTCTCATATTTTTTCCTTTTTAACTTATGTAACCGTACTATTATCCTCTAATCTTGAAATCATCAAATCCCGACTTGGCCTTTGTAACGTAAAAGCACACTATGGTGACTAAAACCACAAAACAAATCCAATTTACTTATCCACCACGCTTTTAACGGTGCAAAGTACCATAAAGGACCTCTTTATCTCCAAGTCATTATCACTAATTTCGTCTTCTATAAGTTTAGTAGTTTTAGATAGATGCGGAAGGAAATAATTTTGGGTCTTTTGGGGATTTAACCCACCTTTGCGCTTTAATCGATTAATTACCTCAGTTATTTTGAAATTCATTTAGACTATTCGTTATTCAAATAAAAATGGGTTTCAATCTTCGAAAAATTAAAACATGGAATGATTAGGTTATATATTTCAACCAGTATGTTTTTCCAATTTTCGTTCTTTTTAGTTTTTTCTTTTTCTTTTTTCTTTCCAAAAGAAAAGTTGATAACAGATTTCAAAAGGAGTAAAGACACTAAGCAATTCAACGAGAATTGAAGGGAAAGAAAAAAGAAACAAAATCAAAAGCAAGAATTTCTTTTAAGGAAGATGGGGACTTGAAAACCTAATCCGAACGGCACAAAATCAAACTAGTTTGGCTGCTATGCAATCTATTGTCATGTTCTCTATCATCAAACAGATAACTAGAGATAAATCTAAGATCATATAATTAGGAGGGTTAGGGTGAACATTAAAGGTGGACATGATTCGGTTTAGAATGGTTCGTCTCTTTTACCAAACTAAACCTAATATAATGGTTTGTGTTTTTTTTTTAAGTCGAACCTAATTATACGGTTCGGTTGGTAAATTTTTTGAACTTAATTAAAACTGATTCGATTCAATTCGATCCATGATTTGAACTATTTGTATCAAATTTTCATTAAACCTTTTTATTTATAATAAATATGAAATTTTAAATAGAATTTACTCAATTTAATCTTAATAATTGGTATAAAATTATGATAAAGAATAATAAAATATAAAAAATTTGATGAAATTTATGAAGATTGATTGAAAAAAATATAAAAAAATACAAAATAATTGTATAATTTTTTTTTATTTAACTAAATGGTTCGATTCGGTTCGGTTCTCTAAATTAAACCGTAAACTGTTTATATATAACCAAATTGAATCGTAAACTAAACAGTTTGCAAAACAACCAATTTTTCGGTTCGATTCATGATTCGCAATTTTTTTTACTTAGTCCTAATAAACATACCCTATTTAAGTCAATATTAAAATCACTGATAGGAAAATAGCTACTTAATTATATAGAAGGAATTTGATAATAATTTAATTTGCAACAAGATCAAGATGATCATATACTTTATAAAAAATTAAAAGAATAAACTTTTCATCGTCTATCATACATATATATTAAATAAAGTTTAACTATTAATTTATAAAAAATTGCATTAATATATAAAACTTGTGTAAGTTTTATTTTTAATAAAAATAGATTAGAAAAAAATATTTGAATGCAAAAAAGTAAAGAAAAAGGAACAATTCCTACAAATATAAATATTATACTATCTCTTTTTATGATAACTTCGTATGATTGTTTCATTAATAATACTAAAAAAGGAATATTATTTTCATTGTAAATTATTAAATAATCAATTGTCCAATAATCCACATTCATTTTGTAACATTAATTGTAAAGAAAAAAAATTACTTAACCAAGTTATATAATTGAAAGTTATATAATTGGTACTATTTATCATGCAACCAAAACATCTATAATGTAGATAATGTAATTATTATTTATAGTGTATTAATAATAAAAAATAGCAATTGATAAGAATCTATTTAACTAAATATGATTTATAATTAATGTTATTAGTTATTGTAAGCAAAAATGTTTAATAAATGTAAAAAAATAAATATCATTTAAGTAAAAAATGTATTTAGAAAAAATAAAATGACAAACATAAGATATAAACTTAAGACCTTGTATTTATAAAACTAAACACCTAACTACTAAGTTATACCTAAGTCCATATTATATTTATTCTTTAAAATATATATATATATATAGATATATATAATATTTAGTCTAAGGCATTGCAAACTTCCATATTTTCCATTTCTATAATTACATCCTCCCAACCATATATTACTATTAGTCTATGCATCCAACATTGTTGCTACTTTAGTAGGACTCTTTGTAAATGAGTAAGAACCAATCCATAAGTTGCATCATACGAATTTTCAATTATACTTCTTGTTGTCACAAAGTTAATATTCATTCAAATTAATCTTGTATACAAATTCTTACTCAAGAAAAAAAAAACAAAAAACAAAAAACTTGTATGCAAATCACTAGGCCCTCTCTACATGTTCATCTGAAAGACTAGCACTTTTCCCAAAACCTCCTTATCTCAAGCAACCTCTTTTTGCCTTTAATATATTAACACTATCAACCAACGCCAACAATGCATCACAATCGCCATAGTCATGACAACTACAACCATTCGACAATAGTCATTACTTTGCTACTACAATCTTACAACTTAAACACTAATGTTATGATACTACCATATCATATCAAACCATCACTACCACCTATATTGCCACTAACAGCACCTTAACAATATTATCATGCTTCAAAACCAAAAGACATTATTAGTTTACTATATATTTCTAAACATGGCAGGAACATGAGGTGCTCGTAATAGCTACTATAATTTACAAAACACGCATATAACCAACTCTTCTAATCTCTAAAATTTTACATATGCTAATATTTTAGAGAAATACATCAACTTATATTTATAAGGAGTTCTAAGGTTTCTAATTGCCATAATAGTTTTCAAAATTATTGAGAAAACTAGAAAGTGATTGATCTATATGAATTTAAATTAAGTCTAACTATGGTTCATATTTCTTTGATGCATTAGTGCCATTTCTACTTCCTTACTAGAGGTTATGTCCAAAATAATTATAATTATTGAGCTCACATAAATTGTCTTCGCTTAAAATAAAATGCCTAGTATAAGTAAGATATAAAGCTCAATATTGCATGCAAAAGACAATCAAATGATATATTGTTCTTGCCTAAATAGAGATAGTAATGTATGAATGATAGCCAACATACACAAGTCAACTAGTTATCATATTTAAGTGAGGCAACAAACACATGCCCTAACTTTTGGAGGCTAGATACTTAGAATTCTAGAGTCCAAAAGTAATGGATCATTTAACAATAAGGGTTTGAGAGTCAAATTGTTTAGTGATGGGCATAACCATCGAATTACCAATGTATTGTAACCATTGATAATAAGGTATCATTCTATTGGTATGACTTATTTACAACTTCTTTTTAAAAGACTTAACTTGTATCAAAGTAATTAGACATGTTGACTACCTACTACTTGCTTACTTGTAGGGGTTAGCATTTAGAATTACCAAATGTTTCATTTTAAATATTTTTCACAACCTGAGCATGAGAATGTAACTTTTACATTGAAAAATCAAATATATATAAACCTGATTTACTAATCATGTAAGTACAAATTATGAGCACCTCATGGAGTATTCCCACCTTCCCTTCATATGATCTATTTAGACTTTACACACGTACAAAGTGGTACATATGAACAGGAGAAAGAGAAAATGAAAGGAATATACATTACATGGCCTAAAAGGTGGATGGACCATAGGTGCACCTATTTTTAGCTTTATTTTCTATTGGAGATGGAGCAGATGAAATGGGGTGAGTATAACTACTTATGGGACAATTTTTTTATATGTTACAATATCAATAATTTTTAGCAACATTCTTCATTGAAGATATAACACAAAAAGAAAAAAAATAATGGGATTACATATGGAAAGTGAACCACTACGTATCACCATATAATAGGTTGTGTTTCCAAAATATCGAGTCTACCAATTTATTTTTCTAGTACACAACAAATATGGTCTATGTATATAATATTCACTACTATAAAATGCACCTACTGCGACAAATATTTCTGGCGAATCACGTTGATGTGGTCGCTTATTTTAATATCTAAAAAAAATGTCGGCAGCAAACTTTTATTATTAAAAACTAAAACAATGTTGCTGTATGTATTGGAAGATTGCCACGTAGCAATTTCTGCAACAATTAAAATTTGCCACTAGTGGACAAATTAATTATTCTTTAATCTCCTACATGTCATTTTACCCTATGCATAAATTACATTTTTTCTTCTCCTTTCACTCAACTCGTCCTCTTTCTTAAGGACGTAATTTTTTACCTTTGGCTAAGCAAAGCACAAATCATATCTTTCTATAATAAATGTCATTTTCCTTTTTTTTTTTTTTTTCAAATTGTTTTGTAGGTAAAGAATTTGTTGTCTTACCAGTTCAATCGCATAAGTCGTCATGTCTCCGTGGAATTTTATCAGGTAGTCCTTCACATCTTCTCTTATTATGATTTCAGGGTTCTAGCGCATAGATGTTTTTAAGGTTTTGCACGAACTAAATTTAAGATTTGAATTTCCTTGTTCAAAATCTCCTTTTATTTTTCTTAAATTTTGCGTCTTTCAAGATGATTCACTTTGACTCTAATCATCTCCAAGTGATACTATAAGGAAAGGATTCGGAAAAAGAAAAACAAATGATTGCAATCATGCTTTGGTGTAAAAAGAAACTTCTTCCTTTTTTTGCTTTTGCCATTAGCCACTCAAAATCTTTGTTTGTATCCAATCAGAGGATCACATAGACTAGTGCCAAAACGTAGTACGGCATCTAATAAAAAATTTTGTCTATACATGAACGTTAATGAAAATAGCAGAGCATAACAAAAAATCTTCCTTAAATGAACACTCAGTAAATTCAAGTGGTGTAAGAGTATCATAATATTGGCAAACAAGTGAGACAACTAAAGCGGCTTCCTTTCCCTTTCTAATCACTTTCCCTTTTTCCTTTTCCTATGGAAAAAGGAATGTTATAAGATTAATATTAGTATTGTCATTTTCCCTTTATTGGCTCATTGACTAAGATAAAAGGCAAAAAAAAATAAAAAAGTATTTTGCTTTACGTAACCCAAGATGAATGTTGGCTAAATAAATTAGAGGTGCAATAATCTAATTGTGTATTATGAAGATTTGTTAGCACTGTCAATGTAACTTGTTCCTTTTAATTATGTGTGTAACAATCTATAGAGTTGTGTGAATGCTCTTGTTTAACATGTTTGATGTGTCCAAATATAATGCTATAAGCATTAAAGTAAATGGAAAGAATTTGTTTGCTCTTCGAATACAAATATGTACATTGTTGATTCTGAAAACCAAAATAAGTTTAGAGGTTGATTTATCGCCATATGATAAGAGTTATACGCAACAGTGTCATTTTTAAAGTTTCTTGTTTCTAGTGAAGGTGTTTTGCCTTCTTAACCAAATAGTTGACACTTTGGTCTGTCCCATCTTTTCGTATAAATTTGAAGTAAAATGATGTCAAGCATTCATGACTCTTGAGTTATGTCTAGACCATATGTAACCCCTATGGGCTATTATCTTATCTTGTCGATCACATTGAAAAAATGGTTTGACATGAAAGTGGAATTCTTTCTTAATTTTTGCAGCATTAGTCTTTCTTAGTGTAATTAGTGTGAAATGCTTTGGATATTATTAACTGACGGACTTCAATTTAACTTGGATATAAAATTAGATTTCATTATTAAATTTCCCATGGGTAAAGTTGAGGACAAAAGTTGGTTTTATTTTCATTAAGTAGCAATGCTACTTTCTAAAAGCCATATTAAGAGATGCCATATTGATAGACACCTAATAGTTCTTCTTTGAATGCAAGTTGGAGAGACTTCAATCTTACTTCTTTATTAAAAAAAAATTATTATTATTAAGGAACATGAATCTTTTATCTTTTGAATGCTAGATTCAAACATATTTCTTTGCCTTTGTCTTTACTTATACCTTTGCCTTTACTGGTATATATTTCTTTTTAGCTCCCCTATTATTTATACATCTGTTTAACACTTCATACATGCAACATACATAGCACGATGTAGTCAATTCCCATTAAATTTATTTGACCAAAGTATAAAAGCTTACTATAGATATCTTATATGTTTTGCTTCGTTCTTAGAGATTTGTGAGTGTTGAACTTAGCTGTAAAATTGATCGGCATTCAAGGCCTTAAAACTTGCAAATTGTTAGTTTAACTAAGATGTGAGGGTTTTCCCAAAAATAAAAAAAAATATAAAATAAAATAAGACGTGAGGGTATTAGCCATAATTGGAACATGTAAATGTAATCTTCAATTATATAGCCAAGGATATATTTTAGTGACTGGTTGATAAAGTTAATTTTTGGATGTTGGTCGTTAACAATTGATATTTGCTCAATTTTGTTTAACAGATTTATGGTTGTTGTAATACACATAAAATAGAACACAGAAGCAAAGGAAAAAATTAAAGTACGTAAGAGTTGAAATGTTTGCTTCTTTGCCTTGAGAACAACTATGGCTTTGCGATTTACTAAAACTATACGGGGAACTTCCACAAATAAGATCCTAATGGATAGATAACACAAAATTCAGGTCCTAACTTGGAAGTTACAACCAATTCCTTTGTTATTGATTATTCTTTATGGAGTATTATTTAGGCAATTAGGATCAAATTGTTTAATAGCTTTTACCTAAATAATAATACTATTATGATAGATTTGTGTATATATAAAAGTAACTACAAGTGAATAGGATGGTGGAATGAACTTAGCATATGATGTATGATAGGTTTTCAAGAAAGTAATTGAAGGGGTGCAAGGTTACTAAGAAGCTGTATAGCTCTACGGTCAAGAAGAAGATGATTTTGTCTGTTGTCTATATTGTAATTGCCTTAATGCATACTGGCATCCTATCAACATATTAAGAACCATTTATTTGTAAAGGGTATGACTTGGTCGAACTCAACATGGGCATACCATAGGGAAGTTCTAAGGCAAACCAATGTTTTAGCTCAAGAAGATCATATCATCATGAATGATGGCAATGAGAATGTAGCTTTAACATTCGATGATGAAGTGGATAATGAGATATTAGAATACATGACATGCAACAAAATTGGGCCACAAGATGACAATACAGATGGTGATGTAGAAGTTAATGTCGATATGAATATGTAGACCACTATATTTGAAGATACAGAATGCAAGGTATATTTGAAGTGCTCTAAGTTTTCACTTTTATCAGCTGTTATACAAATGATGAATTTGAAGGTTTCCTTATTATTTGTAATAGGAATAGTAAATGCAGTAAGGTCCTTGATTATTAGTGAATTGCCTAGACCATGAAACATAGCACACTTTAAAAGCACACAAAGCCTTAAACTAAGACTACCATACTATGATCCAAAATTAAATGCCAACACAAATTCCCCTATAGCCATAACTAAATCCTAGAAGAGTAGAAGAAAAAACTTGGAGGAGTATCATAACATAGTCCATTGTCATTAATATGCTCTATATCTAACCTAATAAATTAGGAACTTAGTGAAATGTCTTCATTTGCATACCTGTGAAGGACTTGCATGTGAAATTACCATTACAACAGACATTTGAGTTTGATCACTTTCTATAATAGGGATATAATTTATCTTTACAAGAATTTACTGATTAATTGATATATAAGTGGCTAGGTCTTTTAAAATGGCATAAAGTTGGCCTATATCATGATGGAAATATTTTCTTCTTAACCAAATTTCCAATATTTAGGTCCATGGTACCTCAAACCATTATAGCATGAAAGAGGTCTTGTTAGGACTTAAAACATCAAATTTATTGTAATTCAACAAATAGTAAAACCCATCATATGCTACTCACTTCTAAGCAAGGACAGGGTTAGACTTCATGCCTCTAATGTACACTTTAGGCTTTGACCTGTGCCTTGCTAAAGTCTCTCCAAGTGTGATTGTAAGATCAATAGGAAAGGTTTTATACATCAAAATTTGTATGAAGATTAAGATGATATTAACATAGGACCACACCTCCTATGTATTAATAAAACTTTGCTAGAAAATAATTTGAAAAATATGTAATGCTTAGTCTGTGCAATTGTAAAATCACATAAAGAAGTCCTTAAATTCAAATTCAGTTGATATGATAAACTAAACCCTAAAATGCTAAACAATTATGTTATAAATACGATACCCTATAGAAAGATCGTTTCTTAAGGAATTTTCCGTATCAACTCTAAATTTCCATTGCATTTGACCTTATCTTTTATAGGGTTATTTTATACTTTCCATATATCTCTAATGTAACATTAGGGTTTCATTATATTATAAATATATTGTAAATTACACATTGTAATTCAACTCTTGAATCATCAATAATACAGATTTCCATTTATATGTACATGGTATCAAAGTTGGAAAAACCTTAAATTTTCTTTCTTTTTTTTTTCTTTGCCTTATTAGTCTCTTATTCATTGTTTGTCAACTTTACCTTTCACTTTTGCTGAACAGTACATCTTGTCACCAACCATGGAAACAAATACAAACCCCATGGTAGTACTGCTAATTTCTAGTAACACAACCACTTCTAACTCTCTCATCGCTACCTAACTACCATTTGCCTTCACTATCACCTCTCTAATGGCCTTCACAATTAACATCTCCCTTACCACCATCATTAATCCCACTATCGTTGTTCTATTTTTTATCAACCAGCCACAATATCCTGCATACCTAGCCATCATTAATGAAACTAATAACTTCACTGCCCTAACCTATACCTCCACTAACCCCTTTCTCTCAACCTATATTGCCCAACACTCTCCCTTTATTCTTCCTATCATGTTCACCTTATCTCCCCTCCTACATTCCTCATCATTCCCTACAAATCCCTTCTCTTGCCATAACCCCTGGGCCCCTCTTAGTCCCTCTACAAACCCATCTCTTGTTACCAATGTCACATCATCTAACATCTCCAATGTTGTCATTATAAAACTTAATGTCGAGAACTATCAATTGTGGTCCTCCCTCATGACATCACACCTTATTTATCTGGATCTCTATAAGTATGTCAATGGTACTATTACCGTACCACTATGAGATATCGTAATTCCTACTAGTACCTTACTTGTCTAAAACATAGATTACAATAATTGGCTATAGCTAAACCATTTAGTTCATGCCTCTCATCTTGCCACAATCTCCATAAAAATTCTCATGGAGATTCATGACATTTTACCTGCCTATTACATTCGGTTGGTTTTTCGTCAATGGTTCTTTTGAAAATTCCTTAGCTCAAGAAATGGAGCTACAGTAAAGATTCCTTAATCTTTGCCTTCAAAACAACTATATCTCTTATTACCTACATGAGCTTAAGTTTATTGCTAATGAGCTCGCATCCATAAATCAACCCCTTTGTTAATTGGCCCTCCTTACTCATGCTCTTTATGGAATCCCTCGTGAATATGATGCCTTAGTCACTATACTCACCCATTCTTCACTCACTCTAAGTTTTGAGCAGGTCTATACTAAGTTGCTCAACCACAAGGAATGGCTTAAGCGTTACAACACTGATGATGTTGATATTTCACTGCTTACAACACTCTCCACTCAAAACAACCCCTTTTCTTCTTAGGATTGAGGCCATGGTTGCGATCACTTTAGCTCCAAGGGAAGTGCTTGCTCTCTTACTGTCCGTCAAAGCCTCTTTAATTGTCAATCCCAATAGCCCTCTTCCTCCGAACATAATTCATCTAGCTCCTGACCGCTCTCTCAATTAAACTCCTGCATTGGACTCACTTGTAATATCTATGCTAAGTTAAGACACTCAGCCTTACAGTATTATTATCAATACAATGAAGCTTATGTTGACGTGCCCCAATCCTTCGATGCATTATCTCTTGGTGAAACCTATGATGTTGTCTAATATCCTAACTCAAGTGCTACATATCATATGACCTCAATGTAAGTATACTCACTGATCTTACACCATATGTTGGTTTTGAAAATGTTTTTGTAGGCAATGATGCATTGTTACTAATATCTCACACAAGTAGGCTTACCATTCGCACTTCAGGTCATCACCTATATCTTAACAATGTCCTTCATGTTCTTTCCCTCACATACAACCTATTATCTGTTATTAAATTATACCAGGATAACTCTTGCATTGTTAGTTTTAATAACTCCTCTTTCTTTATCATGGATTCTTCGATAGGTCAACTCTTCCATTAGCCAAGTAGGCGTCATTAGTGTTCGATCGCCTTACATCCATTCAAGTCCCTTACGTATTTGCTTATGTTAACTGTCTCCCATTAAATTTGTTATTCCTGCTTGTATCATCCTCATACTACTGTCCTCTCCAAGTTAGAACAAAGTCAATCCATTCAAGATTAGCCATCTAAGATGTCCCTCAGTCCCTATCATGCTTGATGCATAGGAAAATCTACCCATCTCCCATTCTAGCAATCATCTCATAAAGTGTAGAAGCCCCTAAATATGATTTACTCTAATGTCTAGTAGTCGGCCATTAGATCTAACTTAGGCTATTGCTATTATGTACTCTTTGTTGATGATTGTACCATATATTCATGGATTTTTCCAATGCATGATAAAAGCAAAGCTATGTTTCATTTCAGGTATTTTAAATGTCTTGTTGAAAATTACTTTTCTAAATGCATAAAAACTTTTCACAATGATGGTGATAGTGAGTTTGTTAATAAGGACTTCTAATTGTTTCTACGTGATAATGGCATACGCCTTGAACCATCTTTCCTTTATATTCCCTAACAAAATGGGATAGTTGAATGCAAACATTGCCATATCGCCAATCTAGTCGCACCATCCTTCTTCATTTCCACTTACCACCAACCTTTTGGGTTGATGCTACCTTCATTGTTGTCTACACTATACACCGCCTCTTATCCACTACACTAAATTCCAAATCACCTTTTGAACTCTTTCACAACATGAAACCCAATTACCAATTTCTTTACATGTTCGGGTGTCTCTGCTTTCCTAACTTAACTCATCAAGCATTAAACAAACTTTCCCTTCATTTCATCCCTTGCGTCTTCATTGGCTACTTAGCTTACCATAAGGGTTATTGCTTATTGATCCTGCTTCAGATCGAGTTCATAGAAGCCACTATGTCATTTTTCATGAATCTGACTTTCCATACCACAAACTTATCTCACTTACCAACTCTAACTTTGAAACTTCCCTTAGTCTTCCTACTTTCTCCTTCACTATACCTACATCATCAACTTTACTCCTTAATAAGCCCAATCACTCTCTACTCCCCTCTTACAATCCCTTCTCCCTTCCACTATCCGAGTCGACCCCTGTTGTCCCACCTACCTTACCTTCCTCTAATACTTCATTACCTCATAGCCTATTTATTCTACAATACTATCATCACTCTAGTTACTTATCATAGTAAGAAGTCGAGCAACCCATAGTTGAATTACTTCGTATATAACAAATAACTCCTTACATTGATCCAAGCACTCTAAATAAGGAAACATTACCTTTTGCTAAGAGAGTTCGTCATATACATTGATCATGAGTTTTTGAGATACCTGCAAAGCTAGCTAAGCTTTCAAAGAGACAAGCTCCTTGGATAGAATTTCAAGAAGGATTTAATTTTATGATAAAATATAAGCAAGGCAAGACCAATGTTGTTGCTGATGCCTTGTCAAGAAAGCACACTCTTCTTACTAAACTGCAAACTAAGCTACTAAGGTTTGTACGCATCAATGAGCAATACCCTTGAGACCCTCATTTTGGTCCAATATATGGATGATGTAAAGAAGGGAGAATAATAGATGAGTAACATGTGGAAGATGATTACCTATTTCGAAGTGGCAAGCTCTGTATATCAACCTATTCCATCAAAGAGTTGTTAGCAAGAGAAAATCGTAATGGAGGACTCTTTGGACATTTTAGAGGAAAGAGGACCTATGAGTTGTTAAATGATAGATTCTTCTGGCCTAAGATGAGGTGAGAAATGTACTATATAGTCGAGAGCTATGTAACTTATAAGAAGGAAAAAGGCCAAGTTGAATAAGGGAGACTAATGCCTCTACCCATCCTAACCAGATCTTGTATTGATTTAAGCATGGATTTTGTCCTTAAATTACCCCAATTTGTCAAAGGCAAATAATCAGTAATGGTCATCATGGATAGATTTAGCAAGATGGCACACTTTGTGTTTTATACTAAAACTAATGATGCTTTAGCTATTGCTTTTCTATTTTTGCAAGAGATCAACTGCAAGGAGTACATAGGAGTGTAATGTCATATGGGGACCCAAATTGGAAGGGAACTAAGTAACTTTTTAGCACTTCTTACTACCCCCAAATTGATGGCCAGACAAAAGTCATCAACTGTACTTTGGGTCTACTGCTCTAAGCTATAATGGGAAAGAACTTGACAGACTAGGATGCATGTTTGCCTGTGGTAGAATTTGCTTACAATTAACGGTATACGATACCACTCGACATACACCCTTTGAGGTTGTTTATGGCTTCAATCCTAAGCTACCTATTGATTACACCCCATCAACTATGTCTAAGCAAGAACACCCCAAAGCTAGAGCTAGAGCCCAATCTTTTTAGTAAATCTACCAGAAGGTTACTTAACAAATAGACCTAGCTGCTAGGAAGATGGAGGTATAAGGGACAGGGAGAAAGGCAAAACAATTTCAACCTAGCAAACTAGTATAGCTGCACTTGAGCAATGAAAGATTCCCGAACATGAGCAAGTGCCAGTTGTTTTCCCGAGTTGAAGGAACATTCAAGATACTCTAGAGGATTAACGATAATGCCTACTGGTTAGAATTACCTGAAGATTTTGGAGTTTTTGACATTTTCAATATTGTTAACCATAGGCCCTACCAATTTGAAGAAGAGTAAAATGAAGATTAGCTGGATTTGATCTCAAATCTCAATCAACTAGGAGGGAGTGATAGAAATTGAGCCACTAGACTCTTAACTTGTGACCACCTCTAATTAGAGTTACCAAGTTTTAAAATTTATAAACCTATATATATTTTATCATTAACTTGATTTAATAAGCAAACGTACCTATTGTTTTATAGCATAGATGAGTATAGGGTCGTTTTCATTAAGAATAGATATAAGCACTAATACTAAAAAATCTTCCTATGATCTAGCAACCTAAGTTATAAAGTGATGAAAAGATTAAATTATCTAATTTACTAGCTAAACTACATTAATTTACAACAACTTTTATCCAACACAAATGCTATAGAAACTATTAACACTACAATGATTAACATACAGACTTGCTTCACCACTTAGTATGACACTACCAATATACTTTTTATCCTAATACTTGTTATCTACGGGAAATTACAGGTATGTAAGCATTTTTCTCAAAACTACTTACTTCTAATTCTAATTGTGTTTATTAGAAGCTCTTTTGAATTAACAACCAATTCGAATCGCATTAATGTCATGTTAATTTATCGATTTCCCTAAGAATACAACAACTTTCTTAATAATATCTCTATTATCAAGAGTAAATTATTCCAACAAATCGGATTTATTCAATAGAATTGTCTCTTGACACATCCTATTGAAATCTGGCTTAAGTCAATATTGTGCACTACACCGTACTTAGCTCATTAAGTTCAATTCACTAGAACTAACAAATACTAGGAACTCACTAATTCATACACTTATTCATACTAAGTTGATTAGCAAGTCTTAAATTATTACTCATACATGATAAAATAACAAAATGTATCAACAAAATACAGAAATAACAAAGAAATTAACATAAGATAAGTAGACGAATACAACCCCATTTTAAATTCCACTGTAGTAATCTTTATAACAAACAAATAATGAATTCCTATTAGCTCTTTTGAGTAATTCTGAGAAAAGTATGGTACAACACTTAAAAACTATACTGAAAATGGAAACATAATGGCTATAAAGATGGTTAAATAGATGTCATGTGAATTGGTGATATGATGTTCTCAATGATGATGATTATTCTGTAATTTTTTCTCCCCCTTTATCTAAAAGTTGCATAATATTTATACTTGATCCCTTAAAGGACTTGAAATATACCACTTCAAGACACCACCTGATGTTAAGACATGTTTTGCATACTAGTTCGTGTGAAAAAGTTAAAGAGGAACAGTCATGTCTACTCTTATTACACCTATGACTCAAGGTGTAATCTTCTTATCGCAAACATTCCACCTCATCATGCTCGTGATTGAGGGCATGATCATCCTTCTAAGGTAGAATCACAGTCGTGATGAATAGGTGGAAAAATAGCTTTAGCCTTGGTCACTCCCTTAATTGCTGCAGTGATAGAGGGAGTGATGAGTGCTGGGCACTCAATTTTTTTTTTTTTTTATCACGCCTATGATTGCTCAAAATCTCCTTCTTCTTGTGTAATTTTGTCTTCTTTTCACTTTGTCTTGAATAAATATCATCTCCTTAATCTTGAATCATCTGAAATTGATATATTACACAATTAAGTACCAAGAACTTTAGAAATAAACATAATTATGATCAATTTATACCTAAATATGCCTAAAAAGTATAGAGTGATTTATACTTATCAACCTGAGCTTGAGCTCAAGGACTTCAGAGTATGGCAAGGTGCATCCTCTCATTCTAACCTACACCTAAAGAATCTAAGCTACTTCTAACTACAAATTTTCCATAGATACCGATCTGATCCCCTTTCTATTTATCAATAATTGAGTGATGACTTGAAGACTGCTTTGTTGACAGCTCAACCAACTTACTCATCAACTAGGCCACACTTGTTTTAAGCTCCTAAGACTAAGCTTGAGTTAACACAACCTCGAAGAACTCGTAGATCAACTCAACACCTATTGAATCTAACTGTACTCTTTTGTCAGCATCTTTAATTATTTACTATGTATCCCAGTCATCCGCATGAAAGAATATGCCAATGAAGCTTCTGTTTCTACATTTTCTGTTATATCCTTATCCATTTCTTGTGTTTGACTTATTTTAGACAATTCCATTTTCTTCTTTTCCATATTTAGTAGGCTACCCTAGAATTTTGAATATAAAATACCCTCTTATAAGCGGCTTCAAGAATCATCATCTATCATTAAGATTGAACATATTAAATTTCTTTGAGTTAGGCTTTTTAACTCTTTACTCTTATCTTATCCTTTAAGCAAGGTTAGGTGGTGAGTAACCTTATTGACTTATCCGTGCATCATATCGAGCTAATTCATAAGTGCACAAAGGTTCTTTGAAGCGTCATGTCACGCCCCAAAAAGGCAAAGTTGCAACAGTCCCGCCATACAAACCATTCTAAGATAGAAGCTAACCATACAGTTGCCATCTTAAACTTAATTTAAATAAGGCATCCACAACTAACCCGCTTTGAAGTAAATAGTTCATAAATTAAGTAAATTGTTTACTTATGAAATTAAGAAAAATAAATATTTACATTAAATTAATTTGAGTGTATTTACAAGATTTAGCAATCTAATCACAATCTAATTGAGTAATTTGCAAACTAAAGCTAAAAGCTTTAAAATAAATCTAACTAGAGAACGAACTTAATCTTCTATTTACATCCTTACTCTCCAAAATCCTGTAGTTGCTAACATCAAGGTGATTATAGGTCGCTTCATCGCTAGCACTTGTAACAACGGCTATAGGGATGTGAGTAACTATAGCTTAGTAAATTAGGATAGAGACTTAAAACTATACCATAAACACAAACAAGGTTATCAACCAAATTATTAGGTGCAATGCATGTTTAAGCCAATGCCATTGCACAATATTGTCCGGCCCATCGTAAGATTAGAGAAATTGCATCTGCTCTACTCTAGGTTGAGGAGTTGCCGTTAATGCAATAGCTCACGACCAAACCCAGGCTTGTGCAATAGAGACACTGCTCCTGTCGCGACCCGAGGAGGTTAGTCTTGGCAGTCGCCGTATACCGTACAAAGGATTGTAGATTGAGTTCCCTTACAATCGACGACCCTTTTATACGATACATAAGGCTATAACTATTACTAACAACCAAGAGTGTACAAGATTAAGCAACAGCATTTCATGACAAATAAGAATATAGAAAACATAATACATAATTTATGTGTATAAAAGTTTACAGATATAGCGTTTGAAACATGTCTAAAGTCAGACTAATATAAAAATTACATATTCAACTCTACATTTAGTCAAAAGTACTCTCTGTCCTCAAACAGCTCCCACATTGATCCCTTATAGAAAGCTAACCTCGGGTATACGACGGCCTGACTCCACGAATAAGTCAGCCTGCAAGAGAAGTCTACAAGGGTATAAGCTTACTAGCTTAGTGAGATATTTTCTCTCAACCATACAGCAATTAAGTTATATCACAGTTAAGTTCAACCAAATGAATGCATGAACGAGCAGTATGCCAAACAAATACATACTGGTGACCAGGTACTGCATGTAGCTCAGATTTAACGCCCTCTGAAGTCAGGGTTGGAGATTCTTTGGTACAGTCAGATCCGGGTATCATATTAGAACTTATTTCATAACGAAACTCCGCATTTCGTATTTAATATGTAATGGTACATCCATTACCAGCTTTATCAAAATGAGTTCTACATATGATTGTGAGTAGGTTCACGCAGCCCTCACTCACCCCTAAACGAAGGCCTCTGGACTCGACCCATAGCCAGGCGGTTGGCGCCTCCAATGCCCAGTCATCCCGCGGGCAAGGGTAAGGTCATATCGTACGTGTGTACCGTACGAAATCAATAACATTCAATAATCAACCCAAGTATGGCCTCTCGCTACCTCCGTGTAATGTGATTGCTCGGAAATAGTTATGCAGTGCATCATTTATGAATGATCCAAGTTAACTTTTCTAGTTGAATAAAAGTTAAGTCATATTTAATCAGTGATCATTCCAAGTCACAAACAATCAATCTATTGAATTTACTATGCATCAAACATTATATTATTGAACTTTAAAGTAGATTTACAATTCACAACAATTATCATGCATAAGCATAACCCAACCCCATACACATTCATTTATACATCATAATTTAGATTCACTACTTACAAGCACAAACAAGTATGGAATCATAAGGAAAAACTCACTCGGCCATGACTAGCTCAGGGATCGTAATAGTCAGTGGGCAGCTCAAGGTCGATATCGAGATCACCTGAGAATAAGGAAAATATGTAAGATAGGGAATTTAAAACTAACTAGAGTTATAACGTGTAAGGTTTATTTCACTTAGTTACATGAAATTGTTGATTCGANATTAATGATGCATGAACGAATTTTAGGGTTTTAGTAAGCGATTTAGGGTTTTGATAAATTCCGAAGGTTTTGTTATCGGTGTTATATTTGATTTATTAAACTTCATTTTCTTTTATTATTATTAGCCTTATCGACTTATTGTACCGTTTAGAACACTCAAACTCGAGTTAAGGTTTAACTACTGTTTTTCCTAGGGTTTACAGCTCCACCCATGACTACCTTCGAACTATTGACTTCACCTTTACCGCAATTTCCTCACCTATCACTTAGTTTAACTAAGGATGAAGAAGGGACTAATTATGCTATCCAGTACTATCCTTTTCGAAGGTGTCGGCATTCGACTGAAGAATCCTAGGTTTTCCCTAATGGGTTGCTATGCAGGTCTGATTTATGTTTATAGGTCGTATATTTGATTAGGTCCAGTTTAGGGTAATCAATCATTTCATACAAAACAAACCAAGTAGTAAATCAAAATCATATCATCAACTTAGAACGAGCATAATCGAGCACAATTTCAAGCCTCCAAAATACAACACTATATTAATCCCAACTTACCTAGACTCTTTGCTTATTCACTCGATGTCCAACTTGCTCAGATCATCGCCGATCATCCCTATAAAACAACATAGTTTTAATTTGTCATATAACTATTATAGGTTGGTTTTATCCTATAACGCTTGTTGTTATCTTTTGTTTAAGGTTTAATATACTTAATTATCTAGGTTTTTAAGTCTTTTACAATTCTTCTTGAATCATGTTAAGTTCTGTTTTAGTTTTTACATTGATTTCTAAATTAGATTTTTGACTCAATTTTTTATTAGAGATTTATATGTACACCCTAAGAAATCATTCCGACCCATAATGTGAAATTAATCGCATTATCTTCGGATATCCTAAATATCGTTTTTAGTCTCTAACTAGTGTTCTGATCCATGCAGTATACCTAATCCCTAATTTAATTATCGAATTCACCCTCGTTATGAGAAAATCTTACATTTTTCATATAATTACCCTAATTTAAGTTTCCTATCAGATTTATTATACATTCCTATTATTATCATAATATCAATTCTAACCAATATTTTCCTAATTATTAATTTCTTATACTTACATATTATACATTATCACCTAATATGTACATAATGTACACATCTAATATTTCCATCACTTCAAATATCATCTCCCAACATCAAATAACATTCCAAATATCTAAATTTATCCAAAATCAAATTTTGAACCTAAATTACCAAATTAACTTAAAATTTATCATTTTTATCTATTACATATTTACTACATAATATTCTAATAATTACACCTAACACTCTAAATCCTACAAATAGCATACTCCATTAGATTTCAACATCCTAAAACATATAATTGTGCATTAAATCAGTAATTACTCATTTAATTACTTAATTAACTTTAAATTACCCATTTTATGCATTATTTTAAGGCCTAAAAATTTCAAAAATTAATTTTTGAAGATGAGCTTTATAGCACTATTTTACAACCCCTAAGTAGTCTATACACAAATTTTGGACTCGAAACTATACTCCTAAGATCTTTTATTTCTAATCCAAACAAAGCTCAAGTTTGCATGATTTCTTAAGGACAGTATATTTTTAAACACAAAATCAATACTTAAAAACCTTAGAATACCAAATTTTATAATTTTCTAAGAATATTTAATATTTTTAAAAAATTAAATAAAATCAGGTTGGAAATCAGACTCATCTGTATGAGTGGTTCCAGCTACCGTGGCATTATCGGTCGATCTAGACACTACCACCACTGTATGGTAGTGGTAGCCGTTCACTCCCAAGTGCTCATCTAGTATTGATTCCCTCTCTAAGGCCTTAATTGCATAGATTTGAGTAATTTTTTTATAATTAATCTAAACACTCATTATTTCGATTCTCTCTATTTTTCTCACTCTCTAAACTGACCAAATGAGCTTCTGAAATTTTCTTTCTTTTTATAAAGGTATTAGAGAATTATTGTGTATTAATTAGACAAGACAATTACCTTATCTCTTCTTTTTTTTTTTTACGTTTTATTTGTTGTATTTTAATTGGTTGATTTTGTTTCTTCAATTCTACATTACCATGACCACTTTTTGGAGTTTTCCTCATTTTTTATAATTTTTCCTTAATTATTTATGAATTTTCTTTCATTATTTAACATTATTTTAACTTATTTTACGTATTTTAAGTAATTACACATATTTTTATCTACATGTAAATTCATATATAGTACAAATAAATACTCCTAAATATTATTTAAGTTATTTTATAATTTTTAGTGTACATATAATTTATCTAACAATTCGTTAATTATCGAAATGCATTTTACACATTTTCGATAAATAACGAGTAATATACTTAAAATTTAAAAAGTTTATATTCTTTTATTTTATTACTTATTTTCTTAAATTCAAACTTACAAGATCTTTTTCACTAATATTTTTAGTTTTACTTTATAATTTAGGCCCGATCGGATCCTTTAGTCAATCACTCTAAATTCTATGAGTTAAACTCCGAGTAACTGATTATGGATCTTACATTCTATTCTATATCACTTAAGCATTCTACAAAAAAAAAAAAAAAAAAAATTACACTTCTAAGCTTATTTATTTCTAATTTTAAACATGTTTAGTTTTGTCTAATTTCTTAAGAATCTTATATTTACATATATGATTAAACTTAATTACTATTTTTCCATAAATCTACATACAATAAAACATCAAAATAATAAATTTCATAATTTTCTAGACATAATTAATAATTTAGGGAATTTTACGAAATCAAAGGAGATGTGAAACTCACTTGGTTCACGAGATTTTTGGCCTCTAACACCAGTCTAGGTGGTAGGTTTAGAGTGGGGTGGTGGTGGTGGTGGTATGTAGGTTTAGCTTACTTACACTATCTATACAGATTTGGGAAGAATTTTTCTAAAACCCTAATTTCTCTCTCAATTTTGGTTCTCACAATTTTTTCCAGTTCCCAACTGACCAAATGAGCTCTGTAAATTTTCTTGCTATTTATAGGACCTTGTAGGAATTGTTGTGCATTAATTAAGACAAAACAAAGCCCATATCTCTTTTATTTTGCCTTTTTAAGTGTTTGTTTTTTATTGGTTAATATTTTCTTTCTTCTCTCCTTGCTACCATGACTTGATTTGGTTCATTTCCCATTTCCTTGATTTTTTTCTGATTTCTCCTTAATATTTTTTATAATTTTATTTAATTATTTAGCAAATTTTTAGCTAATTTCGGGTAATTTAGGTAATTTCGCGTATTTTTACCTACACATAAATACATGTGGGTACAAGTAAATACTTCTAAATATTATTTAGGTCATTCTATAATTTTTAGTATATATATAATTTATCTCTAGCAATTTATTAGTTATCAAAATATATTTTACGTACTTTCAATAAATAACAAATAATATACCTAGAATTTGAAAATTTTATATTATCTTATTTTATTACTTATTTTCTTAAATCCAAACTTACAAGGTCACTTTTACTAATATTTTTAGCTTTAGTTTATAATTTAGTTTTAATTAGATCCTTTAACCAATCATCCTAAACTTTGTGTACTAAGTTCAATCCGATGATAATTTAGCTTATTTTTAGGGCTTACATTTCTACCCTCCTTCAAAAAAGTTTCATCCTCAAAACTTATGTATATCTAAATTGCACTTAAATGACCAAACACATTAATTACATACTTTTACTGACTTGGAAGTTAAAAAAGCTATGGATATTACTTCATCATCGCTGCTTTTGGCTCCCAAGTCATCTCCAAGTCTAGACCTTCGTTCCATTGAACCTTCACATACTCTATATCTTGATTTCTTAACGTTTAAACCCGACTATCCAATATTTTTATGGCCTGTCTCACAAATTGAAAATTCCTCGTTAACTCCACTAGCTCTATTTCCACTATTGTGTTTGGGTTCTTAATGAACATTCTTAACATGGAAATATGGAATACATTATGATAACCCGATAAACTTAGAGGTAAAGCTACTTTGTAGGATACATCACCAACTTTCTCTAATACTTCAAATGGACCAATATATCGTTGGCTCAATTTTCCCTTTGAGCCAAACCGTCTAAGTCCTTTGAATGGGCTTATTTTAACATAAACATGATCACTAACTTCAAACTCTAATGGCCTTCTTTTCAAATCTGCCCAACTCTTATAACGGTCTTGAGCTTCCTTCATTCGCTGTCGAACAATCTTAGTCTTCTCACTTGTTTGATTAATCATATTTAGTCCAATCATAGCATACTCTTTGTGATCCCAATACAATGGTGATCTACATTTTCTCCCATATAATACTTCATAAGGTGCCATCTGTATGGTCGCATGATAACTATTATTGTAGGCAAATTCTATCAATGGAAAATATTTATCCTAATCACCTCCAAAATCCAACATGCAAGCCTGTAACATATCTTTTAGGGTTTGAATTGTTCGCTCAGACTGTCCATCCATTTGCGGGTAATAAGCTATACCAACTTGCAACTTTGTACCCAAAGCTCTATGTAAACTCTCCCAGAATTTTGATACAAATTGACTATCCTAATCATAAACAATACTTTCTGGCACGCCATGTAATCTTACTATTTCTCAAACATATAACCTAACCATTTTTTCCATCGAGTCACCAATCCGATAAGGTAAGAAATGTGCACTCTTTGTTAGCCTATCCACAACTACCCAAATGGAATCGTATGCAACTTGAGTCCTTAGTAGTGCTATTACCAAATCCATAGTAATATGATCCCATTTCCATCTCGGTACTTCTAAATGTTGTAATGGTTTACCCGATCTTTGGTGTTCTGCTTTAACTTGTTGGTACGTAATGTATTCTGATACATACTGTACCAGATCTCTCTTCATTCCATTCCATTCCACCAAAACATGAGCTTCAAATCTTGATACATTTTATTTCCTCTCGAATGCACAATATAACCTGTAATGTATGCTTCATCCAAAATTTGCTTCCTTATGTCGGGGTCTTGTGACACACATAGTCTTCCTCTAAACTTTATTACACCTCTTCCATCCACTTTAAAGTTAAAGTCATGTCTATTACTTAATTTCTCTTTTATCTCTATCAGATCCTTATCTTCCTCTTACTTTTGTTTTATTCTCTCTAATAAAGTAGGTTGCTGTTCCAAATTTATCAACTGACTATTAGGTTCACACCAGTCAAACCCAATTTGCATCTTTTCAAACTCATGCACTAATTTACATTGAGGTGTTAATAGTAATGCAACCTATTCATAATTCTTTCGACTCAATGCCTCTGCCACTAAAATGGCCTTTCCAAGGTAGTAATTTATATTCAGATCATAATCTTTAATCAATTCTAACCATCTCCTCTGCCTTAAATTCAACTCCTTTTAAGTAAAGAAATACTTCAAACTCTTATAATTAGTGTACGTCTCGTACCATTGTCCATAGAGATAATGTCTCCAAATCTTTAAAGTAAACATTACAACTGTTAACTCTAAATCATGGGTTGGATAATTCCTCTCATGTGGCCTCAATTGTTTTAATGCATATGCAACAACTTTTCTATCTTATATCAATACACAACCCAATCCATTCCGAGAAGCATTGCTATACACATTATAAGTCTTATCTGGATTAGGTAATGTTAATACTGGTGCTATAACCAGTCATTTCTTCAACTCCTGAAAACTCAATTCACAATCTTCACTCCATTCAAATTTTACATCCTTTTGGGTCAATTGAGTCAATGGCTAGGTAATTTTGGAAAAATCCTTTATCAATTGTCGATAGTACCCAACCATACCTAGAAAACTTCTCATCTCTATAACAGTGGTTGGTTGCTTCCAATCCATTACTACTTTCACTTTATCAAGGTCTACAGAAATTCCTTCATCAGATATAATATGACCTAAAAAAAAAAATTCTATCCAACAAAAAATCACATTTACTTAACTTGGCATACAATTTATTCTCTCTCAACTTTTGTAATGCCAATCGTAAATGCTCTATATGCTCCTTGGTTTTTAAATAAATTAAAATATCATCAATAAACACCACGACAAACTTATCCAAATATGATTGATATATGCGATTCATTAGGTCCATGAATACAGCCGGGGCATTTGTTAAACCAAATGGTATCACCAAAAATTCATAATGATCATATCGGGTTCTAAATGCAGTCTTATGTACATCCTCCAACTTAACTCGTAATTGATGATATCTTGATTTCAAGTCAATTCTCGAAAACATAGTTACACCTAGTAATTGATTGAATAGATCATCAATGCGGGATAATGGATACTTATTTTTAATGGTAACCTTATTTAACTCCCAATAATCTATGCACAATCTCAAAGTACCATCATTCTTCTTCATAAACAATACCGGTGTTCCCCATGGTGAAACACTTGGACGAATAAACCTCTTATCCAATAGCTCCTGAAGTTGCTTCTTTAGTTCCTAAAGTTCCATAAGTAACATCTGATATGGAGCTTTAGAAATAGGCTTAGTTTCAAGAACTAACTCTATAGTGAAATCTAACTCTCGAGGTGAGGCTAAACCTGATAAATCCTTCAGAAATACATTTGAAAATTCATATACTACCGGTATGTCTACTACTTAGGGTGCCTTTTTCTTTACATCCATAGCAAACACCCAACAAAATTTCCAATCATTCTCCTTTACCTTTGTCTCATACAATTCAACACATATTTACATTATAGATAAATTCAATTTACTTCCTCCAGCCTTTCCTTGAAATACCATTTCTCCATCATTAAGATTGATGATTTTACTTCTACACTCCACAATCGCTTTATTCTTAAACAACTAATCTATTCCTACTATTACATCCTAACCCTATAAAGGTAATATTACAGGACTTATAGGATACTCCTTCTCCTGAATTTTAATTCTACCATCAGCTACTACTTCTTGAGTTATTACTTTCTCCTTAATCGAAGTTCTAACTTTATAAGTTGTATTAACAGTAACCACACTAATCTCTTATTCATTTACAAATTTCTTACTTGCAAAGGAATGAGATGCACCAATATCAAATAACACAAAAGTAGGTTGTCTATTTATCAACACATGTCCTGGAATGTACTAATACTATGATTACTAACTAAACTAGCATTCATAAATCTTAAAATGCAAACACTTCAATTTAATTCACACTTAAAAATATCATCAAAATAGATAGTTTGAGTACGTACTTGTCACAAGTCCTTCATCATTTTCCTCTTCAACTCCCATAATCTCTTCGACATCGTCATGGTAGTACTCATCCATCTAATATGAGAAATCCTCATTCTTCTCAACTCCCATATCCTCCAAGGCAAAGATACGAGCAGGTGCGGTTGTGTTATCAAAACCTTCCGTTCGCTTAGCTCCTTATCCAAACTATGGATAATATTTGGAGAAATGCCCCTTTCTACCACATTTGTTATACTTCACCAATTTCATCCTTAGGCATGCCTTTAGCATATGGTTAGGATCTCCACATATAAAACACTTTCCTTTGTGCTGGGCACAATTTCTTAGAAAATGATTTGCACAGCACTTCGAACACTTGACATTATCATCCTTGTCATAAAAACTCAAACCAAGCACTAACTGTATTGGGCTACTAGCCAAAGTTATTGGTTTCCTTCTCTTCTGTCCCGAACTACTACTAGCAGTACTAGGATATGATTTCTTAAACGATGGACCAGATCGATATCCTTTGTTAATCTTTTGGCTCCACATTATTTGCATCCTTACACAATTATCTTCTAGTTGCCTCACTTTATCTACCACTTCATTGTAAGTGGTGAAATCGTAATCCAACAACTTACAACACATTGTGGGGTCAAATCCGGTAAGAAACAAATCCTTCTTTAACTCAACATTATCTCGGTATGAGCCAGGTACATATTGTAACAATCTATTAAACTCAATTTCATACTGGGTTATACTCATACCTCCCTTCTTCAGTTCGAACAAATCTCATATCATTCTGTTTTGGACACTATGAGGAAAATATTCCATCTTGAATTCCTCCTTAAACTTTTGCCAATCAATATTATTCCCGAGTTGTCTTGCTCTTGAGTCCTACCATACTCTAGCAATTAACTTTAACATAAAAGTTCTATAAGATAACTTTTGAGATTCAGAGACTCTAAAGGCCTCAAAACTCCATTCAAATTGGGCTAGCCAATCATTAGCTACATTTGGCTTACCCATCTCCCCTTCAAAATAACAATTGGCCTTTATAAACTCAGGAAGTTTATTTACCTCTTGAGGTCGCTCCATTCGTTGTTCAGCCTCTTGGGGTCTCTTGTTTCCTACATTACCACAAGTCATACGATGTTGAATCAACATCCCTTGCTGTCTCATCATCGTATGCATATTGGCAAATATTTGTCCAATGGGTATTTTCTCTTGTAGAGGTAGTAGGGGTAAATCTTGTCTATCTTGTTCTCTCGGGGGTAATGGTGCTTGTGGTGGAGGGTTTTGATTTCCTTCAGTTCCTCCGTGACTACTCCCATTTCCAACTTCAGCCATAATTGCTTAATAATTATAACTTATAACCCCACATTCATATCTATTTATAAGTTATCCCATGCCTTTGTTTTAGAGACTTTTTACAAAATTAATAAACGCTTGCAATATGTGCTTATATAAAATTGTAATAACAGTATCATTGTAATCAAAATACTTAGTAGGTCTAACTTTTACTATTAACTTCATTCAACCTTTACATCATTACAACTAATTACAACTTCAAGAACAAAAAGGTAAAACTCGATAACTTTTGAATACATACATAAAATTTACAACTCGATTACATCATTACTTATATAATCCAGTACATACTCGATCTTTATAATTGTACAATACAAAAGATTACATCAACTGGTTACATTAGACCTAATTATAGCGTACATCTAGCCTGATCTAGAAGCTATAAAATACATCAATAGATCCTAAAATACATTAGTTTTGATCAAAATTGCTACTAGATCATATTTAAAGATCAAACTAACCAAAACAAGTCAGTCACCTAAGTGAGCTAATCCCCCTCTAAATCTATGGTAGCTACCCCATCAAAGGGATCATGACCCATATGACCTCCTATCAAGTGGTCTTCATGCTCACTATCCAACTCAGAGTCTATAAATACTATCTCTAAAGTCTCAGGAATCACAATCACCTCCTACACATCATCATCATCCGACTCAACTACATTACTAGCCCCTACTCTAGCTATCCTGGTGTCTGCTATCACTTGCATAATTAAAGCATGAATGTCTACACAAGGTTCATCCTCATTCTCTATCTCTTGCTCCTCCTCAAGGTCTTCTTTTAGATCTTTTTCTTCAAGGTCTTCCTCTGGTTCTTCTTCTTCAGGGTCTTCCTCAACATGAACTCCATTCTCTTAGGGTTCAATTAGAGATGTGTTTTCTGGTGGTGGTTCTTGTATCTCAAGCTCAGGTTCAGGGTTAGGGTCTAATGATATCTCTATACCTTCCCCAGCAAGTTCTAGAAACTGAGAAAACCAATCAATAATCCCTAATGATACTATCTGGGAATGTATGGGATGTTAGTAGGAATATAAGCAATACTAGCTGGGTATAGTCTCCCATCCTCTAACCTAGCAGGAAAATATCATAAGGGCATCATCAAAGTTACGATTCCCTCTCTCTCCAACTATCTCTGCTCAAAAGCTGCTATAGTAATATATCTATCATATTAAGGTCCTAGACTCATCTCCATCCATGCCTACTAATCCTTTCAGTTATAGCACATCCCATCATAAAATTTGTCAATAATCTCATCAATTGTCTTAAAGATATTCCAATTAGCTAGTTCCATCAATAACTGCTATAACTTTACCCTATAGTCGATAGGGGATACCTCTCCATTCTTACCAAATCATATCCAACTAAGTATTAGTTCTCCCCTTCGACCCTGTAATTATAGTTAAAATCAATTAACATTTACTACACTAAACATCATGGTTACTTATATTTTCATATGCTTAATACAATCTTTTATCACTCACTTAATACTACCCACTCTCAATATTCCTATAATATCTATTTCTTTTAAAGTATGATACTTCAAAGTGAGTTCACTAAAACTACGCTTTGATATCAACCAAGAACTGTTACGCCCTAAAGTTGTAGAGTCGTAACAGTCTCGCTGTATAGACCATTCTATGATAGTAACTAGTCTTACAATGCCTATCATAGACATGATCTACAAAAGCATTGATGACTCCTCGCTTTGAAGTAAACAGTTCAATTAAGAATTTAACTAAAGTTACAGTAAATATTAAAACTTCAAGTCAATATATATATAATTACATGTACATTGCTATAGAACTCTTAGATGATTCTACATCATATCATAACAATCAGCTGGTTTACATATCAAGTATTAGTCTCTCAGTTTTAAAGATACTAATGAAACCTAGATATATACTAACTATTGGGCAAATTGATCCTCATACCCTTAAGCATGAAAAAGAACTAACCTCCAGATAGTTTTAGGACAGCATATTAGTTAGAGTAATAAAAAATCAGGACTTGCAAAAGAATTTATACAGGTATGACCACTCAATAAGTTGAATTGGAGACTCATGAATGTATGCAAACACAACTAAGATTATCAAGCAAATATTTTCATGCAATGCAACAAGCAAGTGTCATCACATAACATAATTCGATCCGTTGCGAAATCAGAGTAATTTCACTCACTCTAATCCAAGTTGAGAAGTTTTCATGTTATGTAATAACTCACAACTAAACCTAGATTTATACAATAGAGACATTGTTCCTCCTAAGACTATCCTTCGAACCAATGCCCCCATCCTCACCGCGACCTTCTCTCCTATCACTTAGTTCGACTAAGGATGAGAAAAAGACCAATTTGCTATCCAGTGTTATCTTTTTTAAAGGTATCACTGTTTGGTTGGAGAATCCTAATGATCCCTTAAAGGGTTGCAATACATGATAATTTAGAGTATTAGGGTCGATTAGGTTTAGATTTAATTTAGGGTGCTCAGACAATTTCACACTAATCCAGTGATAATAATCATTAATCACAACACAAATTCCAACATAAGTCAAATATGCAAGCACATGCATAAAACTATTTATAATCACAATCATGCACAATCCTAAGTTTCTGAATACCCTAAAATAGTACTCTAAATACAGTGAAGTAATAAACTTAACTTACCTAGAATTCTTAGTCGCTCAATTTCTTAATTGCAGGTTGGTTTGTCTCCGTGTATCCTATAATACAAATACATATTTTTAGTATTTATACTTTGATGATACATATTCTAAGTTATAATTTAACTCACTTCTTCATATATACTTATTATTTACTAATGATTCACTCTACATTAGCTTAGGGTTCAGTTTCTGAATTAGATTCCAGTTTTAGTTTTAAATTGTTTTTAACTATAAGAAATCCCAAATACGCTCGAATCTTAATGTGAAATTAATCATATTAAGCTCGAGTATTCTAATATCATACTAGGTCTTAATTTAGTATTCTAACCTAGTCAGTATACTCTAATCCTAATTAGGGTACCAGATTTATTTACAATGTAAGAAAATTTTACATTTTTTATCCAATTACCTAAAATTAATTTTTCGTGCTAGATTTATTTGTACTGCTACTATTATTATATTATCCAATTTAACCAATTATTTCATATTTAATGAAATGCTAACTTCATATATTCCTAAATTTCCTATAATTATCACATAATTCCCATATTAATTACAATTAACACTCCAAAGACTAGGATTAGGTTTCCACATCAGAGATTAACATCCTTAAACATCTAATTACCTTCTAAATTAGTAATTAATCATTTAATCACTTAATTAAGCCAAAATTACCTATTTTTTTCATCATTTTTGGGCTAAAAATTTACTTAAAATTTTCAAAAATTAATTTTTTCAAAAAATAGCTTCATAGCACTATTCTATATCACTCAAGCATTCTGCAAAAAAAAAAAAAAAAAAATTGAGCTTTAAACTATATTCCTAAACCTATTTATTTCTAATTCTAAACATGTTCGATTTTGTCCAATTTCTTAAAAACCCTATATTTACGAACATGATTAAACATAATAACTATTTTTCCCTAAATCTACATACAATAAAACATCAGAATAATAAATTTCAAAATTTTTTAGGCATAATTAATAATTTTAAGAAATTTTACAAAATCGAATGAGATGTGAGACTCACCTGGTTTATGAGATTTTTCGCCTCCAACACCGATCCAAGTGTATCAACGGTCTAGGCGGTGGGTTAGGAGTAGGGTGGTGGTGGTGGTGATTCAATTTCAGGTGGTGGTGGTGGTGATTCAATTTCAGGTGGTGGTGGTGTGTGGGTTTAGCTTACTTGCACTATCTGTACAAATTTAGGATAAATTTTTCTAAAACCCTAATTTCTCTCTCAATTTCAATTCTCACAATTTTTTCCAGTTCCCAACTGATCAAATGAGCTTTGTAAATTTTCTTGCTATTTATAGGGCCTTGTAGGAATTGTTGTGCATTAATTAAGACAAAACAAGGCTCATATCTCTTTTATTTTGCCTTTTTAAGTGTTTGTTTTTTATTGGTTAATATTTTCTTTCTTCTCTCCTTGTTGCTATGACTTGATCTAGTTCATTCCCCATTTCCTTGATATTTTTCTAATTTTTCCTTAATTTTTTTTATAATTTTCTTTAATTATTTAGTAAATTTTTAGCTAATTTCGAGCAATTTAAGTAATTTCGCGTATTTCTATCTATACGTAAATACATGAGTGGTACAAGTAAACACTCCTAAATATTATTTAAGTCATTTTATAATTTTTAGTATACATATAAATTATCTTTAACGATTTGTTAGTTATCGAAATGCATTTTACTCACTTTGGATAAATAATAAGTAATATACCTAGAATTTAAAAATTTTATATTCTCTTATTTTATTACTCATTTTCTTAAATTCAAACTTACAGGATTACTTTTACAAATATTTCTAGCTTTAGTTTATAATTTAGGTTTGATTAGATCCTTTAATCGATCGCTTTCGATAATTAACGAATCGCTAGATAAATTATATGCACATTAAAAATCATAAAATAACTTAAATAATATTTAAGAGTATTTATTTATACTATATATGAATTTACATGTAGGTAACAATACCCATAATTACTTAAATTACACGAAATAGGCTAAAATAATGTTAAATAATTAAATAAAATTCATAAATAATTAAGAAAAAATCAAGAAAAATCAGAAAAAATGAGGAAAACTCCAAAAAGTGGTCATGGTAATGTGGAATTGAAAATAAAAATCAACCAATTAAAATGCAAGAAATAAAAAGTAAAAAAAAAAATAAAGAAGAGATAAGGCAATTGTCTTGTCTAATTAATACACAACAATTCTCTAACACCTCTATAAATGGTAAGAAAATTTCAGAAGCTCATTATAGAGGTATTGAAGAATTATTGTGCATTAGTTAGATAAGACAATTATCTTATTTCTTCTTTTTTTTTTCACTTTTTATTTCTTGCATTTTAATTGGTTGATTTTGTTTTTTCAATTCCAGATTGCCACGACTACTTTTTGGAGTTTTTCTCATTTTTCTAATTTTTATTGATTTTTATTTAATTATTTAACATTATTTTAGCCTATTTCACGTATTTTAAGTAATTACACGTATTTCTACCTACATATAAATTCATATAGAGTACAAATAAATGCTCTTAAATATCAGTTAAGTTATTTTATGATTTTTAGTGTACATATAATTTATCTAGTAATTCATTAATTATTAGAATGCATTTTACGTATTTTTGATAAATAACAAATAATATACTTAAAATTTGGAAATTTTTGTATTCTTTTATTTTATTACTTATTTTCTTAAATTTAAACTTACGAGATCATTTTTATTAATATTTCTAGCTTTACTTTATAATTTAGGCTCGATCGAATCCTTTAGCCGATCATCCTAAATTTTATGAGTTAAACTCCGAGTAACTGATTATGAGTTTTACACGTCATATCCTTGGAATTGTTCATGGTTTTTGTTCATTCTCTTTTATTTTACATGCCTACCATTCATATAATTTCAAGCTTTCTATAAGCTTAGACCCACCTAATCACCTTAAAATAGAGCTTCCGAGTTTTACAATTTATAAACCTATATTCTATCCTTAACTCGATTTAACAGGTAAGTGTACCTATCGTTTTATAGTACGGATGAGTATAAGGTAGTCTCCCCTAAGAACATATACAAATACAAGTACTAATTAATCTTTCTATTATCTAGCAATCCAAATTATTAAGTGATTAATTATTAAAACTCTAAATTACTAACTAAACTACGCTAATCTACAAGCTAATGGCAACTAACACAATGGTTATAAAACCAATCACTAACAACATACTTAACATGTAGACTTCCTTCACCACTCAGCATAATATCACCATTAATCTTATCTTAATGATTGTTATTTGTAGAGAATCACTAGTATGTAAGTATTCTTCTCAGAATTACTTGTTTCTAATCTTAATTGTGTCTATTAGAACTTCTTTGAATTAATAACCAACTTGGATCGCATTAATAATATGTTAATTTGCCAATTTCCATAAGAATGCAGCAACTTTCCTAATGATATCTCTACTATTAGGAGTAAGGTGTTCCGATGGATTAAATCTATTTAATAGAATTGTCTCTCTACATATTCTATTGAAATTTGGCCTAAGTTAATGTCGTGCACTACACTGTACATAAATTAATTAAGTTCAATTCATTAGGAATAACAACATCAGGAAACTACTATTCCATACACTTGATCATATTAAGTAGATGTAGAAAGTCCTAACATACTACTCATACATAATAAAACAATAACATAAACTAACAGAAATTATAATTAAATAGAAATAAAACATGGAAATCGATGGAAAGGTAAAACCCCTTTTTATTCCATTGTAGAAGTCACAAAAATACATGAACGATAAAGTCCCATTGGCTCTCTCAACTAGTTCCAAGAAGAGTATGATATACACTATTGATTATATAAAAGAAAAACAGAACAAAATGTAAAATGGTACAAAAATGAATAAATGGATGTGTTGTAGGTTAGTGATGTGATGTTCTTAATGATGTTGATTATTATGATCCTTGTCTAAAAATTATAGTGTATTTATATTCTTCCTATCAAAAGGCTCAAAATACACCACTTCAAAACAATTCATAGTAAAACTCGTTTCATGCACCAATTTGTGCAATAAAGTTAAAGAAGAACAGTAATGTCCACTCTTATCATGCCTGTAACTCGAGCAGTAATCTTCTCGTTGCAAACATTCTACCTCATCACGCTCGTGACTGAGGATATGATCATCCTTCTAAGGTAGAGTTATGCCCACAATGAACAAGTAGAAAAATAAATTCAGCCTTGGTCACTCCCTTGATCACACTTGTGATGGAGGGAATGGCGGGTGCTAATCACTCAAATCCTGTTTTACCATACCTGTAATGAGTATTAGTTGATCTTCCTTCAACATTATTCCTTTATCACAGCCGTGATTGCTCTAAATCTCCTTGTTCTTGTCAAATTTTGTCTCCTTTGCTTTTGAATCGTCTAAAATTGACATATTACACAATGAAATACCAAGAACATGAGAAATAAACACAATTGGTAAATTTATACCTAAATGTACCTAAAAGGTATAGAGTGATTTATATTTATCAAACTTCCCCACACTTAAGCTTTGTTTGTTCTCAAGCAAACACTTAAAAATAATTGATGAAACTTAATGACTTTTCAATTGTATATTCAACAAAGTATTCATAGTGACTTAATTTTGTGCCTACTAATAACCTACCACATTATGTTCTTAAAATACAATGATTAATATTCTAAGACTAATCTAAGTAAAAGAAACTTCACTCTTACTATTTAATGATAGCTTCTAAAGGTACAAAGTGAACATAAAATCAAATAGAACAAAAGAAATTTGGTTATACTTTATTTACTTACATAAGTGTATCAAAACCCTACAATTACTTCTTAAGCTCAATAATCTAGAAGAAAAGTATTTTGCATCCATCTTTCTCTTATATTTCTACTTCTTTTATTGAATCTCTTCAAGGACAACTTTACATGTTGCATTTTCAATTTTTCTTTTCTTTTCTTCACTTTTTTTTTTTCATTTTTTTAGAAGAGTACAAGAATAAACACCAAATATTAGCAACGGGGATAAACTTTGCTCTTCTGAAGGACTAAATCTTGTTCTTACTAACTTAATTATAAGGATAAAAATTAGCAGTGGAGTCAAACTTTGCTCTTTTGAGAGACTAAAGCTAATCCTTACTAACTTAATCCTTATATATCCTTATTGTAGAGTAATAAAGACAAAAATTAGTAGTGAGATCAAATTTTGCTCTTCTGAGGAACTAAAGCCTACTCTTACTAATTCAATCCTTAAAAACTTCAATTTACTCTATTTTGAAGAGATTCTCAAGAAGCATCAATAAGTGAATTACCTCATTTTCCCTTTTTATTCAAGATTAAATGAGCTCTAAAAGTAATTAACAAGTAGATATAATACTTAGTAAGTTTAGAAACACAACCATTTAACTTTAAACTAAAGACTACGATTCACTTTCAACCTCTAAATTCATTCATTAAATAGTAAGTAAGTATGCTTCACTTATATTTTATCCTACAATTTTGATCATAAACACTAAGTTCACAAGAAGTGAGTAAGGCACAAAATTAACTCACACAATTGATTGCTATTTTGTCAAATCCACAATCTATTAAGTTAATACATAACTTGAAACAAATAAACTTAAGGGGGAGACTTTTGATAAGCGAGATTAAACCTTCCTCACACTTAAAGAAAAACATTATCCTTAATGTTTCAGGAAAGCAAACACAAAACAGGCATATAAAAAGAAAAACAAAAATGAAATGAAAGACAATAACAATGAGAACAAGAATCCTCTATTTGAAGTTTGATCAATGCGTTAGGTCTTAAACCATCATACAATACATCCTCCAAAACCATGAAAAATGGAACAACAAAAGAGACTTGACAAGTAAGACAAAACAAAACCAAAACATAACAAATACACGATATGAAAGTCCCCATAAAAAAAAAATACATCATTGAGGTTAAGCTCTCGAATAGTTAGTAAGTCTAAAAAAAATAAACAAAATAAAATAAAAGAAAGAAAACAAGTCAATCATCCTCGACTCCCATCTCTTCATTTGAGCCATCATCGTCCTCCTTAGATGACTTCTTCACTCTCATTCCCAGTACCTTATCCTATTGCTTCTTACTAAGTTCCTTAGGTTTCCTCCTTATCGTCACTATCTTCTTGTTTAAACCCTTCCTCCTCATCACTAAAGTCTTCTTCTTCTTATTGAGCACTTATTGGTGGAGGAACTGAAGGTTGACTAGGACTCGTATCTTCCTAGGTTTGAGGATGAGAAAAAAAAAAAAAAGAGGGAATGGCCATACCCACTACTATGGTAATGTTTTCCAAGAATTCAATAATCCCCTTTTGAGTTTCTTTGATCTTAGCTACTTCAGTTTCCAAGCGCTTCAAATTGCTAACTAAGAAACTTGATGTAGTTAGCGTAAAATCTAGAGCACTAAGGTCCTCAATGTCTAAGTTAGGATAAGAGACTCTTACAATACCCCACTAAGTGAAAGGGGTTCTTGGAAGTAGTTATGGTTCAATGCAAGAATCTCTTAGCCTATCACTAGTAGGCCATAACCTCAAATTCCTGAGAATTCTCATAATCAAACCTCTAACAAAAATACTCTTGCTCTTATCAAATGTTTGCCAGTGAATTCCAAATTTAGTGAGGATTCCCACATTCACCGAATATCCCTTAAGTACACTATATAAAGGTAGTAAGTCATGCCCCCCTACCGCCTCAAGACTTTCATGTTTCCTATAAATTGTCCTTACAAGGATGTAGTGGAAGATCCGAACACTGGTTTTCTTCAAAGTTGAGGCTTTTAACTTGCTCGCCTAAACAACTCTTATTGGAGATTGCTCTCCAGAATTCAATTACAGAAGTACGTTAGGGAAGACTTATTGGTAAATCTTCAAACTCATCATCTTCTAGTTTTACCTGAGTATATAATCCCATAGCACGTACAAAAGTTATCATATCAAAAGTATGAGTTATTCCAAAGACAAAGAACTCCACCTCATTTTCCATTTTCGAGCCTATGTACTCATATTTGATTTTGCTAATGTTGTTTTCTTGTAAGTTTTCTCTTGACTTGTAAATAACTTTAGCTATGGTCCACTCCCCAACAACCTCTACATAGCCACCTTCAACCCATACTCTCCCTACATGTCCTAATTGATAACATAATGTCTTTTGATTATCTTCTTGGCAGTAAACTCCTTAAACCTTTCTTTGTGTCTCGCAGTCATACCAGTTGGTGGAGAGATTACCCTACTTAAACTTATTGCATCAAATTGTCTAGGAGGAGGAGAAGGGGAATGATCAGCTCTAAACCTATTGTTTTGAGAAGTTATTGATGATTTCTTAGGTGCCATTTGCAAAATGTAAGCATTAGTTCTAGAAAGGCAAAGATCATGCACATTAAGACTAAAACATAATCATTCTACCTTCCTCCATTTCCAACCATAAAACCTTTCATAAACTAACCATGATCAACTCTCACTTATTCTCAAGCATGAGTTACACAAGTAAGCCCCTTGTAAACTCATCTTGCATTCAAGATCTATAACTAAGTATGATTATCTCCCCTTTTCAACAACTAACCAAACAACACATAAACATAAACTTATTGTCAATTAACATACGAAATCACAACATATACAAAACCAACTAGCTGTACAATCTTACATAACACTTAATTATTAATGACAAGACTAAATCATCAAATTAGGCTTCATTTGTAAAAATCCCTAATTTGGTAATCGTCAATGGAAATTAGGGTTTAAGTTAGGCATTTCAAATTTTGGCATAAAGTTATGCAAATCGAAGTCTAATTACTGCATAAACACAACTATAAGTATGATCACAACACACTTACAAATGATAATGAACACACATATATAAACCCTAAAATTATATGAACCAAATCTATGTAAATGCTAAGAAATTAAAGAAAAAGGGGAAGATCATACCTTAGAAGAGTGTAGTAGAGATGAAAATGAGCGTGCAAGGGTTAGAAATGGTTAGAAAAATGGTTGATGTTGAGAAAATAGGGGTGAAGTTTCTTTGGAAGTTGGTGTATAAGTGTTATTACGGGGTGAAGTTTTAAAATGTGTAAGAAATGAGGAGAGAGAGATGGAAATTTCTTATATAGTAGGGTGTTAGGGAGACAATCATGGTCGTGACACAGGGCGTGATGCCTTTTTTAAGCTTGATCACGGGCATGATGACTCTAGTGATTAACATTGAGGCCAAAATAATTAGACTATCATGGCTTACAACCTTCACTAGTCACGGGTGTAAATAAACCCATAACTAGCACTATGTAAAGAATTTCAAGTGTAGTCATTTTTACCATGATCATGATTAAAGATGTGAAATCTCCTAGGGAAGTGATCATGGTCGTAATGGACAGGTGGATCAGCCTTGTTAATTGATCATGGTCGTAATTAGATTCGTGATTAATGCTGTGGTTAAAAAAATTAAATACTTACCTTCTATCACAATTGTGATGTGTATTGGCCTTCTATCCTCCATCTAAGTCCTTACTCTTAGTGAAAATTTTCTCTTCCTTTTGCCATGCCTTCTACTCGATCTTTCCTTTCTTTTTGCATCATACGATATACAAATACACTAAAAACAAAGCAAACAAATAACAATAAAAACAAGTAATTTAAACTTAACAAACATCAAAAGTCATAAAACAAACATAAGTAAGCAAATCTAATTAAAAGATACATGCTTGTTTAATGCTTAGGCTTGACATTTCTAGAGGATTCAGCTATATTCCTTGAATTGGAGAAGTTTTAACTCGTCCCTACCTTCATTCCAATCAACTTCATCATGGTATAACTTCAACCGTTGTCCATTAACCTTAAATGTTCCCTTTTTTAGATGTGTTACCTCCACTGTTCCGTAAGAGTATACTCTCTATACTACAAATGGACCTAACCACCTAGACTTAAGTTTCCTAAGGAATAGCTTGAGTCTAGAATTATATAAGAGTACTGGATCACCTTCTTTGAATTGCTTAGAATGTTTTATTCTTGAATCATGCAACTGTTTAACATGATCTTTGTACACTTTGTTGTTCTCATAAGCCATTTAGTGCCATTCATCCAATTCATTGATTTAGAGATTTCGTCATCTACTAGCTACTCCAAGATCAAAATTAGTTACTTTGATAGCCCAAAAAGCCTTGTGCTCGATTTCTACTAATAAATGGAAAACCTTTCCATAAACCAATTTGCAAGGTGTAGTACCTAAAGGAGTCCTATAAGCAGTCCTATATGCCCATAAAGCATCATCTAACTTTTTAGCCATATCCTTTCTATTGTAAGCTACCATCTTTTCCAATATTCTCTTCAAATCCCTATTAGATACCTCTACTTAGTCGCTGGTTTGTAGGTGATAAGGAGTGGCCATCGTATCTCTTAAGAACTCGCTCAATCTAAGTATTGCAAAAGTAAGTCCCCCTATCACTTATCAATGCTCAAGATGCTCTGAATCTAGTGAATAACTTCTTTAAGAATTTCATTATTACTCTGGCATCATTTGTTGGTAAGGCTTGAGCTTCGACCCACTTCGACGCGTAATCCACTACTACCAAAGTGTACTTGTTCCCTAAAGAACTAGGGAATGACCCCATGAAGTCTATTCCCCAAAACGTTAAAGACTTCACATTCTAAGATATAATTTTGTGACATTTCATCCCTCTTGGAGACGTTCTCTATCCTTTGGCATCTATCGCAAGCCATCACATACTCATAAACATCCTGAAATATGCTTGGCTAGTAAAAATAGCCTCCAACACCTTTTGAGCTATCTTATTGGCACTGTAATGGCCTCCCATTGGCTCACTATGACAATGGAATAAGATATTTTGTCCTTCTTAATGTGAAACGCAACGTCGAATGATCTAGTTAGCATGCACTCTGAATAGAAAAGGATCATCCCTGAAGTAATATTTTAAATCTGAGAAGAACTTCCTCTCCTTATGATAGTCCAAGTCTTGTGGTATAATCTTTCCCACTAAGTAATTTTCTATATTAGCAAGCTATGGAGTATCGTAGTCCTTGGTTGCATGAATAGCAAATAAACACTCTTCTAGAAACTTGTCATTGATATCTTCCTCTTGCAGTTGCTTTAAATGTGTGTTGTCTAATCTAGATAAATGATCGACAGCCAAATTTTCAACTCCCTTCTTGCCCCTTATCTCTAAATCAAACTCTTGCAACAACAACGCCCATTTAATTAACCTTAGTTTTGCATTAAGCTTAGTTAGAAGATATCTTAAGGTTGAATGATCCGTGTAGACAATCACTTTTGAAAGAATGAGATATAATCAGAACTTGTTAAAAGCGAAGACTATCGCCAACAATTCCTTCTCAATTGTGGTGTAATTTTCTTGGGCCTGAGTGAGTATCTTACTAGCATAATAAATAGATTAGAAGTATCTATCTTTTCTCTGTCCCAATACTATGCCTACTGCAGAATTACTTACATCACACATTAACTAAAAAGGTCCAATTTGGAACTATCCTTATAGGAGCATTTGTCAATTTGTTTTTTAATACCTCAAAAGCCTCCAAACAATTAGCATTAAATTCAAATGATGCATCCTTTTCCAAAAGTTTGGTTAAAGGTTTAGCTATTTTGGAAAAATCCTTAATGAATCTCCTATAAAATCCGGTATGCCATAAGAAGCTGCACATAGCCTTAACTAATGATGGTAGCACTTGCTTTGAGATCACTTCAACCTTAGTTATGTCAACCTCAATCCCCTTATTTGATACCTTATGACCCAAGACAATGTCTTGTTGTACCATAAAATGTCACTTCTCCCAATTTAAAACTAGACTCGTCTCCTTACATCTTTGAAGTACCTTCTTTAAGTTAGCAAGACATCCCTTAAATGTGTCCCCAAATATTGAAAAATCATCCATGAAAACTTCTATTCCATCTTCTAGCAATTCACCAAAGATAGCCAACATGCAACGTTGAAAGGTAGCCGGTGCATTACAAAGTCCGAACGACATCCTACGATATGCAGAAGTACTATAAGAGCAAGTAAAAGTGGTCTTCTCCTGATCCTCAAGTATAATTGGAATTTGAAAATGCCTTGACATTCCATCAAGAAAGCAGTAGTACTCATGACCTACTAACCATTCCAACATCTAATCAATGAAGGGTAATGGAAAGTAATCCTTCTTGGTAGTATCATTGAGTCTCCTATAATCAATGTACACTCTCCAACCAGTGACTATGCTTATTGGAATTAGTTCATTCTTTTCATTCAATACTACAATCATACTACCCTTCTCAAGAACTATTTGAACCGGACTCACTCATGAGCTATCTGAAATTGGGTAGATGAGTCCTGCATCCCGTAATTTCACCACTTTTTTCTTCACTACCTCTTTCATGTTTAGGTTGATTCTCCCTTATGGTTGCACTACAGACTTATAATCTTCCCCCATCAATATTTTGTGACTACAAAAGGATGGGCTTATCCCCTTAATATTTGATATCTTCCATGCTATTGCCCTTTTATGCTCCTTTAAAACTAATATAAGCTTCTTCTTCTATGCTGAAGTAAGTTCTGATGAAATGATAATTGAGAGTCTTTCATTGTCTACTAAAAATGCATACTCTAAGTAAGAGGGTAATTGCTTTAGTTTTATCTAAGGTGGTTCCTCCATTAAGGGCTTCAATTGAGCGATGTTGTTTATGTTGATCTCTTCTGTCCCCATATCTTTCTTTTGCATAACTTAAGCTTCCAAATGAGTAACCACCTCATGTATCTCTCTTGTTTCATCAAACTCTTCCTTCCTAGTCAAAAATAACTCCAATAGGTCCTTGCTTAGAAATTCCTGCACAAAATTAGAAACAGTGAAATCAAAAGAGTCAATAGCAAAACATTCATCTTCACTTGTCATGGATTGCTTGAAAACATTTGGCATCCGAATCACCATCTCATCTCTTCCTACTCTGAGGACAAGTCTACTATCCTTAACATTAAATACTACTCCTATTGTAGCCAAAAATGGTCTTCCTAACATGAGTAGAACATCTCCATCTCATCCATATCCAAGACTACGAAATCTGCTAGGAAGATGAAATCTTGAACCTTCACCAACATATCTTCCACAATACCTCTTGGAAACCTCATAGACTTATCAGCCAATTGTAGACTCATTCTTGTGCTTTTGGGTTCACCTAAATTCAATCTTTTGAATAGGCTATATGGTATGAGATTGATGCTTGCTCTAAGGTCCGCCAAAGTTCTTTCTATAGATAGATCACCAATCAAACATCGTATGGTAAAACTACCTGGATCCTTGAGCTTAATGGGTAACTTGTTTAGAATTACAACAAAGCACTCTCTCCTAAGAGTGACAATCTTCTTGGATAACAATGCCTTGAGAAACTTGGCATATTTAGGCATTTGTCCTAATGCTTCTACTAAGGGTAGATTGATGTGCAATTGTTTGAATAATTCTAAGAATTTGCTATACTGCTCATCATCCTTTGCCTTTCTCAATTGGGTTAGATATGGTAGTGATGGATTATATTCTTTAACTGGGATAGGAAACCCCTTTTCTTTTAGGTGATCGATTTGCTTTGATTGCCTTGCTACTCCATCATCCTCACTCTCTTTCTCCTTAACTCTTTCAAGAGCTTATAACTCTTTCCCATTCCTTAAAGTCACAACCTTAACTTGTTCCTTTGGATTTTCCTCAATATTTTCTAGAAGAGATCCTGGAGTCCTTTCTAAAAGTGCTTTTTCAATTTAACCAACTTGGTTTTCTAAGTTATGAATGGATGCACCTCGGTTTCTCAAAGTGGTTTTAGTAACCTAATGACGTACTTTAGAAGACTTGATAAATTGCACTAACATTTCTTACAATGATCCTGGTTTAGCTTAAGGAGGAGGAACTTGTCTTTGAACTCTGGGAGGTTACATGTTCAAACTTTGTCCATTGTTATTACTCCACCGAAAATTTGGATAGCTCCTCCAACCTAGGTTATATGTGTTGCTGAACAGATCATTGCGAGGTCTAATAGGATTTCCCATGTAGTCAACTTACTCTAATTGATCTGACTTAGATGAACTTATGAAGTCAAAATCCGCCTCTATTAAAGCTTTCTTCTTACCCATCTTTATGCTATCCAACTTCCTTGTTAACAATTCTACCTTATGAGCTAAGGAGGAAGTAGCATCCAATTCATACTTTCCTACTGGTCTTTTCTCTTTAGCTCTTACAGATGACCACTAATAGTGGTTATTGGTCATGTCTACAAATAATTAGATGCATTGCTCTAGTAACTTGTGATTTAAGCTTCCACCAGTAGCTGCATCAATGAGCTGCTTGGTTATATAGTTCAACTCATTATAGAAAGTCTAAACTTGATGCCATTTTGGAAGCTCATGATGAGGACATTTCCTAAGCAGATCCTTCCATCTCTCACACACCTCATATAATGTTTCCATCTCCAATTGTCTAAATGCAAAGATATCTGCTCTTAGCTTAGTTGTTCTTGATGACAGGAAACATTTTCTCATAAACAACTCTACCATCTCTTGCTAAGTATTTATAGAGTTTCTTGACATAGAGTTCAGCTACTGTTTAGCATTATTCCTCAATGAGAATGGGAACAATCTTAGACTGATAGCATCCTCTAACATACCACTAAATTCGTTAAATTAGATGCACTGTTGAATCATCTGAATAACAATCAGCTTTATCTCAAAAGTATTCGCTTAAACATAAGGTCGAGCGATGGTAATGTTGGCCCTATCCAAGTTCGGTCTACAATAATCCGACATTATTCTTAGAGCCATAGGTGGATTTACTCCTAGCTCGTTCCTTAGTTATACTACATTTCGATTTCCATCAAAAGATGGGTCTAAATTCAATGGTAGAACTCTTTGGATACCATCTTCAAGATTTAAGAACTAGTTTTCTAATGGTGGCTCGATATTTTGGTTTTGATTATTCATTCTGGATGACTTTGATGTCTCTATTCTAATTCTCAACGATTCATGCGCTCTTATTTCCTTACTACCAGATGCTTACTTCTCAAAATATTCTCAAACTTTCTTCAAGTTGCTTCTAAGTGTTCTCTCAGGTTCAGGATCGAAGTCAGCTAGATCAGTCGTGATGCTCTGGGTCATAAACTGCAAAAACTAGTAGTTTAATTCAAATTGAGCACAAACTATTTTCTTGAAAATAACAAAACAATAAAAATACAACCTAAATGCACAAAAATTTTAATCTTCATAATGATGCCATTTCCCGACAACGGTGTTAAAAACTTGATTGCCTCTAAATAGAGCTTCTAAGTTTTACAATTTATAAACCTATATTCTATCATTAACTTAGTTCAACAAGTAAGTGTACCTATCATTTTATAGTACAGATGAGTATAGGGTCATTCCACTATGAACATATACAAATACTAATATTAATTAACCTTTCTATTATCTAGCAATCTAATTTATCAAGTGATTAATTATTAAAACTCTAAATTAGTAACTAAACTACACTAATCCATAAGCTAATGCCAACTAACACAATGGTTATAAAAACAATTATTAACAACACACTTAACATGTAGACTTACTTTACTACTCAACATAATATCACCATTAATCTTATGCTAATGATTGTTATCCATAGGGAATCACTAGTATGTGAGTATTCTTCTCACAATTACTTATTTCTAATTCTAATTGTGTCTATTAGAATCTCTTCTAAATTAACAGCTAACTTGGATCGCATTAATGATATGTTAATTTGTCAATTTCCTTAAGAATGCAACAACTTTCCTAATAATATCTCTATTATCAAGAGTAAGGTGTTCCAATAGATTAGATCTATTCAAAAGAATATGTCAAATTCAATAGAATTGTCTCTCGACATATTCTATTGAAATTTGGCTTAAGTTAATGTTGTGCACTACACCGTACTTAAATTAATTACGTTTAATTCATCGGGAATAACAATAAGAAGAAACTACCATTCCATGCACTTGATCATACTAAATGGATGTAGCAAGTTCTAAACAATAACATAAACTAACAAAAATCATAATTAAATAGAAATAAAACATGGAAATCTATAGAAAGTAAAAACCCCTTTTTATTCCACTATAGAAGTCTCACAAATACACGAACAATAAAATCCCATCGACTCTCTTGAGTAGTTCTGAGAAGAGTACGATATACATTAATGATTATATAGAAGAAAAACAGAACAAAATATAAAATGGTACACAAATGAATGAATGGATGTATTATGGGTTGGTGATGTGATGTTTTTGATGATGTTGATTATCATGATCCTTGTCTGAAAATTATAGTGTATTTATATTCTTCCTATTAAAAGGCTTGAAATACACCACTTCAAAATAACCCTTGGTGTTAAGATCTGTTCCACACACCAGCTCATGCAATAAAGTTAAATAAGAATAGTCATATCTACTCCCATCACACCTGTGATTCAAGGAGTGATCTTCTTATCATAAACATTCTATCTTATCACACCCGTAATGGAGGGCATGATTATCCTTTTGAAGTGGAGCCACGGCCGTAAGGAATAAGTGAAAAAATAGCTTTAGCCTTGGTCACTCCTCTGATCACACTCATGATGGAGGGAGTAATGGGCGCTAATAACTCAAATCCTTTTTTTATCACGCCTGTAATGAGTATCAGTTAATCTTCTTTCAGCATTATTCCTTTATCACAGCCGTGATGGCTCTAAATCTTCTTGTTCTTATTGAATTTCATCTCCTTTGCTTTTGAATCATCTAAAATTGATATATTACACAATAAAATACCAAGAACTCGAGAAATAAACATAATTATAGTCAATTTATGCATAAATGTGCCTAAAAAGTATAGAGTGATTTATACTTGTCACCACCCCAATAGTGTCACCCCTATCCGTCCTTAGTATTGCATATCATCTTAGTATTAGAGCAAAGATTTATATTGGGTAAGTTGCTATTGAGCTATGTTATTGCCATGTTATATTAGAGTACTATGGTGGTAGTGTGTGTAGAGTTAGTGTTGTTGCTTATGTGATTATGTGAGAGATAGTTGCAATATTCTAGAAAGTAGTGGAAGTAGTATTGCTTCTCTTTATAGTGGCTGTTGTGAGGTACTCCATTTCACCTTGTTTTGAGCCTTGGGAGACATAGCAAGTACTAACTAGGTATTTATATTGTTTGTCAAGTAGCTATCAAACTAGTATTCCATAGTATAGTGTACTTGGACCTTGGTAATCATGAGAAGAAGTTATATATATGTATGATTGATTGACGGAAGATAATGTATATTGTTTTTAGGTAATAGTGAGAATTCAAGTACTGTGTGTTTTATTATGGGGACAAGATTGCATTAAGAAAAGATGACTAATTCGAGTTAAATGCAGGAATTAAAGACAACAATAATAGTGTTGTCTACCGTAGTTGACAACCTTAAAACACCTTAAGAAGCTTTAATGAACGCCTTGATGAAGTGATGAAATTGATAGCTAAGTTGACTCAAGCTGTTCACATTTAGCCTTCTAACTGATTAAGGTCATCCACAACACTCCTTGAACTATCCTGAAGTTGGAGACACTATCCATGATGCTTAGCCTGCTTGAAGGCAATTTTGAGCTTAGTAGGACCAAGGTGGAGTAACAAGAGGACATGTGCAGAGGAGGATAGACTTAGGAGAAGTTGATGAAGAGAATAGAGATGATAATTATGAAGTAAAAGAGAGAGTTTGTGTACCCTAAGTTACCGATCATGTAAAGCTTTGGATTCGGAGCTTCGATGGTTCTAGGAATGCTAACAAATACCTAAACTAGGAAGATAAGATAGAATGAGTTTTTGATCATTATTAATATGAGGACCACGATAAGGTCAAAATCGTTGCAATTGAGTTTTCATGATATGCTACGACATGTTAGAGGAATTTTCAGGCCATGCAAAGGCGAGATGGATACAAAGAGGTTAGTTTATGGCTCGAGATGAAAAGAATTCTTAGAGTTATATTTATGCTAGATAACTATTTGCAAGATACTTTTGCTTAGGTTTAAGACCTAAAACAAGGGAACCGCACTACTAATGAATACATACGAGAATTTCAAATGCTTATAATTCGATGTGAGGTCAGTGAACCCTCAACCCAAATAGTATCTAAATTCCTAATTGTATTGAGGTTAGAAATCCAAGATGTAGTAAAGCTACAATAGTTTGTCACTTTAGATGAGGCCATAAGGATTGCTTGACGTGTGGAGAAACAGAGGAGGAATAGGCCAATCCAATCTCAAATGAGCTGACATATCTAGACCAATTGACTTTTTTAAGGAAATCACTGAGCTCAATATAACACTAAGTTGGGCAAATGAATAGACATCATAATTGAGTAAAAGAGCCAACCTGGTGACAGTGATGCACTGAAGAGGAAATTTGAGAAAGGAAAAGGATCAAGGTGAAAGATTAGCTGGATTGAGTGTTTTAAGTGCCAAGGATTTAATCACATGGCCACCTAATGTCCAAATAGACCAACCATGGTCATTAAGGGTGATGTTCTAAAAGTTGAAGTGGAGAGTACAAATGAGGAGCTTAAAGAAAGAGAAGAATTAGAGAGGAATACTGAGAGTAATGAGGAACTTGTCAAGGAGGATGTATTTGCTAAAGATATGAACAAGTTAACTTTAGTTAGCAATCGAGCAATGATCTTTAAACCATCTATCGAAGAGGAGCAACAAAAAAACTTATTCCATATCATATGTAAAGTGAATTAACAAGTGTATGCACTCATTGTAGATAGTAGAAGTTATACCAATGTTATATCTACCGACCTAGTTCAAAAGCTCAAGTTGCCAACCCTATCAAACCCAAGGTCATACAAACTCCATTGGTTGAACGAAAATGGAGAACTACATGTCACCTAACAAGTATTGCTACCGATCTCGATTGGGAACTATTCTGATGAGATTCTTTATGGTGTGTTACCTGTGTGTACATCTTATGTACAGCTAGGCCAACCTTAGCTATTTGATTGGAAAGTCATACATGACTGGTCTAAGAACACATATGCATTTGAGAAAGATGGGTAGAAGATCATCTCAAATCCCATGACCCCCAATCAAGTGAGCAAGTTATAGGCCAAGCTAGCTTAAGGATCCAAGAAGACTTTGGTTCTTAGGCATTTCAAGCTCAGAGAAGTTATCCAACCTGGTGAGCCGACCTTTTTGTTAATAAGAAGATTATCAGAAATGAAGGAGCAAGTTGTGCTACCAAATGAGGTCCAAGAGTTGCTCAATGAATATGCCAACCTGTTTCCTAAACAACTACTTGAAGGACTACTACCTTTTTGAGGGATTGAATACTGTATTAACTTAATACCTAGTGCCACCTTTCCTAACATGCTTACTTATCGAATAAATCTCAAGCAAGCAACTGAACTATAGAGTTAAGTCAATGAGTTACTGGAGAAGAGTTATGTGAAGGAGAGCCTCAATCCTTATGTTATACCAGCTTTACTTGTGCCAAAAAAGGATGGTACCTGGCGTATGTGTATGGATAGCAGAGCTATTAACAAGATAATGATCAAGTATAGATACCCAATCCCAAGGTTGGATGGTATGCTCAATGAACCAAATGGTGCTAGAATTTTCAGTAAGATTGACCTAAAGTTTAGCTACCATAAAATTTGAATGAGATCAAGAGATGAGTAAAAAACTACGTTTAAGACTTGACATGGTCTTTATGAGTGGTTGTTAATGTCCTTTAGCTTATCTAATGCCTCTAGTACTTTCATGAGATTAATGAACCATATCTTACGAAATTTGATCAAAAAATTTGTTGTAGTCTACTTCGATGACATCCTCATGCACAGTATTGACATGCTAGGTCATACTAAGTATCTCTGAGCTGTATTTGATGTGCTCCAAGTTGAAAAACGGTTTGGAAATTTGAAGAACTATTGTTTTTGTTAAGAGGAAGTGGTCTTCCTAGGATATGTAGTTGGTAGAGAAGGTCTACGAGTCAACAATGAGAAGATCAAAGCTATTATTGATTGGTCGACCCCAACTACTTATACCGAGGTGAGGAGTTACCATTTATTAGCTTCCTTCTATTGCCACTTTATTTAAGGATTCAATACCATTGTTGCATCGCTCATCGAGTTGAAGAAGAAGAATGTAGAATTCAAATAAGGAAAGAAAGAAGAGAGGAGTTTTACAAGGTAAAGAAGAGATTATCCTCTACACCTGTATTAGCCTTACCTAACTTTGAGAAGATATTTGAGCTTAAATGTGACACGTCAGGAGTTGGCATAGGAATGATGTTGATGCAAGAAGGCTGATTAGTTACTTATCATAGTGAGAAGCTAAGAGGTTCATAATTGAATTACTCTGTGTATGACAAAGAACTCCTTGCATTGATCTGAGTACTCCAAGTATAGCAACATTACCATTTGTAAAAAGAGATTGTCATATACATCGATCATGAATATTTGAGATACCTACAAGGCCAGGCCAAGCTTTCAAAGAGATAAGTCTGTTGAATAGAATTTCTAGAATGATTTAATTTTGTGATCAAATATAAGTAAGTAAGAGCAATGTTATTGCTGACGCTTCGTTAAGAAGGCACACTCTTCTTTTTTATAGGCATCAAAGAGCAATACCCTTGAGACCTTCATTTTGGTCTAATATATGGATAATGCGAAGAAGGGAGAATAGTAGATGAGGATCATGGAGAAGATGGTTACCTATTTTGAAGTGGTAAGCTCTATGTGCCGACCTCTTCCATTAGAGAGTTGTTGGTGAGAGAAGCCCATTATGGAGGACTCTTTAGACATTTTGAAGAGAAGAGGACCTATTAGTTGTTGAATGACTAATTCTTTTGGCCTAAGATGAGGTGAGATGTGCACTATATAATCAACAACTATACAACTTATAAGAGGGCAATGTTGTGTTTGCTTATCTTGACTAGACCTTGCATTGATTTAAGTATGGATTTTGTCCTTGTATTACCCCAAACTATCCTAAGCAAAGATTTAGTAATGGTCGTCATGAATAGGTTTAGCAAGATGATATACTTTATGTTCTATACTAAAACTAATGATGCTTTAGCTATTGCTTTTCTATTTTTGTAGGAAATCGTCCACTTACATGGAGTACTTAAGAGCATAATGTCAAATCGAGACCTAAAGTTTTTGAGCCATTTGTGGAGAACTCTCTAGCATTAAATGGGAACTAAGTTACTTTTTAGCACTTCCTAAAACCCCCCAAATTGATGAATAGATAGAGGTCGTCAACTACACTTTAGGTTCACTACTCTGAGCTATAGGGGGAAAGAACTTGACATACTAGGATGTATGTTTGCTCGTGGTAGAATTTTCTTACAATTGGATAGTACATTACACTACTAGGCTTATGTCCTAAGAGGTCATCTACAGCTTCAATCCCAAGCTACCTCTTAATCACAGCCTAACAACTATGTCTAAGTAAGAAGACCCTAAAGCTAGAACTAGAGCCTAATCTTTTCAGCAAATCTACTAGAAAGTGGCTCAACAAATTGACTGAGATATTAAGAAGATAGAGGCAAGTGGGAAAAGAAAAAAGGCAAAGCAATTTCAGCCCAGCAAACTAGTATGGTTGTGCTTAAGCAAAAAAAGATTCCCAAACAAGAGGAAGAGCAAGTTGTCCATCCAAACTGAAGGACCATTTAGGATAATCCAAAAGATCAAGAATAACGCTTATTGATTGGAACTACCTAAAGACTTCGAAGTCTTTGATGTATTCAATATTGCTAACCTCAGCCTCGATCGATCTAAAGAAGAGTAGAATGAAGACTAGTCGAAGTTAATCCAAAATTCCAATCAACCTAGAGGGAATAATAGGAATCAAGCCACTAGACCCTCGATGTAAGCTTGAGCTCGAGGACTTGAGAGCATGGCAAGGTATATCCTTTCATCCTAACCTACACTAAAGAGTCCAAGCTACTTTTGACCGTCAATTTGCCATAGATACTGACCTGAGCCCCTTTTTATTTGTCAATGACCAAGTGCTAACCCGAGGATTGCTCTATTGATAGCTCAGCCAACTTACTCATTAGCTCAACTACCAAAACTAAGCCCAAGTTGAAACAACCCTAGAGAACTCATAGATTAGCTCAATACCTACTGAATCTGATTATACTCTTTAGTCAGCCTCTTCAAGAGCCTCTCTAGTGATTGTCTTCCATGTGTTCCAATCATCTACATGAAAGAATCTACCAACAAAGCTTCTATTTCTATAATTTCTATTATAGCCTTATCCATTTCTTGTGTTTAACTTATTTTAGACAATGCCCTTTTAGTCTTTTCCATATTTAGTAGGTTACCCTAGAATTTTGGGTATACAATACCCTCCTATAAGCAACCACAAGAATCTCCATCTATCATTAATACTGAACATATTGAATTTTCGTGTTAGGCTTTTTACCTTTTTACTCTTATCATATCTATTAAGCAAGATTAGGTGGTGAGTAATCTCACTGAGCTACCCATATGTCATGTCAAGCTAGTTTGTGAGCTCATGAAGGTTCCTTAGTGCGTCAGATCCTAGGAATCATTTATGATTTTTGCTCGTTCTCTTTTATTCCGTGTTCCTTCCATTCATACAAGTTCAAGCTTTATATGAGCTTGGACCTACCTTGATAGCTTCACCCTTCTTTGTCCTTAACGTGGCATATTAAAGCAAAACTGCAAGGTTAATGTAGTCAAGGTGGACGATGAGTTGGAGAGCTCATCAGGTTGTTTATATAAGCAAAGGGCTAGCTTTGATGCCTATGAGTTTGGATTACGCTAAGCTCTTTTGAAGGAAGGGATAGCTCGATACTATGACGACGGCAATGGAGAAGTTGTAAGAGGCTGTATTGGTCTATAGGTATGCTTTCTCCTATGGTTACAAAATCCTCCGAAGGTTACATTACCTTTATGTCTATTATCTCTTTATTTTCTAAGTAGGGTGCTTGTGACTAGACCATTTTATCTTTGTTGCATGCAGCCTACCAATAGAGCACCAAGTTAAAGGCAGAGGTCAACAGGTTAAAGAATGAGGTTAAAGAAGAGGAGACTTGGATCAATAATCTAATCTCAACCTATAGCAGCCTAGAGGAGGATAAGCAAAAAGGCTACTTAAGAGGTAGCTCATGTGAAGGTAGAGGCTGAGGTAATGAGAAAGCAAGTGGAGGAGTCCAAAACCTTGGCCAATACTTATGTGCAAGAGCCAACTAAGATAAAGAAAGAGGTAGAGAGGAGCAAAAAGGAGCTCAATGAAGCTTGAGCAAAGTTTGGGACTCGGGAGGTTGAGCTTAAGGATGGTTGGGAACTTACACTAGAGACTATGGAGTAGATTTTCAAGGAGATCACCTTAGGGCCTAACTTTTATGAGGTAGCTATTTAAGTTAACTTAGAGGGAAGGAGACAGGTGAAGGTAGAGGTTTAGGAGAAAAGTTCCCTACCCTCGACTTAAGCTTCCTTTTCTAACTAGATAAGAAGGATGACTCTAATGATGGCTTGGAGGAGTCCATGGCCCAAGGTGGTGAAGGTAACTAGGTTGAGGGTTAGGCCGAGAGCCAATAAAGGCCTCCTACTTGTTTTGGCTCTCTTTTGCTTTTATTTTTCCCCTTGTCCACTCCTTTTGTAAATTTTTCCTTTGTTTATATTTTTTCTCTTTTGTATTCGAGGCCAGGATGTTAGCCCCTAAGCTTTGTAATGAACTTCATGAATGAATGAGAATACAATTTTCTAAGTGTTATTATCTCCTTGTGTTTCATGTTTTCTTTTGTCTCTTCTTTTTGCCTTATGTCTATTCCTTCAAGTATTGGCATTGGCTTAATGTTCGAGCACTCGTTTTAGTATAAGGGGTAGGCTAAGTTCAGTAGGTCACTAGATTTTGTAAGTTGTACCTAATGCTCGATGTAATAGTGCCCAACTTCTCAATGTTTAGGTGTCCTCAATGAAGTCAATATGCTAAGGATTATTGCTTACAGGCTTTTCGACCAAGTTATGATTGGTTTGAAGCATTGAGCTTTCGAGGGTTGTCAAGTGGACATAGGCCTAGTGTACAAACTTAGTCGACATCGGGGATATGCATCAATCCATGTGCGTAAGGCTTAATACTTGAGTATGGTGACCAATGAGAGTGTCCAAACCTCGAGGATGATCTTGGCTAGGACCTTTCTTCCCTTAGGTATCATTACCAATGGGGGGTCGAACTCGATAATAATCAAATCGTAGTAAAGTGTGATGCAAGTTAGGAGAGGAGTAAACAAGTGTAAGAACTCATCTTTTATTAATTTGATAAATATTTACAAGTACATTGAACTCTTTGTAGAACTTTATAAAAAGTAAGACGTCAGGTGATTAGCATTCTACATCCTTAGGATAGGTTGTCCATCAAGAGTCTCCAGCTTGTATACTTCATTACCTGCATCCTCTTTGAGTCACACAGGGTCCTCCTAATTTGGCGCTTAACCCTTTCTATGATCCAATGACCTCTAATTTATAGCATACCAAGTCTTCAAGCTGAAAGACCTTGTGCTTAGCTTTCTTATTACTTGTTGTTGATAAGTGGCCACCCAAGTTCTTGTGACATCACACAACTCATCAATAGTATTGAGGCTTGCATACAAAGTCATTCAATTGGTGTTGGCATCAAAGTTCTAGACCATGCTCATTGGGAGCTCTAGCTTAATGTGTAGGACCTCTTCAAAGCCAAAGGCAAGTGGAATGAGGTTTCTCCAGTAGACATTCTGTGAGTAGTTCAATACCCTTAAAGGATTGTCGGGAGTTCATCAACCCACTTCTCCTTTACTCTCTCCACTCTCTTCTTCAGATTACCGAGGACTATTTTGTCGATGGCTTCAACTTAACCGTTGGTCTGAGGGTGGGCCATTGAGGTCTAGTGGAGTTTGATGTGATGCTTTTCATAAAACTCCTTAAACTTGGTACTGTCAAATTGCTTGCCATTATCTGTGGGCATAGGGCACCCCGAACTTGGTGAGGATGTGAGTAAGGACAAATCCTTTAGCCATTCCAGTTGTTATGCTCGCAATCTCCTAAGCCTCAACCCACTTAGTGAAGTAGTCCATAGTTACTAGGATGAATTGAAACCCCTTGACACTTTTGGAAAAGGCCTATGAATGTCAAGTCCCTACTAAGCAAATGGACATGGGCTTGTCGTTAGGTGAACCTCAATGCTCAAATCATGATTGATGAGTGTATGCTTCTAACACTTATGGCATCTTTGTACCACTACCTTTACATCTTCTTTCATTGTGGGCTAGTAGTAGCTGAGGCAAAGGGCTTGAATGTAGAGTACCTAGGCTTAAATGTGATTGCTATAAACGCCAGCATACAACTCCTCAAGGGCATGGATGACCTCCTTAGGGTTTGAGACACCTAAGAAGTGGAACATTATGCCTGTAATGGTAGAAGACATAATCAATGATTGTATAGTTGGTCGTACTATAAGCGAGCCTCTTAGCTTCTCCCTTATCTACTAGTAGTGCCCTTATCTTAAGATAATCAAGAATCAAATCCATCTAGCAAGGCTTAGTGGATGAGGGTTGAATCTCTAGTACTTCATGCTATTGCTCAGTGATCGTACATTAAGGGACATACTGTAGGAAGATTTTCTTGTCATTTGTGTAAGGTGGGGGAACAATTATGGATGCAATCTTCAATAGTCTATCTACCTCTAAGTTCTCTACCCGAGGAATCTTAGTGATATTTCTGCCTATGTGTAATTAATTAAATATAATTATAACAACTATATATACATAACTAATTATTATTGTTTTTATTATTCAGCATGCATGGATGTACTTAGCTATCCATACTCTTTGACTTTATTTCGGTTAGTGTTAGTTATTGTATCATTACAAATATATATATATATATACACAAGCCAGTTCGACAGTTTCATCAACCATAACAAAAACCTCCATCCCTCTTGAAACCTTATCGAATGAATTCATCCCTTTATTCTCTCATGGCAAATAATCTAACTCCCCTCAGAAGATTTCCATGTCATCAACGCTTGCCCCGATGGATGACACTGTATGAGGAAAGACTACTTGCTTACTCAGCTTTCATTCTTCGAACAATTTTCACCATATCATCCATAGCTGCAATACTCTTCACTAGAATTGAGATTCCAATCACCCTTGGTGAGAAACCTTATGTAGGCCTAGTGTACATTCTCATCACTATTGTATGGCTTGTGGTGTTGATAGGAGTTTTGGTTGGTGTAAAGCTTGGAATTTTCGGTTTTTTATTTATTTTCCTTAATCCGATTTATATCAAAATTTATATTAATTCAATATAAATCTTTGATTAAGAATTAAGAAAATTTTGATTTCTTTTAATTTTAAAAAAATTTTAGAGTCACCACTCAACAAGAGTCTTAAAAAGTATTAAGTCATAATAAATGGGTAAATTAGTTATAACTTCACCACTAGTCTCTAAAAAGATCATCTTAAAAAACAATTTTTGAAAAACTAAAATTTTGAATCCAAGAGCTAACTTATGAAACCTTAATAAGTACCACCTTAACCTTCTAAATTTGAATTTACTTTCAAAATTACCCAAAAGAATAATAGCAATAATTCTGATTTAATGAGTAAACAAATGAATAACATTTACATGCTAAAAAAATTTAAGTTTATTTATTTACAAAAGTAAAAAGGAAAAAAAATTCATATTTTAAGTCGCTCTATAATTTGCATACGAGCGCCTATATACCTGTTAGTCGGGATCAGACTTCCGTAATTCATTCATGAAAACTTTAAGTGTGTTAATTGAGTTTAATTCTGAAAATTGGCCGAGTTTACATCTCTTAGCTACTTTATTTCATTTTAAGGAAAATACTTTTAAAAAGGGTTCTAATTTTTGAATATTTTGATTTGGAAAATTCTAAGGGGAAGAGCCCTAAACTTAAAAAAAAAAAAAGTTTATTAATTTTTTTTTTTCAAAGACAAAATTTTCTAAGTGATAAAACACATTCTCTTTTTTTTTTCACTTTTTATTACTATTACTTTTTTTGTTTCATTTAGTTAATTTTTTATCAAAACGTGCTAAATAAATAAATAAATAAATAAGTAAAGCTTTTCTTTCCCTTTTTCTCCCTTTTTTTTTCTTTTCTTTCTCTTTTTTTTTTATTTACTTTGTTTTTCTTTTTTTTCTTTTTTATTTCTTTTTTTTTTTACAAAATAATAATAATAAAATAAAAAATATATACAAAATAAAAAATAAATAAATAAACAAAGAAAGAGGGCGAACCAAAATGGAGCAAGGTTGGACTTTTGAGTTAGTGGTTGGATCTGGTTCAACCTTACTCAACATGTGCTCTGCACGTAATCACCTAGAAAAGAAGAAGCAATGGCCAACGGAGGGTTGATTTAGGTGGTTTTGCTCAGTATTTCAAGGAGGAAACCCCAGTTTCATGTGTTTTGTATTAGGCAAGGGTAGTTTAGCGGTGGTACAATGGTGGATGGCAGCCATTTAGGTGTTTTGGATAATGGACCTCTGGTGGTGTTTGTGGATGCATCAAGTGGTGGTTACTAGAGATGCAAGAGTAGTTAAGCTAAGGGTTTTAAAGAGTGATGGTCAATTTGGTCTGACATAGGTGGAAGATGGTGGCTCATGCCCCTATAGTGGCAATGATTAGGTTTCATTTTTAGGTGTTAGCCGAAGCCAGTAGGGGGTACGATAGATGTTAGTGTTGCTTGGGCTTGAAAGCTAAGAGCATAGGCAAGCTCATAGGGGTGCTAGCTCATCTCAAAAACAATTATGGAGTTTGTAATCTTAGTAGGAGAGGGAGGTTGCGACTAAAGGATTGTTAGAGAGAGAAAGTTCTTAGAAGTATGTTTCTAATGGTTTTGAGCACTTGTTGAAGATCCTCCGAACTTCTCCAAGGTGCTATTTATACTTGTTGATGCTTCATCAAACTAGGAAACTATAAGCCTCGTAATTTCACGTAATTGTTCGAGCAAGTAATTTAGGATATTAGTAAAACTAATTTGAATAATCTAAAAATTTACAAGTAGATTCAGAACATTAATTGAAGATACCCCGTGGACTTGGATTTTGAAAATATAATAAAATAATAATAATATAGCTAATAGAGTAATTTAACTATATATATATATATATATATATTATTTATCGTAAACGTGTTGAATAGGTTCCATTAACTCGTAAACTTTTAAAAATAAATTATATATGTAATAAAAATATTTTATGACATAAAATAATATACATAATATATGTGTATACCCTGTGTGTAGTTATTATGTATAAATATATACACGTAATTATCTAAAATACCTAATTTAATATAAACTAAGCTAAAATAAGCTATAAAAAATATAAGAAATTAATAAAAAAAAAATTTGAAGGCAACTAGCTTGAACCTAAATAAGGTGTGTGTAAAGTAGAAGATGGGTGTTAAGTAAGATAGCTAGGTTGACATGCAAATAGGATAGGTATATAAAGTGATTTTTAATAGGAAAGAGAGTAGAAAATCCTTTTACACCTCCTAAATGCTCTAAAAAAAATCACAAAGCTTACAACAACAATCTATATGCAATTGGAGGTCTAGGAAAAATAGGGTTTGAATTTGAAGAGGAAGAAATGAATTTAGGAAAATTTTGCAAAATATGTGTAATTTGGACATTTGAGAGGGTGATGGCCTAAGGAGTGTTTAGGAGCCAACTGTTGCCACCACAAGAGGTAGCAACCACAGTTTGGACCATTCGACACACTTAGACCAACTATTGTTAGCTAAAGCTCAGGCTTTCAATGAAGGTCCTACTACAGTCCAAATTTTGTTAAATTATTAAAAATATAAACATTGCCCAAAAAAATTCTACAAAAAATCATTCCCTAGTATTTTCACGTATAAAATCCAAAAAAAAAAAAATTAATTTGTATAAATTTAGTAGCTATTATATATGTCCCTAAGAAAGTAATTAATCGGAAAATTTTCGACAATGAAATAAATTAGTCTAATAATATAGTTTCAACCTTAAAATTTTAATATAAACTTCCCTATACTTATATTAAGTAGCTAAGAAAAGATTTTTCATGAAACTATTTTCTTTATTTTTATTAATTTTTCACCCCTAAATTATGAATAAAATGGTAATTTTAGTACAAATTAATATGTTTTTCCTATGGACCTCACTTGGAATGGGAATTATGCTAGTTATTGGAGTAATAGGCTATCCACTAATGTTGTTAGAGTAAATTTTACAAGGAAGAGTTACATGTAACAAGAAATGCTTTTATAAGTGAAGGTTGACAGTTGTGTAGAGAGTGACAAGCTGTTAAATGCAAGTTTCAAGGAGTAATTAAGTTGAGATATGTCCCATGAAGTTTTAATGTGTTGTTGTGAATGAAGTATAGGGTGAAAGTGGATAAATCAACAAAGTTGTATGTAAATTGAACTTGAGCAAAGAATAACTTAGAGGAAGTGAGGACAAATGTTCTACTGGATATTGATTCAGAGGTATAGTTAGAGGCAAAATTCAAAGAAATGTATAGATAGGGGAGGCTCAAAGGTTAAGTCAAAGGGCGAACTCTTAAGAAATTGGAAATTTATGAGGCTCCGTAGGTGGCTTAGAAGATATTCTACCCAAAGATCTAAAAGTTGAGTAGACTATATAGTTAGTTCAAAAGGTGTCTTGGAGGATACTTAAAGTGACAATATATGAGTGCAAACACTCGAAAGTTGCCTTGGAGGGTAATTCGAAGGAAATCTTGGGTGTTTATCAGACTTGAAGGATGATTCAGAGATTAATCTTATTAAAACTTTAACTATAATATGGCTTAAGAGACAACTCAAAAGCTTTCGGTTTAAGAACTTCAAAGGTGACCTAACTCAGAACTTAGCTCAAAGATTGTTTATTGAAAGATCTTAGGGATTTAACAACCTCAAAGATTGACTCAAAAGTTGAATCCACGATGAACTTTAAACCCTATGTTGTTTAGAAGGTAACTCCAAAGCTTCTCTAGTTGAATACATCGAGGGTATGTTGACTTAAGATGTAGCTTAGAAGGTAACAAAGGTAAAATAAGCTTATATTATCATTCTAAACTTCTAACACCTAGGGCATGGGATAATAAACTGACAACTAACCAACTTAATTCTTATATAGAAAATTAAATTGGTGATATTTCATAATTTATATGCATAATAAAATATTAAATCAGGATAAATATCAAGGGATCCTCAATAAGGACAAGTTAGCAAGCTTACTTAGCAAACAACTGAGTTCTACTTGGAGGCCTTAGAATGTGCCTTGCTTATGATTGTAAGTTAGTAGCTTATGTATGTACAGCGTTTGTGTTTGAATATTGTATTTCTATTATGTGGTGCTAGATTATATGTATTGGTTGTTTTATGGTATTACTTTCTTTGGATCGCCTAAAATTGCTTGAGCACCTCAAAAGTACTCTAACACAAACCTGGCCTAACTAGTAACTAGGCTTAAATTACAACCCGCTAGGGGAAATGATTAAGATTCTTGAGCTAAAGACAGACCCTTTGATGAGGATAGCTGAACTAATCCTCTTCTCACCCTTAGTTGAACTAAGTGATAGGAAAGGAGGTTACGGTAAGGTTAGGGACCATAGTTCGAAGTGAAGTCTCAAGCGAAGCATGTTTCTCCATTACGTAAGCCCTAGTTTGGCTCCGATTTGTGAAGTATACGATGTCAAACTCCTCAACTCATATTAGAGCGAACATAACTCATATTAAAGTGAACACAATTTCTCAAATCTTACGATAGACCGAATAATGTCATGTGATGAACTTGCTTATACAGACATAACACTTAACTAAACTTACTTGAAAGCCCTATTTGCTATGTGCCAAATATGTTATATTGTCTCTATCCCACTTATTGAGCAAGTTGTTGCTCATTTTCCTATAACTGTTTTGCAAGTTTCTTAGTAGAATCACCAATACTACTTCAAGTTCCAAAAGACTATAGAATGGGGTCAAGGAGTAAGATTTAAGGTTAATGGGCTGGACTCTTATTTATTTGTCGATTTTACTAACTTATAGGGAGACCAATAAGGTCCGTATTGATGACTCTTTAGTTTTCAACTATTGATATTGCTACTATGCTCTGTAAACTTGTGAACTTTTATAAATCATTTACTAGTCACTTTATTTCCTCAGATTAATTTACTTCTTAGAACTTTTTGTTGAAAGTGAGATTTTGTACTCTAAATGATTTGTAAAGCTTGATTTTCTTAATCATTTGAGCCACAAGATTATTTTTCAAAACTATTTTGAAAAGTTACATCTTGAGTTGATATCTGTTAAACTTAGAATTGCATGGCTTAAAGCGGTGAAGTAATAAACGCCTTGCATAAGCTATACTTACGTTAGTATCTAAAATAGCTAGCCTCTAACTTAAGTTGGTTTACACGATAGGGCTATTACGACTCTCTAGTTTAGTATGTAACAGTTTTGGGTGGTATCAGAGCATGGTCCTTGGCAATTCGTTTAAATCACAACTATTTTGAATTAACTTTGTGATGTCATAACTAGAAGGAATTAGAACACTTTAGGAACATTGAGAGTTAAGGAAATTAAGTAGGACATAAAAGACTTAGACTTTTAAGGTTATATATAAGATATATATATATGTATATATATGATATAAAGCGATATAGAGTAATAGATAATGCTAATCTAACTTAAGTTGTACATATTTTTGGATTCTAGACCATTGACTTGTTTATGCTTAGTGACAATAATAGATGATTAAGAGCTTATAGATTGTAATAATTTCAATAATATAATTTCTAAGATTATTGTTAGAATTGGTTGAAATGGAAGTGCTTTGGATGATATAAGAGTGCTTGGTGAATCTTAGTTGATAAAAGTCTGTTTAGTTCTCATGATTACATCACATATTTTGGTGGTAATCATTGAGTTTAGATAATTGATTATCATGCTCTCCTTACGTTGAATGTTAAGATTAATGAGTTATTAAGAACCATAGAGTCAAGTGATACTAAATTATTTATTGTGCTAATGCATCACTTGTTGAATTGAATGGCCTTTAAGGGAAAAATTGATCGTGATTGATTAAAAGTATGTTTAGAGTGGTCATGATAAGAGTAAAGTGCAACTGAAACCTAGAATGTGGTTATGGTTGAATTGTGAGGTGTAGATTGGCTATGTTCATGATAATAAGTAAAGCATAATTGGATTCATAAGATGTTGCAGAATTTGATTCAGAGGATTTAGTAAAGGATTAAGGCAAACTTAAAGATTAACTCATGTGGAATAATAAGGCTAATTGGAGGATGTTCTATACTCTTAGTGAGATCATAGATACATATCGCAAAATGCATCTTATAGTTGATAAGTGAATAAAAGATACTGGAAAAAAGGAGCTAGAGTTTATATTATACATATAACTTTGGAAAAAGAATACTTTTAGAAGCTGAAGAAATTTTAAGAGATACATAATAGGGTAATTATTTGAAATACTAGATTTAATATAAACTAAGCTAAAATAAGCTATAAAAAATATAAGAAATTAATTAAAAAATTAGATGGCAGCTGGCTTGAACCTAAATTAAGTGTATGTAAAGTAAAAGGTATGTGTTGACTAAGATAGCTAGGTTGACATGCAAATAGGATAGGTATATAATGTGATTTTTAGTAGTAAAGAGAGAGAAAAATCCTTTTACACCTCCTAAATGCTTTGAAAAATCTCATGAAGCTTAAAACAACAATCTATATGCAATTAGAGATTTGGGAAAAATAGGGTTTGAATTTGAAGGGGAAGAAATGAATTTAGGAAAATTTTGCAAGATATATGCACAATTTGGACATTTGAGAGGATAACGACCTAAGGAGTATTTGGGATCCAATCATCACCACCATAAGAGGTAACAACCATCGTTTGGACTAGCCGACACACTTGGACCTACAATTGGTGGCCGGAGCTCAGGTTTTCAAGAATGGTGGTTATGGATGCATAAAGTGGTGGTAATTGGAGATGCAAGGGTGGTTAAGCTAGGGGTTTTGAAGAGTAGTGGTCGTGTTGGTATGGTTAGTTTAATCCAACATGGGTAGAAGACGGTAATTCATGCCCCTATGGTAGCAAAGATTAGGATTTCATTTCTAAGTGTTGGCCAAAGCCACTAGGGGGCACGGGCAGATGTTAGGGTTGCTTAGGTTTGAAAGCCAACAGTATGGGTAATCTCATAGGGGTGCTAGCTTATCTTGAAAACAACCATGGAGTTCATAATCTTAAAGAGAGAGGAAGGTCACGATCGAAGGTTTGCCAGAGAGAGAAAGTGTTTAGAAGTTTGCTTCTAATGAATTTGAGCACCTGCTGATGATCCTCCAAACTTCCTCGAGCTGCCATTTATACTTGTTGAAACTTCATCAAACTTAGAAACTACTTAAATCGCATTAATTTAAAAATCACCAAAAAATGGGTTTTGATCGACTTGATTCAAAATTACATGGATTTCATCTAATTTGATAAAAGATATCGTCAAATTCTATCCTTTATGATTTGTTTTTGCTCTACATAATATTCATAAGCTTCTAAAAGCTTAAATCATAAAGATTACACTTGAAGTAAACAAGCACATTTATGATTTTTTCCAATTTTCCACTCTCTTTTTGACACTCTTAATGTTTAAATCTGGATGAGAAATCAATACCAATTCGAAGTATCCTAAGTGCACTTTGTTATTTTACCATTAAATTAGTGAAATCATAAAAAAAAAGTTGATAAAAAATAGCCACAAAATGAGTACCCCAAGCTTGATTTGCATTGGGAAAATAAAGGAAACTAATGGAAAGGGAAAGAAAATGGATACCGACATCAAGATTATCAAACTTGTGATATTACCTAAAATGATTTAAAGGTCAGTAAAATCGAAACCTAAAAATATAAGTTTCTACAACCTATGTAAAATAGTTTCAAAAAACTATGGATATGCTTATAGATTTTAGTCAAAACTTAAAATACATAATAGAAATGAAGAAATTAAGTTCTTTTTCATAAAAAATTATTAATAATATATAATTTAGCATGTATAGAAAAAGGAAAAAACAAACTTGAAACAAAACTTTTTCCGTTATTTTGTTTTGTAAAAAGCAATGAATTAAAAAAGAACCAAATATTTTAATTCATTTTAAATTATTAATAGTATAAACTGAAGTATATAGTTTTCATTATAATCTTTGCTATTGAAGCTAAAACCTGAATGAAAGCTATAAACATAAAAGAAGGGAATAAGAGAGAGAGGAAGAGGAAAAAAATTAAAGTAGGATAGGAAAGATAATATAATACCTTAATAGTTAATGATTTGTAAAAACTAAGTTGTATTTTTTTTTTTTCATTTTTTAACTCATTCAACTCAGATACATTGAACCGGTAAACTCAGTAAAAAACGTAAGTTTCTATCGAGTTTACATTTAAACTCAATTAAAAACATAAGTTTATATACAAAAATGATTTTATATACGAGTTAACTCGGAAAAACCTCCAAAAATCGTAAACTCATAGAATTACATAAATAGAATCATAACTTTGACAACTATAGCTAATGTAGCACCATATGGGCATCACGTGTCTCAACTAGACATGTAGTCCATTAGTTAATCGACACATGGTAGTGGGGGCATGTGGTCCATTAGCTGATCAACACATAGTAGTAGGTCATAAACTTGTAGAATCGCATAAATAGAATCACATAAATAGAATCACAATTTTGATAACTATGATTGACATAACACCATGTGGGCGCCACGTATCTATCCATTAGCTAATCAACACATGGTAGTTAAGGGAGAAAAGGATAAAAAGGCTAAACCAAAGACCTCTTGCTCATTCCCTTATCAAAACCAAGTGCATTACCAAATGGGCTGTTAACTCTTGTCCTAAAATATTATACAACTAAATTGTATTTAAACCAAAAAGAAACCTAACTTATTCTAAAAAGAAAAATACCTAAAATGAACTAACAATAATTCTAAAATCTTTATTTTTCTTAAAAACTAAATTCCTAAAAAAAAAATATTTTCTTAAAAACCTATTTTTCCTAAAAATAAGAAATTCCTATTTTCCTTAAAAAAATTATATTTTCATAAAAATCTAGCTTTTAATTTTTAATTTTTTTCATTCTTCAATTTTTTTATGAATTTTTTAATTTTTTGTTTTTTTTTCCATTCAATTTTCTAATTTTTAATTTTTCTATTTTTTTGTATTTTTAAATTATAACCCTTTTTCCTTATTCTTAAAAAAATTTTCTAAAATTACAAGAAGGCAAAAATGAGATGTCTACAATTAGTTATGAAGGAAAATTGTGGAAAGACTACGTAAACCACAGCTCATCAATTGGTAGATTGGTGTAACTTTCACTTTATTGATTGTATCCACGATAAATGTCTACATTATTAATTACATTACAAGAAATTTAAGTTATGGAAACGAAATATTGTGATAAAAATACTTTTTTCCGATAATTTGTTTTTCTCTAATATGAGTTAGTCACCGTAAAAAAAGGTATGTAAATTATTATTTTTTTACACTACAGTAATGACATGGTATAAAATACATAAATAAAATTCCGTGCATTTTGTTGCTTGAATATTCATGTATTTTGTTTCTTGTCGGTGTTATTATCCTTCATGATTTGACATCTAGGGGCCTTGTCTTCTATCACATTTCTATATTTCTTTGTCATATATCTCATCAACTATGTACAAAACCTTCCAGAGGAAGGCCACTGTAACTGTAATTCCTAATATAATCCACATAGTTTTGACATCATCCAAGTAACAATAGAATGCATGGGAAAGAGATGTGCTTTCACTAAAAGCGAAAGATTTTTTCTTTCACAATGATCTTCACACCACCACAAAGCACACAAATATACATAAAACTACAAAAAAATTCAAACTTTGAATGAATTATTGCAACAAAATACTTTTTTATAGCAATTTTTTTTTTTAATGCAATGAGTTATTTCAACAACATTTTGTTATTTTCTTTTTATTAGTGATACCTTTTGATAATTTAGAATTATTTATTTATCATATATACTACTTTATTATTAATGTTTTAGGTTATAAAATATGTTTTTATTTCAAAACAATAAAATACAAAGATATTTAAGCAATAAAATGCATGGAATTTTATCTGTGTATATTTTATCATGTTATTATAGTAGTGTAAAAATAATAATAATTTGCATACATTTTTTGTATTGACTAAATCATTGCATTAAGGAAAAATAAATCATTGCAAAAATGTTTTTTTGCCTAATATTTCATTACCATAGCTTAAATTTTTTATAGTGATATGTCACACATGGTATGATAGTGATCAGTACATTCTTGTCAACCATTGTCTATAATTGTTTTATTGAAGAGACCCAAAGAACAAATCAAGTGATTGGAGAGTGGTGCAAAATGTTTGACATTATCATTTATTCGATCAAGCCTTATTTGAGTTCGAAGATTCTATTGACAATGCAATCACTAATAGGCCGATAAATAATGAGCCACTCTAATTAGAAATATGTAGAGCATGGTCAATCCTATTGGAAAGTATCTTCATAGAGCTTGAGACCCTACTACATATACATGCTTGAGAGAAAAAGATAGATGGTGGTTTACAACACATTGATGAGTTTAATTCCAATCATACTAATAGAGAATAATTAATATTATTGTGTTCTATTGTTTTTGTTTGAGATTGAATTTCTACTCTAATTATACTGCTAACGAATTTATATTTTCTATGTAGTATGGTAAAGACCTTCTTAAGCCTATTCTATAGGAACTTACACTTTAAATAGAGATTTTTTTTTTTTTTATTTTGAACATTAATGATAATTTTGATACATCGTAGTCGACTTTCTTAAATTTTGCAGGTGCTTTCTACACTTCTCTTCTTAAAAATATGCCTAAACTTATATAGGCCAAGCAAAGTTGTGGTAATGAGGATGGAGAAGGCAATGGAGATGATTGTGGTAGTAGTTCTAATGAGGAGACTGATGTTGATGATAAGGAAGATGTGGGGGGTAGGGATGATGGTTTTAAGGATGAAGTTGCTACATTAGAAGTTGATAGAGTTGTAATGGTAGGTCATAATGAATACCCTAGGCTAACGGGGATTTATAAGGTGCTATATCTAGAGTATGCAATTGGGTTGACCCAAAAAAGCCAAAGTTATGGATTTTGGAAGGTTATGGTGGGATTAGAGGTGATCATCCATGGTAATTGAGTTTAGAGTTTTGATTAAGGCATCATAGTGACAGTACATGATTTGTACCAAGCATTAGTAGAAAGGAATAGACAGCAATTGATAAGAAGGAAAGTCGGAGAATTATGAAAATGGTTGTGGTAAGTATTGCTTGCTTTCATATCTTGTTAAGTGCTTTATTGCATGAAAAAGGAAAAAAAAAACATATTAAATTAATTTATGTTATTCGATTTTGTAATTTACATTTGATGTGGGTTCATGGTAGAAAAGTAAATTGTAGAGAAGGAATTATGAATCTTATAGTGGTGTGCGAATGAATATTTAACAATATTATGAAAAAATGGGTAAGGGGGAGGATGCTCGCATCACCACTTAGATTAGGCAAACTTTGTGATTTCTTTGATAATGATCTAAGTTATAAGGAAAGAGTATTGAATACCACATGCACAACATATTATATGTAGCACAATTTTAATAGATTTTCTTTTTTTTTTAACAAAGAAATTTGTATTTTCTATTCATGAAACTGTATAATAGTGAAATCCAAAAATATGAAAGACATTTGAAATATCTACATTTCGTTAGAGTACACGCTTTCTTATCCCACAAAACAAACGAGCTAAGAGCAGTACTTATTGCAACAAAAGTTTCTTTAATTTACTCACTAAGAAAAGACGTTTGGGGATAATGTATACTACTGTAGCAACTATAGTGTAAGAAAGAGCAAAGATTTAATTTACTCATTAAGATAAGATGTTTGAGGATAACGTAATATAGTGTCTCTTAAATTTATATATAGGACTTGTTCCACATCATTTCTTGTTGTTATGCGTCATTGCCGTTTTGCTTTCATCCTTGCTGTTTTGCGTTGCTTTCATTCCATAGGATGTGGATTCAATTTTTCTGTCTTGTTTTTTACTTTTCTCTTGGATGGATTTTTTTCTTTTTTGTTACCCTTTATTGGATTCTCCTATTTCGGTGCTTTATATTTTTGAGGAGAGAGTTGTGCTTGATAAAAGGCGATGATTTGACGTCCACAAGTTGTCACCTCATTATTTGTTGTATAATGGCATTCGTTTGTGTGTAGAGGTTCACTGTTCTTTTTCGATGTCATTTTCTTGCAAAGAAATTTCTACCTTGATTTACATTAAATAGTAGAGCTCGTATAGTGCAAGTTTGGATACGGTGCGAATTCATAGTCATCATTCCTTTTGTCCATTACGTTTATTATCGACCAATTGGTTTCAAAGTTTAGTCATTTTGTCCATTATGGTTTGTTGCTGATCAAGTTTTGTCATTTCTATCTGGCATTATGTAATCTTATATAATCACCATGTAAATATGTATTTGCTTTCCAAATGCTTCTTTGTGTTGCATGTTTGAAGTCCTTTACTACCATTGTGGAGTTGTCATTACGGGAGTAAGGGAAAATTGGTGAGGAAATATTTGGTTTTTGAGACATTGTCATGAAAAACCGGAGGAAGTTATTGACTCTCCAGGTAAAGTCTTGATTTTTAATGATGGATAAGTTTTTCTTTATATGTTGTTCTTGGTTTTTGATTTTTATGTAAGCCTATAGTTGGTTGATTGTGAAACGTATCTAATAGATTGAATTGTTATTTATGCAAGAAAAAAAAGAAACTAAATGCGACATCAAATACCACCAAGCTTGTAGGGCACAATATATCATGTTGTAGTTTTTCTTTGTATTCATCATTTTTTAGAAAATGTTGGAATGATTCCAAGAGTTTATGTAAAGCCTATAAAAATAAAATAAAAGAAAAAAGGGAATTTAAATAATATAAAGATACTAAGGATATTAAAGGATAAGAGGGATTTGGTATTGCTTGTAATTGACTTATGCCTACAAGGGCATTTAAGTCAAATAAAAGTTAGAAACCTCTCCTTAACCTTAGAAACCCCGACTTTATCTGAACCCTTGCTTAATTTAACAATAGTCTTTTCACCATCTTAACATTTAGAGCTTAAAAATTTGGATCTTAGCATCTCCACTATTAGAAATCGCAAGAAAATGACTGAATTGCTACGGAAACACAATTACAAGGTAAATTGACCCTAGTGCACATTGCATTATACATTTTTCCATGGAAAGGAGTGTTAAATTAATGGAATCCGTGAATTGTAGTGTGGTCAAGGTGTGGAATTGATTCCTTAGTGTCGTTATAGTGAGGAAACACGTAAGTACCCTTTAATCTAAAGTTTTATTTTGGTTTCTTGTAAAGAGAATAGATTACGGTTGATTTGATACATGTGTGATTCCATGGATTTGTCTAATCTAGGGGTTTGAAGAGTTGTTAGCGGCTATAAGAAGGTTGGGTGGTGTGTTGGGGGTTGTGATCGGTGTTAAATGGGTGTTTTAGGCCGGTGTTTGATGGAGGAATTCATTGTACGAAGGGAACATAGCTAAGGACCATGGCCGTGGTTATGATTGTGTTCTTCCTTTCGGGATTATGTTGAGTTGTGCACAAAAGGGAGAAAAAAATTCAAGGACGAGAGGATCATGGCAAAGGTTTAAGGCCATGAATCCTACTGTAGTTATTCTTCTATACAAAAACAAGAACCATGGCAAAAGTTCACAATCATAACTTGACCGTGTACTTGTTCCGCCTTATTTTCATTCTTTTCTTGCTTTCTAGCCTTCTAACTCATAACTTAAACCATTATAGATTATCTTAGGATCTAAAATTGTCCTTAAAACATAGATAACAGCAATTGAATCCAAGATTCAAGTAAGATTTCGAAATCTAAATTAGGACATAAAAGGACCTTTTAGAAAGTAAATTCTAATCTTTTCTTTTTTTTATGTTATTACCAGGTATTGATTTTGAACTTACTCTTGGTCTAGATACCAAAAACAATAGTAGTTGCTCTTCAAATCTATGTACAGGACACATGCATGTTTTGTTGTGCTTATCTAGTGTAGTTCGTTAAATGGAATTAATTTAAACTTGGTTTATAATTGTTATGTTACATGTGCTTAGCTTCGACCTCCCATTGGTAGGGTACACTGGGTTGGTGAAGCACTTGGTGATCGTACGTAACTCACCTGATGGGGGTTCCATGTTGAGACAACCCAACTAGATCTAAAAAGGGTTACTTAGGTAATGGGTAAGATTCACACTATTATTATTATTATTATTAGGCTTACTTATTGGAAAGCCCGACCCACCTTCTAATGTTATCTTAAAACGATGTGTTTAAGATAGTCTTGTTTGATAAAGAAACAAAACCTTCATTTCAATCTATTCTAGCTACACACATCAGGTACGACCTTTCCTATCTCTCTCTCTAGTTTTCCTCTACCACTATGTTTCAAATTCTTGGGTTTTATTATATGAATCTTAACGCTCTCAAATCTGAGAAAAATTAGTAGATCTGAAATGCTCTTTTTACCATCTATAGTTTGATGGTAGTTCTATTTATAGAAATAAAAGATTACTAACTAGGGTTTTATGTATTTTGTGATGCGAGGTACTCTAACAAAAGGGAAAAGAATGAAATGGTTCAAGAAAGAAAAGCTTTCTAGATTTTGAGTATCTAACGACTCCAAGTGAGAAAGTTCTCAAAGATTAGGGAAGAATGATTCCCTCTTCTATTTGTTATTTCCTTTTTTATAATGTTTTCACTCTTCTAACCAATTGTAACTGAAATATGTTACTAATACTATGCTTGTATGCTATTTATGTACTATTGCAACTCATGTACTATGTATACACATGTGTAACATTTATGTAACATAGTCATTAAGGTACTAAGGTTGTCTCCTGCTTCTTGGTACTCTATATGTTCTCCTGTTTTTCATATGATTTCCCTCTCCCCCCTTCTCGTAGAGCAATGACCTTATCCTCAAGGTCAAAAATTGGGTAATCTTTAAGAAAATCATGGTAATTCATCCATGTAGCTTCAGATGGCTCTAGCGACTCCCACTGTACCAATAATTATGTTACTTTGCATCCCTGTCTTTGAATGTCCCTTACATCTAAAACTACTAGAGGTTTAATTATAAGATTATTAGTGAAAACCTCTAATGGAAGGGGTTTAGGCACATCTACTAGTCCTTGTGCCTTCTTTAATAATGAAACATGAAAAACCGAATGTATGCGAGCCTGTTCTGGCAAATGAAGCTTATAAACTACTAGATCCACCCTCTCCTTAACCATGAAGGGTCTAAAATATTGTCTAGATAGCTGATAGGACAATTTATTATCCACTAATGTCTGATGATAAGGTTGTAATTTTACATAAACATGATCTCTAATCAATAACTCCTTACAATTCTTTTATGATCAATAAATGACTTCACTCTTTGCTGTGCTTTCTATAAATTCAATTTTAAAATCCTTAAAATTTCATCTCAATCCAGAAGTTCCTGTTGTACAGCTTCAGTAACAATCATTCCCTAAATATAATTAGGGATTCTAAGTGACTCTCTATCATAAAATGCTTGAAATGCGATCATCCTAGCACTAGTATGATAATTAGTGTTAAAGTAATATACAACCTAAGGTAAAAACTTTGGCCATTCTTTAGGCTCATCCATAACAAATGCCCTCAAGTAATGTTCTAAGCACCTGTTCAATACTTTAGTTTGGCCATCCATTTGTAGGTGATAGGCTAAACTCATTCGAACTGTGTACTACTCAATTTAAAAAGATCTTGCCAAAATCGACTCACAAATACTATGTCTCGATTTGAAACTATTAACTTAGGAATGCTATGCAACTTAACTACAATGTCTATAAACAATTTTGCAACTCTAGTAGCTATATAAGTTACTGACAATGGTCCTAAATGGCAATATTTTGTGAGTCTATGGACAACAACCATAATAATTGAGTATCCTTTAGATGACAGTAACCCAGTTACATAATCCATAGAGATGTCTTCAAAAACCTATTGTGGTATAGGAAGTGGCTGAAGTAAACTTGTTTAGCAAGTTTACTTATTGACACAAGCTAAACAAGTTATTTTACTTATTGACACATGTGGTAGTTCTTCACAAATTCTCTACATCCCCTCTCATTCCTTTCCAATGAAACGCAATACTTAACCTTTTAAAGGTTTTCAACACCCCTATATGCCCTCTTATTGATAATGCATGAAATTCTGATATTAAAGATGGAATAATAATAGAATTTGGAGGAATATAGATTCTTGTACCTACATAAAACAATCATCTTTGTATACCAAAGATTGAGAATGCGACTCCCCATTTTCACAACCTTCTTTCAACTTCAAGCATCTTGGATCCTTCAGTAGCTACAACTTCAAAATTGTAATAGAATCAATCGAGAGCATAGAAAGAGCTAGTAATTGAAAACCTTGTTCAAATTGCCTTAAAAAAGGACTAGTTGCTTTATTGTCTAGTCTAGGCTTATATTAAATCTCATAATCATACCCTAATAATTTTACTAAGTATTGTTACTGCTCTAGGTTCATGTGACTTGAGTCAATAAGTCTTTGAGGCTCTTTTGATCAATTCTAATGATAAAGCATCTACCTAACAAATACCGTCTCCACTTTTTAACTAATTCAACCACAGCTACTAATTCTCTAACATATGCACTGGCTTTATGGAGTCTAGTACTAAATTTTTTACTAAAGTAAGCTATTAGATTAGCTTTTTGATGTGGTACTATTCCCATACCAGTTGCTGATACATCCATCTCTACTATAAAATTCTTTTGAAAATCCAATAGAGCCAAAATAAGGGTTATCATTAAGGTATTTCCCAACTTCACAAATGCTGCTGTTGCTTCGTTAGTCCATTTAAATGAATTTTTTTCTCAATAAATTCATTAATGGAGAAGTAATTTTAGCATAATCGTTCACAAACATTCTATAATTCCCAAAAATCCCCTTAATTGCCTTGGATAGTCTAGTTGTGGCCACTTTTTTATTACTACAATCTTCTCAAAATCTAGTTGAACCCCTTTTGTTGATACCATATAGCCCAAATAGTCAATACTATTTTGGGCAAATGAACACTTAGCCTTTTTAAAGAAAAAATTATTCTCCCATAAGCATTGTAATGCTTTCTCCAAATGCTCTAAGTGTTCCTCAAGTGATGAAATCACCTCTTAAAAAGGTGACTTTTAATTTTATACTAAAATTGCCATTTCCGAAAAAAGATTCATAAGTGGTTGTTAATAGAGTTTAAGTTTCCAAATTCTGAGGAGTCGGTATAAATTTATGCCTAATTGCTCCTGTACACCAAAATATCATCAAAGAAAACCACTATAAATTTCCTTAAACAAGGTATGAAAATACTGTTCATGATACTTTGAAAAGTTGTTGCTGCATTTGACAACCTAAAAGCCATTACAAGTAATTCATAATGGCCTTCATGTATACGAAAGGCTATTTTGTGTATATCATCCAGATTCATACAAATTTGGTGATATCCAATTCTCAAATCCATCTTAGAAAAAATAATGGCTCCACCTAATTCATCCAATAACTTGTCTATAGTCGGTATTAGAAATTTATTCATGATTATGGTTTGGTTAAAAGCTCTATAGTCAATGCAAAATCTCCAATAATCATCTTTTTTCTTTACCAATAACACGGGTGAAGAAAAAGCTCTCGTACTAAGTCTTATGACTCCTAAATCTAGCATCTCCTACACCAATTTCTCTCTTTTGAAAGTAAGGATAATGGTACAGTCTAACATTAATAGCTTCTTGGTCATTTTTCAAATGAATATGGTACTGCATTGATCTAAGTGGTGACGATGATGAAGGAGTCACAAAAATATTCTCAAATCTACTTAATAAGTCTTCAATAGATTTATTACTAGTGGTACATATGGATAATTGATTTTTTTGAGGCACTAAATGAAAAAAAAAAAAAAAAGCTACATTGTTAGACTTAACCAATTTCCTTAGTTGCTAATATGCTATTTTCTTCTTCTGCAAGTAAGTATTACTATGCAATTTAATTCTTTTGCCTTACACTTCAAATTACATTGTTAACAATAAGTAATCAAAAGTAATAGGCCCCAAAGTGGTTAGCCACCACATGCTTAAAACCAAATCTACTCCCTGAATTTCCAGAACATAAAAATCTACTATGAACTACTCATTAGTCAACATTAATGGCACATTTCTACACACATTAGCACAAACCAGATCATCACCATTTGCAATCATCATAGAAAATTGAGGAATAGCCACTATAAGTAAATTTAGACTCCTTGCCATATTGGATTGAATAAAACTGTGTATACTCCCACTATCCACCAATACAATCACTCTTCTACCCTACACTTTACCTTGTAATCTTAAGATTTTGGGTGCTAAGACACCTGCAAGAGCATGATAACTAATTTCTACACTATCATTTTGACCCTCAGGTATTGCATCATTAGCTAAAGCATCCTAAAAGCTCTCATTTTACATAGCATCATTTTCATCTACTTCATCATCAAAATCTAATGGTTAGTTCATAGCTTTGCACACATGTGCTTTATGGAATCTCATCATAATTATACCACAATCCTTTCTCTCTTCTCAAAGCTAACTCCTTTGGTGTCATTTTTCACACAGGCAATGAATTTGTTTTGTAGTTTGTATTGGGTTGAGGTAAGTTTGATGCATTTTTTATGTTTTGGAACAAAGGAATAAGGATGGAAACAATTGATGCCTAGTTGAAGGGCTTATTTTGTTTATGAGGAAATATGTTTAAACTAGATTTGAATTTGGAAAATGTAGTATTTTGGTTTTTTTTTTTTTTTAAGGTTTGTAATTTGATCTTTGATATGAGGCAAGTGCACCTATCAATTTTAATATAGCGGATGTGAGTTCGAGTCGATCCCTCAGAGATTTTGAGTACTAATATTAACCTTAGCTTTATTATCTAACCAGAAAATTGTGATAAATTAAATGAATTAAAAATACTAACATTAACCATCTAAACTAATTATGAGACTTGATCAAGCAAATTAGAAAGTAATAAAACTACAAACGATTTCAAGTATGCAATAACGTATTTAGGAATTATTTCCCCTGGTGTTTAACATGTGACCACTTAAAATATATTCAATTCAGTTTCTATTATTCTTGACCGGAGGGATTCACAATTAAAGCTAATATCTTTCTCAAGCATATTAACCCTAATCCTAAATTATTTACCGAAATCTCTTCACTTAGTAATATAACTTAGAATTGCATTAATGTATAATGAATTTCCACACAAATAATTAACTTTCCGGAAGAAACATGTATCTTATCTCTAAGTATACATGTAATTCTCTTCAATTATGCTAAGATCTAATTACACATACAATTTCTCAATCAAAATGCATAATATCATATATTGATACTCTAGAATTATCAATCCACAATTAAACAACATAATTGAATCAAGAAAAAATAAAAACTTTATTGAAATTTATAATTCAACTCAAAAGTCACATGAAACCCTAGGTTCCATAATCCTAAATACTCGAATTCTAAGCTATCATAACGAATCTAAAAACGAGTTCCATCAAAAACATAAAATAAAACAAGGAAAACCCCTTTAATTGATGAACAATCTTTCTAATCTTGAAGTTGATGTTGTTCTCGCCTCTTTCTTGATGTTCTCCTTAAGTCTCTTCTCTTCTCTTGTATCTCTCCGTCCTCTCTAATGTCTCTCATTTGTCTAAACCCTCAGATATCCTTTTATATATGTATTATAAGGATTCTGTTTTCGTCACCAGATACGGCCTGGTACATGGCCGTGTCCCCAGGTCTCTTAACTTTCTGCACCTAGGCAAATTTTTCTACATAACTTTAAAACTTCATAACTTTTTCATTTGAACTCCGAATTGAGTGAAACTTGATTCCTTTTCTTCGTTTTCGATCCTCGAACGCGTTCAAACCTTGAAATCAAAATTTTACCTAATTAAGTATCAATTTATTTAAAGAAAACCAAAAATATAAGGGAAATACCATAAAATCACCATGTGAAATATGTTTAAAATCAGAGTTATCAGTCTCATGTAACTTGGCAAGACTCATGGCATGCAATAGAGAATAAGGTTGGGCTGATATGACTTCAACTTGTATTTCTAGTTTAAGACTAGAAATATAACAACATTGTAAAAATGATATTGATAAACCAGTGACATGTGTAGATATTGTTTCAAATTCATGTATATATTGTAAGACACTATCTCTTTTATTTAGCTTTGTTAGTCTACCCTGATAATCCTTAAATAATGATGGACCAAATCTACTTTTTACAACTTTAACAAATGCAAGCCATGTAGATACAAGTTGATTTCTTGCTAACCATTGAAACCAGTCTAATGCTTGATCTTTCATAGCTAATGATGCTAACTTCAGTCTTTCATGTGCAGGTACTTCATGAAATTTAAAAAATTGGATCCAAGAAGCTAGATCATGATCGCTAAATTTAGGTAAATTCAATTTAATGTTTTTGTTGAAAGAATGCAACTCCAATGTCTTACTGTAAGAAAATGATAAAGAATCCTCTGCATATCTTGGATTCATCCAATTCTCATCAAGCTACTTGAATGTTCTCATCATGTTTTTCATATTCTCATTAATTTCTACTATCATCATCTACATATTATTCTATATATCTTTCATCTACCCCATACCTACATCAAGACCACCAATCTTTGTATCAATCGACTCCAACCTAATGTCATGCTTTTGTATATCTTCTTGCAAAGCTGCTATACTTCTTGTATTGTTTGCCATCTTTGATCTTGATTAAAATCAATGAAAGCACCAATAATAGGCTTATTGGAAAGCCTAGCCTACCTTTTAACGTTATTTGAAAACGACGCATTTAAGACAGAATTGTCTTATCTAATAGAGAAACAAAATCCTTGTTTCAATCTATTCCAGCCATACACGTCAGGTATGACCCTTCTTTATCTCTCTCTCTAGTTTTCATTTGCTACTGCGTTTCAAACTATAAGGTTTTAATATATGAATCTTAACGCTCTCAAATTTGAGAAAAATTAGTAGATTTGAAATGCTTTCTTCACAATCTATAGTTTGATGGTAGTTTTGTTTATAGAAATGAAAGATAACTAACTAGGGTTTTATGTATTTTGTGATGTGAAGTACTATAATAAAAGGGAAAAGAATGAAATGGCTTAAGAAAGAAAAGCTTTCTAGATTTAAGTATCCAACAACTCCAAGTGAGAAAGTTCTCAAAGCTTAGGGAAGAATGATTCCCTCTTCGATTTGTTATCTCCTTTTTTATACTATTTTTACTCTTCTAACCAATTGTAACCGAAATCTGTTACTACTACTATGCTTATATGATATTTCTGTACTATTGCAACTCCTGTATTGTATATACACATGTGTAACATTTATGTAACATAGTCGTTAAGGTACTAAGGTTATCTCCTGCTTCTTAGTACTCTGTACGTTCTCGTGTTTGTCATATATATATATATATATATATATATATGTTGTGTACCTAGGAGTCATGAGTTACTCCAAGTTCTAAGATGCTGGAACTATATTATTTGTCAATTAAATGGATGATAATTAAAATGAGATTGTTACATTAGTTCTACTTATGAATGCATGTGAATCTCGTTATTTGTGTGACACTCACATGTGATTTTCATGTTCTATACTAGGCATAACTCACCTTTTGAGGATTTATAGGTTTTCAGTTTTAGGTACATGTAACATGAAAAGTACTGGAAATTATAGAGATTCATATTACAATTATTATTGTTTTAATGAGGAGATATGATATTATTATTTTGATGACGGGACAGGTTTCACCTAATGGATGATTTGAGTAGTAGATGTCACTAAGAGATGAACAACTTCTTTCTATTTATGTTTTTATTTTTGGGGACTTGTAAGGGTTGCTTGTAACTCCCTACTTTTATTTTATTTTATTTGAAGTATGTTAAATGTAATTTACAGTCATGAACTTATTAAGGCTAAAGGTTAGATATCTCAAGAGTTTAAACAAATGAATTGAATGTTCATAGATGATATTTGTCTGAGTTAAGTGGTGAAATATACCTCTCTAATTTATCATTTGAAGAGAAATTTAACAAGAGACTGGTAATTTTTATTAATTATGGAGTTTAGACAGGTGGCAAGTTATTAGATGCCTTAACGTATCGGCTCCTTATGCTGATGTCACTGGCAGATTCCTTTACTCGAACCCATGCGGCACTTAGCGTTCCTGACCATACTAAGGAAGGCTAAGTCAGCCTGTAACGACTCACAATGTTTAAAGAGAGAAAATATAGAGAGAGAAACTATGATGTAAATAGTATTCACTTAAAATAACCTGATGATACAACTGAGAGGATCTCCCCTATATATACAAGAAGCCTCTCAAGATAGAGGGCCAAGATCAATTTGATCTAACGGTTACAAATGAATCTTACCTACCTTTACATTAAATGCATCTACCTACCTTACCTACCACCTATTTTAAAACCTTCTAGATCTTCTAGAATATTCTAGATTATTTCCTTTTGGGCTTAAAAGAACCTCATGATTTTGGGCCCCTCTAAATTGGCCCATGACATTCTACCCCACTCATTCTGGTGACATCCTCGTCATATTTTCTTTGTGGAACTTTTGAATTCTGTTTGGAAATTGCCATAAAGCTTCAGCAGGTTCCCAACTAGCCTCACATTCTGGCTTTCCTTTCCAAATAACCATATACTTGTACCTAAGAGAGTGGCCTTGTCTTCTTACATATCTATCCACAATAATTTCTCTAACTTCTTTTTTATATGATTCCCGAATTCCAACTGAAGCCCTCTATGATATTGTTCTACTAAGGTCATCCTCATCCTTATGATATGGCTTAAGCATACTGACATGAAATATTAGGTGGAATTTTAATCTTGAAGGTAACTCCAACTTATAAGATACTCGTCCCACTCGTTTCACGATGAGAAATGGTCCTTCATAACGCCTCATTAGTCCTTTATGCAATTGGCCCTTGGTCCGCCGGATCAAGTGTAACTTCACAAGTACTTGATCCCCTACTTGATACTCCATTGGCCAACACTTCTTATCTGTAACTTTCTTTATTCTCTTAATAGCCTTGTCTAAGTAAGTTAGAGCTAAGTCTTGGCTCTCTTGCGACTCTTTTGCAAATTTATATGTTGGGGGAGTAGACCCGTATATCTTGTGGTTACCATATTAGGAGTTAACGGTTGTCTCTCTAGGACAATCTCAAATGGATTATGCCCTATTAATTCATTCTTCTATAGATTGAAAGAGAACCGTGCGACATTCAATAACTTAGACTAGTCCCGCTGACTTGCACTTATAAAGTGCCTCCAAACTCGAAGGCAATGCACTACAACTGTCATTTCCTTCTCATGTACTGGGTATCACCTCTCTGTATCATTCAACTTTCGGCTCTCAAAGGCTATTGGATGGTTTTCTTGCATCAAAACCCCACTAATAGCATAATTACTAGCATCCGTGCATACTTCAAATACTTTACCAAAGTTAGGGAGCACAAGAACTGGTTCTTTAATGACTGCTTCCTTTAAGGTATGAAATGCCTTCTATCGATCTTCCCTCCATTCCCATGGAACATCTTTCTTGAGTAAATCCGTTAAGGGGGCAGCCATTCAAGAGTATCAACGTATGAACCTTCTGTAATAATTTACTAAGCCAACAAACGACCTCAATTCAGTGGGCTTTGGTGGACTTAGTGGGTTCTTTCCATTCTCCAATGGCCCATATCTTCTCTTCGTCCATTTTGATCTTCCCCTATCCTACTACGTGCCTTAGGAAGGCCACTTCTTCCTTTGCAAAGGCACATTTCTCCAGCTTTACATATGACTCGTTTTCCCTTAAAGCTAGGAAAATTGTATAAAGATGTTCTAGGTGCTCTTCCATAGACTTGCTTATAACACAAGTGGTTTTGGGCTCATCTCCATCTGCTATTCGTACTTAATGATATCCCAATAGTAGATCCAGTTTTGAAAAATATCTTGCCTCTCCCAATCGATCGAACAAGTCTGATACCAAAGGAATGGGGTAGTTATTTTTTACAGTGACCTTGTTCAAGGCCCTATAGCCAATACATAACCGAAGAGACCCATCATGTTTCTTCTGGAAGAGAACTGGAGCTCCAAAAGGTACCTTTGACAGTTGGATGAATCCAGCTTCCAACAACTCCTTTAATTATTGCCTTAATTCTTCTAATTCTTTTGGGGACATACGATAAAGAACTGCAGCAGGGGCCTTTGTACCTGGTTCTAGCTCAATCGCATGATCCACTTTCCTTCTTAGTGATAGCTTATTTGGCACCTCTTTAAGCATGATGTCTTTAAATTCTTCTAGTAACTCCCCTACTCAATATGGAATTGCCTCTTGACTCCCCGTCTCTTCTTCCCCCTTCAATGTAGTTATATATGTAACTTCATTCTTTTTTAAGCCCTTCATTAGTTACATAGCGGAAAGGAATTTTGTGGCTTGACCAGCTTTCCTTATAACAAGCACTACACATTGAGAGTTGGTCTCAAGTACACATATACAGTTTGCATGAGGAACAATAAGTGCGTCAATACGATCTAGGAATTCCATCCATCCCAATCACAAATTCGAAGTCATCCATAGGTACTACTTCGATGGTTTTTTTCCCTCTCCACCTTCCTACATAAAGCTCTATCTCCCTGGTGACTCCTATAGTAAGGACTTCCTTTAAGTTTACCATCTTGAGCCATGTCTCAGTCTTCTCTACTTCCATTCCAATCTTACTTGCTACTACCTGGGAGATGAATAGATGAGATGCCCCTGTGTCAATAAGGGCATTTAACTTATTGCCAACAACTATCACCTCAGTGTGCATCAACCACTTTCGCTTCTCCTGCATCTTCATAGCACTAAGCAGTCGTACCGAACCTAGTTTAGCCTCGTCCCCTTCATCGAAGCTCTCATCTACCATAATTGTTGCCAACCGATCTTTCTTTGAGCATTCCTTGGCATAATGGGGCCTATTGCAAAAATAACACTTCAATTCTTGGGGCTTCCATTGTTCCCCATCTTTTCCTTCACGAGTCCTTCCCCGATCATTGTTTTTCTCTTCCATCTTAGGCTTCCCTCTTGAGGAACTCTCCCTCCTTTCCTTCTCAACTCCTCCCTTCTACCTTTCCATTGGGGTCTTATGTTATGTCTTCTTAAACTCTGTTAAGCCTTCAACAACTGCTATGGCCTTAGAGATGTCTTCTATTCCTCTTCACTCTAGCTCCAACATTGCCTAAGATTTCAAACTATCTAAAAACATCACTAAAGCATCATCCTGGTTAAGGTCTGGGATCTCCAACATCAGTTCTAAGAATTCCTTCACATATTACTTGATGTCACCCTTATGAGTTAGGTGACGCAACTTCACTTTTGCTTCTTTAGCAGTATTTTAGGGAGAGAATTGCCCCTTGATTTCATGTACAAAGCTAGCCCAAGTATTGACTTCATTTGCCCTCCTATGCCACCATACCATAGCAGAATCTTTCAAATACATAACAACAATACATGCCTTTAAGAGGTTATCCAAGATTCTTACAGCATTGAAATATTGTTCTATTCCTCAGAGGAAGTTGTCTACCTCCCGAGCTGATCGTGTCTTATTGAAAGGTTCGAGCTTAGGCACATCAATCCTATGAGCAGATTGGATGGTCACTCCCTTTGCTATCACTGCCCGACATGTTGCTAGTTGGTTCTTAAGTTCTTCAATCTCTTAGCGTATGGCCACCATTGCAGCATCCATCTTGGTTTCATAATATTCCTCCTTAGTTTCCAAAGCCGCAACTCGAGCTTAGAGTACTTCATTCTTCCCTTCAATCACCTCATCACACTACTTCAGCTCCTCAATGGCTTGATTCAATGCCCCTTGCAACTCGCCTCGAAGTTCTTCCTCCATCTCTTCAAGGCTGCCTTGTGATTCATCAAATTATTCCTTCGCTTTAACAATGATCAGCTCCACTATCCATCTTATTAAGGAGAGAGTTCGGTAAGTCTCGAAACCTAGCCCTCTACTTAGTAACTCTACGATCATCTTGATTACCTAACTCTTTGACCATTAAAGTGTTGTTGTCTCCTCTAAACGACATCTTCTCCACACAAGGTCTCTTAACCTGGCTCTGATACCACTTGTCATGGGCAAATTCCTTTACTCGAACCCATACGGTACTTAGCGTTCCTGACCACACTAAGAAAAGCTAAGTCAGCCTATAACAACTCACGATGTTTAAAGAGAAAGAATATAGAGAGAGAAACTCTGATGTAAATAGTATTCACTTAAAATAACTTGATGATACAACTGAGGGGATCTCCCCTATATATATAAAAGGCCTCTTAAGATAGAGGGCCAAGATCAATTTAATCTAACGGTTATAAATGAATCCCACCTACCTTTACATTAAATGCATCTATCTACCTTACCTACCACCAATTCTAAAACCTTCTAAATCTTCTAAAATATTCTGGATTATTTCCTCTTGAGCTTAAACGAACCTCATTATTTTGGGCCCTTCTAAATTGGCCTGTGACACTGACACGTAGTAGGACTATGGCTACCTGGATATTGGGGCATTACATTTTATGTGCTATTGGTTGCAATGCAATGCTTTGTTAAATCATACTTAGGCATATACAATGCTTTGTTAATCTTATATTACCATATTCAGGATCTAACATTTGCTTATTATATATTTCATATATATTAACTTTATTTTTTAATTTAAAGAAAATAATGTTAGACATTCAAACTTAGGTATGTAACATAGGCAAAGGAAAGGGAGAAATACAAGAGAATAGGTTTATCTCGGTACAGCACAAGATCATGTAAAAATACCTTATTAAAGTTCGATTTAACTTTCTTAGACCTTTTGAATAGATTTAACTAACAAGCTGTAATACTATGTAGGAGATATTGAAGAAGAAGATAAAGGATGAGACTCGAGTACAAAAGAACGGGGGTAGACCTAAGTATGATATCACATTATGCTAGAGGTCATAGGCCATAAGCCAAGCTATTATCAAGAATTAAGATATGATAGGCTAATTGCACCTCTTGCATAAATGTCGACCTACAAGCAACGCCTACTAAACATGATGATGTCCTAAAGAAGTTAGCTGACATAGAGGAAAAGTATGATAAGTTGGTGCAATTTGTGCAGGCTAAATTTAGCTTACCATGCCTTGTCCATAGCCTACACATCCTTAAGTAGCTAATAAGGTAATCCAACGCAATAGCGGCCACTAATACTTTTCCATGGCTTGCTTTACTGGTAGATTCACCTAGCAAATCTCTTTCCATTAGTAAACTCCATATCAATTTTTTAAACCACAAAGCTAGAGATAGTTTGTTATAGCACCTATGCAATTTAGGCCTAGTAATCGCAGCATGTTTCCTCCTTTGATGCATCGAAGTGGAGAGCAAGGGGCATCTAGGCCCATACCATCTATTAGGACTTCCTTTTAGATTGTGTGTATGTGTTTTTGTTTTTGTTTTTGTTTTTTTTTCCCCTAGATATAGCTTGCATTTAGACACTAATACTTCTTATTGAATTAAATATCCCTATTATTTTCATTTATTGGACTTTTTTGGTTGGACTATGTACCTTATGAAATATTTCATTAGATTATATGTCTGTTAGCTTACTTTTGTGATATTTAATTTAATTTTATAGTTTTTTTTGTGGTAATTTCTACATTACATTAAATATTAAAGATTTTTCATATTATCAATTCCTATTATGTTGTTTTATAGTATTGCTATAAATTGTTAAAATATCATCTATTAGTTAATAAATAAATAATTATCAATGGTCTTTTATTCCTTAAAAAATTAAAGGAAAAAAAAAAAGTCAAATGGCTATTTAAATTGACCAGTTGTAGGAATTTAAATTATGGTAAGCTGTGAATTTAGTTTGCCACATGGTTAGCCACATACAGACAGTTATACTAAAAGCAAGTGGCAACGTAAGTCGGCCGTTAACAAATTTTTTGGCAAGCAAAGTTTGTCATTAGGTCAACCAGTTACATTTTACGCAGTGATCGATTTTAACAAAAAATTTTCGCCCCTAGGGGTCTACTGGCATTAAAAGGCTTAATCTGATAAATATTCTCCTCAGGTTAAGTACTTATTTTTACAGTAATTTCCTTGTCATACCCTTTTGTTGGAGAATTATATGGCAAGCTTAATTTACCTCATGCAACATCAATAGTATCGATGAGTGGAATGGAGTCTCCGGGTCATACAATTGAACCCACTCGATGCCGACTATATTATACATTTGTGAATATATATACAAGTACACGTTCACATTTCATTAACTCCTAATAATAAGAGTGGTTGTAGGTATTTCATGCACAAACAGAACAAAACGAGTTATCCATGAACGAATCGTTGCAATTAGGAGCAGCAATTTTGTGATATCCCCAGGCCCAGACGACTCTTTCTATGATAAGTTGGAAAAGAACGTATATCGGATGAGCAAACCGCAGCAGAGAAAATATTTCTGACATGGAGATATTGTCCTCCTCCTAATCATGTCGCTGCAGCCTGCAGTTTCGATCACGAGGAAATGGTCTTACATGTGCAAGCGGTGCCCAGAGAAAAGCAGGCACATGGACCTCGCCTGCCACAACTATATATACATGACATGTTTATATGGGCTTGGTCAACTCAAATCTTACTTACTTTTTATTTTCTGAATTTTCTTGTTGGAAGTGTTTCGTCACGTCAATTCATTGGCTGTAGAGTAGGCCTCAGGGAAAGAAATATTTGGAAGGAACAGGAAGACTAGCCAAGTCCTCGTCTTTTTCCAAGGAGCTAGAGAACATTTAACAAAATGTCTGTTAACGAATTGGGGTTCCAGAAGATCGAGGTTGTTCTTTTACGCTTTATCTTTCCCAACTTTGCTTTTCATGCTATCCCTTTTCTTCCAAACTTCTGTTCCATTAAATTTGACGATGCTATTGTGTTGTCCTAGTTGTTACAGACCCATGTGCTCAAGGTTCATGTCAACTGTATAGGATGCAGACAGAAGGTGAAGAAGATCTTGAGGAAGATTGATGGTATGAACAGTTTTCCTTGAGAGATTTCCCAAGCAATTCTTCTAATACTGAAAACGTTTTTATTTGGAACAGGAACATTTTTTTATAACATTTGTTATGGCAAAAGTTTTAAGATTGTCATTTGTTATCGTACTAATCTCAAGATATTTTGTTTATCTGTGGATTTTAGCACCGAGTAATTAGAAAGTCGAAAAGGGACATGGTTAACCACTAGAAAGAATATTTATAAAAAATGAGGAAAAATGTTTTTAAAAGAAAAGAATTTAATTTCCTCATTTTTCATTCGGAATTTTTTTGTAGTTGTTAATCATTATTATCTAGGCCGGCCGTATTTTCATCTTGCAGCTGTACTTATCATTAGAAAACAATAGTATATATCAACAATCTATTGAGGATAACATGATAACATTTAATAATGGTAAAATTTTGACCATCACAAATATTACAACTGCTTGCTTATACATGGCTTTTAGAATAGGAAAACTAATAATCTCCCTATAAAATTGGCTTCTTCCTTGATGATTAGCTTATCTGCGTACATTTCTGATTCTAGGTGTTTATGAAGTGAGCATAGATCCTGAAAAAGAGCTGGTCACGGTTCATGGCACAGTGGGTTCAGCAATTTTAGTACAGAAGCTAGCCCGTTCAGGTAAGCATGCCGAGATTTTCTCCACCAACGCTAACGACAAAAAGCTAGACCGTGGAAAGGCCAGCTTAGTCCAAAACCTCGGCAAAGACCCGCAAATGCTTTCCTTCTTCAATGGTGTAAAACATAATTGGAAACCAGGAGAAAATGATAGTCAGAACATCCTAATGAAGGCAATTCCAGGAGAAAATGTTGATGATGAACGACAGCGGCTGATTGGTTGGAATAATAATGGAGATGGAGCCTTTTTTCACCATCATAATGGCTTTGGAGGCCATGTTTTTAATGGCGTTAATGGTGGTAATCCTTTTCTAGGAGAAGCCTCTCATTATGGTGGGTATGATAACCAGGACATGCAAGTGTTGAATCAAAATATGTTTCTGTCTGGACATAGGGCAATGCAGGCAATGCGTCCCACATTTCCTGTCATTTATCATGCCGCTGATCATCGCGGTTTCAATTGATGAGGAATGGCCGTGGACTAGCTAGATAGATATCCCTGCAACTGCAATATGACCATTTATCTTTTTTCCAAGTAGGATTATGAATGAGGACGACAAATGGTCCATATGATGTTTATAATTGCTTAGGATAGTCGATTTCGACGGTTGAATGATATGATATCATCGTGATTAACCCCTTACTTATGATGTTTTAAGGTGAAATTTTCTTTATTTTCGAATATAGAGACTTGGATGATTTCATGTGAGGATAGGAGTTGTAATTTTTAGTTTTTGGTGAGGATAGTTCTGGATTAAAAAAGGGAAAATGGATAGGGAATAGGACTCTAGAGCCTCCGATTAGGAATCCTTATTAATTATTTTTGGGGAATTGGGATTCAACTGAATTCTTGTCACGAGGAGTTCAAAGTAAGTGAATAATGTAATAAATAACCCATGGAATAAGGGGGAATGCTATCATTTCCCCTTATTGATCTAAGTATTCTTCTATTACTTTAACTATTGAGGAATGATTAGAAATGTAGAGTTTTGAGATTGGTTTGAGGTCATAAAATTGATTTTCGACGGAATGGGTAGACTTATAGTATTTAAATTAATATTAGAATTACATTTAAAAAAAGGAAAATTATACTTTTTATTCTCAAACTTTATCACTTTTTCTTATTGAGTCTTTGAATTTTTATTTTTTCTATTTCATTTCTCAAATTTTTCAAAAATTTGCAAAAAAATCCTCTATTAGTAAACTGCTAGTTTTTTGAATAATGCATAGGAAAGTGTCTGAATTTTTTTATTTTAGGCAGTTTAGTACCCAAATATTAAAAACTTAAATCTTAGTGCTTGAAAATTAAAAATTTGTTTATTTAAGTGTTTGCATTTAATAGACGTTATATATATAATGGGTACTGAACTTCTCGAAATCAAAAGTTTAAGTATTCAAGTGAACAAATTTTTAATTTTAAGTATTAAAATTCAAGTTTTGAATATTTTGATATTAAAGTACCTGAAATCAAAAGTTTATGTACTCTCATATGCATTATACCATTAGTTTTTTTTTTTTTTTTAATAACAGGCTATTTTACAAACTTTTAAAAAGTTTAAGAACTAAAATAAGAAAAATAAAAATTCGATGACTCAGTTAGAAAAAATAGTAAAGTTTAAGGCTTAAAAGTGTAATTTTCTTTTTTTTTTTTCTTTTCATCCTTTGTTAATTTTTCTAGTAAAAAAAAAGAATATAACTTAATAAATCAGAATAGTTAATTATGTTATTAAATAAAATATTGGTAAAAAATTATTTATTTTATCATAAATATGATCATTATTTATATTTTTCAATTTACAAATGTATAATAATATTATAATTAACTTTACATAATATTATTAAATTAAATATGATAATTATTTATGATCACTATTGTTTATTTAATTTTATAATTAGAATGAGTATCAAATAATACATAATGTAGTTGGAGGGAAAAAAAATATTATCATATGCAAATTTTATAAATTATAAAATTAAATGTGATTTAATTCTATTAAGAATGTCAAATTAGATCATTGATTGTTTAAAATATTTGTTACCAAAATGAAAAAAGTACAATGAAATGACCAAAATTCTTTTCTTACCTCTTCGCTTTAGGATTTTATATTTTCAGATTTTCTTCATTTCAAGACCTTAGTTCTTAAAAATGAACAAAACTAACATTTTTATTTTTCTAAATTATAAGTACTATTAAAAAATCATGTCTTAAAAGAACAAATAAGTATGTATGTATGTATGAATATATGTATGTATATATATGTACATATATAAGCATAGGTTGTAAATTAAAACAAAAATAAATATATAGATCCTAAAAGGAAAAAAGGAAAAATTTACATTTTACACTTTTAGTCTCAAATTTTGCTACTTTTTTTAATTAAGTTTTGGAATTTTTTTTTTTATTTCAATCCTTCAACTATCTAAAAATTTGCAAATGAGTCATCCATTAGTAAACAATTAGTTTTTCCACTAAGGAGTGACTCTTTTGCAAATTTTTCAAAAATTTAAAAATTGAAATAGAAAAAATAAATGTGCATTCTCAATACAATTTATTATTATGATTTTATAATAATTTCAATGTATTTTATATACATAAAAGGATTTCATTAATGTGCTCCTCAATACAGTTTAATATTGAATTGAATTGAAAATTTCAATCTTTTTATGAAATGATTAATGCTACTCGGTTTACTTTGTAATAGGTTAAAAGAATAACATTTTTACTTTTTCTTTAGGAGCATATATATCAACGAAGATAAAATTGACCATTTATAAATAAAATCAACACATGAACCTCATGTAAATTTTGTTATTTATAAATATAAGTTGCATGAAGTATTTAAATAAAAAATTACAAGTATAATAAAAAGGACAAGATAATATAATGAATAATATTATATAATTTCTTTATAATAAAAGACTTGCAGATAATGTAATTACAATTTATGATAGAGAAACTAAGGAATAGATAGTGTTCAATCATAATTTATATAATTAACTATGAATTTTTTATTAATGAAATTTAATTTTGTTAATTATTTAAAAAAATCATAAAAATGATGAAAACTATTTATAATAGATAATAAATATAAATTGAAAAAGTAAAAAGTTAAATTGAAAAAGTAAAAAGTTACTCTAGTAGGAAATCAACCCATGACCTTATGGGTGCAAATAAAAGATTTTAATCACTCAACCATATTAAACCTTACAATAAATTTGCATTTTAAAATATAAATATAATAAACATTTTTTGCTTTAAAAATAATTTTTTTTAATCAATTTTTTCTTGAATTTGAAGGGTGATAACTCCTTTAGGTACCCTCTAGATCTATCCATGCGAAATAGTTTAAAATCATAGCAAATGGTAAAATATGAAAGCCACTTTAAATTGAAATTACTTTTCTCATTAATTCCAACTTAAAACTACTAGTAATAATTCAAAATAGTACCTAATAAATCATAAGAGGTTTTTCATATAATTTCAACTACAAACTCCCACAATTATCTTGAAATAGTAACTACATGGACTCTCACTATTTTTATCATTAGATACCAATTTAAAACCTCTCTAATGCTTAGTTGCTACTATTAAAAAAAATTAAAAGAAGAAAACCCAAAAAATCCAAAAGCAAAGTTTAGCCAAAGATGCAATTACTTTATTAACACTAAATAAGAAGGTTGCACCAATACTAAAAAATCAAATATAATTTTTCTTTTCATTAATAGATGTTTCTCTAAGAGATGGAAAGGAAATATTCTCAAAGTATCAGTTTAAAATGTCCTAATTACATATATCCTAACTAATCAATATCCCATTAAAGTATAAGTAGAAGAATTAAGAATTATAGACATCCGATGCTTGAAGATTCTTGCCCTAAGTTCCATCTAATTTAGCATGAAATCTATTTCATTAAAATTTAAAACTATTTGACACAAACATAAATTAATAATGGTTTTGACAAATGCATAAAAATTAATTACTTGTAGGTTTGGTTGTTTCATGCACTATTCATCAAATATTGAAGACTCATATATGTATAACTTGAGAAAAATTAGCAAAATTAAGGTCTCAATTCCATCAACACTCCCAAGGATACTCTCTAACTTTATTAAGAAAAATATATAATATCTATTTTGGTCTTATAATATAACTATGTATTTTTGTTTTCTATTTTTTTGATAAGATATAACAATGCATTTTTATTTATCTAATAGATAATAGTTTTCAAAGAATTATCATAATTAAGTCAAAAGACACTTTTCATTCCAAATGTATAATAATAAATCAATAAAGCACCTTACATTTATCTTGAAAAGACATCCTAAATCATATTGTAAATGACATAAGTGGAAGAAATAAAAGCACCCTTTGGAACATTAATAACATGAATTCTCACAATTCCAACTCCATTAATCAAATCAATAGAGAAAAAAAAAGCACATCACTTATTAGAACTACTTAAATTATGTTACATATTCACATGAAAGTAGAACTTAGGAAAAAAAAAATAAAGAAACACAAATACCAATATGGCAAAGATTCAAACTAATGTTAACTATCCTATTCGTTTAAAGGTAAATATAACATTTGATACTTAAACATTACCAATTTTTGCAACTAATTACCTATAATTTAAAAGTGTCAATTTACATCTTACAAACTTTTTGAGATAATCTATAATACCTAAATTAGATAGTTAATTACAAAAATAGGTAAAATTTAGGTAATTAATTGCAAAAAGGTCAAGTTAGGATTGTTAATTGTAAAAACAGGAAAAGTTTAAGGAAAAAATATATTAAAAGGACCTAAATTTTTTCATTTTAGGATTTTATGTTTTGCTTTTTTTTTTTTTTTTATTTCAAGACCTATGTTCTTAAAAATGAGTCATTAATGGATCTCTGTTAGTCTTTGTCACCATTTTAGTTAATAACAACTGATGTAGTACTCCAAGTAATGAGATGAAGGATACATGTCTTCCACTGATAAGTTTATTTATCTTTATATAGTATAGTTTATGTATATAGTAGTATAGGCTTATAGATACGTGTTCATTATTGTGTATAAGTATTAGTAGCCGTTATTCTCTACAAGTAGTTTTTAGTTACAGCAAAACAAAACATCTATTGCACATTTCCTCTTTCTCTTGCTTTAATCATAACATAGCAAAACAAAATAGTTTACTCTTCAATTTTATCATAATGTTAGAGAGGGTTTCCATTTTCAATTCACAAAAAGTCTCACACCATTAGAGGATGTTATTTCACCATACTATAAATATCATTCTAATGAGTTCTCTTTTGGTTACTTTGGTATTGTTAAGGCTCAATTATAACACTTTAAGTCGTTCTTTTCTTCTAGTCTTATCGATCCATAGTAAAGTTAGTTTTGCGGATGGATCTATACTGGTGCCATCAAAGGATGTTTAGATGTTTTCAATTTGGAGTCAATGCAATAATTTAATCTTGGTATGGCTATTGAGCCTAATTTTTATTTTTTTTTGTAAGTTTTCTCTAAATCGATCAATACTAAATTTCACCCATTTAATATCGATCATTGACTAAGGTTTAAGGAAAATTGAAACTTTTTATTTTTTAAAAGAATTTTAGGAGTTACCACTCGATCAAGGTCAGGAAATGGTTTAGGTGAAAACCAAATTGGTAAATTTGGCTTTAATCTAAACACTAGTTCACATGTAGAAAAAACTGATTTTTTAGAAAGGGTTTTTGAAAAACTAGAGATCGAGTTCGAAGGTTAGATTTTTTAAACCCTTACAAATACCATCAACTTTTCAGATTTTGATTAAATTTTCTAAAATCATCTTTTTAAAAATTGACATTAAAAAAAATTATTTTTACTAAATTAAGTAATTTGAACTAAAAGTGGAAAAATTAACTTTTTCATTTTTTACATTGTCTCGAAGGTATCTACGTACTTATTATTCGAGATTAGATATATATAATTCTTTTGGCAAAAATTTTAATTTGTGGGACTCCTTTTAATAAAAAAAAAAAGGCTTAGTTTACATATCAAGTGGGTTCAAGTTTATTAAGAAAAGTTTCTAAATGGGTCATTAATCGAGTTTTATTTTTAAAAAGTTCTAAAACGTTCTAATTTTTGAAAAGGGGTTGATTCATATTTGTTTATTTAGAAAATCAATTTTTGTAAGCAGGAAAATCTATTTCCTTATTTGGTTACTTCACTTTTTTCATTTTTTGTTATTTTTTATTTTATTTTGCTTTACTTCTATTATTTATTTATTTATTTTGTCCTAATCGAGAAAAAAAATAAATTAAATTAAAAATAAAAAAGAAAACTAAACTCCCTACGTCCTTCTTTCTTTTTTATTATTATTTTTTATTTATTTTCTAGTTATTTTTATTTTACTTTATCTTTATATTAAGGATTTAAATAAATAATTAAATATAAAAAAAAATCAAGGAGAAGGGGATGGGACCAGGTGTAAACCTGGCCCATGAACCAAACTAAAAAGGCCAAAAGGCCTTTCGTGGGTGAGAAGGCCCTCAACGGAGGCGCTTTGCACTTGTAGGATTTTGCCTCTCTTTTTTCGGTTTTTCTTGTTTCATTTTTCTTATATTTTTTACAATTACAATATCAAAAATAAATTAATAAACAAAGAAAAAAAAATACTGAAAATAAGTTACAAAATCAACCGAATAGAAATAGTGCCAGACCAAGAGTGCAATCAAGGCATAGGTTGGATCAGCCCAATCGGATCGGAGCAACGGGTCGGATTCGGTTCAACTGGAGCTCCATGGGTCGCGTCTAGGCAAGACAGGAGTGGATGAAGTCCTCGAATCGCAGTGGTTTGTGCACTAGAATGAGTGGGTGAGATCAGTTTTGTGTTTTTTGTATTAAGAAATGGGGGTCTAGGACAAGTGCCGTAGCGTTTGGGTGGTTTTTTTTTTTTTTAACAAATGGCCGATGGTGGTGGTGATATGGCGTTCGTAGTGGTTGGCTGAATGTGTGATAAAAGATTATACATAGCTAAGGGTGCACAATGGTGGGTCGGGGGGTGTTTAGGGTGGCTGCAGATTTGGTGGTGCCGCTGTGGTGGATGGACGTAGTGTGTGGTGTGCATCGATATGGGCGGTGTGGAATTGGTTTATGTACGGAGGTGGTGCTGAGGTAGTTGGTTAGGGTTGTGTACTGTTGTGGTTGATGGGCGTGGTGTGTGGTGTGCATCGATGTGGGTAGTGTGGAATTAGTTGGTGTTAGGGCATGCTATAGAAGGAGAGAGAGAGGTGCGGTAGTAGTGCTGAGGTAGTCAGTTGGGGTTGTATACTGTTGTTGTTGATGGGCGTGGCGTGTGGTTTGGGTGGTATAGAATTGGTTAGTGTTGGGGCATGCTGTAGAGGGAGAGAGAGAGAGAGAGAGGTACAATGGTGGAAAGGGAGAGTTCAGGATGAAGAGAGAGAGACAGAGAGAGAGAGAGGGGCTTCTTGATTGGTTCCCCTCGTTTTCGAATGGATTCTCCTCATTTGTGCTACTACAACATGGATCGAGCTCGGAAATCTCGTCTATCCAATTCAATTCCATTAATGAGCTTTGACTTGAAATTTTTTTTTTTTTTTTAGCTTCAATTTTGGCCTTGTACTTAGATGAATTTGGCCAAATAAATGGCTAAATTCAAACTAGGCTATACCTAGCATACGATTCCACAAAAAATTCACGTGGAATCATGTGGAAAAGCCATGAAAAATGGTCGTGAACTGAGGCCACTACATGGAGAACACCAGGAAGCTACTGGGGAATTCGGGAGAAAGCTAGGAAAAGGCAGAAAATTGCACCGCCACGTAACGATGCGCCTGGCCCGCGCATGTACTACACGTCCTCGGTCAAAAAAGGAAGGCAGGCACTTTCGCTCCTACTTGTGTAGGCTGGGCCCATGTTCAGGGCTCTTCAGCCCTGTTTCAAATGGACCATACGGACCAGGTTATAGGCCTGGTCCGAACCTTCTTTCCCATTTTTTTTTATTTTATGTATATTATTATTATTATCATAGAAAAATATAAAACACTAAACCTAGTTCCAATGAAAAATACACACCACTTCTATTTTTTAAGTTTTTTTTTTCTAATTTTTATTTTCCTAATGTGCTCTTTTATATATATATACTTTATTTATTTGTTATTTTTTATAAAATAAACTAATCATAAACATAGTCCTAACCTAAAAATAGATCCTAATTAACCAAATCACGTAAATAAAGTCCTATCATAACGATTGTGCACTTTAACCTAAAAATCTATTGCTCCTAAAATTTTTCAATTTTAAAATTTTTTTATTTTTCTTAAATTTTATAATATTTTTTTTTTTTTGCATGTTTCTAAATTAGGACCTTATAAAAATAAAAATGGGCAAAAATAGAGTGCCTACAATAGCTTCTACTATGGTGACTGTTAGTGATAATAACTAAAGGAATCAAAGTGAACTAATTTGTAGTTATTGTTACAAGAAAAGATATTTAAAGAAAAATGCTATAAGCTTATTGACTTTCCACCACATTTTAAGGTCGATAAAAATATATCAAGAACTTCTGATGTGAATCATGTTTCATTTGGAAGTTTATATTCTCAAGGAATTTATTATCATTTCAGTATTACATCTAGTGTTTGTATGAGTAACTGTGCTTCCAATATTGCTTACATTTATTCTAATGCTAATCTTAATGTTAGCTTCTTGAGGGAACACGTTCTTCATTTACTAAATTTACTAAATATCTTATAAGGTTCAAACTTAAGTGGTTCTTCTTCTATGGATTGTTCTTCATCTTCTTCTGTTTACTAAGCACCATTTTTATAGGATAACAGTTCAGATGAGGTTGCTGTTATGAGCCATATGGCACATATTACTTCACTCACTCTTGATAATAGTTTTATGTTGATTTAGGTGCAACTGATTATATGATTAGTTCTCTTAGTCTTTTCCAATCTTATAGACCTATTCACAATGCTTACATTCAATTACCAAATACACAATGTTTGTAAGCCACTTTTGTTGGTTTAGTATTTCTTTGTTCACAATTGGTACTTCATAATGTTATTTTTGTTCCTTTATTCAAGTTAAATCTTATTGCTATCTTCAAGCTTCTGTTTGATAGTGCTTGTTTTGTCATATTCACTAAGAGTATTGCTATCGTTCAGGTTTCTTCCACTAGGAGAGTGATTAGTCAAGCCAAAGTTAAATTCAAATTGTATTTATTAAAGCAAGATATTAATCGTTAGAATAAGTGTAAGCCTTATTCATATACACATTCTCATGTAATTCATGAATTGTCGAATTGATGTATGGCATTATTGGTTTAGCATCCCTCATTTGATCAAATGAAAGATATTCATCAATTGCACAATTCAGTTTCTTACAACAAATTTGAATGCTTGATTTGTCCTTTAGCAAAGCAACATTGTCATTCTTTTCCTTTACATACTAGAAACACCACTTATGCAATTAAGTTAATTCATCTTAATATATGGGGTCCCTTTGATTCACCTACTTTAGAAAGACATCACTATTTTCTTACAATGTATAGTTGGTGATTTTACTTTAGAAGGACATCACCTATCTCATGAAATCTAAATGAGAGGTATCTTCTATTGTTCATCTCTTCCATAAGATGATTTTAACCTAATTTAATTATCTTACAATGATAATTAGAACTTATAATGGGAAAGAGTTCTTTTTATTTGATTTTTATACATCTCATGACATTATTCATCAAATGTCTTGTGTTGAAACACCACAACAAAGTGGAATTGTTGAGTGCAAACACCAACATTTGCTATCCATGGCCAGAGCTCTTCTTTACCCATACATTTCTTTTTTGGTTTGTTTGGGGGGGTTAGGGTGGGGGGTGGGGGCAGGGTTTGTTGTGTTGGGCTACTATGTAATTTGACAACTACACATATCAATAATTGGATTCTTAGTCCTATTCTTCATGGTCGTACCACCAACTTATTCATATTTTCATGTCTTTAGGTCCTTGTGTTTTAATCTACTCTTAAAAAAGATTGAACTAAATTTCATGCTAGACCTCATCCTTATTTCTTTGTAGGTTATCCTGTGGGAATCAAAGGATAAAAAAACTATATGATTTAGTTGACAAGAAATATGTTATTTCACGAGATGTCACTTTTGTTGAACATATTTTTCCTTTTCGTGTTCTAGTTATGTTCGACATGTTCTCATGCTCCACTTAAATTTCCCTGCTATCTAACATTTCATCCTCATATGCTAATAAAATATTTTCCTATTTTTCTCACATACATTCTTCCATTGATTGATGTTCTTCTCAAACACATACTTCTTATACACATTGATACACGTACTTCAAACATACACATTCTTGATACATATGCTTCTCATATACATTCTCCTCTTATGCCATCAGATATTGCTTTCAATTTTATTTCTCAAAGGAGTGGTCATCCAATTAGACTCCCTTCATATCTTGTTTATTATCACCATGGTCTTGCCTTAACCGACACACTCTTTAGTTCTCATTTTTCTCTTGTTGGTTCTTGTTCTATTTCATCCTCTTTAGAATTTTCTATCTTATCAAAAATTATCCCCTTAATTGCATGCTTTTAATGTTCAACTCTCCAAGCATTTTGAACCCCATCTTCCTATTCTCAAGCTAAGACTTTGGAGCCATGGTGTAAAGCAATGAATAAAGAACTAAGTGCTTCACAATCTAATAACACTTGGTCTATTGTCCCATTACCTTGTGACAAGCGCACTATTGGTTGTAAGCAGGTGTATAAGTTGAAAACAAAGGCTGGTGGTGGTATTGATAGATATAAAGATAGATTAGTTTCCAAAGGATACAGTCAAAAGGAAGGTTTTGACTGTAATGAGACGTTTAGTCCAGTTATCAAGCATTCTATTGTTTGTATTTTATTTTCTTTAGCTGTTGTTTTTAATTGGCATGTTCATCAAATAGACATTCACAATGCTTTCTTGAATGGAGATTTGTATGAAGAAGTTTACATTGATTTTCCTCCAGGTTTAAATGTTAAAGGGGAGGATCATAGTAGTAGGAAACTTATTTGTAAGTTGAACAAATTATTATATAGCCTCAAATAAGCATCGAGGCAATGGAATGCTAAGCTTACATTAGCTCTTCAAACATATGGTTTTGCCTAACCTCGTTATGATTATTCTTTTTTAACTAAAGGCTGTGATGATGATATTCTTACTATCGAGTCTGAAATTTCCCATTTCTGTTGTTTTCCTTAATTTGATTTAAAATAAACCCTATGCACATTTAGCTTAAACCCTCAACAAAAATTAAGAAACTAGGAAACCCAGTTTCTTAATTATTTTCAATTTAAAACATTAAAGCCGCTACTCAATAAAACAGAGAAAAAGGTGATGAAACTAGAATTAATTAGGTGAATCAATTCTAATTAAGCCATTAGGCTATGTTTTGAAAAATTAAAAAAAATTTAAGAAAGTAGATTTTTTAGGTTTAAGACTATTCTATTAAACCTAAACGGTAATCATTCTAACCTTTGAAATTTATATTTATTTTTCAAATCACTCATCTAAAAAATATGATAGTGAAAAAAAAAAAAAAGAGGTTATTTTCCAAAAATGAAATAAATATTTTTTTCATATTTTTAATCACTCTGAATGTGTTTATGTATCCGCTAATCAGGATTAGATTACTATAGTTCATTTTGAAAAATTTAGTGGGTTGGTTTATTTTAAACTTGAAAATGGTCAACTTTATGTTTTAGTGAATTTATTTTTATTTTAAGAAAATTCTAGGAGAAGATTCCTAATTTGATATTGTTTTCATTTTTTAAAAACTCTTATGAGTCTAATTTTAGAAAAAGGGTTTGTTATTTTTATTTTGAGAAAAATAATTTTTCTAAGTTAGAAAATGAATTTTTTTGTTCCTTCCTAAAGCATCTACTTTTGGAAAAGGGTTTGTTATAAAAAAATTTCCAAAAACCTTAATCTTAAGGAAAAGGTTTTATTTATTTATTTATTTAGAAAACTTAAAAGACAATTAATAAAATAAATAAAGAAGGAGCACATACCTTGTTTAGTAGTCAATTCAGTTCTAGTAAGGTCAGATCCGGATCCAGATATTCTTAAAGAGGTAAAACTTGAACACCTACTTATGTCACCTTCTAGACTTGATTCCAAGTAATCTCTTCATCCAAAAGAATGGAAAAACATGATTTTTGTGTGTTTCTAATTGGATTTTAAAGGGGGTAGGAACAATGCATCGGGTTGTTATAGTGGTTTCCAAAGTGTTTAGAATTTGGAGGTAGTGGTAGATGAAGATGATAGTAGTTCTTAATGGAGTGGCTAGGGGGTATTTGGGCATGAAAGAGTGGAGTTTTGGGATTTAGGGACACTACAAACATAACTTTGATGGTGGTTTTCAATGTTAAAGACCAGTGGTGGGACTATTCCTAAATGGAGAAACTCTTCGTTTTAGAGAGAAAAAGCTCTAATTGAATGTGTTTTACTAAGTTTTTAGTTGTGATCTATGCACAAAGTGAAGCATAACACCCTTTTTATACTAGTAAAGTCTATATTTAATTCGAAATAGTGTAAAAACGGAAGATCATGAGTATGGTAGATTAATATGTTCCTACTCGATTTAGTTCTGAATTTTTAGGAAAATATTAGTTTAAGTGATGGAAATGGGTAAGAACATATCAATAATCAATGTTTACATCTTTGATTCAAAGGAAATTGGATAAAGAATGGAGTTTTGCAAATTTCATTTAAGTATGTTAATATATTTTTATTTTTCCTTTTTCAAATCCAAATTAACCTACCATGTAAGCAAATTAGAATGTGTTTTTGGTCCCAATTTGGAGTATATTATGTGTAGTTTCCATAAACACAAAATTCAAATTAATTTTGCAAGTTATAGATTTGGAATATAGTTTGAAAATGAGGGGTTTGAATAAGGAAGTTTCCCTTTTAATTATGGAAACACTAACTCGTGCACAAAGGAAATCAAATAGGAAGGAGAAAGAAATCGTGTCACCCATACATATATAAGGTACGTACCATAGGCCTCCACCTGCAAGTGATCCTCACACACCTATTTGAAAAGAAAAGACGAGCACAAAGCGCATACCTGCTTTTGCAAATTCGCAACAAATGATCAAGGCTTCAACCTTGATCTATAAATTATGTGGACTAAGTTCTTCAACCGGTCCAATATGTTCCTCCCATCTATAAAAACAAAATAAAATAAATGGACAAAATTAAAATTAAATTAAATAACACCACTCTTAGGTCTGACTCGAATTGTATGAATCATATACATGCTAAAAATAATTTTTTGAAAATACACCTAAAATTAAAGGTAAAATAATAAAATAACTAAAAAAGGGAAGAAGGTCTATTTGAGTATAATATAACGATATTGAAAATTTGAGATAAGAACTAAAATTGCGATGGGGCAAATATATGGTGTCCACAGTTGTTTGTCTTTGTAGTAGAGTTTGAGTAAAACTTCACTATAAAGACAAAAAAGATACCATTTTGCCTTAAGGGTGAATTTATCCTAAGAAATGCTACAACTAGTTAATTATCCTAAGTCTAATCTACTAGAGATTTGGTGAAGGAAGATGTCACTCTAAGAGCTGGCAATAATCCTAAAGTGATATAGGGATGGTGAGTAAAGCCCTTAAAATTGGTAGCATCCTATGAGCTAGCTAACTTAGGCAAGAATGTCTCTATGAGATTAGCAACCCTAAATGAAAGGTCAATTTAAAACCCGGTCATGCTCCTCTAAGTGACTAATTTAAGTGGAAGCGTCTCCAAGTGACTAACAACCCTTAATGAAATGTCAATTAGAACCTAGTCATACTCTTTTGAGCCAACTAACCTAAGTGAGAGCATTTTTAAAGGACTAGTGACCCTAAATGAAAGATCAATTTAGAACCTGATTGTGCTCCTCTGAGCTAACTAACCTAAGCAAAAGCGTCTCTAAGGAACTAGCAACCTTAAATGAAAGGTCAATTTAGAATCTGGTTGTACTCCTCCAAGCTAACTAAGGCCCAAGGCAAGTGCCCCATGAGCTAAATAAGACCTAAAAAGGGATAAGGGTTACGCGTCTTACGAGTTGGCTAATACTCTAAGTAGGATGTTTAATGTAAATGCAACATTTTGAAAAACTAACTTTTCTTTATGTTAACAAGTATGGAAGTACTTACTTGGCTTAGTTGATAGTGCCCAAATGGTCAAGTCTTTCTTTAAGAAGTTTGATCAAAACCAATGGTTCAACCTTCTAAAATTTATTTTGATCTTGAAACAAAGCATACAAAGTCTAGTAATTTAACGAAAATGGCCCAACACTCAAACTGTTGTAGAAAGGTTTTTGTCTTAGATTTTTGACCACATATATGTTCAAAACCTCAACTAAACAACCCTATAACTTTCCTTAGCCAAACCTAAGCTTTTTATATTTTGATTATGTAATACTGATCTACCATAAGGTATTTGCTTCTTCTAAGTGTGGCCTCGCCCTAAAAAATAGAGAACGATTCTCCCCTGTCACGAAAGGTGAATCATAATAAAGCATTTAAAGAGTTTTTATTAATTGTCATTATTCTAAGGCATGTGCTCATCTTCTCTCATTTTTATAGTGTATGGGTGTTTATTCGAGTAGGCAAGGATCTTCTGACGGAGTGGAAGAGTGTTTAAGGCGTTATCCAATATCCATTACTACTAAGGATACTAACTTTACTTAGAGAAAATGAAAATAAAACCACAGGAATATCAAGATTGCTAGCATTTTGTAATCTAAACAAAAATTCCATTAATTTTTTAAGGGTAATACAACTTTACTGCATCAGCATTTATAAGGTCCCTCAAGTTCAGACCATCCATTTGAGATAAAATTAAAGCCCCTCCAAGGAACACTCTCTTTACAATGTAAAGACCTCCATAATTTGGAGTAAATTTCCCTTTAGGATCTTATACATTAGGGAGAATCTTTCTTAACACCATGTTACCCTCTTTGAAAGTCTTAGGTCACACTCTTCTGTTAATTGTGCTAGCCATTCGTTACCAATAACGTGTGTTATGACATAGTGCTATCAACCTCTTTTTGTCGATTAAATTCAACTATTCAATGCACTTTTTCATCTAATCAACCTCATCCAATTGAGTTTCTAATGGTACCTTAACAAACTAGATCTCAACTTTTACTGGTAGTACAACCTCGTACCATATACCAAGGAATAGATTGTTGCCCCTATCGACGTTTTAATAAAATTTCTATAGGCCATGAGCACAAATGACAACATCTCATGCTAATCTCGATATGTAACAACTATCTTTTTAATGATTCTCTTGAGATTCTTGTTGGCCGCTTTTATAACCCCATTCATCTAAGGTTAATAGGGAATAGGTTTTCTATATATGATCTTAAATTGCCAACACAACTCTGATATGAGTTTACTGTTAAGATTCATACCATTATTAGTAATGATTGTTTCTAGAGTCCTATATTGAGCCAGAATATCTCTTTTAATAAACTTATGATACATCATACCAAGAGCTGACAAGGACGATGGTATCAGGGTAGGCCCAAGTTTGTAGAAAGCTTGAAAACAAAGTGGGAAAATGCATAAACAATGACGAAAGTAAAACAATCAAACCTTCGAATAGCTCCAACGATATGATATACCAAGAAACTTTTGAAGATTCACAACTCAACTCGATATGACACACAAGCTGGTTCAATATGGGTATTCACCACCTAACTTTACTTAAGGGTTAGAATAAGAGTGAAATAAGCGATAGAAAGCAATCTCACAAAGAAAAGAAGCATATATTAAGTATTCTAGGATATCATTATGCAACTATCTTTATAATGGGTATTTATATTTAAAATATTAAGGCAACAACTATAAATGGAAATGACTAAAAATGGTAAAGTCCTAAGGAAATAATGTACAAAGAATTTAGGAAAAGGGGATAAAATAAAATCAAGCAAGACGTCATCTAGTATGGAAGATTCTTTCAAATGATTGCTCAAATGCGTGGCTCCTTGTAAATGGGTGACTTTTTGGAAGAAAAGACAATCTATACAATCAGCTTAATGACTTGTTGAGTAGAGGTACTAAGTAAACCTAGAGTTCTCCCGAGAAGATGTACGTATGGATGAGTACTGGGGTTTTCGACACCAATACTTCCGAACTAAAGCTTAGCTTAGTCATGATCGAGTAAACATGTGAGGGATTGAGCTATCAACAAAGCATACATTGAGTCTGCACTCAACTATAGATAGATGTGTAGTTACTCGTCTCAGCATAAAGAGTTCGTCAGCACCGAAGATTAGCTCAGCCTCGATAGGAGTTGGCTAAAATAGTTTCGCTAGTCTTTTGAGTCCCCATGGTCGGACTCTAATTAAAGGTCTAGTAGCTTAATTCCTATTAACCTGACTACTACTCCTTCAGTAACACTTGAATAATATGAAGCTTCAACCCACTTACTGAAAATAATTAATGGCTACCAATATAAAACAATGGTCGTTAGACACCTTCGGAGTGATCAGGCCAATGATATCTATACCCCATGTTGAAAACGACCACAGCACAGATAGTATATGTAATTCTTGAGGTAAAGCATTTGTTTTGTTAGCATAAACTTAGCACAAGTGGCAGTGCTTGACATGTTTGATACAATCTCCTTCCATAGTCAACCAATAGTATCCCAACCTTATGATCGTCTTAGCGAGCATATAGCCGTTCATGTGAAGGCTACATACTCTTTCATGTACTTCTTTCATTAAAACTTTCACTTCCTTTTCATCAACGCAACATAGGAGTGTATCATCAAATGATCGCCAGTACAAGGTAGATTCACTTATCAAAAACTAAGTGTCCAACCTCCATATTATCTTCCAATCCTTCTTCTCAGCCTTTTTAGGATACATACCTTATTGCAAGAAGGTTCTAATATCATGGTACCAAGGCTTTTCATCATGCATTTCCTTAATGGCCAATTAGAAAGCGAGCTTCTCTTCGATTTTGATCCTAAGTGGCTGAATCTCTATCCTACCAAGTATCTTAATCATAGATGTCAAAGTAGCTAAGGCCATCAACAAACTAGTTTTAAGTTCTTGGTATGCATGTGAATATCACTTCTTCAAACTTATTAATCAACTCGGGCATATGCTAATGATAAGGCACTAATTTGGGGTCTTTTTCTTATACTCACCTCGAGCCTAACAAATGATCAACAAAGAAACCTCATACACTTCTAATCCTTCTTTTCCCTTATCCAATGCCATTTTGAGTCCTATAATGTAAGCTTCATATTCAACAATATTATTAGTGTATAGAAAAACAAGCCTTACAGCCATCGGAATTATATATCTTTAGGAGATATTAATATTGCCTCAATTCCACACCCCGACACATTAGCTACTCAATCAAAGAGCATCTTCCATCTTGGGAGCTTCTCATGTGTTTCTCTATCAAACTCTTCTTTAGTCACTAAAATATTTTCATCAAGAAACATGACTTGCACTTCTTAAGGAACACCTTCAGGGGGATTCTCTACCAGTTGATCTAATAAGGCTTACCCTTTAACTAAGTTTTAATTCACATATGTGATGTTGAACTCAGATAATAACATTTGCTACTTTGAGAGCCGACCAATCAAGGTTAATTTCTCAACCAAATATTTCAATGTATTGTGTTGTGTGAGCAACTCAATTTGGTAATAGAGTATATATTGTCTGAATCAATGCATGACCTAAACTAACATACAACATGTCCTTTCAATTTCCAAATACTTCTGTTCTCCCTCTGTAAACTTCTTACTTAAATAATAAACAACCCGTTCTTTCCATTCTTCATCTTTCTAGCCAAGCATGCATCACATGAATTCTGGCAATATAGTAAGGTATAAAAATAATGACTTTCCAGGTTTAGGAGCTATTAACAATAGAGGATTCGTGAGATATTCCTTAATTGTCACAAAAGCTTCTTTACACTCTTCATCCTGTCTTATATTAGCATTCTTCTTTAATAGCTTAAATAAAAGGCAACATTTATCTATAAGTTGAGATATAAACCATACTATGTAATTTAAATAGCCTAGCAAACCTCTTACTTCCTTGAGCATGCGTAGAGGTGGCATATCAATAATGGCTTTAATTTTGTCGGGATCTACTTCAATGCCCCTTTCACTAATAATGAAACCTAACAATTTCCTTAACATCACCCCAAAAGTACACTTCTCTGAATTTAACTTTAGTTGAAACTTTCTCAATCTATTAAATAACTCTCTCAAATTTTCCATGTGATTCTCCTTTTCTTTAGATTTCACTATCATGTTGTCAACGTATACCTCTATTTCTTTATGCATCATGTTGTGAAAGATTGCAACCATCACCCTTTGATAGGTTGCCCCGACATTTTTAGGTCCAAAGGGCATTACTTGGTAATATAACATGCCCCATGTTATAATGAAGGTCATCTTGGTCTTATCTTCTTCGGACATTCAAATCTAATTGTACTTAGAGAATCCAGCCATAAATGAGAAAGGTAGTTCTCAGCTGTATTATCTACTAAGACATCAATATGGGGCAAGGGAAAGTTATCCTTAAAAGTTGCATAATTAAGGTCATGGAATTCCACACATACCCTAACTTTCCCATTCTTCTTCATTACCGGCATAATATTGGCTACCTATTCCAAATAATTGGATACCCTAATGAAACCTACTTCAAGTAGCTTCTTAACTTCTTTTTTGATTTTTAGAAGGATGTCAAGTCGAAATCTCCTTAACTTTTTCTTTTTAGGCTTAATTTATTCTCATGTGGGTAAACGATAAACTATGACCGAAGGATGTAACCTAGGCATATCCTATAAAACCATGCAAATACATCTTGATATTCAAATAATAATGTGTCATTTCTATTTTCCGCTTTCTTTTAAATTCCCTCCAATCTTTAAATTCCTCAGTTTATCATCAATCCCTACATTAATCGTTTCAATTGGCTCATTGTAAACACCCAATTCCTCCTCTCTCCCCTCTACCCATAGTTTTAATTTTGGTTTTTTAAAAGGGTCCTAATTCAAAATTAAAAAAATAATTAAAAAGAAAATAAATAAATAAAATTGAAAAATGATAAAAATAAAAAAAATGAAAAAAGAAAAAAGAAAAAACCTTAAAGATTTTTTAGGAAAATAGATTTCTTAGGAATTAAAACATTTTAGGATCAATGGATTTAGTTTTGCCTTGGTTCAAATAGCTTTATTTTAAGAGAGTCACGTAACTCAAGTATAATTTAATTATACTAAATGTCGAGACATAAGCCAATAGTCTAACGAATAAGTATTTGAACATTGATATTAGGCTAACTTGAGGTTACAGGTAAGAATCTCACCGGGTACATATGTACCGTTATCAATCATGCAGCATAAATGAAGAAGACATTTTTACATACTCTATTTTTTGAATCCATGGTTGCAATTCCATCGAAATAGCAGTACACGAATCCACATCCATGATACCAATGCGACCCCAAACTACAACAACACTTCACAGTCAGGATTACACATTGTATCCACTTTACTAATCAATCATGCCTGCATGATTAGCGACATAACACTACTGCACCAGATAGCACGTCTAAACCCCGCAATTCACACTTCAACACTGCACATGCTATCCACTCCTAACCAAACACACCCACAGATTAGCTCATTGCAACACTTTAGCCGACTCCCATAGCAGCAACCATGCATCTACCTACTGTTGCGATCATTACTCCACCAACGTGATCTCGTACGCACCAAATCTGACATTAGGTGCTCCACCGACAACCACACTCGCCGTCAGACTCGAACACACACTCATACCAATGCTACAATCTTATTTTCACTGCAATATGGCTCACCCAATCATCCCCTCAATGCAACGGCACAACAACTCATCAACCTACTCCCTCATGCAATAGTCACGAACATGACAATAGCCAAGCATTCATGGCCGCATCCCACACCACTGCTACACCCGATCACTTACTCTCTCACTCGATCACATACATATGCCTAACTATCGCCACACTAAATATGATTCACACACACGCCGTACATGATCTACATTGTTGCATGCCACAACACACAATCGCAGCACGATCCACAAATAGAACACCTGGCTTATTCCACTTACGAACAACATCCAAGTCTACCCACAAACATAGCCACAACTCCATCACTGTCTGCACACCAAACACATTCTCTCACACACTTGCGATATACAATCACATTATACTGCTGCACGTTACAGTAGCACACTTCATTGTCCATGCACAAACCCTTGTACGGTCAACACACATCCAACAACACCCTACAATGCCAACACTGCTCCTTCACTGAAGCAATGCAGAGTGGACACCAAATTCAAGTTCGGTTCTAATTTATTATTATTATTTTTGTTTATTAGTTGCTTATTTATGTTTATAACATAATATATAAATACATTAGTTTAAGAGATTTTTTTTTTATTATTAAGCTTTTTTAGGATTTCTCACTTAGAAGATTATTTTTTCAGAATTAAAAATTAATAAAATTTTTTTTTAAAAAGATTTAGGTTATTTTAGAGAGTTTTGTTTTAAATACTCAAGAATTAGGGCCGTTTTAGATTTTTTTTAATAAAATAAATTGATAAATATGTAAAGTCGATCAATTTTTCAAAAATTAAAACAAATTAACACACTAAAGTTTTCGAAAAAAACTATAATCATCTAATCCCAATTAGCGAGTACGTAGGCACCTTTGGAGCGATGTTAAAATGTGTAAAAACTTAGGTTTTTTTATTTATTTTATTTTTATTTTCTTAAAAATATAAAAAAAGGGTTAATTGTGAAAAATAAACTTAATTTCGGAAAATAGATAGTAGCACCCGTTAGGGTTTAATAAGTTAGCTCCCAAATTCAAAATCCTCTAGTTTTCATCAAATTGAAATTAAAGACCAATGGCCAAATCATAGTTAATCCACCTAATTGATTACAATTTATGTTTTTTCCCGACTTCAATTGGATAACGACTCCGAAAGTTTTTTAAAAGAACTAGAATTTCCCAATTTCTCTAATCGATTATTAATATTAAATGAATTAGGGCTTAGTATTAATCGGAACGTAGGAAATCAAATTAAAAATAAAAAAACCTAAAATTGTAGCCCAACACTCATCAGTAGAAATTCTACCCAATTCGCGTTTTGCCAGCTTTCTTGTATATCGCAATAGTCATTGATATCACTCTTGACAACTAACTTAGTAAGGCCAAAAGTGATGTCATTATTTTCATTGTCTACCTACACTAGGTATCCCTGGTTTTTGTTGGAAGCATTAAATCTAAGAAAAGTGCATAAAGGAAAAAAATGTAAGTAAGAGGGAATTGAAGCATAACGGAGAAAGGGAATTAAATTTCATCCATTGAATATGGCAAAATTTTTCACTCATACATTTAGAACAATGACAATAAATGAAAGTAAAAACACTCAAAATGCTAATTTACAGTCTACCCTTTAAGCTAGAGAAGACCTATTACCATTCACAGAGATGGAGAACCAATTATTTAATTGATGCTGGAGCTTGTAGGATGGGCCTACTGCATCAACTTTGCAAGGGAATTCTTCTTTGGTAGATTTTGGGACTTGAGCATCAACTCGTGCAAATGTCTTAATTAGTGGTGGGAAGGTCATTAGGGCATAATACAACCTGTCACTTCTCTTATCCCTTGCTTATTTCTCTTGAAGCTCCTCCAATAGAGTTGGCTTATAGCCAAGGCCATAAGTACCAACTTAGCCTTCCTTAAACTTCACCTTCTCATCCTTCACATTGCTAGGGTTAGTAATGATGCACACCTTATAAAAAATTTGAAGCCATCCTGTTCTTCACTACTTATATAAGGTATGGCCATTTCTTTATGGATATCATAATCTTGATCTTCCAAAATTATTATTGTGTATTTGAAGTTGATACATAAGATTTAGGGCCATTAAATAAGTTGTCCGATCAAGTTCAAATTTTACGAAGTTAGAAATATTAATAAAAGTGATGAAGTGAGTTTGAATTAAAAAAAAAAGTAATAAAATAATTAAATATTATAATATTGAATTATAAGCATATTACCTATTATTTATCAGAAATGCATAAAGTAAGTTCCAATAGCTAATAAATAGATTGAAATAAACTATACACATACTAAAAATCATAAAATAATATAAATAATATTTTGAGTATTTATCTGTACTATATATATATATATATATATACGTGTAAGTAAAAATACTCGAAATTACTTAAAATACCTAAAATAACCTAAATAACACTAAATAATTAAGAAAAATTCATAAAAATTCAAGAAAAATGCTGTAAAGTGTAGAATTGTCTAGATTGTAGTTATAGCACACTAGGATTATGAACACTTTGAACCAATGAAAATTTCTTAACTAGAAAGTAAAAAGAAGAGTAGATAAGAAACAAATGGCATCAAGTAATTACAACATTCATCAAAACAACCCTATAAATTCATAAAACACTTCCTAACCCTCATTTTGGTCAGTTTAGCATCCAAGAAAAATAGAGAGAAGTTGAGAAGAGAGGAAAAAATAATTTTACCAAAAATTAGAAAAATAGTGTATAATTACGGTTTGTAAAGGAAACCCAGACCCAATGACCACTTGGAACAAATCAACCACCACCAGCATACCCTAAGGCTACCACCTAAGCCTACTAATACCCTTACATCCGATCAAGTAAGTCCAATTTCCTACCTAATTTTGTTTAATTTATTTAAAGTATCAAATCAACATAGAAAATTATGAAATTTTGTATTATGAGGTATTTCTATATATAGATTTAAAGAAAAATAGCAGTTTGATGAATTTAGATTTGAAAATATATAGTTCTTAAGAAATCCCAAAACTCGAGCTTATTTTCGATTTAAATTTAAATAGTCTTAATAGTGTACTTATGAGCTCAAAAATTTTATATAGACTATTTAGAGTATTTAAAATAGTGCTATAAAGAGATTTTTTAAAAATAAATTTTCAAAAATTTTAGATAATTTTTAGGCCTTGAAATTATACATAAAGGGTGATTTTTGGGCTTAATTTAATGATTTAATATTAATTGGGTGTAAATACTAATTTATTATGTAATTAGGAGTCTTAGTATATAATTTGTTGATATATTATGATATTTATGGTGATTGAGGAGTTAGATGTATGTATTATGTATATTATGTGATGAATACGAATATATCAATAATAAATAGAATTGGAAATTAAAAGAATAGAAAATATTAGGTAAAAATTTATAGTATTATAATGTTAAGAGTATATTAAGAATCTAATCTGCAACTTAAATTTAGGTAATTATATGAAAAATATAATTTTTTCTTACATTGAGAGCAAATTCTGTAATTAAATTGGAAATAATGTATATTGCGCGGACCAAAATACTAGTTAGGAGCCAGAGCCAAATAGGGGATTTAGGATATTTAAGCATGATTAAATGAATTTTTCATAATTGGGCCAAAAGAAATACTTAGGGTTTACACATAAGAAAATTGAAACCAGAAGTTGAATTAGAAGCTAATTTGGAAACTGAGTCAAAAACTAAACTAGAAATTAGCCTAGAATAGATAAGTAATAACTAATATATATATATATATATATATATGTATATAACTTGTATATTCGAGTAAAATCATAATTTAAAGCCTATATATCATAGAGGTATAAACAAAGTTATCAAACTCACGATTCTACCTATAATCACTAGAAAGATTGTAAAATCGAAACGTAGAAATATAAGATTTTACAACTTATGTAAAACAACTTTAAAAAATTATAGATATACTTATAATAGTTATTGAAAACTTAAAATACATTATACAAATTAAAAAATCAAGAAATTAAGTTTTTGTTTTTTTTTTTTGTAAAAATTCTTGACATATAATCTAACATGTGTGAAAAAAGAACAAATAGAGCTGAAACTAAATTCTTACTTAAAAAAAACTGTAAATTAAAGAGAACTAAACATTTCAACCCATTTAAGTTATTAATGACATAAAATAAAGTATTTAGTTTTCCTTATAAACTTTCTCATTAGAGTTAGAACTTATATAAAGGCCATAAACATAAAATAAGAGATTAAGAGAGAAAGAAAAAGGAAAAAAATTGGAATATGATATGACAAATGTTGTAATGCCTTAATAATTAATGACGTGTAAAAGGCTAGTTGTATTTTTTTCTTTAATTTTTTATTTCATTCAATTCAAATATGCAGAATTAGTAAATTTGGTAAAAAACATAAGTCTTTATTGAGTTTATATATAAACTAGGTTAAAAACATAAGTTTTTATAAAAAGAAAAAAAAAAGATTTTACACCCGAGTTAACTTAGAAGAGCTATCTAAAATCGTACACTCGTAGAATTACATGAGTAAAATTGCAATTTTGACAATTGTAAGTATAAATACTAAAAAAGTATTTAGATTTAATACATCGCTAGATTTTGGAGTATTATACTTGTGTATCTTTAGTTACTAAACTAAAATTTTGATGTTTTGTCGTGTGGAATTGTTGTAATTTATATGGAGTGAAATTATTTGATCACCTTAAACTGAATTTAACCATATTTGACCTAATACTTTAATTAGATATGCATTGCAACCCTTTAGGAGACGATTAAGATTCTCTGATCAAATACGATACTTTTAAAAGGAATAACGCTAGATAGCATAATAGTCTTTTCTACATCCATAGTCGAACTAAGCGATAGGAGAGAAGGTTGCGATAAGGATGAAGGCAATGGTTCGAAGGATAGTCATGGAGAGAATAGTGTCTCCATTGCATAAACTTAGCTTTGATTGTGAACTATTGCATAAACGTTGAAACTTCTCAATCCAAATTAGAGCGAATGAAATTTCTCTAATTTCATAGCGGAAAGATTACATTATTTGATGGCATTTGCTTATTGCATTGCATTTAATTAATTGTTTGAATACCTCGTTTTTGTTTGATATACATTCTTAAGTCTCCATCCAACTTACTGAGCTTTTAATTGGTCATACCCTTATAATTTTCTTGTAAGTATTGACTGAGATGCCACACTATAATCATCCCGAGGTTAGTTTCCTTTTTAAGTGCCTTAGGGAAGTGAGGATCAAATTGGCTAATCAATTGAGTCTTTAGAGTTTTTCTTACTAACTCTTAGGTTTATATAATGGTCATGTAATATTTACTTATTAGACTACTATGGTATGTAACTATTTTCTAAGAACATAAGAAAATATAGATATATCTATGTAAATATGACTTTAAGTTTTTCGTTTTATATATAAATATTATCAATAATCTTTAATGAGCTATTTACTTCAAAGCAAAGAGTTGTGAACGCCTTGTATAAATCACATCTATAATAGTGACTGCGAGGTTAGTTACTATCATAAGTTAGTTTATACAACAAAACTACTATAACTCCGCCACTTCGGGCCATAACATTTATCACTTAGCTATTCGTGATAAACTTGACCTCTTGATGTAGGCTTGAAGGTATGGTCCCTTATAGAGTAGATCCAAGGTCTTCCTAAGAGCAAGTTAAAGGATCTTGGAATGTCTAGAACATAAAATTGAATATTGAGGTTTGAAGGCCAATATCAACTAGAAAATCTATCTCCCCTATGATCTCCCTTCTAGATCCATCAAAAGCCTAAATGGTAATAGAGCTTGGCTTGATTGCAGTTGTGTTGACACCCAATAAGTCTATGGTGGCTAGTGGACAAATGTTCAATGATGATCCATTATCAATGAAGAACTTAGTAATGATTATGTCATTACTCCTGACCACTGTGAAGAGCGGCTTGGTGTGCTGATTACCTTCTTCACCCAATTCTACTACAAAAAAAGAGATTTGATCCATGGTAAGGATAAAATTGGTGATTAGCCCCATTTTTTTAGTCAACATCTCACAAGAGACCTTAACCTCCCTCAAGGTTTAGATTAGAGCTTCCTTATGGGGTTTAGATGTCATCAACAGACTCATCAATGATATTTATGCTGGGGTCTTAGTGAGCTACTCCATTATCCTACACTCACTTAACTTAATCATATTGGTGCAGGTAGATAGCCTGTCTTCATGTTCAGTCGTCTTATTACTCGTCTTTCCGACACATTCTTCTTCTTAAGATCTTTCCTTAGGTCGTAAAACTTTCCAAATCGAGTAATGCCACCTATCAAAGAATTTAATCTCTCCTAGTTTACTACCTGATAGTTGAATGGGGTAGCCTTGTAATTCTCTGATGCTACTAACACATGAAAGGAGTACTTTTTAGCTTTTAAGGTCTGCTCGTTCTTATAGAACTCGAAATCCTTGGGTTTCTTATCTAAACCAATCACGTTGATGAAGAACTTGAGATCATCAAAAATCATGTTGATGGCTAGACCGTAATAGGGTAAGGGGTTGTTATTAAAAAAAGTGGTTAGAGTTTTTACGAAGTCTAGTTGCACTAAGCCTTTATCGATCAAATCTTAGACCTTGTTCTTCAATCTCCAATATGTGACAGTTGAATGCCTTACTTACCTTATGTAATACTCACATTTCTAATTAGGATCGTACACTCTTGGCCTGTATCTTTCATTAGGGAGCTCATACTAAATTATGTTTTCTTTTCACACCTTCTCAAAAACTTGACTTAGAGGAACCGGTATCCTAGTGAACTACTTAAGGTCTTGCTAGCCTAAGGTGGAGTTATAAACTACTTTTGAAACTTAGGTGAATTCATCCTAAAGGAAACTTGAGCATTGGGCCTAGTACTTAAATTCACCAAGCTAACCGTGGATTCTTTAGGTTTGTTGACTATGGGCCCAAAGGCAAAGGATGAAGTAAATGGCCTTCTATCCGACGTCTCTTGAAGCTTACCTGAAGAGATAATGCTTTCAATCCTTCACCTTGCCACTACTACCTTTCTAAAGTTAGACGAGATTTGTCCAATCAAATGAGAGAAATAAGGCTTCTCAAGAGTATTGATAAAAGCCGAAGTCAATTCCTTCTCTATCATGGGAGTAGATACTCTTGTAGTAAGGGATCTCCATCTCTATGCATACTCCTTGAACAACTCATTGTTCTTCTTCTGCAAAGAAACTATGTCCATCATAGTCGAGACCACTTCAATATTGAACATGTATTATTCGTAAATGCCTTAACAAGCTTCTCTTATATGTTTATCTTGGTCAGGTTGAGCTCGGCATACCAAGTCAAAGTCGGACCTATTAGGCTATCTTGATATGTCTACACCATAAGTTAGTTATACTAGATGTACTTGCTCATCTTTCTTACATATAGCCTAATGTGGAGTTTGGGCCATCCCGTCCCATCATACTTCTCAAATTCTAGTACCTTGAACTTTTCCAAATAAGCCTTAACATCATATGTAGAGAAGTTTGTAATTCCAGCCTATTCAAACCCATCATAGCTCCCAAGTATTTTCATCTTCTTTGTTATCTATTGGGTCAACTTTCTTTTCAACTCCTTCAAACTGTCTTGGCTAGGTCCTGAGTTAACTGGCTTTGTGTTAACTAGGAATGAGTACATATTTGGCTCGAGGGTCGGGTTACCCTTTGGATAGACTCCCTTCGACTCTAACAAATCTTTTAGGTACTTATCCTCTACTTCAAGGAGTAAAGCCTCAACGTTCTTCCCAAAAAGGACCTTGGAGCTCTCTTCGTTGGATGGTACCGTAGCTTAGAGTAAGGCAATACTGTTAACAAGGAAACTCATGTGTTCTGCAATCCTACCCATAGCTCACTCCAAAGAGCGAAATTTATATAATAAGTTATGCCTGCACCTTTTAGAAAGTTCCATCTATAACTATCTAACAAATTATGCATAGAAAAGTTTCAAAAAATTAAGATTCTTCAAGTTCTATAGCCAACATCACACAATGTAATCACATGTTAATTACTTTTCATGTTTTACATCTTAATTTTGTTAGGTTACTAGTGTTGTACGAACTTATGTGATCCAAACAAGGTGATTCCCTTCATTAAATATCAAGTTTAAGATACTCATACTACAATGATATGAATTTGTGAGAAAATATGGATCTCTAAATGAACTTTCTAATGCAACACTACAAACAATTGAATCCAATTTGTCTATGAACAAGGAAGCTTGATGAATTTCACATTTGATTGATGATCAAGAAAAGGAAAATTTAGCAAAGTTGATCTTATATAGCTTTGGCACCATGTGAAAATAATGAAGTAATCAAAAGAAAAATGAAGAATTGAACAATGATTGAGCTTCACTAAGGTTGTAAAGATTTAGGAATGAAATCTTATTGTTATTTTCTATAAAACTACTAAGCTTATTTGTACAACTAAATAAAGAGAGTAAAGTATTAATCAACTATAACTAAGACTCACTAGCTTTTTTTAAGCCCTAATAGATGGGCTAACATTTGTCATGAGAGTTTAAGCCAATCCAATTAGTATTAATTTGTTTATCCAATAAACATTAGTTTCATCCACTTAGTTTCGATGCACATGCTCCACATCCTTGGGCATGCATATTTGCAACTTTAAATTAGACACCCAAAACATTATTCACTTTTTCCTCCGAACTATTATATATAGACAAATTAATTATATATGCAATTTAGTTATCTATTCAAGGGATAAAATTGTTGATCTCATTGGAATCGGGCCAAATATAAGCACATTCACGTTTATTTCAATTTTATACTTAATCATCTAACTTAAGCAATGAACTATTAGTACATTATATTCTCATCACTTAACAATCCTATTTATAAATGCCTTAATTATATCAAACATGAATCTTAGTATTTCATATTATAAGTTGTAGCTGTGATTTCATCATATAATTTATTAATCAACAAACAAGAACACTATATTCTAAAAATCATTAATAAAAACATTAGATCACAACAATTTGATCGCTAAAGCACACGTGATTTTCACATGAAATCTTATGTACATATCAAATGATAGGGATCAAAGACCGATCATGTGCTCTCAAGCCCGAGGGCTTTCTCAGATGGCCCACCGAGCTATTCATGGAGAGATAAGGGTCGAGGAGCAGTTTTTCCCCAATCCGATCTGCTAAGTTACTTCACTCTCTACACCATCTAGGAAGCTACTAAGGTGACAAGCCAATGTACCGCGCCAACCCCTTCACAGCACCTTAGTCCAAGCACCAAATCTGGGTACAGCCATCTCCACAGTGCCGAGGCTAAGTAAACAACTGTCAAAAGCCAACCATCTGAGGCTGATCCTAAGTATAACTCATCCTGAGCCAACCCTTGACCAATCCTAGCAATCAAAGTCGCCAAACTACTGACGTCGACTAAACTTAATCAAGGCTTGCCTCTACATGGCTTGTAACGTTATGGGGACTACAGAATGAGTAGAATTACATACGTGTTGTCCTTTCTGATATCCGTACTGTCATTTCAAACATCCGTACTGTCCTTTCTGATAAAAGATATTTTTTTGTAGATTTCATGTTTTCCCTATAAATTATTCTCCTTTTGTTTAGCCATTTCTGTAATTTTCTATAATTTAGAACTTACCTTAACTAGGTACTATAAATACTTGCATAATGTAATAGCCGCATCAACATATACATACAGAGAATAGACTGAACTATTTACTCCTTCTTGAGCTTAGTGTCCTTCTGCTTACTATTAAGCTACTCTTATATAGCCCATTTGAGTATGAACTAATGGCAAGTGACCTTTTTCCATACTTACGCATCATATCAAGTGTGACCCAAACTCATATGAGGCAATGGTGCATCATATCCATCATCAATGCATAGGAACCCTTACTCAACCTTTGACTATCATTTACTTTTCGAGTCATCAACCGGCCCAGACCTATCCTTTTGGTTATGCATGATATTGGGTCCGTGTGTTCATTCACGAAATCCATATTATCTTAGTATCAAAGCCAGGTTACATTCAAAGTTGGATTCTATTATTAAGTTCTTTGAGTGGTTTGTTATTGCTCTCATATGATAACAATTCTATTGTTAACCTTGGAGTTTAGTAGTTGAAAAGTGTTATGTACTCTATTTTCCCTTATTTTCGATACATAAAACAAAGTATGGTTGATTGTTCGTTTGTTGTGTAACTGTTGTGGTGATTAGAGTATCAATTATTGATCTTCAAGTGGTATTATTAGACGTTAATTTTTGTGAAGTAACCATCAATGTCAGACTTAAGTGTTCAAAGAGCTTTGGGAAATCAAGGAAGTGATACTCGACATGACCAAGGACAAGAAAGAAGCTTCACACCTCAATCAGTGAGTGATCACTTGAATAGGCTTACCAATTTGGTAGCTAGTTTGGTGACTATTATGTAAGAAAACAAGCAGCGAGCTAGGAATAGCCCTACTAGAGAACGTAAGCAGCAAGGGCGAGGCAATGGTTAGTTTAACCGCGTTAATGCCCCAACTCAACCATCTCGAGCTAAAGGAATGGATAGGGATGCTAAGTGAAGGCTAGTACTTGAAGCAAAGGAGTATTACGAGCCTGAAGCAAGAAATGTACAAGCTCCTAGAGTCAAGGAATTGAAGATGTGTATCCTAAGTTTTTCTGGAAGTGGTGATGCTGAAGACTACCTAGATTGGGTAGATGGGATTAAAAAGTGGTTCGAATGCCACAATGTACCCAACAATGTAAGGGTTAGACTTACTATGTTGAAGTTCACTAGTTATGTCGCTTTATGGAGGAAGAACTTTCAAGCTACCCAAAGAAGGGAAGGAGAATGAGAGATTAGGAGTTAGGATGAAATGAAGATGGTTATGTAGAGAAGGTTTATGCTGAGCTATTATTTGCAAGATACCTTCAAAAGACTACAAGAGCTAAGACAAGGAAGATCGAGTGTAAACACTTATGTTAAGGAGTTCCAAATGTTGATGATTCAATGTAAAGTCGTAGAGCCAAAGGACCAAACTGTATCTCGATTCATCAGTAGATTGAAGTATGAGATGGGGGATATCTTAGAAACCCTGGATATTGGAATGCTTGATGACACAATTCGAGCCGCCTAAAGGATAGAAAGGCTTCAAACAGGAAAATTCTGACCACTAGTTAGTCGACCAAGCAATAGCCGAATTGTTTCGAGTAGACTTGTACAAACAGAACTAAGTAAGGTTGTTGAGACCCAACCTACTTGAACTACTCGAGCCGAGGAAAAGGAACCCTTGAGGAAGTTCAAGAAAGGTTAAAGTTTAGGCAGGAAGACTAGTGAGATCAAGTATTTTAAATGCTAAGGATTTGGATACATGGCCGTTCAGTATTTGAACAGGCGAACAATGGTGATCCGAAGCGAGGTGCCAACTATTAAGGTTGACAGTATTGATGAGGAAGTAGAGGAATTAAAGGAGGACGAACAGACCGAATTATCTAAGGAGAAAGTTATCTACAATGAGGAAGGCAACTTTTTGCTGACCACTTTAGTGTTAAGGAAGACGATGAGCATCAGCCCCGTACTCGAAGACAAACAAAGGGAAAAACTCTTCCATATTAGATGCAAGGTAAATGAGTCCCTGTGCACCCTGATAGTTGATAGTGGAAGCTGTACTAATGCAGCCTCTACATTTATGGTCTAGCAATTAAAATTGCCGACTAGGCTCCACCCAAAACCTTACAAGCATCATTAGCTTAGTGATAAAGGAGCCCTACAGGCGAACAAACAAATGTCCATACCAATCTTCATTGGCAAATATTGAGATGAAGTACTCTGTGATGTACTGCCCATGAGTGTGTCCCATGTTCTACTTGGATGATTATGGATGTTTGATGGAGTAATTATGTATGACGGAAGGAAGAATACATGTTCCATGGAGTATGAAAGCAGGATGATGAAATCAAGTCCTATGATTGCCAAGTAAGTAAAGGTCATACAATCTCAACTTAGCCAAACCCTGAAGAAAGAAGCTTTAGTGATAACCCGAGCTAAACTGAAAAGAGAAATGGAACTTGAAGGACCAACTTATCTGCTTGTTCGAAGAATTCTGCAGATGAGGTCCAATGAGAGGGAGCAGCCTGCTTAGGTGAAAACATTGCTAGAGGAATTTGCTGACCTATTTCTAGAAGAGCTGCCGAAAGATCTGCCCCCCAATCTAAGGCGTTGAGCATGCGATCGACCTGCAGCTAAGAGCTACACTGCCCAACAAGCCTTCTTAGAAGCTAAGTCCTGAACAGGCCACCGAGCTACAAAAGCAAGTAGATGAGCTAATGAAGAAGGAATATGTATGCAAGTCCCTTAGCCCTTGTACTGTTCCAACCTTATTAGTACCAAAGAAAGATGGTTCATGGAGGATGTGTATAGATAGCCGGGTGATCAATTGAATCACCATTAAGTACCGATATCTCATACCTAAGCTTGATGACATGCTATATGAAGTAAGCGAAGCAAGAGTGTTCTCCAAGATTGACCCTAAATCTAGGTGCTATCAGATTCAATTACACGAGGGTGATGAATGGAAGACTGCATTCAAGACACAACATTGTTTATATGAATGGCTTGTAATGCCATTTGGACTATCCAATACGTCGAGCACATTTATGCACCCGATGAATCATGTGCTTCAAGAATTAATAGGAAGGTCTGTTGTAGTTTATTTTAATGATATTCTGGTGTACAGCCCTGACTTAAAGACTCACCAAGAGCATCTCCGAAGAGTCTTTGCAAAACTCCGAACTGAATAGCTCTACGCTAATCTGAAGAAATGCGATTTTTGCCAACCTAAAGTGATCTTCTTAGGGTTTGTTGTCAATGTAGGTGGCATCAAAGTCGATGATGAGAAAACAAGAGCAATCATGGAATAGCTTAAGCCGACCTATTCTACCGACGTGAGAAGTTTCTATGGCCTGACATCATTCTATCGTAGATTTATAAAGAATTTCAATACAATTAGAGCCTCACTCATCAAACTCTCAAAGAAGAATGTTGAATTCAGATGGGGAGAGAAGGAGCAAAGGAGTTTTGAGGAAGTAAAGGATAGGTTGACTTCAGCCCTTGTCTTTGCTCTGTCGAGCTTTGACAAAGTGTTTAAAGTAGAGTGTAATGCATCCGAACAAGGCATAGGTACTGTGCTTATGCAAGAAGGCCGACCTATCACTTACTTCAATGAAAAACTTCAAGAAGCTACACTCAACTATTCTGTCTATGGTAAGGAGTTCTACTCCTTAATCTAAGCCCTAATGGTATGCCAACACTATCTGCTGCCTAAGAAATTTGTAATCTACACCAATCATGAATCCTTGAGGTATCTAAAGAGCCAACCCAAGTTGTCTCAAAGACGAGCCAAATGGGTCAAGTTCATTGAGGGTTTTTCTTACGTCGTAAAATACAAGAATGGAAGGAACAATGTAATAGCCGACGCTCTATTGAGACGACATACCCTCCTAACTGAGCTGTAGACAAGACTACTTGGATTTTCAACAATAAACAATATTTATGCTAAGGATCTACATTTTGGTCCTATCTATGCTTAATGTGAGGAAGGACGGATATTAGATAACTATCACAAGAAGGACTGATACTTATTGAGGAAGAGGAGGCTATGTATCTCGACCTGTTTCATGAGAGAATTGTTCATGCATAGGCACATGGGGGAGGATTGATTGGACACTTTGGCCAGTGCTGAACCCATGAAGTACCATCTGCAAGATACTTTTAGCTGAGAATGATGAGGGATGTGAAATTCATATTAGAAAAGTATGCAACCTATCAAAAAGCAAAGAGCCAAGCTGAGCAAGGACATTATATACCCTTGCCCATCCCAACTAAACCGTAATCCGAGCTAAGTATGGACTCCATGTTAGGATTCCCAAAGACGTCCCACGAGAAGGACTCCATCATGGTGGCTATGGATCGATTTAGTAAGATGGCACATTTCTTTCCCTATTCCAAAACTAACAACGCTTCAACTATCTCTTTTATTTTCTTGCATAAAATAATCAAGCTTCACAAAGTTCCCAAAACCATTGTTTAAGACCGAGACCACAAGTTCATGAGCCACTTTTAGAGGATGCTATAGAAGCGAATAAGAACCAAGTTGTTGTACAATACGTCCTGCCATCTACAAATTGATGGACAAACCAAGGTTGTTAATAAAACTATGGAAACTTTGCTATGGGCTGCTGTCGAGTGAAACATAACCAATTGGGATCTGTGTCTGCCAATCATTAAGTTCACCTACAATAGAACCACCCACAACATAACTAGCATGTCTCTATTTGAGGTCACCTATGGGTTTAACCTTGAGCTCTCGATGGATAAGGCACCCCAATCGATGCTTGATGATGATCGACCAACCGTTGAAAGGGTTGAGGCCATCAAAGCCATGTACCAGAAGGTTGTTAAGCAATTGAGCCAACCTAATACTAAGCTCGAGAAGCGAAGCCAAAGACGGAAGAAAAGAGAATTTCAACTAGGTGATTTAGTCTGGATACATCTCAGTAAGGAACAGCTCCCTAACTTGAGGAAGAGTAAGTTATCTCCTAAAACCGACGGACCTTTCAAAGTACTTGAAAAGATTAATCCTAAGGCCTATAAGATTGAATTACCTGAAGGATATGGAGTCTTAGACTCCTTCACATTACCGATCTCTAATCTTACACTCCTAAAGATAAGTAACCAGGAGTTGAACCAAATTTAGGAGGCGTTAATAGGGATTAGGACCGATCACGCACTCCCGAGCCTGAGGGCTTTCTCAAATGGTTTGTCGAACTGTTCGAAGAGAGTTAAGTACTGAGGAGCAGTGTTTTCCCCAATCCGATCTGTCAAGCTACTTTGCTCTCTACACCATTTAAGAAGCTACCGAAGTAACCAGCTAACGTACTAAGCTGACCCTTCCATAACACCTCAATCCAAGCATCAAATCTGGATACAGCCATCTCCACCGTGCCAAGGCTAAGTTAACAACTATCAAGAGCTAACCATTTGAGGCTAATCCCAAGTGTGAGTCATTCTAAGCCAACCCTTAACTAGTCCTAACAATCAGAGCTACCGAAATGCTGACGCCAACCAGACCTAATCAAGGCCTACCCCTGTACAACTTGTAGAGTTATTAGGACCTTAGAATGAGCAGAATTACACGTGTATTGTCCTTTTTAACAAAGGATATTTTTTTTGCATGATTTCATGTTTTCCTTGTAAATTATTCTCCTTTTGTTTAGCCATTTCTGTAATTTAAGACTTATCCTAACTAAATACTATAAATACTCGCAAAATATAATAGCTGCATCAACATATACATACAGAGAATAAACTGAACTATTTACTCCCTCTTGACTTAAGTATCCTTCTGCTTACTCTTAAACTACTCTTATTCAGCCTATTTGAGTATGAAATAGTAACGAATGACCTCCGACCATACTTGTGCGTCATATCAAGTGTGACCCCAACTCATATGAGACGTTAGTGTGTTATATTCATTGTCAGTGCACAGGAACCCCTGCTCAGCCTTCAATTATCGTTTACTTTTCAAGCCATCTCATGACCCAAACCCACCCTTTTAGTTATGTATGATATTGGGTTCGTGTGTTCATTCACAGAATCCATATCATCTAAGATCTAACCTTTCTAAATATAGTGATGAAAAAATGTCTAAGATGGAGGACAATTGCTAGATATAGCAGTAATTGGCAATGGCATGGGTGAAGTCGTTTAGGGAAAGTGAAGATGGAGAATAAAATGGGAGAGAAACATCATTATGCAAAATTATGGTGAAGGTAAATTACGCTTTATGATGTATTTATTTTTGACACTTCACATTATGTTAAAATTTTAGTGGAATAAATAAAAAATAGAATGGGGATTTTATTTTCCATGAATGATGCTCTAATTTAAGAATCTGGTCAATCTTCTATCGATCTAGCATCACTAGTGTGATTTTATTTTGCGGTTTTGCGACAACAATGTTGTTCTCCATAGTGGGGTGATTGTAAATGTGAGGTTATAATGGTTCTCGATGTGCTCCCTTTGGATTATGATCTTTGTGGACTAAATTACTTCTCATTATTGATGTTCATAAGAACAAAGGATGTGCAAAGATACATTAGATGATTGATCGATCATAGAGAAAAAAACAACAAGAAGAAGAAGGCTTGTAGAACTCGATTTTCTATTTCAGGAATTTAGGCTTCTTTTCATCTCTATCAACTATGGGCAAAACATCACTTTAATTTTTTAGGGATTTGGGATTTGAATGTGTATTTTTAATTTAGGGTATGAGAACAGGGGAAAAAAGAAGCCGATATGATTGGTTATGTTTTGTGATTTTTTATTTTTTTTTTATTTCAACAGCTAATTAATTAATGGCTGCTTTTTTTATATACTTAAACAACGAATTAACGGCTAGGTAACAAAGTAATAAACAGGTTAACAAGAAGAATAAAAATACGTACAACAAAGAGTGAAAAATAAAGATATATAAAGCATAATTTATTGAAAAAAAAAACAAATGGTGGTGTTTCAAGTTTAAGCTGAGATATGAAGGCTGAAATAAAGTGAAAGAGGTCCATAAGTTAATTCTGCCTTTTGTTTCCAAAAGGCCCAAATTTCTCCATCCTTTCTAGCCATTATTATTAACCATTGTTCTGCACCATATTTCAAAACCCTTCATACATGGTTAATTGCTATAACAATTTTAAAAAAGAAAAGGAAAGAAAATCACCACATTTGGCTACCAATAGTATCACTTCCTTAAAATCGCTAGAATTTATGAGCCTTCATTGCACCAATTTCTTGAAGTGTAGTTCTGCTATTTTATTAATGGTTTATATCCTTGTCAGAACTTCCACTTTATATGTTAGTCTTCGAGTGGATGTATTTTGCATTTCTCCTCCAACGACTTCATCCCATCTTTTGTTGCCTTGCCATAAGCATTTTTAAGACTCTATCATATTTAAACACTGTATTTCCTATGGGGTTGTTAGTTATAGGTCCCAAGGTGAATATGAACCTGTAAATTTCTGTAGTAGGACGCTCCTGGCTTTTCTGTCTTGCGTGACATCCGCTGTCCAATTAGGACCATGTATGGTCTACTTTTAGGTAGAAGCATTGATTAATAATGGACCCAATTTGGGAAAAAAAAATAATAATGGACCCATCTTAATTTTGCACGTCTATATTGAATATATATCTTGTAACGTATTATTAGCTATGAATCTTTTTCTGTTGTTCAAGAAAAATTTTAATGATATTAACATTTCATAAATACTACTAATATTTAAATACATAAAAACATAAAATATAAGTGTAGGTGATTACTTATCATCCCTCCTAATATGTAGCATAATAATACCAATAAATTTTTTTTACTATTGTTTTAAACTCCCTTCTCGAATATGTCTCCATCAATATTGTTCGAACATCGAGGTAAGAAATTGATATAATAATTGTAAGTTCGTCCGACTATTTAAACTGTGTTCGCATGTTATTAATAGAAATATGCTTGAATCAGGGAGTCACGGACATCATATATTTACGTCTACTTACCTTATCTAATGTGGCCAAGTGGCCATGTGTGCCTCCCCGACATTTAAGTCGGAGATTTGTTTCCTTGATGGAGATACACAGTCAAACTTCTGGTGCGGCATGTTAGTTTGTTACTCGTCAAATCCATGCCAACCACCTTGGACCTTGTCCTCGAAGGAAAAGTTCCCTCTTGTAGATATTATATAGCAACTAATATCCTACTGTCCAATTCAAATGGATATGATATAATGAGGCAATCCAATTCAAAATTTTTAAATAAATAATTAGAGCATTCAAGATCCTAATATTATATATATATATAATAAATATATGAATTTCAATTGTAATATGACTTTTTTTTACTGCATATAGTAGACGTAAATTAGGATACATGCATGATATGACTATCTTTTATACATTGTTCTTCCTTGGATATGACATTCCTTTTTCTTGATATATTTACCTCTAACTTTTCTTCCATAAAAATTTTGAAGATTACCTTTCCTAAAATTGCTTTTTTTTTTTTTAATCAGAAAAAATGGTTTCATTCATTAACCAATATCAAACAAAGTACAAAACTAAATACAATTAACATGAAAAGGAAAGATAACAATCACTAAATAGCAACTTATGAAGAGCAAATAGGGTATTTAACCACCAATCATAAAAACACATTTCCCTTCTGATATGTGAAGCCACCCAATCTGTAGCTCTATTAATTGTTCTATGGACAAAGACAAAATCCACTTGTGCATCACATAAGCCATGTAACTGTGATAAGGCTTGCTGGAAATAAGGACTAGAAGTCCAATGCAATCGTTGATCCAAAACAATCAAAGCTTGAAATAACAATAGGTAATTTGTGATAAAGACAAAACAACATCCTCCCATCCTCATAGTTGTACTCAAACCTAAAGATAAAGCAAGACATTCTGTAGCTTTGGGCATAGGGGACCAAACACAAGCTCAAATGCCCCAAACAATAGAATACCTTCGCTATTACACATAACACATCTTAGCCCAACTTGTGCATGTAGCCCAACCTAAGATCCATCAACATGCACAAAGCATGTCTCCGCACATTAAGTAGACAAAGGTACACGTAGACTACCCAAATGCATAGGATCTACAACATTCATCTATGTAGAACAATCAGCATGAATAGTCCTCATTCATGTCACCATAATACCCTCGGCATAATCCATAGAACCACTATAGCTGAACATATCCTGTTCATCATCGATGACATTTTTTAGTATAACCCCTACTACCAATCCTTTGCTATACTTCATATGATCTGATCTAGAAGAACCATCCAAACCCGATTCAAATCTAAAATTTGTAGCTGAACGTCTTCCCTAGGAATAAACGTCTAATGTAAAAGTTAAGGCACCGCAAGGCATATCAAGAGCCACCTCCTCCATCAAAAGAAAATGTTGCGCTGAATCGTGTGTTGCAAACCTTGGTAGACCTTCAATCGTAGATATAAGGATTGAAAAAGAGGGAGGAAGCACCCAAGATTTGTTCATCATATCCCCAAATAAAGATTATGCCCTCTTTACTATCGAGTAAAGGTTTGGATTTCGACCATTAAAAGAGGCATCGTACCTCTCTTTCCAAATAAACCATGCAACTTCCAGCAATCTTTCTCCTAACTAAGAAAACATCATCAAGGACTGCAATGGCCTTTGCATGTTTTCCCACTAATCAGCCAAAGTAGAAACTCTCTCTCTCTACCTTTATTCTCAAGCCTAGCATCCCATGCACACCTTAAGATGGCATGTTCTATAAGAAATGTCATGCTTTAGCCAGCCTTAGAGTAAAGCTACAATTCTAGCAACCAAAGTGGATACCTTTTTTTTTCAAATATCAAATTGTCGATGTCAATTTCTTTAGATGAATATAAGCATTTTAAGATATTGTTTTTCATGTGAATAAGAGTGTTCAAATATGTGCTAAAAGGTGCTAAGCTAAGTAATAAATATGGATTACCGTGAGATTTGCATGTTATTACAATTGTGTTGATGGCTTAAGGCAAAAATGATTTCTAATGGAAGATGCTAATGCTAGGCTTAGGCATTTTAATCGTTAAGGTATTCAATCCTATCATCTCAAGGATCTTACCGATATTGGTTAAAGAGGAATTGGGCCTCACGCAAATGGTGTGTCCTACAAAAGAGAGCATAGTAAGGGAATACCGTAGAATTTTTCGACGTAGCCAGTTTGATGCTTTAGTTAGTTGTGAGTATTTAGAGAGTATGAGAGCTTAAGAGTAATTAGCAAGCTTAAATGTGCAAAGTATTAAGTAGTTTACCGTTAGATAATGAACTTATATTTATAAAAGAGTGGCGCCAACAATTGGAGATGAGCTAGTGGGTAAAGCCACATCTGCAAGTATTGGAGAGCGAGATCATGGTGTCTAATGTGCTCTGGATATGTAGGAGATAGTTACTTGACTTGATCTCCTAGTCTTATCAAGAGTCTTCTAGCCGTTAAAGGTCTCCTTTAGCTGGTTAGGCCGTGTTTTAGGCTTAGGTAGAAGATGTCTAGCCAAACGTTATGAGCCACATCAGGTCGAGATGAGCTTAAGAAGCCCATGTCCAAAAAGCCCTATCAATACTTGCCTCCATACCCTGCCCCTCAACGTAGTCTCATTGCCGCAGTGAAGGCAAGGAGAGGGGAAAGATGGGCTTCTTAAGCATGTGGTTGATCTAGTTAAGCAAAAGTCCGAAGTGAAGACGTTTGAGCTAGCGTACGGTTAAGGCAAAGAGGTTCGAGCTAATGTAGAGGTCGAGCAGGTACAACATATCTAATCAAACTACCTTCTAAGCAAAGGTAAGTGTGACAGTTTCAAGGTAGAATACGAAAGGTCCAACATCTTTGGTTTGAGCAATTGGCCCTCCATCTAATTAAAGTAGAGCATATGTCTATGGGGCTAAAGGGGCGAACAAAGGTAAAGACTTCATAACTTGAGGTAAGCACTCTAAGCCAAGGTGAAAACACAGCGGGTTGTGTCTAGCTAGAGCATCAAGGCAAAGGCGTTGAGTAGACCAAACCAAACCGAGCTCACCATTGCTTAAGTAAGCATAAGTTATTCTATCCGAGGCATAGTACCATTAGGGTGCCAAGCAAGTGAAAGTTAGAAGAACCTTAAGGAAACTTCCTATAGAAGTAACTTTTCAAATTTATCGCGCCAGTTTTCACTGCATCTAATGAGATGTAATAGGTGTCCTGTCACGACAAACTAGTGTGTAGTTGTACAGTTTTTTCTTTTGAATGTGGCTATCCGATCAAAACTGACTCTATGCATCCACATCATAACATTTCAAGGGATTTGTGCTTATTTGAATCCCTATAACAGTCAATACAGTTTCCAAGACTCTTGGTATATATAAATACCACAATCACTTTGACAGACTATTCTTTCATAATTTTTTCACTACAAACTCCACTTTCTTTTCCTCCATCAATCTTCTTTGTGAACTTCTCTTCAGATTTCACTCTCATTTCTTCATCGATCATGTCAGCCAACACAGGTGAGACGCCATCAAATGCATCAAAATATAATCTCACCCAATCTAAGACCATGAAGAATGATCCTCCCCTCAAAAGAGAGGACAAAGTCACTTCGTTAATACAGCTAGATGACACCACCAAAATGGTAGTAGAGGCACTAGATAAGGCAAAGCTTACCAATGTTATCCTAAGGGAGGCTTATGTATACGCTCCCCTGTTGTAAGCCAAAGACTTATTGGAGGTGCCTAAGACAAGCAAGGGTCCAAGTAACCAAGTCAAAAAAAGCAAGGCCTTTGCCCTCAACTGGGTGTTGAGCAATTTTACAATTGAGTCAATTCCTGGCTACAGAATACGGGTGCTAACGAGGGAAGAAAGGGTGCCCCTACTAACAAGGGGGCACTTTGCTGTCTTTAAAAAATGCTTGAAGTACAAGCAGCACCTCCCTCTAAACGGCTTTAAGAAGGACCTTTTTAATTTCCACTGGTGCAATCCAATACAAGTCCCTCCTAATGGGTGGAGGGTGTTGAAAGCCTTTCTAAGGTCTATGTGAATACCTGATGATAAAGGTTACCCCCGAACTTTTCAACCACTTCTATTTTTGAAAGAGCATAGGCTGGTGGCCATACGTCCAACCTCGTTCGAGGAGGGAGTTGTTCTGTAGCCTTGCAAACTCAGTCAATGGCTAGCAAGACAATTACCTAGTGGGCTGCCAAATAAGGTAGACTTTTGGACTAAATGGATTGAATTAGTTCGAATAAGGGCCTAAAAGGAGCTAAGACCCAATGATGCCGAAGCCGCAAGGGAGATACAAGCCTTTATGGCCCTCAAACACTGCTACAAAATTAATATTGTAGAGACAGTCGAAAGGTACTCCAAGTATTCAATCTTCGAGCTGCTCCCCAGTACGAAGAAGGTTGTGGTAAAGAAGTGGGTTGAAGGTACAGGTTCGTTGTTTTACAAACGGCTTCATCTAATTGTATAAAGTTATGTTTCGTCCAATGTCGTTAAGAGGAATAGAAATAAGGGAGGGGGTAGATCTTCTTTGTATGTACTGGTCACGGTGGAATCAATGACTGGTAGTACTTTGTATTTTGTCTTGCTTTGTTTTCTTTTTCCTTATTATTTGCTTGATTCTTTGCAAATAGGAGACTAGATGAGAGGATTCCTTATCCCTCGATAAATGAGCTAATGAGCCATCAAAAGGCCAGGTCAAAGCCGACCGAGAAAACCTCCAACCCTAAACGCAAGGCCATAGGGTTGAGGTGGGGCTAAGAAGACTAGTAGGGTCGAGCCGACTACTTTACCTCAAGGACTTCCTTTAGGTCCCTAAGTGGACCCGTTAGCTACTGATCTTGTAAGCATGGCTCTTCCTTCCACTATCCTCGTCCTTACTTCTACGCCTATTATGGTGGAGGACAAATTAGTCAATACTGACGAACCAGACATAGTGATGCTTACTTATCCCGACAGGGGTAAGGAGGAGGAGGCCAAAGCCAATGCCCTATCTAATGTGGTCAAGTAAAAGAGGAAGGCCCTTAAGATTGCAAGGGATGCAGCACTCGTACACTATAGGGAAGGTACCTTAGAGTCGAGTACACTTATACGAGTGGCTGACAGCTGACCCTTACAAGCACATCCTAAGGATCGAGCCAAACTCATTCAAGGACATGACATATGTCTCCCAAAATGAAGAGCTCCACCTTCACACTTCCAAGGCTAAGAATAAAAGGGCAATAGGGAAGCTCTTGAGGCTAAAGTGGGAGATATGGGGCAATGATATTAAGTTGTAGCACTAGATTATAAGCTATCAAGCTTCACTAAGGTCTTATACCTTTGGTGATTAAGCCATCCTTAAGTAGCTGTCGAAGGTAGGAAGAGGCGATCCTATGGAGATGGCAGGACACTTAAGCATATTCATCTAGCAAGTGAGCCTTTGTCTTTTATAATTGATATGCTCCTCCATCATTGCTGGTCCGACCTTAGTTTGCGTTTTTTTTGTTTTTACAATACTACGACCAGGTATTGCTCCAATTGAGCAACTACGATGTTATACAAAAGAGGTAAACGGCTTTCGAAAGACATTGCATAGAGCTAAGAAGGACCTATAGGAGGTAGAGTCCTCTATTAATAAATATTTGGATAAGCTCATTAAGGTTAACCATACCTATGTTGCTCTTATGTACAAGTGGCTAAGCTTAAGGAGAGGTTAAAGGATGCGAAGCGGGAGAAGTTTACTACTGAAGATGTTGCTAAAAAGGCCAGCAACCTAAAGGCTCGGCTTAGAAATGAGCAAAGGACCAAGGACCAACTCTCCTAGAAACTGGATAAGGAAAGGGAAGCCAAGGCTACCCTCAAGAGAGAGAGAATGCCAAGTTGAGGGCATCAGTCTCTAGATTACAGACCGAACTAGCGATGAAGACATCACAATGTGACAACGCCAAAACCACATCGCTGGAGCTAGCCGGTCAAAAGGTGGAGTTGGAATAGCAAATCATGGAACTCCAAAGGAGGGCTTTGGAGATGGACAAGCTCATCTCCAAATTAGACAATGAGGACGTTCTTAGCAATAATGCTGCTAAGAAAGTTATCGCCGATTTTCGACTGACGGAGGAGTGGTTAGACAAGTTGGAAGACCTCTCTACCGAATTCGCTCACTTCACAAGGAAAGAGGTACTTACCCATTATCCCAATCTTGACCTAAGTTTCCTTGATTTTTTGGATGGCCTAACTTTTTAGGACAAGTGGAAGGCCCAAGAACGAGAGATAGAAGCTACTCAAGCAGCTACCGAGGTCTAAGGCACCCCTTCTATTGTCGAGTCTGAACAAGACATTTCTATATCTACTTCTATCCTAATAGCTCAGCAAGAGGTCACCCTTGAAGGTGCTTCTTAAGGTGATCAGGGTTAGGGTGATCCTCCTACTAACCCCCGTCAACAACTTTCGGCCCTTACTCCAACCTAAAGCCAATCTTCCCAAGGGCCATCAATGAACCAGCCATCCAAGCAGATAGAAGCTTTAGATCTTTCACAGTTGTCAGAGTTAGTTGATCCTAGGCAGCAGTTATCCCTTCCCTTTCTTTTTATACCCCAAGTCGGGATGCCAACCTTAAATTTGTAATCTTCATGTTATGAATGATATTTAAATTTGTCCACATACTTGGTTATGCCCTTCGACTTTTTTTTTTAATGTTTTTCCTTGTTTGCTCAATTAGTTAGTCTGATACTTTGCGCATAAGGGGTGTTATCCTTTACTTAAGCGATTCTAAGGGGTTGAGTTAGTAGTGTTTCAACCTACCCAATTGGGAGTTCCTCGAGGTAAATAGTGTTTCCCCTTACTGAGGTTACCCAATGAGATTAGGTTAGTGGCATTTTAATCTATCCATTAGGGAGTTCCTTAAGGTAAGGGGTATTTCCCCTTACTAAGGTTACCCAAGGGGGTCAAGTCAATGGCATTCTAACCTACCCAATTAAGAGTTCCTCAAGTTGAGGGGTGTTTCTCCTTACTAAGATTACCCAAGGAGATCAGGTCAGTGGTGTTCCAACTTACCCGATTAGTAGGTCTGTTCACCCTCTAAGGGCTGAGACTTAGTAAGAAAGTAAGAGGACGAGAAGTAAACGTAGACAACATATGCAAAGTGGGACTTTTCATTCAAATTTTGAAAGGATTTATAAAGTGGAACACTAATCAAAGTAAAGCCACAGGTTATCGACATTCCATATGTGCGAATGAGCTTACCATCCAATTTTTCTAATTTGTACTCTCCACTACCCAAATTTTCTCTAACTCTGATATAGTCTTCCCAATCAAGGGTTAACTTGCCATGTCCTTCTTACGAACCCGTAGCCTCTAACTTCTAGTATACCAAGTCACCGACCCTAAACTCTTTGTGTTTGATCTTCTGATCGTAGTATATCGCTGCTCGGTATTGGTAAGCAATCACTCGAGCAACAATGAGGTCTTTGATTTCTTTGATGGTATCGACGCTAGCTTCTAGTAGGGGCTCATTAAGGATGGCATTGAAAGTTTAAGTCCGAATGTTGGGGAGCTCGAGTTCATTAGGTAATACTGCTTCTAACTTGAATGCCAAGCGAAAAAGGGTTTCACCTATGGAAGTATGATAGGTGGTCCTATACCCCCGCAAAATGTTAGTCAATTCATTTGCCCAAGCACCATGAGCTCAGTCCACTTGCTTCTTCAAACTATCGAGGATGACTCAATTTGCTGCTTCTACCTGCCCATTCAACTAAGGGTAGGCAACTGACATGAAGTGCAATGTAATGAGATGCTTGGTGCAAAATTCATTGAATTTGAGGTTGTTGAACTATTATCCATTGTCCATGATGAAGGCATAAAGGACCCCAAATCAAGAGAGGATGTTGTTCCTAACAAAGGACTCAACACTCCTCTCAATGATTTTCACTACGGCTTCGACCTCGACCCACTTGGTGAAGTAGTCGACAACAACTATGATGAATTGCTATCCTCCCGAAGCCTTAGGGAAGGCATTGAGGATGTTGATGCCTCACTGGACAAACAGCCACAAACTAGTTGGGGATTGGAGACCGATGTTAGGTGTGTGACTAATGGGGGTATGCTTCTAGTACTAAGGGTGCTTTTAACACCAAGGGTATACCTTTAGCGTCTTAACTATGGTAAGCCAATAGTATTTGAGCCATACCACTCAAATGTAGTGGGCTTGGGACTAAATAGAGCATACAGCTCTTCCATGACGCGTAAGCACCCACCTTCTTAGAGGCATCTAAGTAGGGGGAGGCTAACTACCCTACAATATAGGACGCAATCAAATAACGTATAATTGGTGGCATGATATCTCAGCTTTTTTGCCTCTCTCTTATCTTTCAAAAGCATACCCTACTTCAAATAACTCTGGATAGGATCTATCCAACTCAACTTTGATGTTGCTATTGTCAGTTCTAAGACTTTTGACGAACCTGGAGTTATGCTCTTATCCAGTAAGTACTTTACAAAGATCTTTCTATCCTTCACCTTGAGCTTCTGTATCCTACTAAAGGTGAGCTTGGATAGCCAATCTACCATTGAATTTTCAAGTTGAGGGATCTTCGTAATGGTCCATGAAGAAAATTCAGTTAGAAGGCTCTTTACCTTCTCTAGGTACCTTTCCATGGTATCGTCCCTAATCTCATATTTGCCTCAAACTTGCTGGAATACTAACATAGAGTCCGAGAAGACTTATAAGTGCTTAGTGCTGATCTCTTTGGCCAATTTGAGACTAGCTATCAAGACTTCGTATTCATATTCATTGTTGCTGGGGTTAAAACCATTCTTGAGGGAATAGCATACTGTAATCTTGTGAGGGTCGATTAGCTAACTTAGCTAGCAAATGTAGTGCTAATCAAGAAGAAGTCTAGGAAGTGGTGTATGTGTGACGATTGTACCAACTTCAATAAAGCTTACACGAAGGACTACTTCCCTTTCCCTCAAGAAGTCGGCCTTTAGCAGCTTCTGCACTTCTTCCTCAATCGTGGCTTACCTCTCCGGGGTAAAGTGTCTCTTTTTCTACTTGACAAGCCGAACGACAGGGTCGATATTAAGGCTTTGGGTTGCCAAGTCGAGGGAGATCCTAGTCATATCTAACGCCGACCAAGTGAACCTATCTAAGTTAGCCCGTAAGAGGGCAACTATCTCGTACTTCACCTCTAAAGGAATGTCAATCCCAACCCTAGTGGTCTAGTTAGGAGAGGGGCCAATATGCACTTCCTCAGTTTTTTTGCCTTACTCACCTTTCTTAGCCGACTTCTCTTGCAAGTCGGTCTTTAGAGCAAAGACTCCATTGGCCCCGACATAAAACTCTCGGGAGAGCTTCTAGTCACATTTGCATATTCCAACCCCTAGCAGGGTCGAGAATTTGGCCTTTAAGTGAAGGGAGGATATGATGACCCCAAGCGTATTCGAACTTGGTCTTCCCAAGAAAGCGTTATAAGGGGATGAGTAGTTGATTATGAAGAACTCCACTAGTCACCATGCAGCATTGTCGTCATCACTAAGTTCCATGTAGAGGATGATAATTCCCTTAACTCGAATAGTACTTCCATTAAAGCCTATGAGATTATGGTGGTATGGCTTCATCTTGATAGGCAGCTTCTTCCTCATTCTTTCATTTGTGTAGAGGAAAAGAATGCCAGTAGAGCTGCCAATGTCCACCATAATCTTGAGGACCTCGAAGTTCACAATCCTTACTCCTATGACCAGGGCATCTTGATTGGGGGGAGGGGGGTTTGTTTACCCTTTGCAAATCTTCATCAAAGAAAGAGATCAAAGTGTCTAACTTCCATCTCTTCTCCCTCATCACTAACACTTAGGATAGGGCATTAACTAAGCCACTAGTACTCGGTTAGCTCCCAGAATGCAGCCCCCTAACAACTATATTAATAACACCATTGGGGGTATAGTCATTACGGCAGTCATCATTCTGCTCTACACGAGCACCTTCCATCCACCGCCTCCAAGGTGCCTTATCCTCATCATCATCGTCCTTTACTAGGCCACGTATTCACTAAAGAAGCCCTACTAAATGGCATATTTGATCGTGTTCTTCAACTAGAAACATTCATTGATAATGTAGCTATGGTCGCTATAGAACTAGCAGTATTTGTCCAAGTTTCAACTGTTAAGGTTCCCCTTCATCTTAGGGGGTCTATATAGCAGGTTCATGTGCTTCACCTTGGGGTAGACCTAGGCAATGGGTCTATTCATAGGAGTATGCTACATATAGATAGGACGGGGGAATAGGTCTCATTCGGCTCGGTGCTTCTTCTTGCTCAAACCCTCCCCTTTGGATCTATTACCCTGTCGTCAAGACGATCTTTATCGAATAATCTCTCCTTATGCTAGCGCGAATATTGTCCTCTTCGTCCATATATTTCTAGGTCTTATTCCAAAAATCTATTAGGGTCTTTGGCTTGCTCTTCTTAAGCGATCGGAAGAAATCTCCCGAAATCCAAATGCTTAGCTGAGCAACGTATGTAGCAATCCCCTTATCTAGTTAAGAGATCTCAACCACAATATTGTTGAACTAGGCTACAAATTCTCATAGAGTTTCGCTTTCTCTCTACCTAGCCAGATACAAGGATAATGTATCCTTAGATAAGGGCTTACTAGTCCTGAAGTAGAGGCTAAACTTTCACACCAGCTCGTCAAAGGAGCTGATGGAGTTGTCAGGTAATTGGTTAAACTACGTCTAAACCACTTTCCTCAAAGTGCTTTAGAAAGCTTTGCACATTATGGCATCCCCATGACCATGGAGGTTCATAAGGGTGCAAAAGTAGAGCAGGTGATCATTAAGGTCACCTATTCCATCGTATTGGTCCGATATTGAAAACTTGATATTAGGGGGGTAACACTTTGTCCTAAACACCCCTGGTAAAAGGGGGTTTATTGCTAGTGACCAACTCGACATCACTAGCTACCTTGCTCCCCTATTGCTCAAAGAGCCTCCTAACGATGGCAAAGAGCTCATTGAGGTCGATATCATCGACCGAATAAGCTTAATACACTATAGAGTACGCTAATACTCCTTAGGTATCAACCATTTGCTCATTTCTTACTAGGTTTCAATCATAGGCGACCACAAACTGGGCCAGCAGCTATTGCATCAAGGGATCGGCTTGTTGATCCCTACCATTCAATTGCTACTGATGGTGGTTATTCTACCTAAGGCAAGCATCAAAAGCTTCGGCAGGGTGAGTCTATGCACTACACCTCTTAACTTCTTCGACGCAAAAGTGAAGTGGCCTATTCTATGTGGCATATTCCTCTACTAGGTGCTCCAAGTGCTCCAGGCATTCCTCCAATGTTTCCATAGGAAGGGGCTAGTTCTCAAAGGGTTAGTTATTCACCAATTGGTGGTTGTCAAGGTTACTAATGCAGGACATGGTGGTCATAGGTGATGTTTAGGGGAGAATGTTTAATAGGTTTAGTGTGTTTAGGTAGGAATTAAGATCAAGTTTCCCACAGATAGCACCAAATGTTATCTCAAGGATCTTACCAATATTAGTTAAAGAGGAATTAGGCTTCATGTAAGTAGTAAAGCCTACAAAAGAGAGTACAGTAAGGGAACATCAGGGAGTTGTTCAGCATAGCAACTCCAATACTTAAGTTAATTACGAGTATTTAAAGAACATGAGAGCTTGAGAGTAATTAGTAGGCTTAAATATGTAAAGTATCAAATAGTTTACCGTTAAATGATGGTCATGTATTTATAAAGAAGTAGTGACGACAGTTGGAGAGAAGTTAGTAGGTAAAGCCATATTCGCAAGTATTAGAGAGTAGGATTATGGTGTCTGACATGCTTCGAATATATAAGAGGTGGTTGCTTCACTTAGTCTTCTAGTCTTATCCAGAGTCTTCTAGTCTTATCCAGAGTCTTCTAGCTATAAGAAGCCTCCTTTAGCTGGTCAGGCCGTATTATGGGCTTGCGCTAAGGACGGCTGGTCATAAACTGTGAGCCACATCAGGTTAGAACGGGCTTGAGATGCCCATGTCCAAAAGGCCCTATTAACAAATTCCAAATTTGATTACTTGATTGTGATGATCTGTATAAAAAAGACAAGCAATGCAATAAGATCATTTTGGATGATCCATTAGTGTTTATATTCCACATCATGGTGAATAGTAAGAATCTATAAGATTTTGAATATATGGTAGTAGATTTCTTTAACAAATTATCTATTAGGATTTTTTAAAACTACCATGTATTAAAATTTTGTTGTTGCTTATCTATCACTATATATTCATATGATGTATGAGTACCATTAAAGTATTTCTTATCATATGAAACATTTTTTGTTTTCAATTTCAATAAAGCCATAATATTATTTAGCATAAAGTAGAACAAAGGACCTAAAGTTTAAGAAGCTCCTAGGATATAATATTTTTAAGTCCAACTTTATCTTATAAAAACTCTAAAAGTTTATTACATTATCACATCAACTTTTTCAAGGACGTTACACCTTAAAGAACTTTGCATTTTATCCCTAAGTCCCATCACCAGAATTCTTAACACTACTATTCATATCTTGTAAAACAAGTTTATTTCATTCTATTAGAATTTTTAAGAAGAAAAAAAAAAAGGAAGAGAGATGTCCCCTATGTGAAGGGAACGGTTATACTGCAAAAGGAATGGTGAAAAGTTCCTATAAATAGGAGAAGAGACCAACTATAAAGTTGGTCTAACAGAACTCACTAACATTAGAATTTTAATAACTCCACAAGCATTGTGTTATGAAACGTCAAACTAGGTACTAAATTTGCCTACTTCTTTGTTATTGCATCAACGATGAATTCTTCTTGCAAATAAATACACACATAAATGAAGAACCAAGTCCATCATCATATGATAAGTGAGGGTTTTAACTCTTACTGAGCAAATGGTATTAAAATGCACCAAATTAATTAATAATGTAAAAATTTATGACAAGTTTCTCCATCCCTAAAGAAAAAAAAAAAAACTACCACAAAATCAATTGCTTCAACATTACTTCAGAGGACTTCTAAATGTTTTATGATCATTGAAGGTATTAGTTACCCCAAATCCAATGGCAATAAGGATTAAAGAAGGCATGCTATTATCGCAAAGGTAAGTGGCTTCTATCTATTTGCGGCTTGTACGTATTAAGACGGTTCTTACATTACGTATTTTAGGTTTTTGTTATGTGTATATGCATGTGCCATTATGAAATAAATTAATAAAGAGGTTTAAAGTAATTAACGTGTAAGAACAATGAATTGAATGATATCATGCTTCTGAACTGGGACTAAAGGGACTTACTCTACACTTTCAGATTTTGAACTATAGGGACCTGCTTTATACTTCCAAAATTTTAACCTACACTTTTAAAATTTAATCTTTAGAAACCTATTCCACACTTTAGAAACTTAACTCTATGGATCCATTTCCACGGTTTTAAAACTTGGACTCCAATGATCCAATAAATCCACAAAAATGACTTCACATTTTGAAAAATCAAGCTCTAGTGATATTTGTGGGTTCACACTTTAAAAGACTACACTCCAACCATCATATGTTCATGCTTTCAAAAATTAAACTCCATGGAGCATTGACAGTCTACATCCCTTCGAAAACCTACCTTCAAGGGACACATAAGTCTACTTTTAAAACATGACTCTAGAGGCCAGTTCTTTGTAATCATTGGGTAGTTCTCCACTGCTAGCATGTGACTAAGTTAATTAAATGAGATCATATGTTTTTGGTTGTTGTTTATGATTATTGCATTGGTTACATTAAGTTGTATGTGGTGTGACATATGCATTATATATGTTTGTGTGGTAGATAGTAGCTCACTCGATTTTGCTCACCTTGATTGGGGAACTCTTCTTTTTTTTTTTTTTTTCTTTTTTGAGGTTATTATAAAATGGACATGAAGAAATAGGTGTGTAAGATAAAATCTTGTCTGCCCTTTATGGGCACTTAGCGGATTAAGTTGCCCTTGAAATTCGAGGAATGACATGTATTATGAAGTTACCATTTATGTAAGTTTATACAGTAGTAAACGCGAATAGCTTTTACAACATCTGCCATTTTTATTTTGACAAGTGTACTACTATGAATAATATATTTGTTGGCGTTTGTGTTATAGAGCTTAGTAAATAAAGCATTTGATCAAAATTCATTTCCATAGTCAGTGAGAAGTTTTTCTCACCAATTCATGAACACATTCCTTCATGGCACATTTGAGATTGAGAGCGATAGCTTGGATTGGTTTGCAAGTAGAGGCAGGGGACGGCTTTACCCACACTTTTTGAAGACTTAGGGGAGCCTCTCTTTTTGAGGCATTTATGCAACTATGAGAGATATTATTAAAAATTAAACTTTTAACACAGAACATTCTTGTTTAATTAGAGTTTAATTTCTTCATTTTTTGTTATTTATGACGACGACGAGATCAATTTAAACGAATACTCGTTACTAATTCAAAACTACCATGTTGGATCTTCTGAAATTTTCTCATTCACCTAGAGGATTTCTTTATCAGCCGAAAAGAAGCTTGGGGAGCTTTTCCTATTTTCCTAAGCTTTTAGGTCTCTTTGCATTTTCAGCACCGGATTGTACGAGTGGGGCGAACTAGTTACGGCATTAAAGTAAAAACATTTGTTAGGACTAGTGGTGTTTGTGCCTATACATGGGCACCAACGATTGAAATATTGTCATGTGGTAGGTGGTTGTTGAAGAACTAGCACGATTGTCGTTCAAAACTGCCATAGAGTAGGTTTTTTATTCATTCCACCGTTACTCATCACCCATCCACCATGTGAGCATATTTTCCATTAGACCTTACACTTAACTTTGGAACAGAGAAAGAATTAAGAAGAAAAATATATGAAAAGAAAGAATATGAAATAAAAGAAATATGAGAATATTTTATTTCTTTTCATATATTTGGATAATTGAGAGAAGAAAAGTAGAAGGAATATTAATCATTACTGAAATGATAAATTAAAATATAATATAAAATTACTAATGTACTCCTAAATATGGAAGAGTATCTTGAAATTTTACAATTTCTTTGGCTTTTCTTCTCTTCCTAATTTAATCCTTCATCCCAAACATAGTGTTAATGGTTCTTCCATCAATACACTTTAAAGAATTTTTCTTTCATGATTTTGTATTGTTTTGGTACCATTTTCAAATTGTGCTTTTGTCAAAATGAGATGATAGGAAGATAATGGTATAAGTGTATGTGTGTTTGCGTGTATATATTTAATTTTATTTAGTTTTGCAAGTAGAGCAAATAGAGTTTTCGTTTTCCTTTACATGGGATATATTACCTTTAAAAATTTTCCCTTAATAATATGTGGACCTTCATTTGCCAACTTTTATTTTTCAATCTCTATTTTTACCATAGTTGTGATGAGATGTAAAAATTTTAGTTTATTCGATCAGCATGTTTAAAACCAAAATAAATTAGATAAGATAAATATATATTAAATACAGAATAGATAAATATAAAATAAAACAAATAATTTAGTGATTATGGGAGGTGAAAGCGGCTATGCTTAGCCTCTTTTGCATGTTGGCTTTAATATGCAGATATTTCAAGGATGAGATTGGGTCCCATTATATGGTGAGGAGTGCTAGCTTTAATTATGAGTTGATGCGGATGTCAAAATTTTCTGGAACAAAACGCGGATAACCTTCGTCCAATCAATTTATGTTAGTCATAGACTTTCCTCATTTATATACTTGGATGTATGAACAGAATATACAATCATTCACATTACTATTTTCAAAATCCATATTTGAATGAGATAATAAGGAATTAAAGTTGCATGGGAGATGACCGGGCCGTTAATTACTCCCAACCAGAAGCATTCTATGGAATCTGAGCTTTCCCACTGATCATTTATTGCGACTAACACAAAGTCCACCTTTTCTATGGTTAATACAACTTCGAGAAACCCTCAAAAATGTTCTTCATAAGAAATAGAATATATCCCTTTATATTTTGACTTGATATACTTCAACTTTTTATTTGTAAAGTTAATTCATTGTATCAAGTTGGATGTTTGTAATTAAGAGGTGAGGATTCTTATTTACCAATAAAATTAACTAGATTAGATTTTCTTTTCTTACAACAGATCTAACTATAGTCAGGGAAAAAAAATCTATTTTATTATAAATTTCTAAAAAGTGATTGAAAAACTAAAATTAAAATAAATTACATAAAATCTAGAGAGAGAAATTTCTTATGTTTTTATATTTACATAAAATTTTTATTTTCGATGTATCACGTATTTTTATAAGTTGTGAATACTTGAAAAGAAGATTTATTATTAATATTATATATTTAAATATTATTAATATTTATCTAATATTTATCAAAACAGGTGACGTATTGGAACTAATAAATCTCCTTTTTTTTTCTTAAAAGGTTAAAACATTCAATCTAAAAAATTAAAAAAGAACAGTACATGAAACAAATATAAGAAATTAAATATAGAAATTACCCTTAGTAATTGGACTGCCGTGTGTGTGTATATACATCTATATATAGATCAACAGTTTGGCGAGTTGATAGTTGCAAGAATTATAGAAGAGAGAGAGGGATGGGAAATGGAATTGCAACAGGGAGAAAAAAGGCAAAGGTGATGAAGATAGACGGCCAAACATTCAAGTTGAAGACTCCGATTCAAGCAGGAGATGTAGTGAAAGATTATCCTCAAGGTTACGTTCTACTGGATTCCGAGGCCGTCAAGCATTTCGGCGTCCGAGCAAAGCCCTTGGAGCCACGACAAGAGCTCAAGCCCAAGAAAACCTACTTCCTGGTCGAATTGCCTAAGTTGCCACCGGAACATAATCATAGCGATAACAATATACCCATTAGACGAGCCCGGTCCGGCGTACAAATGAGTGCCAAGGACCGGCTCGAGTTGTTGATGCTGTCGCGAAGGACAGTCTCTGATGTTTCATTGGTTAGGCCTCCTTCCTCGTCCGGCTTCGACAGGGCCGAGGACGGACGCCAGCAGAGTAGGTCGATGAGCGTGAAAGTGAAGCTTACGAAGAATCAAATGGCCAAGATGATGGAGGAAAGTAGGGATGAAAAGGAGGTGGTGGAGAAGATAATGAAATTATGCGCGGAAGATCATCAACCAAATGAGTCACATGGCCACGGAAATGTTGCAAGTGGAAATAGTCTGTTGTTTGCCCACCAAACTCACCGGGTGTTGCCTCCAAGCAGGAGTGGACGAGGTTCTAACAGCGTGCGTGAGGTATGTTTCCTTTTGCTCCATCGAACTGTGTCAAAACATATGCGTTTGATCAGATTCATTAGTTAGTACTTTAGTATTCACTGATTTTTTTGCATTTCAATTTTGAATCAAATTTCGCTAATTTTAGGATTAATTTTCGAAGTTATATTGATAACTTTTATTTTTTATTTTCTACTCAATACGTATAGAAATAGTGAATATTTCTGTAAAAGAGTGTAGATATGCATATGAGAAAAATTGAAAATATCGATGTAATTTTTAAAGCTATTAATCAAGTATATAAATATGGTATCGATCTCCAGCCTCAAGGTATGTAAGTAAGGTAAAAAAATGACTGGGATCAAGATGCTCAATGGGTAGCTCAGACCTCTCCAATTAAATCTTCGACACCAATTTTGATGTCAATTTTACAGGAAAAAATAATCTTGATAGCTCAGCCTCATATAACTTTCCTTGTCAACGTTAGTGCCCGATTGAAGTAATCTTTGTGCCAAAGCAGGGTTCGGTTATTGACCCCACTTCCAACTCTGGCTTTTCTCGCATGGTAAATCGGCCTCATCTCTTATTCTAATATTTGGACATACACATGGCATATCATTACACAAACCTCTACACAACACGAAACACTACTCGATTTGACTGCATAAAAATTGATGACATAGAAAACACCGGAGAGAATTGCTTTTCGATTTCGAAACCTTCGGTCTGATATTCTAAAATGACTTTTAAACCCCTATATTCTAGAAATATGTCTTCATGGTTTTTCGTGCTATAGAGAGGTATTGGAATAATAATGAAGAATCAAACGAAAAATCAGCAAAGAGAAGGGAAATAATGAAAATGTTTGTAACTTGAGGTTAAACTACCTAGGAGGTAGTGAATGGCAGTGCGGTCACCGATATGTCGCTAAAGAGGTAAAAGAATTAGGAGGAAAGAAATTCGGATGGAAAAAATTATTTTTCTTTTATACTATGTTTGATAAGAGAGAATGGACTAAAAAGGAATTAAGCTATAGAAAAAAGAAAACGAAAGAGAATATTATAGATTCTCTTGTATAGAAAGAAGAAAACCGAAGAGAAAGTGAGTAATAGGATTATTTATTTAGAAAAATATCAAAAAGGTCCTTCTAATTTAAAGACGTGTTTTTATTATAAAGATAATTAAGTAATTTCAAAATAATTATCTCCAATTCAAAGAGAGTGATTTTTTGTGGGTCCAAGAAAAATAATCTCGTTCTAAATCCATTTTTTACATCTTTCCTTCCTTTACTAAAAATGAAATGTTTCTTTAAATTATAATTTTTCATACCCTCTCAATTCTTTCCCTCAATCCAAACATAAGCTCAAGAGAAACAATTTTCTTCCAAATCCATTCCTTCTATCTTTCCTTTTTTTTATCTTTCCTTTTTTTTATCAACCAATGGAAAAGTATCTTAAAATTCTAATTTTCCATCCCCTCTCAATCCAAACATAGTGTTATTAGAATTAAGATGGAAAGTGGATTGAATGGATTTGAAAGGGAAAGTGTTCCCTGGACATCACAAAAATGATTCTTTTCATACTTAGAGAGAATGGGAAAGAAAATAGGTAGATCTTATTAGAATACTCTTTAAATATAAGCAATTTCAAATTTCAACCACTTTTTTGGTATTTTAATATAGTTGACAATAATTTTTATTAACTTTCTTCCCATTTGTTTCCTTTCTCTTCCTTCCTTATCTAGACAAAAATTTTCCACTCACTTTCTTTTCTTTATATTTCTTTTCTTTCAATTTCTTGTCTTCTTTCCAAACATAGTGTAAATGTATACAACCACAGCACCATTCTTAGGTAGGTTGCAATGGTATTACCCACATCAAGGGTTGGTCATACAATCCATATAAGGTGTCTAATGTTGCACTCACTTCAAATAATGTTAGCTAAGCATGTTGGATGGTGTAGGTTGTGGGCTATCGCTAAGAATTACTTCGCCTTCATGATTACTTGATTAAACAATGAAAATGCTTGTCTATTTTTAATGTGATTAGTTGGTCTCTACCTCCACTTTAAATGGTGGAGACCATCTTAAATGGTTTCATGACCAACCTTCATTGGCATATGACTTATCCAAAGTGACAAAACCGTAAAGGATAACCATAATTGCTCTCCCATAGTTTTTCCTTACATTTTTTAAGTATGACTTCTTTTAATTTTCTAATTTTTATATGCTTGAATGTTTTGCCCTTTACTTTTTTACCAAATACAATATTCATTAAAAATGTGTAGAACAATAAATCAAATGTAATCCATCCAATTAGAAATCTAATGTTCACACCATTGCTCTATAAGGTTTTTGTTCTTTACTTTATAATTAGTATATTATTATTCTGGAGGATAAAATCGTAACTCAGATTGAAAGTAGATATTTAAAATTTTAAGGACAAAATTATTTAAAAGTCTATATTTATAGTAAAATCCATTTAAGTCAATTATAACAAGTTTGGTTGACCTCATAAGGTTGTAATGAAATAACCATTCATTCTCTATAAACCTATTGTTATGTTTGGTTAACAATATTTATCCTTTAAAGTAGTCATCATCATGGAATAACAAATTTCAATTCTTTTGCATAGCCAAAGGAATAGCAATTTTTTTTTCTTTTCCATCGTATTTTCACATCAACATATGAGACCTCAAAATATATAAATATATATATATATAAAGAATAGCTATTACTTTCTATTATATTCATTAATAATTGCAATTATATTCCAACTTATTTCATTTTACTAACCAAATATACAATTATATTTTAATTGGGTTAGATCATTTATATTTACGCTAAAATAATTAACTTGTTAACATTTTAGGTAAGTCATTAAGTATTTTATGTTTATTTATCAATTTATTTAAATCTCTATTATAGAAAATACATTTAAAAAAGAAAAGAAAAACTTTCTAGTGCTTTAGTACAAATATAAAGAACTTAAATGACTCATTTAAAATATATAACATATGAATGAATTTGATCATGATTTTAGGATTAAATCATACGAGTTAACTAACATTTTGCAAATACATGAAGGATTTTTAACATACTATTATTTAAAAGTTTCTAGGGACTAAAAGCTGATTTTAAAAGTTAAAAACCAGAAAAATGCATAAATCCAAAAAGTTACAAGTGATCTTTTTGTAATTGCTCAAAACAATAGCTAGAGAATCCCTTAGGGTAATGTTAAAATTTTTATATAGACCAACATAAGTACATTATCAGATTAATTCAAAAATAGATTTTCTAAAATTACTTTTTATAAAGTTTACTAAAATTATAAATTTAATATTTGTTATTGTCTAAATTTATAAAATATAATGATGTTATCTTTTTTTGGTAATATTTATGGTGGATTACACATTATCACATCTCCAAAAATATAATTTGAGGAAACTTTTAAAAAGATAATTTTAGAGATCCACTTATCTCCTGGCTTATGATTAGGTATACAATAGCCATGTGTCAAGCATCTTGGTCCAATGAGCTCAAAGACTTGTACTCTCATACTTTAAAAAGGATGCATTAATAGGATATGTGCTACAGTGTTAATATGGCCTACACTTCAATCGAGTTAAGTTATGCAGTTCGAACCGAAATCAAGCCATCTTCCATGGTTCAATTTTGTTCTAATGTGATTATGTTTTATTAGTTTCTTTTATCGTCTTATTATCTCTTTTATTATTAAATTTTGATATATTTTATTTGTATTTTCACTTAATTAACTTTATTTTTCATAAAGTATTATTTTATAAATAAACATAAATCATGTTTTATATTTTTAGTAATCCTTATTCAACCTCAATTTAACTCTCTCAATTCTTAATCCCTTTTATTTATTAGTTAATCTCTCAATCCAATTCTGGCAATATTGATAATTATGGTTCCATGGAGTGCTTTAAAGGGACAAAGACAAAATTGAACGATACTTATCTTTTTAAATAAAAGCACTAACATAATCACATGAAGGTGTATAATGTAGGAATTTTTATAAGACAAGCAAGTAAAAATTGTATTATTCTTATTCATTAACTAAGGAGGGATTTTTGACACCTATACAACTAAATTCTAGGAATTGCCATCGTGTGTCAAATTAATGAAAAAGTACTTCATAATTCAATAAGAAAAGTCAATTTTCTCTAAGTATTCTCATTGCAATATGTTAGTCAGTGGATGATTCCTTAATGATAGCCAACCACTTTGATCGTCAAATTTAGAGACCAAAGATAGCTAAATTTTTATATATATAAAATAGTTTGTCTAGATATTTCTATCCTCATATTCATGTCATGTCAACTATATAGATTAAATAATTAATATCATCAAATATACTGAATTTTGTATTTCTTTTATAATTTTATGACTTAGATCGTGTTTGAATGCCTAAACATATTTTATAGCTTGTTTCTATTAACCACATTTAATTCACTTGTTAACATTCTTTAATTTTTAAGAAGAAATAATCAGATGAAAATCTTTTCGGATTTACACTATAAATCCCCTAGATTAAAGGATGAGCTCCAAGAGCGAGGAACCGCACATGAAGATCATTGACTTTTTAATGGCAAACTTCCGCTTGCGCGATGACTTTGAAAAGTTCGCCCCTTATGCGACTTCCCACGCAACGTTACGAAACTAGTTCATGGGGAAAAAGTATCCTAAGAATATAACCACCAAATTTCGTTAAAAGAATGTCTTTGTTCCATTTGAAACATGTCCTATGTGGCATCAGTCTGCTTATTCTGTCGTATATTGCAATATGGATGAGTATGGAGAAGTTGTTTCATAATTGTATGAAAAACCACGCAAGTTTCGAATTAAATCAATTGTTTATCTATATCTGTACTAATACTTGATTCAGACCTGAATATTTTAAATGACTTGTATGATTGTATTTTAGCCACAAATTAAGGTCTTTATTGATATTTCATTGGAGAACAAATATGTTGGGCTCAACTGACTTAGGGCTTGATTGAATTCTTAATATTCATGTTGGGCTCAACTCAGGGCTTGATTGAATTCTTAATATTTATGTTGGGCTCAACTCACTTATGGCTTCATTAATTTCTTAATATTGCTATAAATGTAGAGTATATATAATATAATTATGCCAATCATATTGGCTACAAGGGTAGAAATAGATTTTATCTTCCGTAATATAAGGATATCCTTGTATTAGGGTTTTTTTTTTTTTCAAAATACATATTTATAAGACGAATATGAATGAATTTAAATAATATAGAGAAAAGCTTCAATAATACTAAATTAATACTAAATTGATAAATTGATAAGTAATGTATAAATATTAATAAAATTTTAATATATAAAAATATAATTTAAAAATACGTTCTTTCGTTATACATATTAAAATTTCATTATATATATTAAAATAAAATTAAAATTTTATTGATATATTCTTTTTATACCACTGTATGTTAATCTTTCTTTCTTTTTTCTTCTTTCTCTTTCTCTCTTTCTAGAAACACGTGCGGTTCACTCCAGTGGAACAAGGAGAGATCCAACAAGTAGCTGCTTTGTAAAGATCGTTCCATCCATGTGATGATACTACTAGTAGCACTTGTACAATTTCCTTGCTTACTACTCCAATTCCATTTTTAGGAATTACAATTTTTTTTTTTTCTTAAAATGCTTTTCCTTAAATCTATTTCTTTTCTTTGTCTAGGTCTAATGTATGAACTTCTTGTACATTCAATAGATAACCTAGCCATGTCTTATATCATGTAATCACATATATTTTGTTCCTTCTTTTTCGTTTGTTTTTGAACACAATCTTAATCGACGAACACTAAATCAGAAAAACGGATCAATTAACCACAGCCCCAAGTGATAAATCTAGAAGGTGTAATCCTGTAATCAGATTATAGGTTCAATAATAACGGATACATGGGATCCTGGTAATAAACAAAAACAGGGAGTAGAATTCCAGATCCTAATTGCACGTCTCTAAAAGAGCCATCCATAAAAATTTATTTAATACTTATGAAAACCGCAAAAATTACGATCATCCCTCCATCATTGTTGAATTGTATACACACTATATGAAACTCAAAAAAACAGAAAGAAAGATTGATCGATCTAATTTTCTGCAGAACTTGAAAAAAAAAAAAGAAAAAGAAGAAGAAGCTAAAAATATGACGCAAAATGTTCCTCCATTGCAAATTTACAACTATATTGCCTGCAAAAGAAACATCTTCAAACACTAAATCTAACATTGTGTTCAGTTGCGTGGGAAATTGGCAAACAACATACAAACCCCTAAAGCATTCAAATGCTTAAAACGAAACCCTAATCCATCAAATTGGAATTGCATTTGTAACAGAAGGATACACAACAGTAGCCGGATGAGCCATAATCTTTCGACCCTTAACGTGACGGAAGCAATATACGAAAGCACCGAGCGGCCATTCTATGATTGCCGCCACGGCGAATGCCAAGAAACCAACGGTCGGACCGACAACCTTGCATCGACAAGGTTGCTGGTGGTGCCGCACTGCACGCAAATCGGAACGCCAATGCCTACCGTCATGATAGATATACAAACGTTGGTGTAATGCCCAAACTCGACAGGGATGGAGAGATTAGGAAAATGAGAGCTTTTCTTATGAATTTGAGGAATTTGGCTAGACTAAACATCGTGAAATGAATCGCTTTACGAATGATTTTCTTTTATAGGATTCGCATGTGCATGCCAATGTCTGTAGAGAACAGGATTTTGGGTATTACTGTAAGGTCCGTCGCATGCAAGAATACGTGGGTGATATTGGAGCGGTTGTGTGTACAGGTGGTCGAATGTCGTGAGAAGTAATTGAATAGGTGTCTCCAACTCCAGTTTTTCCAACTTTTCTTTTTTTTTTTTTCTCTTTCGCGTTTATGGTGCTCTGTGTGACTAGGATCTGATCCAAAAACAGATGCGAGATAAAATTTTATTTGAATCTAGATCATTAAACTAATTGTATTGTTAACCATTTAAATCTAATAGATATTAAATAAATAATGAGATGAAGAGCTAAACTGATCCTATCAAAATAATAGACAGAATCATAGAAGTTTCCTCTAAATAAAATTCTATCATTAGTTATTCTTAATGGATAGAGAAGAATGTTTATTAGATAAAATAAAACATAAAATGAGTTTTGACACACATGTTGATGGGAGATCCTCATAAGGTGGTAAGAATCCTACAAAAGATAGCAAACATGAGCTTTGGGAGTGCTGGAGTTATACTTGGTGTGATCACTCCAATAATTAAGTAAGAAATGAATTGATGATCAAAGGAATGTAGAGAATGTGAGTATATGTGTTTAGAGTGAGAGAATTTCAATCTTTTACCAAGGAGGTTTAATGTGGTATATTAGAGGGATGGATGAACCAAATAAGAATGGTAATTAATGATGAAATCTACTTTATAACTCTAGAATTTGTGGAGAGTATCATAGGGATTTAATGGCCTTTGTCTAACTTTATTATCATGTTTTCTCCATTTATCTTCATTTGGATCAATATCTCGACTCATCTAACCTACAGCTAATGTAGTCAACCTAAGGCATGAATTGGATTACTTAAGGCATAAGCTAGACAATCTATGTTTAAGTTAGCCATCCTAATGGGCCTTAAGGCTCGGATTCTAGATAGGTTGCCAATGATGATCTAGTGGGACTGTGTTTAGAAGCTTATGTCCAAAATTGACTTACTAACACTTGTCCCCTACTTCTCATTAGTGATTAGTCAACAAGAAGAGTATGCATTGGTAAGGCTTTCAAGAACATGCTGTAAACAAGGTTTGGTTAAAGGATAAGAGTCAAGCTATTCTTCCACTTCAATCGTAGCACTCAAAACTTTCATGTTGTTGGTTTTGATTTAAAGTGACTTAAAGTGTAGTAGCCAAGTAAGAAAGCCATCTAAACTAGGATGTCCCTATGCTTAAATGCATGGGCTAGCAAGGTGAGTAAGGTTAAACCTTCACCAAAAACCAAGATACTATATAAAGGTGCCAAGTAATGACATTACCGAGCTGTGTTTAGCTTTGCCCCTAACACTGAGTTGAGGTGAAGTGTTTGCCAAGTGTGATAATTTGATTTTCTTGTGATTGTTAGATCTAAGACATTTTAGCTAGTCTAAGAAGTCTTAATTTGATTCGTCTTACACACTTAAATTTTCACAAATTCAATGTGTAAGACATACAACAAAGAGAGATGGATACACCAATGTAATTACAGCTCTGCTCAATTTGAGTTGTTTATTCCTTTTGTAGTCTATACGATAAGATCTAACTGAGCTACGTCAAATCACTTTCCTTTTTTTATAAACACCTCTTCAATTTTCATGCATGCCTATAAATAAGCAAAATCTTAACCTTTTTTCCACTTTTACACTTGAAAAAACTTTAACTTTCTTCATGTTGTTGTTTTCCCTAAGTTTTAGTAATTTCTTTACTAAATTTTCATTTTTTTTTCTTCTTCGAAAACTTCATCTTCACTTTTGAACATGTATAAAGGTAATGTCTTCCACTTCATCTTACACTAACTAATGAAGCAATAAGAGTGCAACATACCAAAAGGGTTACTCTCCCCCTAGCGATGGTTGGTCCTTTATGATAATCCTAAGGCACAACAACGTTGAGTAGAGGTGTAAGTGACTACTTCAATATGTTAGAGGCAATTAGGTGGCTTTGGGAATATGTTTGCCTAAACAATGGAGAGGATGGAAACCTTATTGTACCATTGTACACGATGGCAATAATTAACAATACACCGAATGGGCGAATGGGGTGCAAAGTAACTTGATACGGGAGGATTTTTATGGTCTATAAGTATACTTTAACCCTTTTCCTAATGCCTAGTAAGTAGAGGAACCAAAGGAAAATGAAAGAGTTATATTGATAAGAGGGAATAGGTTTTGCCTATTGTAGATGTAAGGGTTAGATTGGAGTAGTTACGTGTCTACTACATGAGTAACGTGCTGCACGTGATTCTAAAGAAGTAAAGCGTAACTTCAAAAAAGTGAAGCAAGACTATCACCTAAAGGAATGATTAAGCGAGAACAAGGTAGGGAGGAAAAACAGGCAATTTCAGTACGTTAAATGCACAAGTGACAAATAAGGTAGCCTTAGGGAACCTTAGGCATTCACCTTGTAGGTTGAGCATATGAGATTAATTCTTTGCGTAAACCCTATTTAATCTTAGAGAGCAAAGTTTTCACAGTGGAACATTGTTTCTCCAATATCTCTAAGAGTTTTAAATGATGAGGAAATGTTGGGAATTTATAAACTCTTGGACATAATGGCATCTGTCGGATCATTTAGGTGATCAATAAATGAGATAGAGCTTACTCAATTCATGGTTATCTAAAATGAGCTAACTAATGAGCCCAAGGCCAATTGCCTTCCTTATAAGTACATGAGCTTACTTGAGAAGTGTTGGAGGCTGACGAACCAGTTAAACGATCCTAGTTTCAAGGCTACCAAGTCAAATCTCCCTTAATCATCCCAAATATGAACTAAACTCCTTAGGCCATGTCACTTGGCCCAAAGATTTAAGCCCAAATAAATAATATAGCAATTTTTAGCCCTTTACACCTATATTACAAACATTTCCAGTTCCTTTTCTTGACTTTACAAGGTATTCTTAATCTATCGTAATATGATTCTTAGACAGCTTGTCCCAAAAGTATATTATGTATCGGTAGCATTTGAAGCCATTTATGAGAGGTTTAAGTTAAGGGTGACTCCCTAATTGTTTAGGCACTTCTATAAGGTGAAAAGTAATGGACAAGAAAAGTTGGTATTATATGGAAATTTAACCTAACAAGAAGCTATTCATAGATCTAGCCTCATTCATCCATGTTTAAAAAGATATGTATATGGTGATTAAGACGAATGTCAACCTGGACTTTTGACTAATTGAATAGCGTCAATTAAGATGACGCACTTAGCTTCAGTAGAGTGATAATTGGGCAATTGGATACTTGAAGAATAAGGCGTAGATAATAGGTTGGCTTTACAATGTCGAGAGGGAAGTATGCCGCTTTCTTGGCACCAAGCCAACTCATGATCAGGAGGAAGGGGAAAAGGAGGAAGGAGGTATAAACTATGACTTTCGCAATGTCATGGTAGGCTTGCAATAGGGGAATTAATCATCTAGTGGTATTAGGGGAATTGGATTCCCTAAGGGCTTTTGCTGAGCACGTTGCCCAAAGTATTCTTCTTATCCTATAGTAAAATGCCTCAACTAATAAGAAAGCTCCACTACATCCTTTGGAGAAACCATTTGACATTACTAAAGCTAAGGATGTTTAGCCAAGCTGACTTGTTGTTAATCCCACTACTAAGTTGAAGTTGAAGCAAACAGTGAATGAAGAGCCTACAATGTCTAAGAAGCATCCTTACAAGCATGCTGATGAGCAAACTTCCAAGGTGGTTTGGATAGATGATGTCATTTACAATAGGAATCAGTCTGTAACTATTTCTAAGCCGAGGCCGACCTACCTGAAGCTGAAGCCAACCTGTTCTAACTCGAGGCCAAACAGCTTTTGTTGAGGTCAAGCTAATACCAAAAGACTTAGAGGAAGAAAAGGAGGCACTCGACATGAAAGTTTATCGGCTGCCAAGAAGCTGAGAGACTACATAGCCGAGGACTTAAGGTCAAAGATCCACTTGGCACGATACGAAGAGACTAATACCGACTAATTTTAGTACTCAGCAATTGTAGGCTGACCTTTTGAGTATCTCAACCAAGCACTGCGAGACTTCAAAGACTCTTCCTCGAACCTAGACATCCAACTGTCGACCCCATCCAATTCAGATCCTGTTCCTTCTAAGACAAGCTAAATAACTACATGCCAACTTCTTCTATTAAATGCACAGTTTTGCATTTTTGTGAATATTTTCCTTATTTAAATTATGGGCCCAATTTTTAAGGTTTAAGGCGTTATATATTATTTACAATTTTACCACAAAAGTTTTTAGCACTTGCTATAAATAATAACATTTGTAATTAGCAAATAGATCATCAAATAATGAAGAATATACATACACTTGGAAATTTCCTCTTTCGAGCAAGGTCATCCTTGAGCTCTTAAAGCTTGCATTTACTGGATTATTGAGTATTAATTGACTCTTTAATCTTTCTTACATTCTTGTCAATCTTATCCTTAAGATTGTGGTGAACCTTTCATTTGAACAAATTAGTAAGTCAATATAACCTCTCATTTGAAACCTGAGTAACACTTAATGTTCGTGAGTCGTATCGAGCTCTATTTCAAGCTCAACCTCTAATTGTGGTCGTGTCTTGGTGCATGATATCTACACACGTTTACAGTTAAAACCCTCCATTTTAACTTTCTGCTCATTGTTCTCATTCGAACCTCGATTGCCTCATTCTGGTTTAAGACCTGCTGCGTATCAATTTAGGTGCTAAATGATAAGCCATAAAGGTTTGAAGCCTCCTTCTAGTTGGTGCATCGAAAGAAGAATGAACATAAGCATGTCAACCTGAAGGATAAGAGGTCAAAAGGACCTTAATTGTAAGGACCTCATCATATGGGTACTCCCCTTATAATATTGAGGGGTGAGGTTACAAATTTCTCCCTGACTGGAATGTTTGTGATAGAGATTGAGGTATTGACATTCCTTATGTGATCATTATAAGATTTTGAAGGGCATGTTCTATCCAAAAACAAACATTCTCTATAGTAGAATTCAAAATAGTTGATCACCGAGAGGTTAGATGGCTTATCCTGGTGAGTGGAGATTAACTAAAAGAAAACTAACCTAAAGTATCATTCTTCATTTTTTTTTTTTTTTAGCTTGGGAAGTATCTTGATATGCTCCTCAAACTCATCAACATTCTTGTCAACCGAGAGCAATGCAAATTGGCCTGAGAAGTTTAGGTCGATTACTTTAGCCTAAAGCTAAGCTATGTGAAGCAACAAGTACATTATGTTGACCAGTTAGACGATTGTTGTTTTTAGCGATGAGTAAGGAATGGTGTTGGTGAGTAAGTGGAGATATTATCAGTAACCTAGTCCATCGTAGAGGGTTATTCTGCAGTTGTTCATACTCACATACTAAGTCGCATGTTTACCTCCCTAATGGCATTGACAATTCAATATGGGCATTCGAATCAATCTTCATCTCTCTATGGCCTCGTTGGTGGTTGTGGTGGAGACAAAGAGGTAAAAGTGTTTCCAACCTAGGAATGAAGCACTTACTCAATTCCAATGGTGGTTTCAATGGCTTTGAAGAAGGGCTTTGAGACTTCCTTGTCGTTGTAGTCATGGGATTCCATTTTTCACTTAAATATGACACCAATTGTTGATGGGCATTCCTCGTTTAGTATTAGGAAACCTATAATAGGAAATAGATGAAAGCCATGAAGGTTTCAAAGTCGGATCTGGCATACTTCAATACTTAATCATATAGGGTCAAGGATCAAGAGATTAAAAAAGAGAGTATGCTTAGAGTGTAAGAGTTTCTAATCCTTCACTAAGAGGCATGATATTGTATTTATAGTGGGATGGCCAAGCTAGATAAGGAAGATAGTAAATACTTCAAGATCTCCTCTCTAGCTTCAAATTTCATGGAGAGAATTAGCTATTAGCTATTGATTTGCCTTATAAGTTAAACTTCTTGCATATCTTCATTTGAATCATAAGTTGAGTTTAGCTACCTAAGTTAAGGTCAAACAACCTAAATTAAGGTTGCACGACCTTAGCTTAGCGTAGCCTAAAGGCTTATGTACTAGGTAGGTCATCAACGTTGATTTAATAGGTCTGAGCTTAGAAGCCCATGTCCAAAATAGCACATCAACAATAGGGAATAGAAAACATATAAAATTATTAAACCCTTTAGTAAAAAAAAAAAAAAAAAAGGTTGACAATATAGTTACTATCTTCGCTAATGCTAAAAGAAATAGATAGCAGTAACCACCAACACGACAAACAAAAAAATCCACTACAATTTATTTCGAATGGACTATATCCACTTCTGGCTGCAACTCCCTTGGTATAAAATTGAAGTTATTCATTTCTAGTGGCCTACTTTTAAGAAGGAAAGTGATCTCCTCTTTCACCTGGTTAGGAACATAAAATCATACCATCTAAAATATCTACCTTCGTCTTCCCTATACATTGTGCATCTAAAGAAAAAGTAATCCGAGGTTATTAGACATCCATGATGTCAACAAGAAGTTCGGCATCCCACATCCACACTACAGGTTGCTTTGTTGCTATTGTCTTCAACAATGGTGGAGTATTTCATAGGTCATGATTGCTACTCACTTTAACACCCACTGTGGCATTGTTCTATAGGTCATTATGTTTTCAAATGTCCTTCGTCCATTGCTCTTCAATGGAGGAAAAAAAGACCAACCTTGTGTACTTGAAAGTTTTGAGGGTTAGGGCTTCAAACTTCTAAAGAGATTTTAAGGGAAGGTTAATTAAGGCTTGAAGTTTTAACATTCATTTCAGAATTGGGATGGTTTTAATTTATAGCATCTATGTATTACGAAAATCTATGCATATTCCACGTATGGGAAAGAAGAGGCCTGTGTATGCTGCATTAGGCTAAAGATAATGGATGTTAATGTTGAAGTAAATGGAGACATTAAATTAAACACTTTCAAAGTTATGAGTATTAAATTGCAAATTTTGAAACTTAGGATACTATTATTACCTCAATCCTTATCTTTTTTCCCCTAATAAGAATGGATAGTTTCTCCAAAAATGGATAATATCACATCTAGCACTTTAACTTTGAGTGATTTTGCAATTAAATACCGTAGTTAACTTTGTCTAGTACACTTAGATGACATGCCCATTTTAATTTATTATGAAAGATGTGTCCTCATATATTAAAAAGGCTCCTAGAAGACACCTCATTGCCATGTGACATTTTCAGCCATTAAGCATATGAGACTTGTCACTATCTTTAAAATAAAAAAAAAATCCAACTCAGCTCTTAACAAAAGAAAAATACATCTTTAATTAATCTAATATATTATTACTAAAAAAATTAAAAAAAAAAAAAAGTAAGTAAATTTTTTTATCTTCTTCATCCTTTAGCCATTTACCTTAGGTTGATCACTGATATTGATAAAAAATGCATTTGGAATATTGTTCTACTGCAATCCAGTTGTCATCCTTCGATTTGAAGACATTGGAAACTAAAAAGTAAAATGGTGAGGCCGGACATGTTAATATGGTGTTTAACTCCTAGATATAGCTGAGATTGCATATATGGTAAATACGTGTTTATTTTCATCTCTACTTTTATTTAGATGTTTACATTAAAAATAATAATAATAGGAAAAAAAGAAAGAAAGAAAATGTCGAAACGCAAACTTTTAGAAATATAGGCCAACTATTTTTAGATCATTAAGGAAAAAAACCCAAACATGTACCTCCGACTCAACGACCAAATCAAAAGGATAAAAACTAAATCCTTGATTTTTAATCCAAATCAAACTATAAAAAATCAAGACAAAAACCAAAATTCTAAGATGGAAACGTATCTTGTTTCATTACAATTTAAAATTCATTCACTGTCTCTTCACAATATATATATATATCTTTTCAATGAGTCGAGAGAGTTGTGTGTAAAAGTAGTTAATAAGGTTATTCATCAAATCGAACCGAGTTAAAACTCGAACTAAATTGGATCAAGCCGTAAAAGCAGTTTTTTTATATTTCAATTTAATTTGTAGTTCGGTTTGAAGGAGGTTTAAACGATTTACGATTCAGTTTAGAAAATCAAATTAAATTGAACCACTTAAACTTGAATCGAATCGTTTCTTATTTAAAAATAAAAAATAAGTAATATTTTTTACTTTTGAACCATATTAATATTTTATTTTAACCTCATTTATATTTTTTTATTATCTCTTTTTTCACAAATAGCTTTTACTATCAATTTCTTCTCTTTCATTATCGTTTTTTTATCTCTCAAGCAAATTTTCATACGTTCACTGTCACATAGGATGCAAAATTACTATGATATAATGTTATGTAACTTTAACTCTTACATAATGTTGCTTATTTTAAATATCAATATTTAGTTAAAAATTTTAATAAATATTAGTACTATCAGATATAACGAAGTGCTTCTAAAACTGTTCAAATCAAATCTAACCATATTTAAAATGGTTCGATTCAGAACCTCAAATCGCTAAAAGCAATTTAGTTTATTAAGGATTTAAATTGAATCGTTTCAAATGCAGTTTGATCCCTATATTGAACCGATTCGAACCATGAACACCCATAATGATTAGTCGAGTAGTAGGTAATTGAGAGAGTAGTGGTGGTGTTTATCTTAAATATAGAGAGAGATGAAGAAGAATGATTTCAATAAACTTTTAAGATTTTTATATTTTGGGTTAATTCTTTAATTGTTTAAAATTCTTAAACATTAAATAGTAGTAATTTGAATAGGAATAATTTGACATTAGAATAAATGGCTTTTAGGAGTTTTCTTTTATATATATATATATATATATGGAGACACATGTCACTCCATAATTCATAAAAAAGCCTCATTTAACATAAATCATCGATCTAGTAGCATGCAAAGTACCATTAAATCTTTTTTCCTTAATGAAAAGAGTAACATGTAAAAGTATGTTTGAGTATTTAAATTGAAAATCGAAAATTCCAGGCATTTAATTGAGAAATAATCTAAGGTTTAAGTATGAAATATCATTTTATCCCTTTTAAAGCACCAACATTCATGATTTACCAAAGCTTCCACATGTCATTTTTTTCTTTTCAGCCAAATACATATTAAAAGTTTACTGGTATGCCAATTACTGGTCCATGTGGGCTCGACGGGATAAATCCGAAGACAAAACAATTAATTGGGCCGATAGGTAAGCTGAAACCATGGCCTGGCCCACATTGGACTCATGATGTATTGAACCGGAGCCTTTTGTAAAATGTTCTATACCCGAATTGTGATCTGCAGACCCAAAGTGGGTCTTTACGATCTTCCATTATATGTTTTATTCTTTTCCATAAACACTATTATAAAAGAGAGTATTTTGAGGGGATAACATTATGTAAAACACCCCTCCACGTTGTAATCACCAAAAAAAAAAAAAACATTATGTGAAAAACCTAGTACTATGCAATAATAAAGATATTTTGACATTTATATCATCTTATCAACAAAACTATCATGAATGGTTAAAAATGGGGAGTAGGCAAGTCTTTCTCATTTTTAGCCCTCTCTTTGGCATCACAATTTAAAAAACAAAAAAAAAAAAAAAAAAAAGGAAAATAAGGGATTGATAGCTAGCTATGTAGGGAAAGAGATTTTTTTCTCACTTTCCTCCATATTCAATAAATAACATATATCTATATTTATATTATTAAAGTCCAAGAGAAGTTGATTTAGTGTTTTTTTTTTTTCGTTTTTCCATGTTTAACCTTTATACTATTAATATATCATATAACTTATCATTACAATTTTACAATACAAGCATAAACGATAGTTTACACAAAGGATATATATATGTAACTCTTTTTTTCTCATTTTTATACATGTTTATAGTAAGTTCAATGATGATAACTTCCATTTATTATGTCACTTTTTGTTAGTTAATAACATTTGACCTAAAACTTCTTTCCTATACTAGGTCATAGCTATTTATATAAGGATTTATGGTACCTTTACAAGGTAAGTTGGCATATCAGTTTATTTTGCAGTACAAACGATATTGATGTTCAAATTAAAACTTTGAATTTCTATCACAATTTAAATAGATATAAATTTCTTAAATATATTTATCTATTAGTTTTATTTTGGAATTTCATTTAAACGTTGACATATAGAGTTATATTTCTTAAATGTATGTATCGCTTTATTTGATTTTAGAATTTCACTTAAATGACATTGTAAGATTAAAGAAATATTGAGATTTTTGCTCATTAGCAGTTACAAAGGAACTAAAAAAAATATTTTGAATCTTTATATAAACCATACTTCTCAATTCATGTTTACATTAAGGTAGAAAATTTTAAAAGAAAAAACTATTTCAACATTTTTTCTTTATTTTGAAATAACATTTTTTTTAAAGAAATGTACACAATCGGACTTTCGCTTTTCATTTTTTTACAAGCAATATATATATATAGAAATTGATTTAGCAACGTATATAAATCCTCTTAATTGAAATTTTGAATAGAAATATTAGAATTATTTTATATCTGTAATGTGGATATATCATCTGCTAGTAATAATTGGATGGTCTTACTTTTTTGCATAACATGGTTTTATTTGTTAGAAAATTTTCAAAGATTCAACTCATTATAGTCTCCATTTTCTAGAATTTCTCCATGAATACTTTCCAATATCAAAATATGGCCATTTAATCTGGTTTTTTGTACATTTAAAATTTTGAAATATGTCAACATGGTTGGCTATGTGGAGACTGCATTGTGTCTAATATAGATTTGTATGAAAAAGAAAAGGTAAGATCATTAGACACTCTACGCAAGATCAATTTATAATATTATCATCGTGATTTATATCATTATTAGATGACACAATTTAGCCCTTTATTATGACATCTTTTTTTTAGCTTCGGATATTAACTATATAAAATATCATTATCAAATTATATTGACATATTTGACCCTCTCTTTTGATACTACACAACACAATTTGATGGAGAAAAAGAAAATAAAATCAGGGAGAAATGGAGTAATTGTTAGAGAAGCTTAAAAAAAAAAAAAAGGTTTTCTTACTCTTTTTTGCCCACCAAATTTAGAAAATGAAATATGACGTTTAATTTTTTAAAGAAACATGCCTGTAACTGTTGAATTTTTTTTAATAATTGACTTAACAAATAATCGTATAGTGTCAATTTAATGGTTTCTCTCTAGAAAGACTTTTTGTGGACAGGAATGTGTGATATATTATGGTTTTATTTTTTACTTTTTCCATATTTAAAAAATATTCAATATTTTAAAATGGTTGATTTTGTGTTTGGTTGCATTTTATTTATAATATACATTTATGAAAAGTTAAAATCATTTGGATATTTGAGTTAATCAATTTATCATGGGATAAATTTCATGTTACGTACCTAAGCACCTATTGACATTTTTTATACTTGTATCCTATTTCTGTCAATCATCTTGATCAATGAACGCATGTCTGCTTCAGGTTGGTCTATAAATATTTAATTTAAAAACATAATATTATTAAATATATTTGATTAAATGAAATGATATATATTATTAATAATACATAAAAGGAAAAAAATATATAAACCTAAGAGTCATAATCAGCCACCCCAAGGTTAGAGCGCAATTGGTGCCACCATCGAAGGGAAATAAAAAAAAAAAAAAAGGATAAAAAGGCCCATCAAATAACACCATCCAACTTTGACCAATCAAGTTTTTTTTTCTTAGTTTCTCTTTCGTTTTTTATTTATTTATTTTTTTCAAACACTTAGGGATACTAGATTGGCCAATAAACTAGTATAACAACAGCCAACAACCACCTATAGAGGATCGCACAAACGTCCCCAAGGTGATGGCTAGCGACCTGCAGTATAACCCTTAAAGGTGCCTTTTTTATCGTGATTTTTTCCTTTTTTTGGTTTATCTTTTTCAGTATTCTTCTAATAATTTTATCATGTATTAAATTAAATATTCTACAATATTATTTTATCAAATAAATTGTTGTTGACCAATTAGAAGTTAACATATATCTCCTAGCTAAGAGTGATTGATAAAGATAACACAATTATGTTAAGTATCAAAAGGTAAAAACTGTGGTATGTAAAATAAACTTTACCCTTTATTCTATGATCATCACCATGGTTCATATCATTTTTTTATCAAATGAATTAATCATATTGTGTAATATCTATTTTGAGTTTTAATTATTAACACGTGCATATATGACATTATTATTATGTTATTCGAATATATCAAACTTATATACTATATGTAGGCTTTGATTATTACCAGAAAGTAAATAATAACTTCCTGCAGAAAAGCACAGGTTTTAGTTTTCAATTTTATTTTCCAACTAATGACATATCATCTAAATGGTTGCTAATTGGAAATTCTCGAGCTCAGTATAGATAATGTGTACGCCTATCGATATATATTGTAATTTATTGAATTACTATATTCGCAATAGAATCCATAAGCTGATTGAATCAAATATTATGTAATAAAACTAAATTTCAATATTGACAACCACAAAGTCTTGGTTGCAATAATGGTTGGAAGAAGTCAAGAAAACTTCTCCATGGAACTAACACACCACAAGGTTCAAGCAATTGTTAGGATAAACTCATATTGTGGTAAAATCCTTTCAAGATAAGATTAGGGTTATAAATAAGTCAAATCGAGGAAAGATAACGATGAGTTCAAGTATAAGCTTGATTTAAAATTTTAAAACTTAAACTTGACTAGGAATAGTATTCATGAGCTTGGATGCAACTTAGTTAAGCTTATTTAAGCTTGATTATCTTGAAAAAACATATTTTTCTCCTAACTAAAATAATATTGATAACTAATTGACTAATATTTAAACTTGACTTAAGTTAATCAAGCTCATGAGTCAATTAAGTTAAATATTATGAAGTTCAGGTGTAACTAAATGCAACTCAAATAGCTCAAATTTCAACTCAACTCGATTATTATTGAATTAAACTCAAGTAAATATCGAGTTAAATTCAAGTAGTTCATTAGTAGGTTTTGGTTAATAAAGGCATCACATGGTATAATTCCTTTGTTTCTATAGTAGCTCAAAGCATGGAAGACATGAATATGACTTTCAAATCACTTGATTTTGGATTTATTGCTTATTTCATCAACCCTATGTGCTTAACGTTTCTAGAGGTATCATTATAGTTCTCTCATCTATTTGGCCTTCATTACAAAGTAGAAAATGAAATGATCCCTTCAGTAAATTATCAAAATTGTGAGATATAACAAAATTCAATACAAAACCTCAAAAATATATCACATAAGGGGGAAAAGGGAAATAAGAAGTGCTCTCTCTCCCTTAACAAATCCTAAAGCTATCCCTTCTCTCCGAACTCTTTTTCCTTCCTTCACTCACCTAAATCTATAGATGCACAATTGCTAACTTTAATATCAGCAAATCTAATCGTATGTCTCTCAAATATGGCTTTTTTTTTTCTTTTTTTTTTCCTTCCATTCCTACTATTATCGATCTATTGGCATACGGTCCCAACATACAACAAGTTCATTTCTACAAATTTGGTTTGTTTGAAGATTATAGCAAATATTTTGACATTTGAAAATATGTACTTAATCTATTTAGTTGAGTTTTCATACCCAACTCTTCATTTATCAATTTTCTTGTATTATTCAATTTAATTGATGTAATTTTTTCTGTTGAATTAAATGCTTGCTTTTTCTTTCTTTTTTTTACAAAAAGAACTAGAAAGAGGGAAAATATAGGTGGTATTAGCAAAAAATCTTTGGTTCATGAGTTAGATTTCCTTAAAAGAGAAGTAACAACCCTCATCTTGAAGCAACCCCAAAAAACTAACAAAAAGGAGAAAAGAAGAAAATCACCTAAAATCATTATAAGTGTCACATTTTCTATATCATTCTTATTGAATCTTTTTTCAAACTAGAAAAGAAGTAAATGCCAAGAAAATAGAAAAAAGACCTAAATGGGAAAAAGAAGTAAAAATTAAAAAAAAGATTCAATTTATTATTATCCGCATTTTGTGATCTTTTTCTAATAGTACCTTTTTCAATGAAAATTTGTCATTTGATATGTTTTTATATATTTAAAATTTTTTTTAAATGCCAATATGGCTGGATTTGTGGAGATTGCATCTCTTATCCAATATAGATTTGTATAAACTTAGAAGATCATTCGGGCATTCTAGATTATCAATTTATTATATCATCAAACTGATTCATATCATTTTTAGATCACATTAATTAGCTCATAACATGTGAATTTTGTGATGTTTATTATGAGTTTATGTTATTAAATATATATATATACTATTAGGGGTAAGCAAGTAACTCTATCGTATAAGGTATTCATTCGGACCTTACTTCACTAGATAAGTTCTAAGTAAGTAATAAGGATCATAAGATAGATTTTAGATAGTATTTTCTAAAAACCTATTCCTATCTAATTAGGTACAGGTATAATGTTAGAGTACCTTCTTCTACCTTAGAACTTGTACTCTAATGTATACAGGGTACAGGTTCTATAATACCTTATACCAGCTTTGTAATAATAATTACATAATATATATAAACAAATAATAATACTATTACATTTTCTATTTCAATCTTAAAAAAAAAATAATAACAAAAACCCAACTCATAATAATATCCTAAGACTATACACAATTTGTATCTACTATCTAATTCATCTCTTCTTCTTCTTCTTCTTCTTCTTCTTCTTCTTATTAGTCGAAAACTCTTTCTTCTTTTACCATCTTACTTTTTCTTGCATTCCCATTTCTCTTTTACTAACTCTAGAATAATGAGATCTTAAAAATATCTCAATTCTTAACTTATCATTCAATATATTATATTGGAATTACTTATACATGATTTTTATATTCTGTGCATAATAATCTTATAGTTTGATAAAAATTTTATTTTAATGATTTAAAAAGAAAGAACAAAAGAAATTTAAGTATAACTCAACTAAGGGTTTCAATATTTTTAACTGCAGAAATATTCTCTATTTTGCCTACTAAAGTTTTATATTGTTTTGACTTGTTAGTCCCGTATAAGATATTAAGAAGGAGAGTGAATTGATATCTTTAAACTTTTTAAAACTTTTTCATTGTAAAATAAAATTACCCTTCTTAATAACTTGATTTGGTAAATGGTGGTATTTTAATAATTCAACACACAAATAATCAACACAATTAAATAGCACAAATTAAAAAAGATAAGAAAAGAGAATATCAAGTTTAGGATTTATAGAGTTTTGGCTTTCTACCTACTATTGTCTTCCAGCTCCATGCTAGAGACCCAATCTACTTCACCGATGCTATTCTACTTAATCTACTATATCAAAATCACGAAAAGTTTACAAACATTCGTCATACATAAACTTCACAATACTTTGTTTTGCCTATCTAACCTCTCTACAATCTAAGCTAATTACAAATCTACATATTATAATCGAACTTCTCTCAACCCTCAAACAACAAATAATTTTTACAAAATATAAATGAGAACAACAATACAAATCTCAAATAATTTCGCACTAAAACAAAAATAACAATTAATGAATAATTCACTTCGATTCAACTTTCTAAAGAAGTATTTGAGAAACTTGCTATTCTTTTTCAGAAGGTAGAAATTGATTACAATTTAAGTACAACGAAAATATTATTATTTTCTCAAAGACATACTTCACGTTTTGAATCATTTCTCCTTTTATACTGAAGTCTTCCAACAACAAACTTATTGAAGATTATCTTCACTTCATATTTATCTATATTTAATGTTAAAGATAATCCATAGACATTTTTAAAGAAAATCTTGGATTTTTGAATTTTTAAATCAGATCATCTAATCCTGATCATATATACTTTGATCAGCAACCTCCAGATAAGCTTCAATTTTAAACTTGAAAATCCTACAAAATTCGAAATCAACCTTATCCTTATCCAATATTAGATATTTTCTTGATTTATCCAAAGATGAATTCGCTTAAAAATAATCCCCATAGATTCTTAATCACATCTTAAGTGAAACAGGATTAAGTATATTTTCCTAATACACCCAATTTAGTGGAGTTAGGCCATGTTCACTTCAAATCTGATATTTTGTTAATTTTCAATGTTACTTTTTCGGATCAACTTTTTGAATAACTTTCTAAATAACCTTCTAAAGAGTATCAATATTCTTTTCTTCGAAGTCTCTCAACAAGTTTTTGAAATGTTGTACCGATTCATCTTATAAGAACTTTCAAAACACCCTTTGAAGATTTTTAAACTAATCTCTTTTTCAATTTATTGAAATCTTCTAAATACATCTGAATTTGTAATTTTAAACTTTCTGAAGAACTATCTGAATATCTACATATTTATTAATACATTAATATTTCTCTCTTTTAGTTATCATCAAAATCTTTGAAAGATATCTAACACAACTCAAGATGCATTGCAACCTATACAAATTATTACTGGCGGATCTATTGATAGTATAGTTATAATCTTAATATAAATTATGCATTCAATACAAAGTTTTGAAATAAGATAACAAAAAAAATTATAGGTTCTACAGGGTATCTTCTAAAATCTATAAGGTATAGGACAAAGGGAGGTTCTAAGGCATCACATAGTAAGTTTCAAATACAAAAACTTGGGAACTTGTATTTACCGGATAAGGTATGAGTAGACCTCATACCCTATCTACCATATATCTACTCACATATATATACTATCATTATTAAATTATATTAATATATTTGGCTCTTGCTTCTACATCACATAGCACATTCTAATAGAGAAAAAGATAAATGAATTAAGAGAGATGCAATAGTCGTAAGAGGATATATATATATATATATATAGGAAAAGGAATTTTTTTGTTTTTTCCTTTTCACAAAATTTAAAAAATGAAATATGTAATTCGAACTCTTTTAAGAAACATGGTTGTACATTTTAGAATTTTGTAAATAATGAACATATTATAGTTATAGGATTTCATAGTTGGTGTCATTTAATTTGGTGTTTTCTTCCAATTTTTATTCAACTTTATTAATTCATAGGAATAGTTAACTGTGATTTTTAGACGCAATAGATAGCAAGTAATTCATGTAATAAATGGTGGGATTGCTATTACTTACCTCCTTTAACCATGTTTCCGGTATCTATGAATTGGTCTTCTCATGTTATCTTTAAATGTGCTGAAATATCATTTAGTTGTGCTTTCCTTCACACTTTAACATGAGCTACTATGGATATTGCTTAAAAAAAATTACTCACTATGAGTGATTTTACCTAAAAAAATCAAAAAGCCTTTGTAGAGGTTTGTAGGGAAGAGAGTTGTAGGTAAGTGATATTAGTCTCTCGAGGGAATTAGTGGTGCAACCACTACCGNTAAAAATTTTTAAATATATATAAATAAAATATAATATATTATACATATATACTATATATATTATACAAACACACTATGTATACACTATATATTATGAGAAAATTACTTATTTACAATCAAAATTTTAAAAAATTACCAAAATACCAAACTTATATCACATCTTAAAGATGTGATACTAGTGCAAATAATAATTTCGCATTTTCAAGATATAACATAATATCAGTATTTTGGTAATTTTTTTATATAGTTTATAATTATATAATTTTTTTTTAAAAGTTGGTAGATATGTATTTCACCTTATATATTACATATATACAATGTACTATATATATATATATAATATATAATGAAAACATAATAATTAATATACTATATATACTATAATATATATACTATATAATATACTACATGTAAGAAGTCTGCCTATTTTGCAATTTTTTGTTGTTTTAGCCACTCTTACTTGATATTGTAATATAACATTACACTCACTCGATCCAAATAAATTATTTTAGAATAAAAAAATTAAATTGAAAATAAAATTTTTTATTCACAAGCAACTACATGTTGACATAAAGTATAGGAGTTATTTAAAAAAAAAAATATGTAAGTAGGCGACAAATTATTTAGAGCAATTAATGGAAATATGGAAAAAAAAAATCAAAACACACGATTTAAAGGTAGTTGAACCAACCTAAGCCTATGGCCTCAAGGGCTAGGTTTGATTCACTTCATTACTACCTCATGAACCAGCAATTTAGGACTAATTCAACCCAGTACACACCTCTAGCTGGGTGTTTAATCTAAAAGAAAAATATGATGTTTACCATGTTTTCAAGTAGTTTCATAGATTCATCTCAAATGTTTTTATTGAGAATGATAAGTTTCTTCATGCTAAAATTATGAGGAGTATTTTTCAAGTGAGTTAAGATGATAGCTAAGTGAAAATGGGATTGTACACTAAAGTTCTTATTCTTATACTCCTCAAATAGAATGGAATTGTGAAAAGTAAGAATAGATACCTTCTAAAAATGGCTAAAGCTATGATGTTTACTCATTTAGTTCCAAACACATTCAAGGGAGATGTTATGTTGACATCAATCTATCTTATTGATCATTTCCCATCAAAAGTCCTTAATTTTAGGACTCTTCTAGGCGTTTCCATTAGGTCTTACCCTAAAGTCTCTTATTGGACTTCTTATCACTAAAGGTTTATAAGTGTATTGTCTTTATTTGAACAACACATCAAACAAGCATAAACTTAAATTAGGAACTCATATGAGTTGTTTGTTTAGATATTTCCCATCACAAAATGGGTATAAATGCTACCATCAACCAAGAAAGTAAGTATGATAACACCAGTATTGTTTCTCTTGAAAACTAACTATATTTTAACTCTTATCAAGGTAATTTAGAGTTGGAAATGGGGCATAATAATTTACTATTTATTTACGATGATTAGATTATTCATGCCCTAACCCTTTCTTTTTCCTTAAATTTGATTATGTTATGCTAAGTCTTACCAAAGAGTTCACTCCTTCTTGTCTAACAATCTATTGCTAGAATCTCATAATCAAGGACAAGTAAACTCAAGTTCTCTCAAGAAATTGATCAATCACCAAACTCCTATAAACCAGCATCTAATCCACAATGTAAGAATTCAAGGTATACACATGGTAGCCCAAAATTCCTAAACAAAACCAATATCAACCTTAGAATCCCAAGTCTAATCGAATGTTGAAGGTAAGACTCAAACCCAGACACAAGACATGGAAGAGCTTAATATGCCTATAACTTTAAGAAAAGGGAAATGGGTATGTATAAGATATCCTAACCTAAAGGAAAAATGATCATATATTAGAATAATATTTGGGAATTGGTTAACTTACCATTTGGTAAGAATGCAATTAGAAGAAAGTGGGTGTTTAGTATAAAATATAAGGTTAATGAAAGTGTTGAGAGTTATAAGGCATGTTTAGTTGCATAAGGGTATACTCAAACATATGACATGTAAGGTAGAAAGGGAAACTTACGTGAACATTCTATCTAAATTTTCCACTGAGAATGTCAAGGCAAAGGTAAATAAATTGCACAAGTGTCTATATGGTTTGAAACAGTCTTCTAAGGCATGACTAAAGAAATTTAGTGACACTAAAAGTATTGAACCTAAAGTTCATTATTTGATTTTGATGAAAACAAAACAAAAAGTGTATAATTAAACTTGTTGATTTTGATGAGAACAAAACAAAAAAGTATATATCTAAACATGTTGTTTTTTAAGAGAACGAAATAAGTTAATGATTAAACTAAGTATTATTTGATTATATTAAGGTAATTGAATAAGATCAATTAATTTGCTTAATAATTAAATATATCAATTATCTCTACAAAAAATTTGATCTTTTGGGATGTGATCAAATGATCTTGAAGTAGATTGCAAAGAGTATTTGTTTGTTGTGTATTAAAAGAATTTTCAGGTGATATTTAGTATACTAGGTTGATAGCTCAAGGAAAAACCAAGCTAACAGTATAAAGTCCTAAAAAAACACTCACTGGCCTGAAGGAGCTGGCATGCCGATTATCATGCCAATAGAGTATTTTGTTATCGGCTTGCCAATAGTAGAAGGAGTCGACATGCCGATAAATCTAATACAACTAATCGTTAGAGCATTTAATGCACTGTAACGGAAAGAATTGAATGGGATGATATAAATGCTCAACAACTCAACCAAGGACAGTAGAGAACGGATCTTTTGCTGCAATATTTCAACATTCTTTTGTGTTCTTATTGCTTATTGTTCCCATTATCTCTTGTATCCTAATTTGCTAATATTTAGAAAGATTTGAAGTATAGTGCTTATAAGCTATTAGTTGCAAAGCATTAAAAGTGAAAAGTACTATACCAAAAATCTTTGAAATTGAGTTTTGTGTTGTGAGTTGAGATTGAGTTTTGTGTTGTGGATTGAGAATATTAAGGCAAAGGTAAATAAATTACATAAGTCTCTATATGGTCTAAAACAGTCTTCTAAGGCATGACTAAAGAAATTTAGTGACACTAAAAATCTTGAACTTAAGGTTCATTATTTGATTTTGATGAAAACAAAACAAAACAAAAAGTGTATAATAAAACTTGTTAATTTTGATAAAAACAAAACAAAAAAAGTATATATCTAAACATATTGTTTTTTAAGAGAACAAAATAAGTTGATGATTAAACTAAGTATTATTTGATTATATTGAGGTAATTGAATAAGATTAATTAATTTGCTTAATAATTAAATATATCAATTATCTCTACAAAAAAATTGATCTTTTGGGATGTGATCAAATGATCTTGAAGTAGATTGCAAAGAGTATTTGTTTATTGTGTGTTAAAAGAGTTTTCGAGTTATATTTAGCCTACCGAATTGACGGCTCAAGGAAGAACCAAACTGATGGTATAAAGCCCTGAAAAAACACTCACTAGCCTGAAGGAGCCAGCATGTCGGTTCACTTGCCAATTATCATGCTAGTAGAGTATTTTGTTACTAGCTTACTGATAGTATAAGGAGCTGGCATGCCGGTAAATTTGATACAACTAACCATTGGAGCATTTAATGCACTGTAACAGGAAGAATTGAATGGGATAATATAAATACTCGACAACTCGACCAAGGAAAATAGCGAATGAATCTTTTGTTGCAATATTTCAACATTCTTTTATGTTCTTATTGTCTATTATTCTCATTATCTCTTGTACCCTAATTTGCTAATATTTAGAGAGATTTGTAGTACTTGTGAGCTATTAATTGCAAAATATTGAGAGTTAAAAGTACTACACAAAAAATCTTTGAGATTAAGTTTTGTATTGTGAGTTGAGATTGAGTTTTGTGTTGTGAATTGACATTGTGATTTATGTTGAGAGCTATGAGTATGAAACTTGTGTAATCAAGTTTATGCTTATATAGCTCTTGGAGCTTAGATCGAGAAATCAATAAAATAGTATAAAGTCCTCGATTGGAGGCATCGCGTGTCCATGGAGATTAGAGAACAGTCCGAACTCTACGTTATATCTAAGCTTGATCTTCTTTATCCCTATCTTTTTTTAATTTTCACACTTATTATTGTTTTATTATTGCTTTGATTACTCTTATTATTGAATTTAGTTGTTTATATTGAAAAAGAATTACAATCTGTCCTTAAAACTCAATTCACCCTCTCTCTTGAGTTTAGCTTGGTATTCTTCAAAAAGTAGATTGGGATATTAATAGAGCCAAGCTAAACATATACCTTGCTCTTAAAACAAGGAGTAATTGTACTCATGTCAATCCTAATTATATAGGTTGATGATATTATTATCATAGGTGACGATATGGTACAAATTAGCCATTTAAAGAAAAGGATTAAAGTGAAGTTTAAAACAAAGGAACTTAAGGATTTGAAATTCTTCTTAGGCACAGAGTAGAAAAGGAATATTTATCAACTAAAGAGGATATATCCTAGACTTATGGAAAGAAAAAGCTAGCACGTAGACTTATGACTACTCCTTTACCTCAAAATTGGAGAAGTCATGCCCAAAAAAGTGACATTCTAGTGGACAGAGCTTAATATTAACATTTAGTAAGAAGATTAATCTCCTTATCTCTCTCTACGCCTAACTTAGCCTACTTGATCAATCTAATTAGTGAGGCAATGCATTATCCTACTAATACCATGTAGATGGTGTAAATCATATTCTAAGATATCTTAATGGAACTCTAAGTAAGGGTTACTCATTAAGAAGACACAAATAGAGATATTAAAGCACATGTAGATATTGACTAAGGAGGAGATATTTTTTATAGGAGGTATATATCCAAGTATTATTAAAGCGTAGGGTAATTTTATGACCTGGAGTAGTAAGAAGCAAGGGGTAATGGCTAAAAGTAATGTAGAAGCTAGGTATAAGGCAATTGCTTAAGGAATCTATGAGGTCATTTAGCTTTGGATTTAGATCTGGATCTGGATCTGGATCTTTTCCATTTACCATTCTCTCAATTTACAAATCAATTATTGAGATTATCTAGATTTTTTAAATATCATATGATGTCATCATATTCCTTATAATATCAATCGTTGATTATACGTGGAAATATCTTAAGAGGATAAATGAAGGGAAATTAAGAAAAATAAATGGAGAAAATCCACTTCCACTATCTTTAAAGGTTGTTAAATAACTTAGCTATAAAGGTCAAGAATACTCATCATAGTAAATCGACCTTGAATAATGTGAAGAATATAGTGCAGCATGATCATATGAAACATTTGTGATTAGATCACCATTTTATTAAGTATAAAATTGAAAAAGAGGAATAAATTTGCATCACGTATCATCTTCAGATCAAGAGCCAATGTTCTAATAAAGTCCCTATCAAGGTACCTCTTCATGGAAATTACATGCAAGTTAAGAATGATATATATCAATTCCTTAACTTAATGGGGCGGGCCTTAGGAATTCTACTTGATATTGTTTAATTCAGTTTTTTTATTTTTGTGTGTTTATTTTTTATTCACCTTTATTTCTTTCTGGGAATAATTATTTGTGGTTTACAGGTTTTGAAGATAGTATATTATCAATGTAATAAATGGTGGAGTTTGGTATCACCTACCACCTATAACCATGCTTGAGTATGTTTACGAATTTGTGCTCTTATGTACATTTTAAAATGCGTTGAAAGGTCATTTGGTTATACCTTCCTTCATATTTTAACAATATTATCATGTAGTATTCATATTTTTTTAGTGGCTTTTGACCTACAATTCTTTTTTGGAACGAATATATAAGGTTTGTTCTTCGTTTTCTTTTTTGCATATTTGAAATGAAAATTAAATATGTTAAAATAGTTGGATTTGTTTTTACAATATAGATTTGTATGTATATTCTAGATAATCAATTCTTTATATCATCAACATGGTTCATACCATTTTTTGATTAGATGAATAACCGTGTCATGTGTGACCATCCATTTCTTGTTTTCATTATATCGATGGTGTAGATTCAATGTTATTATTATACATTATTTGAAAATATCAAACTTATAAACTGTATATTAGCTTTGTCTGTTTCCATAAAACAAATAATAGCTACTTCAGCAACGTACAAGTCGTAGTTCTAGTTCAATTTTATTTTCTAATCTAAGGATATATCATCTTATAGCCAACCCGGCAATTCGAGAGCTCAAAATAGATAAAGTTATACACTAATCGATATGTGTCGTAATTATATTGAACTACTAATTTATCAGAAGACTCTACGTGCTTATTTATCAAATATTATGTAATAGCAATTGGAGAAACAAAAAGCAAAACTAATTGACAGAGAAAAGAAGTAGATGCAAAGATAACAGAAGAAGAAGCCGTACGTCCAGAGCAGTTGAATGCATTTTGAAACGTAGGAGGGGGTTGAAAAAACAAATTGACAGAGACAAACATAAGACGCACGATTACATTTAGTGGGTTGTTGAACCGATGGAGGCTGGGGCCCGAGGAGATCTGTAATTTCTTTTGTAGCTTTTTGTTTTATCTATATGTGTATCGCGGTGAGACAGGACAGGAACGTGGGACTGCCGAAAGATGCATTTACCTAATAAATGGTTCATATTTGTCTTCGGTCGCTTCACGAGTTAATTCCCATAAATAATCTGTTGACCAGCCAAAGGTTTGAACCTCATTTGGCTTCTGTACGGAAGACGTTTGTCAGATGCATTTCATGGCAGAATTGGTTTTGTCGTGTCAGAAAAATTTATGTCCACTTGGGCATCCATGGCTTGGCTTCCTCTGAAGTTCGTCATTTCTTGAATGGTTCTTCTGAATTTCGTCGACCCTAAACTCGCCTATCATAAATTCAGACTCAGACGATGACCAATGGTAATAGCATACAAATATGATGTTTCTTATGCCATCATCTTTAATGCGGGTTGCTTGCCTCATTCTTTCAAGCGTAAGCTATCAAGTACCTTTACTTGTCCATTACTGGGAGTAGCGTAACCAAAGCAAATTACTCTTTTAAAAGTTTTTTTTTTTTTTAAGTTTTGACCGGATAGATTGTATTATTAGGAATCAACAAAAAAAAAAATATTTAGAAAAGTTAACAAACTTTTATAAAGAAATTCAAGAATAATATAAATCTCGTATTCAATAATTAGGGATCGAGTGGGTAAATTTATAATATCAGTGGTACTAATCCGATTAATTTATGTATAAGCTTGGGATGTTAGACGAAAAGATCTCATGGACTCGAATATTAAAAATATAATAAAATAATAATATAACTAAAGTAGTACATTTTAACTATATTATATATTATTCGCCGTAGTTGCTTAAAATAGACTTCATTAGTTTGAAAATTTTAAAAATAAGTTATATATGTAATAAAATTTATACAGGACATAAAATAACATGTATAATATATACATACATGTCATAGGTAATTTTTAAGTATATACTTATACTCGTATATAGCTAAAATGCTCTAATATATGTGATTTAAGCTAAAATAATCTAAGAAAATCAATAAAAAATCATTAAAAATTATAAAAATCATTGAACAACTGGTAACTTAGTAATTAGGTGTGTGGAAGCAAATGACAGCTATTGGAGTTATAGAAATTCATCAACATACAAATATAGTGTGATATTTAAGGAAAAAATGCAATAAGAGATAGAGAATTGTAATTCAAGTTTGGACGGTTAAGAAAAAACCAAAAACTCTCTCCAACAAATTTAACATGCAAATAAGGAATTAGAAAATTCAATAGGGAGTTTAAAGATCAATGGAAAAAATTATAAAATCAATGCGCTATATTGGGAGTTTAGTGGTTCGTCGAAGCAAAAAGGAGCTAGGTATCAACAAACCACTCCACCACGAGGAGTAGGTGGTGACTAGAGCTGCCAACAATAGGGTGGCTACTAGTGGTGGCTGGAGCTAGGATTTCTAGTGAGGTCCTACTCTCATCCAATTTTTTAGGAATTTTGTAAAAATATCAAAATTTCCTAGAAAAATATGAAAAAAATTATTTAAACATATTTTTGTGTATAAAATATAGTGAAAATATTAATTTGTATAAATTTAGTAACTAATATGTACGTCCTTAAAAAATTGACAAAATCGGACAATTTTCAAAATTAAAATGAATTAGTTTAATGACATAATTTCTACTTCAAAATTTTTCTATAAACTATCCTAAGTTAATATTAAATATATATATCAAAATTTTTCTTGATATTATTTTCCATGTTTTTATTTGATTTTTGAGGTAACATGATATTTAAAATAGTGTATTTTAGTGCAAATAATGTGTTTCCTTTGATAATCCTACCTAGCTATTGAGTTTGAATCATATTTGAAATGTATATAACTGTTCTGGAGTGGTTAGCTTGGTTGTTGAAGTGAGAAGGATGAGAAGTTGGAAATTGGCCTTAAATAAATAAAGTTGGTATTTGACCAATTTAGGGAATTTGATATAATTGATTACTAGTGATAGAATAAATGAAGTTATGAAAAGTACTGAGAACTAAGAAAAGAGTGTTTGAAGTGTTATTGCTAATTTTCATTTGATGTTACGATTATAACTTAAAAAGAAGTTAATAAATTAGCTAAATTTAGAACTTTAGTATGAATGATGCATTAAATTGAAATTTAGAGGATAGTTCGGAGGCAAAATTCTTAAATAAATGTAAAAACATGGTAAGTAGAGAATTAATCAAAGGATAATATTATTTAAACTCCTATAGAAAACAAGATCAGAGGATAGATCAAAGGATTTTTAGATAGAAAGTTTAACTTGGAGAAGTTTAGAAGCTATCTCAAAAGATAAAATTAGTATAATAAATAACCCTGATTAGCTCAAAGACAAACTTAAAAGGATTTCTGACTAAAGGACTTTACTATGAATTCACTCAAAACCAAATTCAAAAGATTTTTGCACTAAAGAAAAGTATTATAAAACTTCTCAAAACTAAACTCATATAATTTTAGACTAAAGAAAACCATTATAAATCTACTCAAATGATAGCTCAAAAGATTTGGTTGATTAGGGTAAATTGTAAAATTCATTAATTGGTTAAGAAATCATGGTTTTTAAGTGAAATTAATTTAAGAAATTCATAACTAAACAATAAAAAATGTATAAAACCAATTAATAATTAAGGAATTAAGGCTTAAAAAATAATCTATTGTATTTCTAGAGACAATTGAAGATCAATGAGGCAACTATCAGGAGTAGAGCATTCGTAAGTGCAGGTCAGTTGGAATTTATGCTTAGTGGTATATTGAAATATCATGTCAAGATACTTGGAGGAATAATAATTCTTATTTGTGGTTGTAATTAGATTATGTGTACGTATGCCATGTGTGTGTTTATGATATTGAGTAGTGATTAGGAGTTGAACTCTGAGTGCTACTTTCTATTTGATATATCATGTCTTATGTATATGAACTTGATTGCTCACCTAATAAACTAAACTAATCATGAATTGATTAAAGACCTAACCTAACCTAATATTCACGATAACTCAATAAGGGTAATGATTAAGTTACTAGACTAAATACCGAAACTTTGATAAGAATAACAGAAATGGTCATTTTCTTACTCTTGGTAGAACTAATTGACAAGAGAGGAGGTTAGAGTAAGATTGGAAACTGTGGTTCAAATGTTGTTTAGAGAGGAGAAGTATCTCCATTATACAAGCTCGAATTTAGTCTGATAGTATTATATTGAAATTCCTCAAAATCTAGGTTAGAATGGATAAAATTATTCTAGTTTCACAATGGACCAATTAAATATTGTGAGATACTATATTATTTATCTATTGCATTCTACATTTAAATTAATGATTGTTAATATACTCTTACGATTCTATCTCTTCTTATTAAGCTAGTTTAGCTTACATCTCAATAGATTGTTGTGCAAGTACATAATAGTACAAAAGATGCCTCAATAAAATTATTTAGAGGTTAGTTCCAGCAAATTAGGAGGTGAAGTGTTAAATTCTAAAAAATGAAACAAACTCATATTACTTTTATTTTATTTTATTTTTTATTTTTTAGGAGAATTATAAGGTTTTTCTAAGAGGCCTTATAATCTTTATTGACTCATTGTTATGTCTATATACATAAAGTAATTCTCCCGTTGAGATCCACATTTTTTTTTTTTTTTATGAAAAGTATGGAACTTTTGATATATATAAGATTATATATAAAAATTGATCTAGCTGAATATATATTTTGTAAAGTATTACTCAATAGGTATTATCTTCTATTAGTGCTCCTCTAACTATTTCAAAATTGATTGAGTCATTGTTTGCTTTATATAAACTATACTTATATTAACAACTAAAGAGATAACTTTTAGTTTAAGTTAATTTATATGATGGGACTATTAAAACTTCGCGAGTTTAAAACGTGACATAAAGTAATAAATTTTTAAAAAATGAGAATTACTTAAAATATTAACATTGATACACAAGGATATAAGACGAGTTGTTACGGGATTAGGTTTCTGTTATGGACCCAGTGTCTAATGAGATGGGACGGGATGGTTTTCATTGTAACAAAAACAAGTATATCAAAAACGAGACACGAGGATTCCATCAACAAAATCCTTTGATCCTGTAAATTCCATCAAATAAAATACTTCGATCTCATATCCTTTTAATGATATAATACATAATGACTAATTCGGAAGCATTTACCATCTTTTGTTCATAAAAATCACTTTATTATACAAACTTAGCACGTAGACAGTCGAAACTTGTAAATTTCCCCAATCCCACGCCGCCCTAACATTACTTTTTCCTATAATAACAATAACAAAATAAACCATTTATTTGTTTCTTAAACCAAACTTCAACATAACCTGTTTCTTATTTTGATTTACTGTTTACTGAAACGAGAAACTCCATTCCGTCTTACTCCAAAAGCTACCAAATGAGAAAGCCTGCAGTAGAACAGATAACAATTTTCGGAAAGCACTTTCTTTACATGTGCTTGACGCGAATATGCTATTAGCCCAAAAACGTTCCAACTTATGAAGGCCGGTCACCAAGTACCAAGTCTTATATAGCTTGGACTAGCAATTTTTACAGACTTTGACATTGTAAGAAAGAAACCTACCTGGCAAAGGTTGAAGGGTCAGAGTAAAAGCAGAATCCTTGGTAGGGATCTACATTTGCACACCCAAACATGATATTTGGATTTGGACATCCATATATATCTGTTTTTTCTTTTTCTTTTTCTTTTTCTTTTTTTTTTCTCTCTAGGCTATTTATATCATGTTATAACTTTGAAAAAAGAAAAATCAAACCTAATACATCCAATTAAGAGACCAACTTTCATCTCACTAGACTATAATCGTCTCCACATATATATATATACTACAAATATCATGTTGTAGATACTTAAGGGCTACGAGTTAGGATGATTGCCCGATGTGCATAACATGGCCCTTTGCTGGAGATGTTTCAAGGTCTGCTCCATGCTAACTTGCACCATTTCAGTTAGCATGTCCTTTGCTTTGTTAGATTGATCATCTACGTTGATTTTAGAGATGATGTTGCAAACTAGGTTTTCCAAAGTATCGGGTTGAAGATCAGTAGCCCTCGGGTATGGGCAGTCTCTAAGTAACTCCAGGAGCAGTTGTGCTTTTGCCTTGGCTTTACAACTTCCATGGATTGTAAGCTCAAGAATTCCCGGTATCACGCCTTCATTAAGGATAAGTTCTCTGTATTTACTTCGATTGCTCTGGCATATCGTCAATAAAGCCCCAATCGCGTACTCCTGACTTCGTGAGGACCCATTCTCCAGGACTTCAACTACAGCCAACACTCCACCATCTTCGGATGTCAACGCAATTCTACCCTCCTCGAAACCGACTAAGGATTCCACAAGAGCACAGCATTTTCCAGCTATCTTTGAAGATTTCCTAGCATTCTTTAGAAAGCCAACGATTGAAGGGACTGGATGCGCATCGAGAATGATGCTGAGGTTACTCGGATGGGTCGACAGGTTGTAAAGAGCCATGACAGCATCACCCTTCGCCTGTGGACTTCCGCTTTTAAGGACTTCAACGATGTGGCGGATAGCACCAGAAGCACCTATAAGTGGCTTGTTAGCTGCAGAAGCAGAGAGCGTAAGCACAGCTGCTGTTGCATGCTCTCGCAGATCTAATGTATGACAATTGAGAAATCTGATTATCCAGTCGAGCCCCCCAATATTCACTATGCTAATCTTATTCCTGAAAGAAATAATAGAAGAAATGTCCCAATAAGATCGAATCAGATATCGCTCTTTAATCATCTTCTGAAACGCACACTCGAGAAATCTTCCGAGGATCCCGTTAGGTCAAAATCGGAAATTTTCCATTTTGTTAGTTGTGTATTAATTTCACTTACAGGCATGTAACACAAGAGAAATGGAAATATGACTGTTGAGACAAATATCGAGTTTAATATGATGTAATAAGCACACGTCCAGTTGGAATATGACAAATAAATTGATGATTCGTGATGTTTAATTAATTTTGTATTTTCTTAACCATAACATGAATTTGACATAAAACCGGATAAGAAATATGATGCCGTAACAGAAACTTTTAGTAGACTGCAAATCTTGTCGACAGGTTTTGCCTAACTTTTTTATAAAGTTTTGACTAGTACGAGTCTATAGCCGCCAGTGAACGTTCGACATAGGAAGGGAAAGAAATCCATTATAGTCTAAGCAACTCCTTTTAGAACTTGGTAAACAATGAGGAAAATTTTGACTGAAGTTTTCAGGAACTTGTTAGAACTTGGATTAAGAAACTTTTGTTTCGTAAAGTTTCTAATTAATGTTAAAAAACATGAAATGTCTCTTTTATAAACACTTGAAAAAAAGTACGGAGATAACCATTAAGAGAACAAAAAAAAAAAAAAACAAAAGGAAATACACGACGAGAAATGTCTAAAGTTTGGCCATGGGCCATGGGCCCAACTATACAGGTTATACGGAAATGGATGCATACACCATTACATGCCAATCAAGCAGTTAAAGAATAAGAATCAAAATGGGTTAAACACAATCTGCAGCACATAAATTATTTGAGACTAGTTATTCAAAATCTTGTGTTAAGCTCCTTCATATATTAGAGTATATCAAATATTGGCTTAGCTATGCACAGTCATATCCAACTTTTCTCCTCACATGTTAATAAAATAATGTAAAAGAGAGCAGCCCAGAAAAACAGATTAAATAAGACGATTTGTTGTTGATAACCAAAGTGAACAAAATAGTTAAAGAAATAAAAAAAGTAAAAAGATTGAAAAAAAACAAAAAGAAAGCAGATGCTCTTGAATTGGAAAAACAATGTTTTTACATATTAATAAAACTTGTATGGTTCCACCGAAAAAATAAATAAATAAAACTTGTATGGTTACTACAGATCACAAAGCATAATATGCAGAAACTTACGATGAACTCGGATCATCTACTGCCTTAATAGAATTAATCATCAACCTGTTGCCTTTAACTCGTCTTATCCGTTAGAGTAAAAAAAAAAAAGAGAAGAAAAAAAGTTAAAAAGAAAATAAAATTACCTTTTACAGTTGTTTTTACGATGCGTAATCAATCTTTAACAAGTGTCTTAAACGGGACCATGAAGAAAGAGAGAGAGGGGGAGAGAGGAGTACTACATACTGCTCATGTTTGACTGCGAGATTGATGAGAGCGAGGAGAGCAGCCTGGTTAAGTTCCGGTGAGGGGAGGCGGAGCATAGAGACAAGAGGCTCGATGGCTTCTGAGAGGTGGTGACGACACCTCAGGGATGTCCGTGTGAGCCGTCTGATAAGACGTGCGGCTTCCAACTTGGACTCCAGGTCCTCCGCTTCAACCAGCTCGAGTGCCAGCTCCACAGTCCTCCCTGGACTACCACTGCCACTAGGACTAGGGCTATTCTCTGTCTCTGTCTCTGCCGTTGTTGGTGAGTGCGAATGATTTTCCATCAAGTTTGTCATTAGAATTACGCAAAGGCATGCATAGGACGAAAACCGTAAAATGCTGAACAAGGTTTATGTGGTGAGGAAGTTATACTTTCAACTTTGTCGTTGTAGGAACTGGTCACTAGAAACGAGACAGGTGGTGCCCTGTTTGCGGAAAATCTCCGCCAAGTAGAATATAGTATATGATCCCATAACGATAATAAAATGTTCCGAACAATTGATAAGGACATAACGGAAAGGTGTTTTATATTTTTTTATATTAATTAAACATTTTACCAAAAAAAAAAAAAAAGGCATGTAAATATTTTTAATGAGTATATTGAAATACCTGTTAATAAATTTTTTAAGTATACAACACAAGATAGACACTAATACTTTTCTTTGTCTTACCTAATAATTATCACGGAAGGAAATTAATAGATATAATTAGAGAGAATATAAAATATAAATATCTACTTATGCGGCATTTACATTTTCTCTTCGATACTATTCCAATTCTATATGTTTCCGTTGCTTTAAATTGAAGAAATTCTTACATTAGATCCATTGGCTTTTTATTTTTTCTTTAACTTCCACGAGACAATATATAACCTATACGAGCAGATATTTATAAATAAATAAATAAAGAAGAAGACGACTATTTTTGAAGACCATTCGATGATAATAAAGATGATTGTAACCCGTAAAATTAATTACTTTCTCGATTCTAATCACCGTCTGCATTTGCCTCTGCCAAAGCCATATTCCAAAGCTTTTCGCTTCTTTTCCTTCTCTTTCATTCTTTTTTTCTTTTTCCCTTTTATCTTTAAAAATTAGAAAGCAAGCAGACAAAACCATCTTCAAAAGTCAGCCTAATCCAACTATAAGTAAACAGCGTAAGGTACCTACTTATCTGATCCAACAGTGAACATGCATGGTCCGCTGTCTCCACCCCATGATTTCCATCTTTTTAGGTATATTAATAATATTAATCAAAAGGTTCTATTGGATTTAGATCCATACCGTATACATATATATATATATATATATATACACATCATATTCCTTTTTCTTTTTCCCCGTTACCGAACAACAGTTAAAAATAATAAAACAAAAACTTTTCATCTCCCCCAAAAACTGATGGAGGATATAAAGAACAATAGAATTCAATGCCCCCGGATAAGATACGATCATAAGACATGCCGGAAGGTGCACATTCCATTCCATTCCATTGGTTTCCGCTACCACACGAGTCCAACAGCATCATCCAAAAGAACGGCAGAGGATGCTTCCTGGCTGTTTCGCTCTGTCGATGTCTGCTACATACATGCGTCAAACATGAACGATCAGACTTGCACCTTCATTGAGTTGTGGATGAATCTTTGATTAGGCTCGGACCCAATTCCAAACGGGAGGATTTGATTCATTCAACTATAAATACAACGTAAATTGCAATTGATATGACAAACTCAACATCAAGAGAAGTGGGCCATAGCTCATAGTCCCATCTTCTCAACCATATAACCCAAAAAAATAAATGAATAAAAAATAACAACAATATGGAAATGAATAAGCATTGAATATATCAGATTCTTTAACAATTCAGCAATGGTTACAGGTGACAGGATCACTACTCTACGAACTGCCTTCTATCAAATCCAGAAAAAAGAAGACAATGAATAAGCTCTATTCCAAAATCTCTTTCGGGTCTACAATCACCAAGTAGAGAGTATTTTTCCGTTTCACGATCAATAGCCAGTTAAATCTTGATATTGAAGTAATCAGGGTCAAAATGATGCAGCCTAATATAACCATCTTCACCTCCACTCAAAAAACTGTACATCACAAAGTAAAATATGAAATGTCACTGCAGATGCCTGAGTTTGTATTCCAGTTCTAATCAAATTAATTGGTCAGTATCAATGGCATTGATCTACAGGTTCACAAAAGCAAGCAAAAATAATCTGACGGGTGCAAAGGGAACAATCGTTCAATAAATTCCATACTGATCAATTTTGACATGCAGCAATTTTATAATACAAGTACAATCTTCAGGATAGAGTCAAATGCAAAATTTGGGCATCCTGACGATATTGAAGCTAAAACAAAATCTCAGCTTATCAAATGCAATACAAATATTCAAAGCACCGCCTCTCCATGCAGAAAAAAATTTGTGACCAAGATGGAGTCAGTCAATATAAAACAAAGAAAGAACTTTGCATGCATCCTCACTAGTAGATAAGGTAGGAAAACCAGCCAAACCACATCAAGAACAATATGGCCTGGACCAAAACAAGGTGCAATTTTTTATCAGGATCACCTAAGTACCACAAATCCAACCAATACCCAAACACCATAGCCATTAAATGAAATTACATTACAACCACAGGATCTAAAACTAGACACCGCAAATGAAAAACTCCATGATATACAAACTGGTGGATATATACCATGCCAATTAATGCACTCATCATTCATCAAAGCAATACAGTTTATCGAGCAATAATGGAACTAAAGTTCCAATTACTATGCGGACACCCCATTATATCCATACAGCGGATTTGGTATAGACAATATAGGTATGCCTTCAACCGAATCTAAAAACATTGATTATAGAGAAACAACTTAGCAAACAGTCATACTGAGATCCCAAAAGGTACACTAAGTTTCTTCTTCTTGCTTTATTTATTTATTTTTCCTTTTTCGGATTTCTTTTTTTCTTCTTTTATTTTGGGTGGGTGGGGGTGTTGGGTTGGGTTGTGGGTGATGCAATAGATATGAAACACTTACCTTTTACCATCAGGGTTGAAAGCCAATGCATTAATCGGTCTAAAATGTCCTTTGAAACCAGCAATTTCTTCTCTAAGGATCTGAACAAGACAAGACATGCTCTAAGAAATGAATACGACAGACACATATACATCAGAGAAGTTGCATCACAAGTGCAATCTACCTTATCATAGAACTTGGCCACAAATTTCCCTGCATGATGATCTGTAGTTGTGACAGCTGATGCATCCTGACCCCCTCCAAGAGCAACCTGTGAAAATCAAGCAGAGATCTGATGAAGGATGATCATAAAATATACAAGTAGCAATTAGGTCTCTAGATAATATTATCTTGAGTCCAATACCTAATTTGATAAATATCAAGCTATTTTACACATTAGATCCTCTGCTATTCCACAAGAAGGAAAAGATTCAGCATAGTAAAAGTCTCTCCGAAAATCAGATATTTCACCACAGGCCATGTTTCTCCTTTGAATTACCAAAGTTTATGCAGGAAAAAAAAAAAAAGTTTATAAGACTCCCACAAGTTCAGACATGACTGAAAAGAGGAAGATTCTAATAAATATTACTGCAGAACTCAACAGCATAAGAAACTCTTTAAAGATGATGATCTAACAATAAAGATTCTATATATCATATATGCATTCTGTACTAAATACTAATAGAGTGGGAACCCTACTTTAGTTTAGTACTTAAATTTACCAAATTAACCATTCTGCATATTTCAAAATATAAATAATGCTACTACTATTAAAGCTATCCATAACTACCAGTATCACAGGCACATCACCCTCTAGTTGTGCAAAAACGAGAACTACAACATCACAATGTCCTCAAAAAAGTTTGCTAACTTCAAGTTTGAGCGACCTTTTGTCTTCCAATGAGAAGGTATAGCCATTCAATTCAATTATATGAGTCAAGAACCTGCTTCTAGGAATCAGTTGAAGATGTTGAAGCAAGCACCAATATCATGTGGAGTTGGAGATGCAGATTGGAGCGAGTGGGATGTTGAGTGGACTTCTTTTGTTAGAAGAGAGGTCAAGTTTGGAGTTGAGTCATGTTGGGAAGGATGATTCGACATATAGAAGTAAGGTTGGTAGTGGAGGAGCAGCTTAGGAGTTGCATTCTACAAAAGCATATTCGTAGAATTATGAAGCTCACAAAATCGTCAGGGAAAAGATAGGACTAGGTTTAAGACATCAAAGTAAGCACTTATTACATGTGGAGTTAACGATGAGGATTGGATGCAACTAGGAATGAGTGGGATGTTGACTGGACTTCTTTTGTTGGAAAAGAGAGGATTTTGGGTTATGCTGGGAAGAATGATTTGAAGTATGGAAGAAGTGGAGGAGCAGCTTGGGAGTTGCATTCTGCACAAGAAGAATTTAAGAATTACAAATCTTCCAAACTTGTTGGGGAAAAGATATGGACCTTTTCTTGCCAAAGCAAGACTTTGCTGGGGCTCAACAATGTGTCTGGATGCATGGAGGAAGTAGTCCACATGTATCCTCACCGAAGCAAAACCAAATTAGAGGGTCAAGACTCATTCAAACAACTTGCATAAGGGGTTTAGATGATTTGTTGCAAATCTTCTTTTGCATCAGACGTTGTTTCAAATTGTTGCGACTTTATTTGATCTGTAACTTTTAAGAACTAGTTTTTGTGTGCCAATATGTCTATTAGTTCAATCTAAAAGTCACCAAAACTAAGATTTACAAGGATCAACTTGGTGACTAATCATAATTCTGAATGGTAAGAGAGATCCAAATTCATGCATGCTTGAAAAGTTTTGATTGTTTCAATCAGTGCAATTGTGAGTAAAAACACTTACAACTCATTTATTTCACTAAATGAAATGAAAAAGAAATATAATTAGAATTCTTAAGAAATACAATAAAGGTATAATATCTATTACTTTATTTAGTTGAATTAATAAATAACTTAAAAATAGACACGTAATAAAATTTTAATGATTAAAATACGCTTGATTTTTCTCAAGTAATTCTAAAATAATATGTGATAATGGTAGAAATCAACTGCAAAAACGAAGGCAGTGATAATGGTGGACAGCAGTTACAAGCGGTGATGATGGTGGCAGCAGCAACGGCAACGGCGATGACAACGACGGCAATGGTAACAGAGTGATGGTAGTAACAGCAATGTAATAGTAACTATGTTAATGACAATGATGATTGATAGTTAGTGATGATGATAGGTATTGGTGGTGGTGATGGTGGTGATAGTAGTGGTGATAATAGTAATAATGGTAGTCGGTGGTGCGGCGGCGACAGTAATGGTAATAATAATGGTGGTGATGGTCATCATTAAATTAATATGAGGTTACTTTTAAAAAAAATATAAAATTTTGTAAGAAATCGTGATTCTTTGGTCCAGTCAAAGAATCCCTATTACTTGATTTCACATAATAAAAATTCCTAAGAAATTGCAATTCGAAAATAAAAAACCAAGTGAACGCTATGATAAAAAATAAGAGGAGAATTAAATTCCAATTCCCCTCCAGTGAACGAAGCATTACTTCCCCTATAGAATTTCATGCAAGTGAGTGAGAGTGACGCTTCTTGAGCAATATCTAAAGCCAAAAACATTTCTCATCACAATCTCCATTGCATAGAGACTTGCATTCATGAATCTTTATCAACCAAAGTTGTCTAACGTATTGTAACGAATTCACCAATTACTATTAGGTTGTGGCGCCTTTAGCAAACACATCTTATCACAATCTCCATAGTGTGGCGACTTGCCTTTCCCAATCCTTATCAACCCATGTTGTTTAGCATGTTGTGATGAATTCACCTACCACTTGGTTGTGGCGCCTTTAGCTTATCAACTAAGAGTGGTTGTTTCCGAGGACATTCCATAAGCATGCTTCCAGAAAAATTCTAATAACTCAAGTGCACACAATAATCTTCCTCCTTATGCATGGTAGAAGTATGCTAGAGATCCATATCTTGCATCATTCTCCACAGAAACAACATTTCCATTTGTAAATTTATAGATTTATCTATCAGAACATGTAAATATAATTTAAACTTCAAATAAGTGTCTTCCTAGTGCATACAAATTTACACCATCAGAATTGTCATCAAAAGGAAAAGAAACATACGTGATCAAGAAGTGGAGACATTGCAACAGCATTGACAGGTCGCTCCATTGCATAGGTCTTGATAAGGTTCAATGTTCTGATGTCCCAAAGCTGAGAAGAGTTTGTAACAGAAAACCAACTAGATTAGAGACTGAAAAGGAAAACAAAAAAGGGGTTATGCAACCTATAGAAGAGCTAGGCAATATCATTTTCCCTGACAGTTGAGGTGCAAGTTAAGAAAGTACAACTACAAATTGCTACCTTTGCAGATTTATCCAATGAGCCTGTGATGAAGTGTGATCCATCAGCAGATTTCACAAGAGATGTGATCGTCCTCTTATGCCTCACTTCTTTGTCCACCTCTTGCAATAATTTCCCAGTCTGGATTATTTTCCCCAAGCAAACAAAGTAAAAGATCACACTTTCTATGTCAATTGGGTTATAATCATATAGCCGACAAGATCTTCAATGGCAATGTAATATCATAAGCAAGTAAGCCACAGACCTTAGAATCCCACATTCGTATCATAGCATCTTCTCCAGCACTAATAATGGTCTTGTTAAGAGGTCCCCAAACGGCTCTGTTTATTCTTCCTTGATGCCCCCGTAGCACAAGGACAGATTCCCCCGTTTCTGAACAAAAAGCATAATACCAACTAAATCAGTAACAGCTTTCCGATCCATTAATCAGAATCGAAATAAATATCCCCTTGAACTTTCTCTTGAAGAAATTTTCCAACTTTAACTATAATATGTTCTTAAATCACACTAGTCCAAATGAAGTTTCATACTTCACACGATTTAAAGTTCAAAACCCGCTTTCCTTGCAATTCAGGAATTACATATATCTGAGCAAAAGGCAATCTTTCTAATGTAATTAAACCTAATAAAGTAGAGAGGGAAAGTGAAAGAGAAGGAGAAAGATTCATACGCAGTGCAAGGTCTTCCGCTATGCGCTTGAAGTGAATTGCTGAAGTAACCCCCGTGAAAGGATTGGAGGTTATGACAGCGAGCTTATGGCCGATGGAGAAGTCGACGGGCCTCGCCGGAGAGTCAAAATTGGAAGTGAAGAGCTGCGTACCGGTCTGGACATCCTAGAGCTTGGCGGTTTGATCGGCACTGCCAGTAATAAGCCTCATGGAGTCCCTGGAGACATCGCAACACCATACAGCGCCATTGTGGCCACGGTAAGTGCTGAGACGCTCGCCATTGTCAGCAAACCAGACGCTGGGAGTATGATCCTTGGCGCAGGAGAAGAGGAGATCACCGTCGAGGTTGTATTCGAGGAAAGTGAGTGGCCTCTCGTGGCCTTTCATGAGCATCGGCCTCATCTTGGAATTCGCCTCAGGTTTTCGTTGGCGGCGAAGGAGTTCCGACGTAACGGTGGAGGCTATCGGCTGGCGTTGCCCTAGTTGTTGTATTTTCTTATTGCAATTGTCAAGAAAAATAATTCGAAAATAACGTGTTCCGTGTAAACTTTATGAAAATGGAATTGTCGCACGCACCTATATCGTGCATAGATTTTTTATACTAAAGGAACACTCCATGTACACAGTTTCTATAAAAGGTGCAATTCAAGATCGTGCATTCCTTATTGAAATTGAAAACACATTTCTTAGATGCGCGTTCAATTTGAATAAGAAGGTACGTCTCTTGAGCACATCTTTAATATTTGCAACTCAACTCTTGACTGTACCTTAAGCATGTCTTCAATATCACTACCTTGCACCTTTAATGTCACTATCATGTACCTTTAGTTCACACTTCACACTCTCCATAGCTAATTATCGGCTCCCATAGCTAAGCACTTTTAATATAACAAGCTAATTGCCTATTCCTTCCTTAAGTTTAATTCACACTCTTCCTTGAGTGCACGTTCAATATAACTAACAAAGCACAATTCAAACATATGTCTTCTTAGTTTCTAGTTAACATTTTGTTTATTTTTGGCAATGTTAATGCTTTTTTTTTTCATTTAGTGTATTACATACAAAAAGTCTTACCGTAACGAGTCAACTTATATGATTCACTAAATTACCAATTAAACCTGTTAAAATCAAGTATAGTATATAGAAAATATATATACAATAAACTATCAGTAATAAGTGAATAGCAATATAATATAAAACATCATTTACAAAAATCATTTACATAATGATTAATAAATATTGAGAATACATAATAATCAAACTAAGAATAGAAATATAGTTATTTACAACTACTTCTTTCTAGATCTAGTTAATTGTTTTCTAAAACGAGCTAATAATAATAACCTGCGAGTAGATGGTCTCTCTGATGGTTGAGGAGGAGTATCAACGAAATCTATACAAGGAACTAGAGTAAGCAATGATGGTAGTAGTTGGGTGACAGCCTCCCTTATGTGTAATGTCTGAGGCTAACCTGTATAGCATTTACGATGAGCTAATAGTGTCTGTTGCAAATACATCCATCCGCAAGCATTTGGAGTGTCGAATGAGGTATGGCCGGAACTGGAGGCATTAATGTGTAGTGCACTGCAACCAATCTTGCCCAAGTCAATTAAATGGTGAGATCCCGATGCCATAAAATCAACACCATATCCCCGACTATGTGCATGTGTTAGTCGACGTTCTCTCGTGCGAACTCTAAGACTTACATGCGATCGAAGAGTACATACAAGGGCTAGATCAGCTAGCTGATAGAGAAATAATATCAACTCACCATACTCCTTAAGATGATGAAGGTCACCATCAATGATACGATGAGTAGTGTCGACATCGTCTACTAGCCTCGCATAACGTAAAGTATTCACCTATAATTAATGAAATAGTTAATGTTATGTTCATACACTTTGCTTTGCAAAAAACCATAAGATAAATAGAAGAAAGGCTTATTAAGTGTCCTATCACCATCCCATGATGGGTGATGTATCAATGTGTATACTCACTATACTAGTAATAATAGCTGAATCAACACCCTTTGGTTCCTATTTATAAAGGACCTACATTTGGCGGTTTACCCAAGTCGATATGTATCTCTAATGTGCGACTGGCCAATCTATATCCGTCTTACCTATAAGGTCAATGTAGTGTAGCTCCTTACTCATATTAACATCTACTAATATTGTTTAGAAGCCTCTAAATTGCCGTATGATACTGTCAAGGAAATAAAACTCAATAATTTAGAAGCAAATCAATGGCATACTAGCCCTTCAGATAACTCAACTGGCATTGCAAAACGAGGATAAGAGATCAATAAAGTCATCGAGTACAACTCCCACAAAACCTACATTACATTTGCAAGTAAAATGAATTAATAATCTATATATTTTTAATGCAAATCAACAACAAAATCAAAATTAAAGAAGTACATACCTATCAACTCATCTGTAAATTAAATGTGGTCTAGTACATATCCACAACATGCATAACATGGTGTAAGCCCACCTAGCAGCTAGTGATAGCCCCTCTTGTATGGTAAAGCTAAACCTGGTCCTTGGTGCAATGTGAGGAAATGATCTCATGCTCATATTTGCAGCAATATGGCGGCGCCTCCAATCTCCTGCACTCTTGATCGTGCAACTCCACATAGTTGACGATACAACTAAGCTAAATAAGCTGATCCCCAACTAAACATCATGGTATATAGGAAATACTATAGTATAGGTAAGAACATTATGTGGACAAGAGAAGAAGATGTATCAATAAATAAAAAACTACCTAATAACTGCAGAATGTATGCACGGGTGTGCCACTGAACGGTCTCCTTATCTACATTTACAAGAAAGATGCTAAATCTATCTTGTAATCAAGCTAAACTAACACGTGTAGGCTAATTGAAGCTAAACTAACTAAGGTCGTCTCCTAGTAATCCCCTAGCTACCTGAGACCAAACTAACTACGTACGTCCAATCACTGTACCCCTATCCACATAAAGACCAAACAATACCTTTATATCCTAAAGCATAATCGTCATCTCCCCATGAGCCATATGGAAAGTGCGGGTCTCAGGCATCCACCTCTCAACTAACGCCGTAATAAGGCAATGGTAAATCTAAATGAATGGTAGTCGTACGATCGCAAAGAAACCCACATCGTAAAGGTGAGTGATCATGCGATCATCCAATGGTATCTGTATTGTGCCCTTCTGCAAACTCAACTCCATTCAACAAACCATGATGTGATCGCTTCCTTGAAATATTAGATTTCTTTTCATCACAACTATAGAAAATTATTAAACTGTACAATTTCACATATGAATTAACGTCAAGCCATGCCCAAAAATCCCATACATCCTGTAATTGATGTCATCCCTGTCCATGCAATACCAACGAGTCACTCGATCTTGGATTCATCTAACTTACAAAACAATATAAATATGTCATGTCATTGACTTATAAAAGCATAACATGATATGATATATAATATAATGTAAGAAAACAACGCAAATATGTCTATCTATACCATTTCTATTAAGCTAAGAACACCTTCTCCTATTGTATCCTTCTATTATATACATGCTACACCTATTCTTATCAATAGGCTTTCTCAAGTCCATCTCCATATGATATTTCTTCTTCCTTGGTTTACCTAAACCACATTTCAAATTCTTGTTGGATATAAGGAATGGGTAATCAAAACGAGGCCAAATCAACTCATCACTTATTGGCACGAAGTGTTTATTGTAGACATTTAATTAATGAGACCATGTATACCATATCCCAATGTACCGACCAGTAATAACTCGAATAGAATTAAGTGTCTTAATTGCATGTGAGCACGGGATTCTGTAGATTTTCCATTTCCTAGATGAACACGTCATTATATTCATGTCTAAAATGTATGTTTGACCGCCTAGTTTCATCACTCCATTTAATTCACACCTTCAACCTATCTTCACCTCCCATATCTCGTTTTCATGGCTATATGCCTGATGGAATGAGCAGGAGCTCGCTCGGCCCATGTTTTAAACTTCTTCTCAATATACTTCGTATTCACTTGGCCTACATCCATTTCCTTCTTCGCTTGCTCGACTCTTCTTTCCCAATAATCAACACAATTGTAGAAAATTTTCTTGACAAGTAAAGTCAAGGCCAATCCTTTACAACCTTTCAAAACTGCAAATGGTTCCTTCCAGCCAACATTTTCTTTGTCGAGCATATTCTCGATACCTGAGTGCTTGTCCCTAATTAGGCGAATTGTCTCCCCCCAACCACTAACAACGAATTGCTTCAATCTTTTCAAAAACCAACCCCATGTCTCTATGAACCCTTTATCAACAAGCGTAAATGCTAACGGAACAATACAATTATTTCCATCCATAGAATAAGCAATCAAAAGTACATAACTGTACTTCCCACACAAAAATGTTCCTTTAATACAAATTACTGGTCAACAATACTTAAATGCATATACACATGGCTTAAAAGTCTAGAAAAACCACTTTATTATCGAAACACTAGGCTTAAGGAATCCCCTCCATCTCCAAATCACCTTCATCCCAAGATTTGAAATCTTGATTGCGTTCAATGGAATAGGAAGCTTATTGTGTGCTTTCTCTCAATTACCATATATCATCTCCATAGCCTTTCTTTTGGCATCCCAAACTCTCTTTCTTGTCACATTATACCCTAATATATTTAAAATATTTGCCTGTAAGTTTACAATCTTTATATCAAGATTCTCTTTAATATTGTTGGTGAAGCAATTGGCTATCAATCTACTGTCGATCTGTCTATGGTCTTACATCACATTGGGGTTGATACATGTGTATGGACCCTCAAGAATTGTTATGATGAATACCCTCATTAAACTTTTTATATAATGCTCGTAGTCTCTACTTGCATCCAATGTCCTTCTCCTTACAATGAATAGCCCATAGGTGTAATTTTTATTCATTAATATGGTAATCACAATGGTGATTGATGTGATATCTTTTGATAATGTCAATAAGCTTATCCTTTATGCTGAAGTGTTGTTTGACAAACCAATCAACGTTGTCAATCTGGTTACTACTCTTTACCTCTATGTCGTCTTCAAATGCCACATAACCACTGCCAACACCAATATTCATGTATGGAATTAGATCTCTAACCTAGAATGTCGGCATCCCAGTCTGATTATATTGGGGAGCTATCCCAATCCCCCAGCTAGTAGTAAATTGAGGTACGGATGGAATGCTTCTTGATATATATTCTAACATGGCTGCATAATCTACAATGTTTTCCACTTCTATGATTTCTTCTTCTACTTCAAATTCAATCTCTACGTACTCCCCTTCAACCTTTGTTCCAAGTCCCATAAGAATCAACTCTTCATCAGGATCGTAACCTGGGTCATCCTGTAAGATTGACTTTATCTCTACATCAATTGCCTCTTCATTCACACCACCCTCACCAGAAGTGGGGTCTTTTACCGGATAACTTTCCGGTTCGTCGTACATAAGGCAATCTTTCTCGGTTTACTACACATGAGGTTGAAGATTACTGGAAGACCCAACCTGTAAAGTTATTTCAATAATTCTCCTACTTGGCAAACCGAAAGCCCTAACATATATCTCTTATATCTGGTTTTCTCCGAACGCGTCAACCATTTCTATGAACTTTTCTACATCGTCATCATCCGTTATGGCCATCAAAGTATGCGAAACACCTCCCTCATAATAAAAAGGGTATCGATGAATAAGCTAAAGTCCATAAGGATCAACTCCGATGCTCACATAAATCTACTAGCGGAAATGAATGCAGTTAGAATCCTTTCTCATCTTTAACTTTTTCACTAAGTCTCTATCATATTATAGACTGTCACTTCCATTAACTATGTTCTCACCCACATACACAATTATCTTTACATAATCAGGCATTGACAACCTGTTGATCCATGAATTACAAAATCAGTAAATCTTATATGATTTTGCATAGTTCGTAGCACCCATACAATTTCACATTCTCGGTAGGGTGTCCCCTCACACCCACATAATTTTATTTCTCGATAAAGCATCTCATCACATGCTATAAAAGTTTACTTTTCGATTAAGCGTCTCTCACGTACCATAAATGCAAACACCCCACAATTTTACTTCTTAATGAGGTGTTTTATCATATACTATAAATTTAACTACCCACGTGACTTTACTTCTTGATGGGACGTCTCATCACACTCACACAATTTCACTTCTTGATGAGGCATCTTATCACACACTATAACTTTAAGCACCCACACAACTTCACTTCTCGGTAGGGCAACTTATCGAATTCACATAATTTTACTTCTCGGTAGAACGTCTTATCACACGCTATAACTTTAAGTACCCACTCAACTTCACTTCTCGGTAAAGCGTCTCATCGCACCTATACAATTTCACTTCTTGGTGGAACGTCACATCGTACCCACACAATTTCACTTCTCTATAAAAGGTCTATCACATACTATAAATACAAGTGCAACCACATAATTTCGCTTCTCAATAAGGCATTTTATCGCTACTATAAATACAACCGCAACCGTAACTGCAACCACAACTACACCTACATAATTTCACTTCTCTATAAGATGTCTCATCACATACTATAAATGCAAGTGCAACCACATAATTTCACTTCTCGATAAGGTATTTTATTACATACTATAAATACAAGTGCAACCACACAATTTCACTTCTCGATGAGGCGTTTTATCACATACTATAAATACAACTGCAACTGCACCTACACAATTTCACTTCTCGGTGAAGCATCTCATCACATACTATGGCTGTAAATACATACGTACTTTACTAATACATAGATAAAATCACCTACAATCTATAAGTCACATACATATTTTTTTACATAACCATCATAACTTATATAATTATATATTATCATATGACTAATGTACAAAAAGCAACATGCATATTACAAAAATATAAATACTAAAAAAAATATCATCTAACTACAGTTCTTATGGACAATATAAATATTACTGTACAAACAGTGTAATTTTTATTTTAAAAAATTATTGTGGAATAAAGGATGGCTGGGGGTTACTTACAAATAAGTTGAGGAAAATATTATCACGCTGCCACTCGAAGAGAGAAAATCAGAGGTTTTGAGAGATTTTCGTAACTGGAAAAATTGATAATGAATAAAGAATACGGAAATCGAGATATATATAGGGCAAGTGAAGGCGCATGGTGTGAGTGTGCTTTCTAAACAACCAAAAAGGTGCACTTCAACAATTTGTCTTCCTTATTAAGGAAGGCGCACATCTAGCATTCACCTTCCTTATAAGGAAGGTGCAATCCTGGTTTGCGCCTTTTCATGCAAATATTGAAAGTTCATATACAAAGCACGCCTTCAATATACAAAATCAACATACAGTATAAACGCATGCAAAGCACACACCTTTATTATACTACTTTTGTAAAATTTACTCAAAACACCTTATTTTCATACTATTTTTCAACAATTGCACTATAAAAGTACAATACTCTAATTGTTATTTTCCCTTTCCCTATCATTTGTCAAATTGCCAATATATCCTCAGGCATACTTTTACATTCATTAATGATTATTTGGCAACAAATGTAAAAATATGATAAAAGTTTCAATTTCAAATTTTCATCATGAGTATCAATTTTAATTCTTATCAATTTATTAATTAATACATCAGTCACACTGTTATTTAAAATTATTTTGAAAAGGAATTAACAATTATGATAGAGTATATAATTATTCTCATACTTTTATCTAGGTTTATGTGTATAATAATATAAAAGAAATCACATGAGTTATGAATAAAGTTTACATATACTATTTATTTTTCTTTTTTTTTTCCTTAACTATTACATAGTACAACTTATTAAAGAAAAGGGAAATTGAATATGATTCATTTTATTGGAAAATTACTTTTCATATCATTTATTTACAAAGGTGTTACCACATATATTAAAAACGTAGCATTCTACTATATAAATTTTGAATCCATCAAATTACCACTCTTAGTTAAGAATTTACATTTTAGAGTTAGTATTTATAATAAATCACCCAACGCCGGTCAATAAGGCCAACTCTCCAACATAATCCTATGCATTTTTATCTCAATTAAAAATGCAAAAAATTGAAAAGAAACTTAAAAACATAATTCATCTTAAGACCATAAAAATTAAAAAGGCAAATGGGCAAAGAAAAAAGCAACTATTTTTTGCTTTCTCTTTTTATTACAATTCCCCTATTATGAGTCAAGCTTAGATAGGACATCTTATATAATAAGTAGGATTGAAAATGTGATCATTCATTTACAAGTAGGACAATATTGTCTTACTACCTTAACTTTACACATTTTTCAATTTTTTACTCAAATTCAATCATCATAAGCAATTGATAACATCTTGAACATATATTTTTTTTTTATTTAATCAATCATACTCAACCATTCAAGTACCATGTCATATATGTCCACATCACACATTTAATCCATATCATTGGTCTTAATGCATGAGACATGAGACCATCACAGAACTTAGTTTGTAGCTCCAGTTTTAAGGATAACCACCTACTTTATAAGGTTCTTAAGGGATAAATTTGTATATTGTTGTTCATGTAAATAATATAAATAAATTTTAAAAATCTTGATAAAAAAAGATACAAGGATAAACTAAAGCGTTTCCTCATAAGAAAGTTCCGTAAAATATTGATATAGCACCTAAACCTTAAGAATCTTAAATAAGGTTCTCAGCATTGGGGATGCCTTGAGAAATATCAAAACACAACCGAAGTACGATTTGCAAACCAAAACAATCAAAGAAAGAGATTAAAACACCTTTAAGAAGAAGACAAATTTGGACATGAAAACAACCACACGAAAAAGCACAAATCTAAAGAAGACGAGATAAATGTTACACAAGGACCAAGACCAAAACGAGTAAGCAAAACAAAGAAAGATGTAAACTTAAGTGTTGAACATGAACCAGATGACACTAAGGACATAAATCTAAGATCCATATTTAGACACATAAAAAAACAACCCAAGGTTTTTGAAACTAAAAGGAGAGGTAGATGGCAGACAAGTAACATGATCTTTAGGAATCAAAAAGCACAATAAAGGCTTCTAGATTAAAAAAGAAAAAGAAAAATAAAAGATTGAATATGATTATAAAAAAAAAAAAAAACACAAGAAGATTTGAAAAGGAGAAGAAAAAACCTATATCCCATCATACTCATGTCTGTAAGCTAAGTTCTAAATAAAAAGATAACTTCTTCAACTTTTTAATTACTTTTCTACATAAAAAGTTTTGAAACCAAAAAAACAAAAATGAAATAATGCACCTAAATTTTACATCCATCTTCATGCTACCTCAACAAATACATAAAGATCCCTCTATAAAAGCAATCATTCATGAAACATTAATACATATAAATAACTTTTGGTGCTATCAAATTTGGTGTGGAGTAAAGAGATGATATTCAATATTTAGGAGATACTTTAACTTTAAGCATCATATGATGCAAAAGCAATTATACATTTACTTAGACAAAACACTGTTATCAAAAGACAGAGTAAAAGTGCAAAAGCATCTAAAGTATAAAACATCTAAAGAAACCAGCAAAGGAATCTAAAAATAAGGATAAAAACCCAAGGAAAAAGTAAATTTTGGCCGTTAACAACTCTTGAATCCCTAAATCAAAGAAATAAAATTTTAGATTTGAAAATTATATGTTCTTCTGATCTTGCTTCTAAGATTTCATATATGTTTTTTATGAATAATTAATTTTGTTTTTATTTTTTTAAAAGGTTTCAAGGGTATATTTATATGTCTTTGAATTTTTTTATTTTAGTTTTGTTTATTTTTTTCACAAGTGGATTATTTTGTGTGTTTTAAAGATGTAGATTATATGTCTAATGTGAATGTACGACATGACACTTGAATAGTTGAGTATGAATCATTAAAAAAGAATCTACATGTGTCAAAATGTTATTAGTCGCTCATAATGACTGGATTAATGCTTGGAAATAGAAAACAGAGAGGTAATAATGCTAAGGAGTAAACTTTCGATAGCATATAATAGAAAGTAAACTTTCAATAACGTGTTGTAAGACCATATGGTTAAATGTTCCACATAGATTGTAGCAAGTTGTGGTACTAGTTTATAAAGCCATAGTTATGAATACTTTATCAACACAAACTTAAAACTAAATGGGCCCATCAATATTTGTTAGCTTGACTATTTACAACTTTTAACCTATGCCGTTACAAATGATATTAAAGTGGACCCCCTACTAGTAGGTGGATAATTTGGGTCTAGCTCCAGTTTAGAGAAAAGGTTTAAGGAAGGTAGGGAGTATTACTAAGGTGTGACTCCTTACATACTTCCAAGATGACCTATAGGCAGTAAGTGGCTCAAATCGCACACCGAAAAAGAAGGAAGATCCTTTCTTGCTTTCAGAATGACTTATAAGTAGTAGGTGGCTCGAATCACACATCAAAAAAGGGGAAGATTTGGGCCCAATTATAAGGTCTCGCAATAAGGATATCGCATGTTTAAGGGGGGGGAAGGGGTAAAGGCATGAGAGATTATGAGACCCCATGATTAAGTGTTCCACATGAATTATAATACTAATTTATAAAGTCATGGTTATAAATATTTTGTCAATGCAAATTTGAAACTTTTGAGTCAAGTAGTTGAAATAGGCTCATCAATGTTTGATGGTTTAACGGTTTGACGGTTTGACTATTCATAGCTTTTTGCCTAAAGCGTTACATGTGTAAACTTGATAATTTGAAAGTTGAGATGTAAAATTGCAAAAACATCAAAAGTAAGCCCAATATTGTCCTTTTATAGGTTTATTCTCTAATAAGGTATAACAATATGTTTGCTAAATAGTTTGACAAGTACCAGCTAAAGTTCATATTCTCATTCTCAGTATCTTCGTTGATTCAATTTCCAATTATCCACTTAATTAGCAAAACTGGGATAATTTTCATTATCGATTTTAAGGATTTTTTATAAGTAAGAAAGCAATATATTCTTTAGGGCAGGTGAGGTAGATTCATGCCCAAACATTATAAAAGATTAATTTTTCGAAGAACTATAGTAGTCTTCTTTCAAAATTTTAGATAAATTACAAATATGTCTCATGTGATGTTTGTTTGAGATTTACTTAACTATTTTCCTCAAAATTAAGTGTTAGAATCAACTGCCTTTGTAGTTTCGTGGTGTAAATGGTTGATCTCATAATTGATAAACTGAATTTAAATACCTCTTTCTTATTGTACTCATTGAAGAGAAAAATAAGTATTTAGATTATGTTTCTTCCAAAAATGTACTTTTAAATCTTTTTCATATATTGCACTTTGACACAACATAAAAAATACTAATTATAAAAAAGTATAAAATAAAGGGTATGGTCATACAGGAACTTAAATGCATTTTTTTAAATGCTTGGAATGTAAATGCTCAATCTCAAAAAATAAAAATAAAAAAAGGACTAGATATATGAGGCAAATATGAAGGGATGTATTTATAATTTACCCTAAGGTGTTGTCCGATTGCTATATTTTTATGGAACAATACTAGACAAATTCATTATTCTCTTATTTGATTTGCATATTGGTTAAAGTTACTAGATAAAAAAACCTTAATGTAACTAAATACAAAAAATTTGTACCATATATTTAATAGTACAAAAATCCATTTCAAAGTACTACATAAATATATTTTGAAACTCCAAAATAACTCAACTCTAAGTTTTTAAATCATATTACTGAACTTTAATATAATTTATATCACGTCCCAAATAAAAGAAGTTATAACAGTCTCACCGTATAAACTAACTTAAAATAGAAGCTAACCTCAGCTGCTATCATAAATATAAACTACACAAAGTGAACCTAACTCAACCAACCTAAAGCATCCAATTTAACACATACTAATATCAAAATCTGTAGTATAACTCTTCAAAATACCCATTCAAAGCAACCTGTAGTATGATTTCCCATCATATAGTAATATGTACACATCAAAAATCCCAGTTTACATAAAGGTTTACAAAAGCCACAAGTTTTAAAGTCTATACACAATAAAGTAAGAAACCAATGGGCATCTTAAGGTATCCTAATTAGTTTCCACAAAAAACCAAAAGAAAACCAAAACAAAAGTCCAGATCCAATAGGTCTTCAAGTTCCTAACTTCCCTAGTTCGACATACACTAACTTAAGGGTGGTTATAATAATGCATCCTTAATTTTTACTCAATAATTACAAAAGAGTTTATAGAGATGTGAGCAAAACTAGCTCAATAAGTAGGATGGAGATAAAAGAAAACATCAAACACAAACACAAACACGGTTTTCAAATATTTTATTTTAATGAAATGCAATCCAAATAAACAGATGCAACAACATACAATGTCAACCACTTCATTGTTAGGTTAGAGAAATTTCATCTACCCACTCTAACCCAGATTAAGGAGTTTCAACGCAACTCAAATCAAACCAAACCTAAGTTGGTACAATAAAAAATACCTTCTACCTGAGATTACCTTCAAATCGCTACCCCCAACCTTGCTGCGATCTCATCTCCTATCATTTAGTTCGATTGAGGGTGAAAAAATGGCCATTTCAATTACCCTCATCGAAGGGGCCTGTATTTGGTCTAACACACATAATCATTCCCTTAGCGCATTGTTATGCATGTCCAATTAAGCTAAGGGTCAGTCTTTGGTTAATTTAATTAGAGGTGATCAACACATTAACAAGGCAAAGCAAATCAAGTATATTCGTAAAAAATAGCACTACAAGTCTACAATTCAAGGAAACAATCACATATAAGGCTTGCGCACATTCAACTAATTTACAATCACAACTAAATACACTCTAAGGCCTCTAAGTACTTTGACAGAGTACTCCAACATGCTGCGATGCATAAATCCCAACTTATCTGCACTTCACTGGTTTACTAATCTTGACGTCATCCTAATGGTCTTTGACTATCTCTATACATGCACAATAAATTAGATTTAACCCATATTCGATCCTTAGAATTGATAGTAAATAATTCATTTTATATGATTTTAGTGGTTTTGACATAAGTTTTATAAGTCATATTCGCTTACAAGTTAGAATTTCTTAAGTAATTCGTTAAGTTTATAAGTTATATTAGGTTAAGGAATCCTCTAAATTTCCTTCTGATTTTAGCTAATCTAAGAGTCTTTAAAAAATCATCCTCTAATTTAGCTTCTGAACTCCTCTATATTCATATTTCACTTTTAAAGTTAGCCTCGATTCTACTTTTGAGTGGAGTCTTTAGTACAGTATTCATTCAATAATCATCTAAATTATCCTCTATATTTAACCAACTTGTGATAACTAAAGAATTTATTCACTTTTCCTCTAACTCTAACTAAGAACAATACAAAGTAACATTTCGTTCATTAATGTGCAGCTTCCTTGCTTCCCAAATTCCTCATTCAACATATCATCCTTCATCAATTCTTCAATTTATATATTACCAAATTACTCATAAAAGGCTTCAATTTATATATCTTGACTTCCTATAATTTCTAACATTAAAACTCAATTCAGTAGCTCTAACTTACTATAAATATTTAACCAAATCATCAAACTTAGAATCTAAGTGTAGTCCTTTAGAAAAATATAATAATTTTCATAAAATAACCATTTTATCCACAATTTAAAGCTCAAAAATCCAATAAAAATATAAAAAATAGTTTTATGAAAAATCTTTTCATAGCAATTTAACAAAGTATAAGCAAGTTTATAGAAAAATTTTAAGATCAAAACTATATCTTTAAGCTAACTTATTTCAATATCGAAAATAGCTCGATTTACTAATTTCTTAAAGATGTATAATATAACTACTAAATTTGTGCAAAATAATATTTCCTAAATTTTACACATAAAAATATGTAAGAATAAATTTTTGTAGAATACTCTATGTATATTTAGTATTTTTTATAATTGATAAAAATTGGGTTGAAATTGGACACTTACCAGAAAACGAGGCTCCGACCACCCACGGCGACCCCTCCCTTGTCGGCACCACTAGTCACTAGCCACTCTTTATAATGGTGTGGTCAATTGACTTCCAACTTCCCTCCACACCAACAAATCCCCAATACTTAGTGTCGCACTCTAATTTTGTAATTTTTCTTCTTCAATCTTCTTAATCAACCCTTATTTTTCTTAAATCCCAAGTTGCATATAGGATGTTTTTAGAGAGAATTTTAGAAACTTTTTTATCACTTAGAGTTGCTAAGTGAGGTTTTTCTCTCTCTTCTAGCCAATTTCCTTTATATACTAACTCCTCCATGTGTTATTTTGCTTAAACAAAATATCAACAACTGTCCTACATAGTTCCACGCCTATTACAAATTTAATCTAGCCGTCCCTGAAGCTTTTATTAATTTTTATGTTAATTTTCTTAGCTTATTTTAATTTAAAATATAATTATTCAAGTATTTTGGTTAATTTCAGGTACATAACATAGTGTATACATATATATTCTACATGCTATTTTTTGTTATTTAACAATTTTATTACATACATAATTTATTTCTAAAAATTCGCGAGCTAATTGAACCTATTCCGTACGATTACAATAAATATTAGGTAATAGAATAAAATTATACTATTTTACTTATTTTATTATATTTTTTAAATTCGAGTTCTACTCATAAATTTTTAAATCAATTAAGCTAGTTTCATTGACGTACTAAATTACTCGCTCGATACCTAATTATAAAAGTACGGGACTTACAATTTATAATATAAATAATTAATTTTTTGTTTTTTTAGTTTTGTCGATCACAAGACTCTTCATAGAGTATTTTACACACTAAACATGCTGTAAAAGGATTGTATTGTCTCTCGCATTATACATTGTGATGTCCAGTTTTTTTTATACTATCCGGTTTTCTTTATACTATCCGGTTTTACTAACCAAATGCTACTCTCTTTTTTTTAAGGTTTTGTATAGAAAAGGAAAATGTTGGGATTTTTTCTAGAGTGGTCATAGAGATTTGTAAATTTTCGTGCCAAAAATGATTTTTAATGGAATTGTTAAAGCTAAGGTTATCATATGGAAAAGGTAAAAGAACGAGAGGAAAAAGAAGAAAGGATTAATTATACAGATTACCTCTAAAAAATTTATAAATTGCATAAACCTCTGGGTTTTTAAAAAGTCTACATTTACCCTCTACTCCACATATTGATATGGCAACTTAAGTGGACTTTTCAGATGATATAGTGCTGACCAGACAACTAACATGGCAAATACTATATATGTATCTGCTAATAAATATATTTGATTAGGAAGAAAAGAAAAATCTATAAGTAAAAATCTGGAAAATTAAAAAGGAAAAGGAAAAAAATAAGGTTATTTATTTTCTTCATTACTAACATATACGATAAATAAACTGCTATTGCATAGTGTTTAACGGAAAATAAAAATAAGGTTTTTCATTTTTTTACCCTAAAATAAAATAAAATGCTACAGCAACTATTATTACACAGAAAGCTTTAAATTGTTTCATATTCATTCACCCATAATGATAATGATATGCTATAAGCTTGAAACCCCCCGAAGCACATGATAGCCAACAACTAACAAGAATAGCACAACGTTTTGGATTGTCGGTTTTAAGGAAGAAAACAGTAAAATAAAGGATATAGATGGGAATATAGTAGGATATTGCAATTCGAATCGAACTTGGATTAAAATGGGATTTAATGCTATGCACAAACAACAAATCGATGCCATGGGTTCAAGGACAGAGACAAAGTTGTGAGATTAGAAGAGCCGGACTCACCTTATTAAATTAATATTAGAATTTTGGGCCAAAAAAAAATCTACTTATTATTTCAAAGCATCTTATATAAGGGATTTTATTGAAAAAGTCTAGCCAACCTTGATTCTCAAGTAAGTAGAGCACGAGTCCTCTAAAGGTTGGTTGGACTTAAACTGCCTTTGATCTTGCCGACTTGGTCTCCTCCCAACTTTGGCCTTCTTATGGTAGGTTAGTAAGAGGGACGTAACTCGGCCTCGGCCTAGAAAGGGTCAATCGAGCAGTGAAACAGGTCAAAACCAAATCCCTATCATATGAGTTATTTAATTAAACCATAACATAATCTTTTTTGAAGTATTATAAATTAGAGAGACAAGAGTACAGAAGAGTAACAACTGTATCTAATCTGATTATAGTTGTATAACTTTTTTTTTTCTTTTTTTTTGAGTTGGTAGAATGAAATGTTTGATAGCTAAATCATGAAACTACAATATCTGGTGCATATCAAAAGATTTCAGGTCATCCATTCAGCACCGTGCAGTGGTAGTTCAATTATCGTGCACGTAAGATGAGTAATAAAAAAAATTTTTTTCCTTTTAATTCTCAGCTTTTCTTTTTTAATTTCCAAATTTTTCCTTTTTTCGGAATCACATGGAGTATTTGCTAAGTTGGTTGCCCCGTCTTGGCTACATTAGCTAAAAAGTCCACTTAAAGCGACCTTTTAAGCTAGGTAACACTGATTTTTCAAAAATTTGAGTCCATGCGATTTATAAACTTTGTAGAGATGGCCTGTGCACTTTACCCAAGAAGAAAATGAGGAAAATTTTATGAATTATGAAAATCAATAGTCACCATCCAACTTTCCATGTTGCTATCACATGGAGCCCATCGTATCTTGTTGGCGTTTTTAGTTTAAGGACAACTGTTATATTGGAATTGGACTAGACAGCTAACCGTGCTAACTACAGTCATGTGATTTTTCGTATACATTTACATGATGAATCTAAGCTTCAAATAGTAATTTGATTTTCCAAATATAGTTTTCACAATATTTTGATGAAAAAAAAAAAACTTAGATATTGTCTTCGATATTTGGTATAAACTTTCATCGTAGGACATATAAACTTATCTATGGACAACAAGAGACTTGCCCAAGTCTTACGTAATGAATTATTTCCTAGTCTTACTATGGTTTGTCTAACAAGTCAGTAGCTACATCTATGTTTCAATCATGTAATTATTTTTCTTTACACACGATGTGTCATGTTTGTTTCCAATTAATTAGGGAAATAAATTCACGCACTGATATTGTAATTATGATTTATCCTATTATAATAATCATAATCATAAATTTTGTATACATTGATCTAAGACAAGCAGACATATCAATTTATAATATAATTCAATTAAAACGAATATCATTCACACCATGACTATGATTACTAATATTAATTATTTTTTTTTATTATCTACCCAGTAAATTCGAATTCAAGAAACTAAAAGAAATTAATTTAAATTACTGCTAATAACTAAATTAACAACTAACCAAGACTCGACTAAGGAAATTAACTCAAGATTCAACTACGTATCTAGATCTTACTTCTTCAAGAATTACACATGTAACTTCTATAAAAGATAATCTAATTTAATCTCTAAATTATTTGACCAAGAGAATTTTCTAATAAAGTTAATGATTTTCTTAAGTCTATTAATCCTAATCTTGGAATTACTTATTAAAATATATTCTCAATAGCATAATTAAAAATTGCATTAAAGAATACCGACTTCTTTTAAACATAATAATCAAGATCCAAAAAGACTTTGTAATTTATCTCTAAACTTGCAATAATTTTTATCAATTATTTATAAGTCTAATCATATAAGTAATATCTTGATTTTCTTATATAATATCAGTTATTAGATCAATACCCTAGGAAATATTAATCTAAAAAAAAACTCATAATTGAATCAAAGAAAATAAAGACCTTTATTAGATCTAATAAATTTGACATCACATGCAATCTTAGATTCTACAAAACCTAGATATAGTGAATTTACATACTACTCATGGCAAAAGAACACTCTTGAATCAAATCTAGTGAAAACATATAAAGAAAAGTAATGAAAAATAGAAAAATATCTTGAATCGTGAATTTTGAAGTGTATCGCTTTTTTGTCTATTTCTACCCTTAGAGTCTCTCTAAAAGTCATATCAAAAAGTGTGTCAAAAATCCCTAAGGAGCCCTTTTATAATGTTTGTGTTTTTTCCACTTCCCTGCAAGTAACACAATCGTGTCCCTTATATTCACCAATTATTAAACAAATCTATTCTAAATCTTGTCAAATCTACTATTAACATAACTTAGGATATGGTTATATCTACCAAGTTATGTCACTTTCTATGTACTTGATTCAACTAAAACATCCTCCCCACAACTGAAACAATCATGTCACTACTTAACATCATAACTTTTTTTATTTAACTCTGAATTAAGTGAAACTTAATTTTATTTTCTCGTTTTCTTTAAACGAATGTTTCAAAACCTAGAAATGAAAATGTTACTCAATTAAGTATCATTTTCTTAAAATAAACCAAAATTTCAAGAAAAATCACTATATGAAATATAATTAATTAAGAGCTTATCATGCACCTTGCAAGCAAACAAAATATCCTATGATTAACAACATTCACCTAATTTTTTTTATTACAATTGTAATGTCTCAAAACCTGAGATGTAACAACTTGTTATGTGTTCTTACTTCATAAGGACACACAAAGGCTCAAAACTTGTTTAAGATCCATAAGTAACTTGTACAAACTATTAAACATACGGTGATTGTATATCTCCAAATTTTAACAATATTTAAAGGTTCTGAAGAGGCACTCTCATACTACAGGAATAAGATACTGAAATAAATACATCACTAAAATTCAACATTACTATGACATCAATAAGGTACAAAAGTCAATAATGTTATTTACAACAAACAATTGGACATCATTGTAAGCATACAAGTCACCCATAGCAACTCTTAAATAGTTTAGCAACACACATAGCCTCTACTCCTAAATTTAGACATCTTCTCTACTATCTCCATAAATATAGTATGTATTAAATTTGAGATCAACTTAAGAATCAATGACATTTGTACTACTTGTTCTAAAAGAAGAAGGTTCCTACAAAGGGTAAGCTAAAACTCAACACATAGAATACCATCAAACACATGCATATGATACATGCATACGATACACGCATACAATCTTTCATGCAAATATAACATAAATAATAGACATCAATCACCTTTTATCTTTCAATTAGTTGTTAAAAGTAAGAGAGCTTTGGCTCTAAAAGTTAAGGTAACTCATAATCTTGAAATACACATATAAATAATATTATATACATAAGAAGTTGGGTGTTCTCAACATCTATGAATCTAAGAGTCAAACCTAAATCTACCCAAATACTTTAGGAGTATAACTCCACTTAGGATGACACCACATACTAATCATCGAGGTGTTATGCCTACATCACTAGTACTCTTAACACCCATGAATCTAAGAGCCAACCTAAATCTACCTAAATCCTTTAGTGTATAGCTAGCTCCACTTGAGATAACGCCATAAGCCAATCATTGGGATACCATGCCTACATCACTAATACTCTTAGTCCATTGACCATAACCAAGCACATACAACAAACTTACTAGAGTTAGAGATTAGTTAGGTTTGTTGAATTTTCACCTAACACACATAACACAAAAAGCGCTATATCTACATATTTGACATGGGCTCTCTTTCTTAAATGGGAGACTTTGTAACTTCTCCCTACTAACAAAGATACAATACTTAGCGTATACAATTGAAATGCTTTGGAAAACTGGTTGCAATTATTATATTCTTACTATTAAACTCCAAGTTAAATTCCCTTACCTTCTAACTAACCCTCAAATTTAACTATAGCCCATGAATAGTAGAGATAAAAAATGATGATAATTTGGTAAGAACATAGCTTAAGAAGTATTAATTAATGTTAGTAGATTTGCAAATAGTGGTAGAAAGTTCATTAAAGTTCGGTTAAATCAACATTTGAAAATGAAAAATCTATAGAATTATTTAAATATAATCATTGTGTTTATCTATGGGTAAAATAGTAATTCAAAGCATTGCAAAGCTTTTAAGAATCAATAGGAATGTTTTTGAGCAAAAACAGGTGGTTAGGAGAAAAAAATTTGAATCATGCTCAAAAGGTCTAGATGATTTCAATGTTTTGAAGGCTAGAAGCTATTAGCAAAGGATACTTTAGTCCTTTTTACAATAGTATCAATGTTTTGTAGACATTGATACTATTAATAAAGGTGATCGGATTTCTCATATGATTAAATCCTTAACCGTATCATTTACATTGTTGCTTCATATCTAATATCGACTAATTTATAAAAGAATTCTTGATAAAATTATAATCTTGTCTACTCTTAACCTGTTTTATAGAAAAGAAACTTTTATATGCTTAAATTTCCTTCTTCATATACTATAGCCATGGAGAGATCCATGTAATACAACATAGGTCAGTTCCAAACACAAGCGACACAATCAAGAAGTATTTTGTTTTGTTTAAAGTTTTTGTGTTTTGTGATTTGTAAATAAAAAATGTTCTTACAAATTTCATCGTAAATAATAATCAAACTTCAATATGTTAAACTTGAAATACAAAATACTAGATGCCCTTGGTATTTGTGCCAGGAAGGTCCAATGAGCACATTCAAAATATCTAAAAAGAAGGTCCAACAAGTAAGAAGAGATTCAATGAATAGTACACATTACGTAAAAATATACATAGCGCATAACTACTAATCTAATTCAAATAAATGGATCGATAATGGGTAGTTACTTAAGAATCCACTACTTATGTTATTATATGTATAAATATAATTAATATTTACATACTTTGTATACTTACACATGACGTATACTGTTTATTAAATATTTTCTTCCAACAAGCTTGTAGGTAATGTGGATGCCATCCGAATTACTCAAGGGAAGCAATTTTTAGTAGCTAAGGTACCTTTTATGTGCTCATGGAAGTGGAGGAAGTTCTAAAGCCTAGTGCCTTAGCTAGATTGTGATTTCACTAGGAAGTAGAAGACGGGCTTTTAATATACATGGTCAGACTTTTGGCTACTAACGCATCCTTTAGAGCTCACACTTTGTGCAAGAATTGCTACTTCAGGTGCTCTTAGGCATGCATAATTATGTCACTTGATAACTTTTTGGAGTTTGGAATTTGAGCCCAAATGTGTCAAGGCACATTTCAATCTACTTATGAGTATTATTGATAAGGATAAGTATTTATTATATGTTCAACTTCTATATATTTTAATATATTTTACAGTTATATCGTAATTAAATAAGAATAGGCTTAAAAAATAATATAGATATATCAATAAAGGAAATATATCAAGTTATACAAGTGAATACCAAAGTTAAATAAATATATTAGAAATAAGCCACCAATAGAGAATATCATATATTTAATGTTATTACTATCTCATATATATAAACAAATGTAAATAATATTTACACTTAAGAAGTTCATGCAAACCTAGATACGGAGTATTAAAGTTTAATTCCATCCAATATGATCTTATTTAACATTGTACAAAGAGAATAATGATAAATTAAGATATAATTTATTATTCTTCTAGATCGAGAATCAATATCTAAAGCCACTCAACTGGGATGAGATCATAAGTTGCTGCCTATAACAAATTTATTAGGTTTAAATAATCTCGAAAACCAAGTTAGGCAATCAGCACGATTGATATCATTAGATGAAGATGTTTAATTATGTAGTAATCAACTCTTAGTGGTTTATGTTTCATAACTTTCTATTGTGTTTGGTGACTAGTAATTGTTGTTAGACCATTACTTAAGACTGTGAATAGACATTGCATTGGTTTGTAAGAATCTAGATTGCCTATTCACTTCAATTTTTTTATTGAGATACCACTAGATGAAGATATTTAATTATGTAGTAATTCTTATTGTATAGTTTGCAACTTTCTATTACGTTAGGTGACCACTATTATTGCTAGGATTACCTTGTTCTACAAATAGGCACTGCATTGGTAAGTAAAAATCTAGATTGCTCATTCACTTAATAGTAATAGCAAGTCCTTTTTTTTTTTTTTTTTTCTGGTAATAGCATGTTCGTTACCTCATTATTCCTTCTAGAAGATTTATTATAGTGCTTAGTTGTATTTTAGACCATTATTAGTGATTCTATAAAAAATCCCAATTAACAAAGACACTGAATAATCACTCGTAACTTATGCCAAATGAATAGCTATCCTATACATCGAAATAATAAAAAAATTACTTACCAAATGAAAGCAAATAAAGCCCACGTTTCAATAGAAAGCAATTAAAGGTTAGGCATTGAATGGAAATCGATGTCATATATGTTATTTTACATTTATGGTAGTGAGTAGTGTTTGCGAAAGTTAATTAATGAAAATTAATTATGTAGTTGGAGAATTGTTTATTGCATTTACATTACAATACTTGAGATGCAACATAACATATATGTTTTTGATATACAAGTTCACTAAATGAGAATAAAGTGGCAAATTTTTTCTTTTTGTCCATTTTTTGCTTTCATACAAAGACTCTGAATAAGAAATAGCTTGTATTTTTATGTTTTGCTTTTAAATGAAAAACGCCCAACGAGAAAAATAGTTGCTTCTTGTTAAAGTATATACAGGTGAAATTAAAATACATAAAGGAAATAATAATAATTCAATTTCTAATCCAAGATACCTAATAGTATAAGGATAGGAATTTGATCTTATACCATTTATATAGATACCACTAGAATGGGTTAAATTTAAAGTCCTTATAATAAACATGTCGCTCAGCTCTTACTTGAACTCCATACCTACAAGAAGAAAGGATACATGTTTATGAGAAAAAGGTTTTTTTCCTTAATAAATTATTAAAATTTTGTTTTACATTTTACATACCCTGAAAAAGGTTTACAACAAAAATTTTAAATTTCGTCCTGTTTTTCCTACAATACAAAACCCAACACCTACCACTGGGAGATTTATGAAATTATTCCTTCTAACATTCAACCAATACAAGAAAAACTCAAGTGAATGCACCCTTCCTCGGTTCGAAAAATGTCATTTTTTCCCCCCACCCCATTTGGTTTGCATGGCTTAAGAAACCCTACATGAAGTCTCTAGCAAGACAAGATGGCGCTTTTATTAGCTTACAATATCCACTATAGTAGGCTTTCATTTTTATTTTATTTTTTTGGGTGTTTCTAAAGATTTAAGGCTTTTTATACTCTAGCACTTGTTCAAAGACTTTGTCCTCTTCAGCCTTGATCTAGCATGGAGTCCTTTTGTTTTGAACACTTTCTCAGTTTGTGGGACTGCATATCTTTGTTACATCAGTGGATGGAGCCCCCTTTTTACAAAGGAGAATCTTTAATTAAAAAGTAAAAAGGGAGAATCCTTTGGTGTAGAATCTCGTATCTCTACAAAACTTATTTATTTATTTCTATTTTTCTTCCAACAAACTCTATAATAGAGATCTAAACAAATCAAATCGAAATGATACAATACTTAAATTAAATTCAACTTAGATTCAACTTAGATGGAAAAACTCAAACTTAATTGAGCTTTAATTTATAAAAGTCGAACTCAACTAAACTAAACTCGTTTCTCAATAATCTTAAAAGGCATTATAAATTTAATTAAAATAATAATAATATTTGAACTCAACTTAAATTCAACTAATTAAACTCACAAGCTTATTAAACCAAGCATCACAAATCTCAAGCTCGACTCAATGAGTTACTTGGATAGCTTGAGCTTGAGCCCAACTCATTTGTAACCAAATCAAATTTGAGCAAAATATCCAAACAAAAATAGTTTCTGAGTAGGTTCATCTTTGCAGTATGAAACATATAGCTTCAAAAGGGGTTCTACCTCAATCTGCATGTCCATGTCACATTTAGTTCTATGTAGTCCAGTTATTTCAAGAATACACTTGAACAATATTACAAAGAAAGGAATCTTTATGCCATTGAGAGACACAAGCATGCCCTAGATATATGCTAAACATACAAAAATTGTCCAAATACACTGACAGTAAGAGTAAAGTTTGATACTCATAATAGACATGCCATCCAAGCGTGTCCTTGGCATGGTTATACCTCATGCAAAACTAACATAGAAGACCCAATCTCTTTTTGTAACATTAATCTCATTCCATCTCAGTTTCATTAAGATTTGTCCTCTCCCAGCTCTAGCTCTCTTTCATCTCAAGCCATCAGCTCTAACACCATACCTGGAGACATTCTTGATATATACCAAGCCAGGCAAGAACAACCAGCAACAGGATGTTTTGTGCATTTATGATTTTGTATAGCTTCTCTTGGTTGAAGTTGAATCAAGTTGTCAATTCTTGAGCCCGTTTGTCAATTGTCAATTAGTTTGCGAGTATCTTAACAAAAGATGTCCCCCTTTCGGATTGAATTTCAGAGTTTCTGGGCCTAAAATTGACTAAATTTAAGTTGGAGATGTCCAACTCACCAGTAATGCAGTCACCAAGCTTTTGAAAATATTTATAGCCTGGAATCCAGAGCAATGACCCAGGCATTCACCAGTCAGGCAGTCACAGAACTTTCGGTAATCACCTGCCTTTTGCAGTAGCTAGTTGATGATGCATTCCTAAACTTCCACGTTCCTTCATGTGAATTAGAGGGAGATATGGAGAAATCAAACAACATGCATGAAGCGAGGTCTGAAGCTATTTCTACGATAGTATCTGTCCAGAAAGCATCTTACAACCATTTTCAAAACACAAAACATTGTTCTCTTAGTCATGTAATGCAAAATTTTAGCCGGTGAAAAACATTATTTACATATTTTTGCAACAAAAGATCCTATAAGATAAACCAACATTAGCATAGTTTTAAATCAGAAATGGACATCTTAATTTGAAGGCTATACAAAGAAAAGGCAGGTTTCATAGGATACAGACACTCATGATAAAACTACTAACCACTACACAGACAAATAGGAATCACCATGTGATCGAACAAGAAGCTATCAGTGATACCGCCAAAGAAAGAACAGCCTGCCTGAATGTAAATGCCTTAGTGCTACATCAGTAGAAAAGAACTGGCTCTTGATTTCATTGCATTACAGCAACTAGGACCTACAATTACCGTGGGAGAACCTTAATTAGGAGAATGATCAAGAAAAGCTTCTTAAACAGACAGAGAATAACTAAAAATACAGAAACAAACAAGTCCAAGTCCACAAAAACCATTTTATGTGCTCAAATCATTAAAATGATGAATTACTTGGAACACAAAATTTAGAAGCCGCATTATTTATTAGAATTCATATTCATGCAACAAAATAATGCATAAAAATATCCAGAGGGAAGAGTGTGGAACATACTGAGGATTTGTACGCCGTCTCTTATTAGCTTTTTTCTTGTTCTTGCGACGCTTTTTGTGGGAGTTCTTAGGATGATCAACCTCTTGCGCTAAAGTTGAAGGAACAAATGCTATTGGAAGACTTGGTGTAGTGGTAGATGTCATGGCTTCCACATTTGGGGGCTTAAACTCATGTTGTGGAAGCTGCATCTCTGAACCTGCAACTTGTACTGCATGTTTCAGTGAATCATCAGCATGCATCGACGTTTTATCTGCAGATTTGTCACCATCATCAACAACATCTTTGCTCATTGAGATTCCATTAGTGCCTCCAGCATTTTCTACTACATTGGCATTATTGCCTTGAATGGTGCAATCATCTTGCAAATGTATTGCAGCAAATAGTTTGAACTTTGACTTAATTATGCTTGAAAGATCCTTCCCATAAGTAGTATCATCTAGAAATATTTTGAGTGTTAATATTTGAGCAAAGACATGATAAAAAGAAATTTTCTCCGGTTTCATAAAAGTGCCATACTTAAAAGTGAGAGAAGAACTGCACGTGCTGTCAATTGTTCTGCCTCTTTTTTGCTTCTACCAACTTCTCCAGTATAAGTTGCACCATTGAATGCTAAAGCAGATGTAAAAACAGGAAGAAGTCCATCTGATACACTGGTGGTGGTGTACGTGGGTTTTTCCAATCCCATCTTCACTGTAAATTCGTTTAGGATGGATTTGCAAAAGACCAAATACTGCAAAATTAATAATGAAATCAAATGTTATATCATGGATCAGAATTTTACTTTATAAACCGTGAAATTTGTATCATATTAAATCATGTCATTTGACTAATAATCTAAAATTAAGAATGGTAGATTTCACGTGTCTAAATCGAGGAAAAAGATTATGAAATGTTAAAACATCACAACATAAAAATGATAGGAAAAATGTCAAGTACATTGTAAAATCACATAGCTTGAAATGGTTCCTACGTTCTTATTCCCTTAACACATACTTCCCATTAATGATTATCAGAAGAAAATCACTTACTAAATACTAACAGGATGCACAAATTTTAAAAATAGGTATAAAAAATTGTCATATAAGCGACATTATAAAGACACATGGTCTAATGGGGACAAGATGTTAAACCATTTCAAGGCAAATAAGTAAATATAGTTGAAATGCCAGCTTTGACAGCAAGAAAAACAAACCTTGTGAATAAAAGGTCTTCCTTCATCTTTCACCTTCTGCAGTAAGCTCTCTAAAGCAACTGTGGCAGCATCTTGTTCAGCTGCTTTCCTATGGTTGAAAGTCTCTGGAGAGGTAAAGCACTGACCATCCACAACCACAGATGCTCGAAACCGTGGTGCATGCTGGAACCCTTCGTTCACAATCCTATACTCGGGAAGTGGAATACCCGATTTCTGAGTAAATTCTTGCAATTGGTTCTTGTACATTATGCCTTAAAAACAAGCATGAAATATATTTAGCTCTCGCTCTCACAGCACGCTTAATATGAAAAACAAGGCACGCTGTGAATTACTAGTGAATATTTTTTTAAAGTATTCAAGATCAAATAATCTAGAAATTCGTTTCGTTATCCTCTTCTCCAAGGGAAAAGCCTTTTCTTCTTATTGTGCAACTTAAAATTAAACTGATACTGCAGAAAATTTTCCCGTTTTCATCAATACAAAGATAATTTTCTGACATTTTACCAGAAAAGATAAAAATCAAGACAACTGTTTTACTAAAGGGAAGTTTTCTAAGAACAACTAATCTCATAACAAAGCTAAAATCACATTCAAAACCACCAAACAATAGCATTTTCGAAAAGAACAATGAGCTAGAAATACTAAGGATGCACGTATCGTCAGTCCAGTCTCAATACCTCAAATATTAGGGCTCTTGAAAACTTTGCTAAGTTATTCACTTTTCTCTCTTACTCCGTGACACACTCCAGAACGATTTGTACATTTATGAGTGCGTGCGTGATTGTATGAGAGAGAGAGAGAGAGAGACTTACGAGACTGAGGCTGAGGGAGCTGAGCTGCGAGTGGCTGTTGTTTTTGTTGATGTTGAGGAATCAGAGCAAGATCCGCCATTTCAAATCTACGGTCGTCAAGAAAGGAAAACGAGATGTTCAAATTAAAATGGAGATTTTGATCGTAGGGTTTTTGGTCTTCGGGAAGGGAGGGAGAGGAGTTAATATTTTACAGAAGGGAGAAATATGTGTTTGGCAAATTTTAGGAGACAGGGAACTAGTAGGAATGAATAGAATTTAATTAAAGAGAAAGAGATGTTATTTTTATTTGTGTTTGGATGTATATATTAAAGAAAAGAAGGAAATAAAAGAAAATGAATGATATATTTTTATTTTTATTTAGTAAACTTAGACAGTTAGGATGTTTTTGTAATTTAAAATGTTTTCCGCCAATTTTCATTGTCTTTACCATTTTCCACTTTTATTTTGAATTATTAAACCTAAATTTTCCACACTTGCCCATTGATTTCATATGATTTCCAGCTATCCAAACCCAGCGTAAGTGGGGTTTTCAAATGGCCAATGGGCTGGGGGTTTTGTAATAAAATTTCCGGAGGATTTTTCACTGGCCTGAAGTGTGAAGGTATCTTTATTAAGAAAAGAAAAAATAGATGGAGGTAAATGAAATAATGGAAATAAACGAAAATATTTTCATTCTTTTTTATGGGGTATACGAAAAGAAAACAAAAGCAATTTGAACAAAATATCTCAATTTTTATTGTTTGGCAATCTCAAGAAAAATATGTACTTGAAAAGAAATAAAACATGTCTAAATTTTTTTTAGTACTTTTAGAAGCAATTTTGATAGTCTACATTCATTTTCACTTTTTTTTTCTTTTCTTTTTTCTTTCATTTTCGGAAAAAATCCGTTTTCAACTCAACAACATTGATTTTTATTTTCATTCTATTTGTGGCAAATGGATATACTTATCTCTCTTAGTAAAGTAACAATCTATAAATCTAAAGTAACATATTTAAAGCAAAGAATTTTGCAATCGCAAGAAGAAGTGAGTTGATATATAATAATCTTACTTATCCCCTATCCTATGAGTATAACTCACACAAGGTGATTATTACTCTATTGCTTTGCTTTGAGCTATCCAATTACGAATTTAATATATATCAATCTATGATGTGACTTTTTAAAATAACTTATGAAAATAATTTTATGACTTAAATGTATGAGCAAAGCAAACCATATAAATCATATGGATTACAAAATCTTAATTTTTAACATAAAGTTTCAAGAATTAAATTAATCAGAGAAAATAAAGCGATTAGTAAAACATTTATAAAAGTTTACAGGTTTATAAAACATAGTATTGATATCAATAGTTAAAAACTGAAGGATCACCAATAAAAACCCTATTAGTTTCCCTAAAAATTAGTAAAACCAACAAATAAATAAGAGTACAATCAATTGGTCTTGAATCTCACCTCTCAACTCCATTCTTTAGTCTTCTAGAACTCGAAGTAATATTGGTATATCTACTAGGGAACCTACAAAACAATTATAGGGAAATGAATAACAACTTGTTTTGTAAGTTGGACTATGACAATAGAACATATCTGATACAGAGTAACTAAAGTTTTTAAATAAATATAGTTAGATGCTATGCATATACAAGCAAGTGTCATCGCATAACGTCATTCGATTCATTGCGAGATTAGGAAAATTGTGTCCACTTTAATCTAGGTTGAGGAGTTTGATGCCTTAAACTTTATGAAGTAAAACTAAATTAGGGCTTACACAATGAAGAATACGCTCCACCCAAGACTTCGCTTTGAACTACGATCCTCAATCTCGACCTCCTCTTCTATCACATAGTTCAACTAAGAGTGAAGAGAGGACCATTTCAACTATCTTTATTGAAAGGTATGTATTTGGCCTGAGAATCCTAGTTATTTTCTCTAATGGGTTACAATGTATGTTTAGTTATAAGTTAAGCTGGGTTTATGTCATATTACTCTTGGGGTGGTTAAGCAACTTCAAATAGTCCAAAGCAAGTAATATCATAAAGTAATCAATACACAAGTCTAATACTCAAATAGTATAACCATATTCAAGCATACACGTTTCATATGTACAGGTAATTAACTTATAATGACAAACAAAACATATACCAAAGTCTTCAAATATTCTTAAACAATACTTCAAAGTACGATAAAGCACTGATTCTACTTACTTTGAACTCAGTTACTTGCTAATTTAGTTGTTCACCTATCCCACTTTCACAAATTCCCTATATATTTAGTCAATTTATCATTTTAGGTAATTGTATAAGACATGAGAGACCATTCATTTGCTCACTTCCTTAGAAATTAGGTTGATTTGGAACTTAATTTATAATTTATGTTAGCATAAATATAGGAAGTTAGAGTCATTTTGTCAATGAATTATACCTTTGATGTCCCTTGAGCTAAGTTTTAAGTGAAATCATCTATAAAGCTTTTATGTTGGGAAGTCTCTAAATTACCCCCTAAGCCTTATTAGATTGAGAGTTCATAATGAAATCAACTTCTGAATCAACCTTTAAATTTAATGAGTATCCAGGATTTCTTATGAATTATCTTCCGAGGCAACTTCTGAGTGCTCACATTCATATATTTTCATTCCAAGTATCCTCTAATTCACCTTCTAAACAAATCGTATGGTCTACTCAATTTTATTTCTTTTGGCAAGATACCTTCTGAGCTACCCTTTGACTCTATTATCTTTAGAGTTTTTAGGAAAATCATCATCTGACCAAGCTTCTAAGTTCCTTGTTTTTACATTTTATTTATGATTGTTGCTTCTGACTCAATCTTTGCTTATTATCTTAGTACACAACTCATTCACAAAACCTCTAAGTTATCCTTTATCTTTACCCAATATCTTATAATTAGTTAATTTGCTCACTTTTCTTTTAACTTACAATTATAGGATCGTTTAAAACTGTGAGTAACACTTCAAACAATCTTCCTTAGCTTCATTATTTGTCAACTCCTTATATATTACCTCGTAGTTTATCACTTCATCAAATCTAACAAAATAACCAAGTTACTAATTTCACCTTAAAGACTAAATTGCAATTTTCTATAACTCCTTCCTACAAAACCCAATTCAACAGCTCCAGTATACAATAAATACTCCATTAATCACCAAACTCAGAATCTAAGTGAGGTCCTTACGAAAAATACACTAGTTTTTATCAAGAACACCATCTTAATCATAATTTAGGACATAAAAATAAAATAAAAATTTAGAAAATAGCTCTACAAAAAAATTTTACATAGAAATTCAATATTGATTTAGCATAATTTATAAAAAAAAATTGTGAAATGGAAACTATATCATTAGCTCTATTTATTTTTATATAAAAAATTGTCCGATTTTATCGATCTCTTAAGGACATATGTTGTAGTTACTAAATTTCTACAAAATAATATTTTTCCTATATTCTATATATGAAAATATGTAGAAATGAATTTTTTTCATAATTTTCTAGGGATTTTTATATTTTTACAAAATTACCTAAAATTGAATTAGAATTAAACCTTACTAGAGCTCCAGTCGCCTACGGTAGCCACATCCTCATCGACCAACCTAGTTGCTAGGTGTTTTATCACTTGGTGACAGCAATTGACTCATAGCTCCTCCTTAGATGCACATTATCTTCTAGGCTTAGTTTACACACTGTTTTTTGTAAATTTTCCCTAATTCACTTCTTTAATTTTCAAACCCTAAACTAAATTTCTCTAAATCCTAACTTTCATACACTATTCAGTAGAGAGTGTTTCCAATTTTTCCAGAACTTAAAAGTGTCCCAAATGAATTTCTCTCTCTCTCTCTCTCTCTCTCTCTCTCTCTTCAAAGAGTTCGGCTTTGATACACCTTCATTTCCAGGTAAATTTTTATTTCACTACTTAAACACCGATCTAAAGTGATCCATACACGTAACATAAGAAATTCCTAGCTATTCCAAGAGTGTGCTATAATTTTTTTTATTAATTTTAATGAATTTATTTAGTTTAATTTAGCCTAAAATACAATTATTTGGGTATTTTAGTTAATCATGAGTGTATATATATATGCAATAATTACATACGATATATATATTTCATATTTATTTTATGTTACATAATAATTTTATTACACGTATAATTTATCTCTAAAAGTTTACAATCTAATAAAGTCTACTTTACGCAATTACCTTAAATAATACGTAATATAATTAAATTACACTAACTTAGCCATATTGTTATTATTTTATTATATTTTTAATATCTAAGTGCACAGGATCTCCTCGATTAATTTCTCAAGCCCACTTGTAAATTTTGAAGTCAATCGGGTTAATTTCACCATGCCTTAAATTATCTACTCGAAGCACTAGATGAAAATTTGGGTTTCATATTTCCACCATCTTTCAAAAAAGTTTTTTTCCTTAAAACTTCAATGATCAATTACATTAATTAATTATCTTGTGGTCTTCCAATATCATCAACCCCATCTATCAAAATAATAGTATCACTAACCTAATTGCTAGAAGAACAATGGTACCATTTCTCTATTGCTACCTTAGGTTTCCAAATTAGTTCCATTTGTAACCATCTCCTCACTATACTTCCACATACTTTATGTTTTAATTTCTTAACCCCGAAAATCTATTTATTTCGTTTATGTATAGGTTGTTTTTATATTGCATAACCCTATTGAGGATCCATTAATATAATCTCTATTACTTCCTTTTTGACTCCTCATGAATTTACTTAGTATTGGTATATAAGATACTTCATGGTTTCCCTACCAAACTCGAAGGCAAAATAAGTTGACATGTTACATTTAACTTCCTATCTCTTGGTAAGATAAGTTAATATTCGCTCCAAGTAATTTTTTTCTTTTTTTTAAGACATCTTCTAATATTGACTTTATATCATTGATGGTCATTGTATGCTTAATATCTTTCTACAATCGTATATGTTCTAAAGATACAATAGATTCATCGTTGTTATCTAGTTCATCCTTACATTGATAAATCCACAAAGTCCCATTTTATTCCTTAGTAAACTCTTAATTGCCCATACACTTTTAAATTAGTTTCTGGTGTAATGTATTCTCTTAACTTTTGTTTGAGTACTTTTTGAAACTTAAGTTCTAAATTTTGCCTAGTCTGTGATACTCGAGTATGATGATTATGATTTACCTTCTAATCTTTAATATAATTTGAACTTTACTTCTAACATCTTTCAGCTTAGTTCTAAATACTAGTGTATATCTTAACTCTTGTCTTCATTCCTTTTCCCATTCTATTAACTTTAGAACTCGATTATCCAGTATATTGAGAGATTGTTTCCTCATTGTATATTTTTAATAAAACTTGTTGACTCTTAATATTACCACTTGGGTTGAGTTCTTCCTTAACTTTATACTGTCTTCTCAATCAGAACCTTAACATTCTACATATCAATACATACAATTGCAAATTTGAGTTTAGCAAATCTTAATCCTTTCACAAGCTTGCATTTGAATGAAACAAAGATCGACTCGATGGACAAATCCAATTTAATTGACAAAACTGACACAATTCTAGAACGACAAAAATGTTGACCAGTTTCTAACTTTATGACTAACACAATGTCATGCTCCGAAGTGGTAGAGTCATAACAGTCCCGCTGTACAAACTATTCTAGAATAGAAGTTGACTATATAATTGCTATCTTAGATTTTATTCACACAAAGTGTTTACAACTAACCCGCTTTGAAGTAAACAGTTCATAAATTAAATATGTTATTTACTTATGAACTTAAGAAAAGTAAATATTCACATTAAAATAATCTGAATGTATTTACAAGATTTAGCAACCTAATATAATCTATTTCAGTAGTATGTAAATTAATATTAAAAGTTTTAAAGATAAATCGAAACTTGAGAGTGTATCTAATCTTCAGTTTATATCTTCACTTCCTTAGGATCCAGCTACTAGTTTTAGAGTAATTATAGGCCCTTCCTTGCTAGTATCTACAACAGCATCTATAGGGATGTGAGTAACTACGGCTCAGAGAGTAGGGACAGAGACTCAAAACTATATGTCAATAAAAAACATGGTTATCAACCAAATTAGTTAGATGCTATGCATGTACATGCAGATGTCATTGCACGACGTTGTCTTGTCCATTGTAAGATTAGAGAAATTGTACCTACTCTAATCCAGGTTGAGGAGTTTCCATTAATACAACAGCTCACAACCAAACTCAGGCTTGTGCAACGAAGACACCGCTCCTCTTACAACTACCTTCAAACCATTGACTTCACCCTTATCGCGATCTCCTCATCTGTCACTTAGTTCAACTAATGATGAAGAAGGGACTAATTATGCTATCCAGCGTTATTCCTTTAGAAGGGGACGGTATTTGGCTGGAGAATCCTAACTTGCTCCTGATGAGTTACTATGCATGTCCGATTTAGAATTTTAAGCCATATATTTAATTAGATTTGGTTTAAGGTGTTCAATTATTGCAACGATTCATATAAATACAATCCAGAGCAACGAATCAGAAACATAATATCAACTCAAAAATAAGCACATACACGTAGTCCACTATCTAACAAGCACAATCCAGCATAATTTCAAGCCTCCAAAATACAGTATTATATTAATCTCAACTTACTTGGACTCCTCGCTTACTTACTTAGGGTATGACTTGCACAGATTATCACCACTAAACCCTATAATGTAAATGTTGTACTATTATGTTATCTTTAGTTTAGGGTTTAATATACCTAATTATTTAGGTTTTTAAGTCTTTTACAATTATTCTTAATTTATGTTAAGTTCTGATTTAGTTTTTTTTTTTCTTTAAGTCAATTTCTAAATTAGGTTTTTAACTTAGTTTTCAATTAAGGATTTTATATATAAACCTTAGGAAATCGTTCTGACCCATAATGTGAAATTAATCACATTATTTTTGGATATCCTAAATATCATTTTTTATCTCTAACCAATGTTCTAATATATGCAATACATCCTAATCCTAATTTAACTATCGAATTTACTTCTGTTATGAGAAAATCTTATTTTTTTTCATATAATTATCTCAATTTAAGTTTCCTACCAAATTTATTATATATTCCTACTGTTATTACAATATCAATTTTTATATAATATTTTCCTACTTATTAATTTCTTATACCTACATATTACACATTATCACCTAATATATACATAATATACATATTTAATAGTCCTATCACTTAAAATATCATCTCCTAACATCAATTAACATCTCAAAATATATAAATTCACCCAAAATTAGATTTTACACCTAATTATCCTAAATTACAAAATTAACTTAAAATTTACCATTTTTACCTATTACATATTTACTACATAATACTCTAATAATTACATCTAACATTCTAAATATTACAAATATCATACTTCATTAGATTTTAACATCTTAAAACATATAATTATACCCTAAATCAATAATTATCCTTTTAATTACTTAATTAGCCCAAAATTATCCATTTTATGTATTATTTTAAGGTCTAAAAATTTTCAAAAATTAATTTTTTAAAAAAGGATTTGTAGCACTATTCTATATTACCTAAGTAGTCTATATAAAAATTTTGAGTTCAAAACAATACTTCTAAACCTATTTATTTCTAATTCAAAACATGCTTGGTTTTACATAATTTCTTAAGCACTCTATATTTTCAGATGCAATTAAACCTAATCAATATTTTCTCCTAAATCTACATACAATAAAGCATCAGAATAATAAAATTCATAATTTTCTGGATAAAATTAATAATTTTAATAAATTTCACAAACTCAAGCTAAAATCGGACTCATTGGGCCGTTAAGATTCCAGCCACCAATAGTGGCCTTAAGTGTGTCGACCAAGTTGGGTAGTAGTGGTGGAGTGGTGTGGTAGTGGCCGTTTGGTTCTAGGTAGCTGTCAGGTGTGGGTTTCCTTCTAAAACCCTATTTGCATATATTTTTTGTAATTTTTTTGGAAAAGGCCTAATTCTCTCTTGTTTATACCCTCTCCAATTTTCTCACTTCACAAACTATCCAAATGAGCTTATGAAAAATTTTGGATATTTATAGAGCTCTAGAAGATTTTTTATGCATTAAATTGACTTGACATGAGCTTTATCCTGTTCCAATTTGCTTTTTATTTGGCAAATTTTTATTAATTAATTTTTCTACTTTAATTTTTGCTTGCCATGCCCCTATTCTAGACATTTCCATAACTTTTCTGATTTTTCCTTAATTATTTATGAATTTTCTTTAATTATTTAATATCAATTTGGTATATTTCGGGCATTTTAGTATATTTCGTACCTATGTGTAAATTCATATATGATACAAATAAATACTCCTAAATATTATTTAATCTATTTTATAATTTTTAGTGTGCATATAATTTATTTATATCGATTCGTTAGTTATTGAAATTCGTTCTAAGCATTTCCGATAAATAACAAGAAATTTTCATAAAAATTCAATATTATAATAATTAATCATTTTATTACTTAGTTTCTTAAATTTAAACTTACAGGATACTTTTACTAATAATCTTAACTTCATTGTAAAATTTGGGCTTGATTAGATAATTTTGCATGATCACCCTAAATTCTACGAACTAAACCCTGAATACCCAATTGTAGGTCTTACACACAATATGTTTGAAGTAACTAAAAAAAAAGTGATTTACAGACATATGACTTGTTATAGATAAAAAGTTTAATACAAGAAATAAGAATAATAGATTTACCATCCTCTTTTTGCATATTTATATGTACCCAATGACTCGTTTAAGGAATACTTGTTATATAACTATCACATTTTAATTTAATATGTTTTTTTTTCTCTTCTTTTGCTTCCACAACCAATAGGTAGTGTACCACTTCACTGTTTATTTTATGATTTATTTTAGCTACACCATAAGTGTTACTCTTTATTTCCACGAATTGCATCAATTCATTTTAAACATTTTTACACATTTTCTCATTGCTACATTCTTTTATCATCATCCAGTTTCCATTTCTCTAAGTATAGTTTAACCCATCTTTTCTTAATCCTAACCTTATATGTTTGCTAAAATTCTCTTCATACTGCCTCCAATTTATAATTCTCATAATCTTCTAAGGATTACCCTTTCTATTATTTACTCAATTTATTGAGTTTCTCGACATTTTCTTAATTCATCTTCATCATAGCACTACTTTTATCTAGATTGCTCTTCACGAAAACTCATCCCTTTCTTGTTTTTAGATTCAATCTAAGTCTTTAGCTACGACATAACTCTACATTCAATTCCTTAATTCTAACTGTACATACTTCTACATATATTTTATATATTAAGAGTACATTATATTCCTATTCTTATCTATTCATATGGTGGGGTAAATGCAAGTCCTATGATAAGAGTCTTTGAATTTCTTGGTTCATACCATCCGTATTTACTTTCCCAAATAAGTTTGCATCTTATTCTTTAAACAAGAGAAAGTTTTTCTTCAATATCTATCATCGATCTCTATTCATTCACTTTTATTAATCCATATATTATTCCTCGCATTATCCTAGTGTAAACACCTCATTTTTGCTACTCTTAGAATTCTTTTTTATTTTTATTGGGTCAGGTTAAAAAAAAAGTAATAATAATAAAAAATAAAAATAAGAATAAAAAAATAAAATAAAATGGAACTTGAAAAAATAAAAAAAAATAAAGTACCAAGTCATAAAGTGTCGAATTGTGTCATTTAGGGTCGAATTGGACAAAGATGTATGTTTAATTTAATAAATTTTGAGTTGTTAAATAGTCGGGTTTTATTAAAATATTTTTTAGTTCAATTCGATATAAAGTGGATTTTTATCTAATTTATATTGTACTAAATAGACTTAGGATTTATTAGATGGGTTAGTGTATATTTTGGGCTAATTAAGATAGATTGAGTTGGGCCCGAAAGATAGAAATCCCAAATTAATATAGGGTTTCTAAAAACTAAATTGAATCTTCAATAAATCTAAATAAAAAATTATCATGTCTTTCGTATCTAGGATTTGTTATCGTATATTTTATATCTAGGATTTGTTGAGATTAAATTTATATTAAAAAATATTCAATTATGTAGCTTATAAATAGAAATTCAACAGCAAAGTTTTGAGACATTTTTACAAATCCACAACACACAACACAATAACATAACTCCACAATTATCCCCATACGACCATACATCCTACCACACGAAAGCTCTACAACCCAACACACGCTCTGATGAACAATAACATGTGCAATAGCTATCTACACATACAATAGCCCCTTATACTGTACATAGCAATACACGCCCTGATCACTCACTTGTCACCCGAACATCCATAGCACATATTCACCTACAACTCACTCGTCGACCACGATCTCTATGCCAGGACACTTACTCCACCACGTCCTTTGTCTTACCTACTGCACATTCACACATTGTTGTACGCTTCACTTGATCACTCATAGCCCACACATCCAAGCATTGTCGCCATACACTGTACTGACATGCTAATATACATCTCACAGCATACTCTCTCACACATGACAACACTTGCCTATATTCTCTCACTCACGATAACACATACACTGGTACAATTGGTCAACACACCACACAAAGCTGCATACTCACTTCACATTCTAATACATAACGCACACCATACACCACTCACTCACCAATCACTCACATATACAATAACACACATACAGTCGCACAAATCACTCACGAACATACATACTCTTAAGTCTTATCCCTCTCACGATCACACACATGCACAACCACATAGGTTTACAAACACATACGCATAGATCTACACACGTTGCCAAACACGATGACTTACTTACTCACTTATGCACAACCATACTCAATCAAATTCCATTACTATCGCATACGATCAAATTCCACTGTTGTTGCGTACGATCACGATCCACTATTGCACACACATGATCAATTCCACACCAAGCACGTGAACATAGTCTAAATGATCATAACAATCGATATGAACATGCCGATTATACACGACTTGACTCGTTCAGGTAATAAAAATTATTTTCTTAATTTTAATTAGTTAATTAATTAATTTCACTAAATTTTTTTCTTTAGTGCAATTTTTTTATATTTTTTAAAATTGTCATATCATTTTGCTATATTGTTTTAGATAATTTTCAATTTTTTGATCAATTTAGTTAAATCGTATTTTTTTAACCAAAATTGCATTTTTTTTAAAAAATCGCATGTTTTTCTCTGAGATTCATATCTTTAGAGAAGATAAGTATTTAAGTATATCTTGCATTTAAGATTTAGAAAAGATCAATTTTAATATGTAGTGATTTTTCTAAAAAAAAAAAAATCTAAACTAGAGTTTTCAAAAGATTTAATTAGTTAGGGTTTTTTTTTTTAAAGAAAAAAAGATTTTTGAAATTAGATCTTTTTAGGTTTTTAAAAAAAAATAAAATAATAAATTATTAAATAAATATAAATTTGGCCCGTTTTTCAAATTTATAAAAGAATCACTTACTAAATCTTTTCTAAAAAAAGAATTACATTGGTTTGATTCTAACTAGTAAATACGTAGACACATCCGGGGTAACTGTATAAAAAATTTTAAAAAATTTTCTTTTTTTGGAAAATTCGTAATAAAAAATAATCAAAATTCACTTTAGTTATATTTTTACATATTATATCTTAGTATTTTTAGAAAAATTATAAAAATAAAGCCATTAATTTTTTATTTTTATTTTTATATGGTGACTCGGTCTTAATTTGTTAACTCTTAAACTTAGTTTCTTCTGTTTAATTTTTTAAAAAATAATTTTTTAGAATATCCTCAAACTAGTGGCTAAATTAGGATTTTCTTACCCGAAAACCTTAATTTCATTTGTTACTAATTTAACTGGTTAGCAACTCTAATTTTTTAAAAGAAAAATGTTTTCTTAATTTAATGTCAAGTATTTTGTATTAAGTAGGTTGGGCTTATTATAAAATAAATTAAGAAAAATTGAAATAGGGCTCGATACCTAGAAATACTTTTCTCAAGATTATCTCATAGGTTTATCATAGTATTGATCTTTTGAAATTCCTTTATCTTCACATCTTTCAAAATCTAACTTCTACCTTCTCATTTAAGAATTGGGTGTATCCTCTTCCAATACTTAAAGATCCTAGATTCCCTTACTTTAGCTCAATTTATGCTATTCAATCTCTGATTTATATCAACTTCTCTTATTCCACCAATATCATATAGGTTCTACAATGTAAATCCTAATAAGTTTTCTTTGATATCGATGTAATATCTTTGACAAGTATATCCTTTACATCAGTTATATAATAAGATGTTACCTATGTAGAATATATGCTTGTACTTAACATAGAACTTTAGTCTCCAAACTATCATCGGAAAATTTATCCCTTATCGATCCAATATTACCTAGTTCTTGAAAATTAATAGTCTATTGGCATTCCAATACTCATAACTCATTTACATCAAATACACTCTATATATACCTCTATGATAACGAAGTATTCCCCATAACTTGAAAGTTCTTAATTATTAGTAATCAAGTACAATTCATTACTTATAAACAACATATCACCAACTTTCATACCCATAATACAATAGCATCTACATTCACAAGATGTTACAATATCTTGCAATTGAAGGATAGTAATAGAAGTTTCCCTTGTCAAATCTCATATTTAAATAATATTCCTTCATGATCCCTCTACTTAAACTGATCTCTATATATTTCATTTGAGTACAATTAACATTAGCTGTAATCATATACTTCAAATGTAAACCCCATAAATTTTCAATGCAAACCCTAAAAGTAAATCTAAGTGCCCTAAATAATTTCATGAGTTAATAAGGCTAAATTAGTTAAAAGCTTTACTAAATTATAAACCTAAACTTAAGCTGAATGAGAAAAACCCTAATATACCGATTGAAACACTAATTGCGTATAAAAATTCTAAACCTTATATATGTGTAAATATAAGATATTGAACTCGAACTTAATTAAAACCTTAAAGCCAAAAACCTAAACTTATAAAATCTATAATTTACTTTAACGGTGATAAAACCCTAGTTAGGTACGATTATCAACCAACATACATAATTGTGTAAAATCATTAATTAATGAATAGAGATAGTTCCTAAATATTTCTAAACATAAAGAGTCACAAATTAATTAACTAAATTAACAAGATTACTAATATTATCTTATGATTATTCATGAATTCACATATGTGTATATATGTGTGCTACTTTTATGTTGATTTAATTTTTACTACATATTTTATATTTATGTATTAAATAGTATATATTAATTTTACATCTTATATTTGTTAAACCTATGGTTCATTATTTGATTTTGATAAGAACAAAATAAAAAGTGTATATCTAAACATGTTGTTTTTTAAGAAAACAAAATAAGTAGATGATTAAACTGAGTATTATTTGATTATTTTGAGATAATTAAATAAGTTTAATTAGCTTGCTTAACGATTAAATATATCAATTATCTCTACAAGAAATTTAATCTTTTGAAGTGGTGATTAAACGATCTTGGAGTTCTATTGCAAGGAGTATTCGTTGGTTGTGTGTTAAAAGAATTTTCAGGTGATATTTGGCTTACCGGATTGACAGCTCAAGGAAGAACTAGGCTGACAGTATAAAGCCCTGGAAAACACAAAGAAAAGCTCACTGATCTGGAAGAACTGACTTACCAGTTCACTTGTTGGTAGAGTAGTTTTTACCAACTTACCGGTAGTTCAAAGTACCAATATGTTGGTAAGTCATATTCAACTAGCCATTGAAGTATTGACTACATTATAACGGGAAGAAATGAATGGGATAATATAAATGCTCAATAACCCGACCAAGGACAGTAGAGAACTGATATTTTGCTGTAATATTTCAACATTCTCTTGTATTCTCATTATCTTTTGTACCATAAATTGCTAATATTTAGAGAGATTTAAAGTGTAGTGCTTGTGAGCTATTAGTTGTAAGTATTGAGAGTTAAAAACACTACATCAATAATTCTTAAGATTGAATTTTTGTATTGAGAGTTGAGATTATGATTTTTGTTGAGAGTTGTGAGTGTAAAACTTGTGTAATCAAGTTTGTGTTTGTATAGCTCTTAGAGTTTGGATTGAGAAATCAATAAAGTAGTGTGAAGTCTTCGGTTGGAGGCATTGTGTGTCCGTAGAGATTAGGGGTGGCCCAAACTATATGTTATATCTGGGCTTAATCTTTTTTATCCCTATCTCTTTTAATTTCTGCATTTATTATTGTTCTACTATTGCTTTAATTACTTTTATTATTACAATTAGTTGTTTATATTGACAAAGAATTGCAATTTGTCTTTAAACTCAATTCACCCCCCCCTCCTCTCCCCTCTCGAGTTTAGCCTAGTGTTTTTCAATATTTTCTTTCACAATTACACCATATAATATTTCAAATATTACCTAAAAGTTTGAAAAGCACTTTAAAAAAAGTCAAAAAGCAACTTTTTCTTGTTTTCTTTTACTTTTCTTTCTCTCTTTTCCTTTTTTTTTTTTCTGCTTTTCTTTTCTTCTTTTTCCCTCCATGTTGTGGCTACACAAGTGTCCTTCCACTTTATCACATGTGAGGAAAAAACTTTGAAAGAAGATAAGATAAGTCAACTCATCCTTTTCCCTTTTCTTCTTACCATTAGCCAACACATCCCTTTAGAACTCACTTCTACTTTCTCTTTTTCTTACAAATTCAAAGTAAAAAATTAAAACTATCCTTTTTCTTTTTAGATCGACATCATCTCCCTTTCTTTCTAATTCTTATTCTCTTATTTTTCTTTCTTTTCCCTTCAACCATTACAACATCTCAACTTCTACAATATACTTCAATTCCATTATCAATATCCCATCTACATCAAGAGGAGAATAAAGAAAATTGCATCCCAAAACTCTCAAGATCAAGAGTAATCAAATAACCCCTTATATTATATTAGTTTTGTTTTTCTTATGTAATATAAGTTTTTGTTTATTTCTTTTATGTTAATGTGTATTTGTTAGTATTGTTATGTTAGAAATATGCAGTAGGAATATGTAATAGGAGTTAGATGTATTTTATTATCTTTTGTAAGAAAATTAAATGTACATATATTTAATTAAACGTACAATTTATTTCGTTCGTGTTTATATATTTATATATGTATGTACTTAAATATATTTAATTATATGTACACCTATATTATATTTACTTAGTTATGTATATATATACGGTATATGTATGTATAGTACATGTGCATATATATAATATTAAGTATACTTACTTTACTATACATATGTGTAAAATAATAGAAAATAGTACAAATACATGTATACCTAAGTAGTGAACTATAGGAGAAGATAAACGTGCCTAGATGTATATATATTACTCTGTTTTGCTAAGATTTAAATAAGTATATATATATATATAGTATAATATAAGTATTTATATATGTACATATACTGAAGATTACATACATATGTATATTAGTACTTAATTTTCTTCAAAATAAATTAATAAGTATAAATGTATACATATATATATTAGAAGTGACCTTTAAAGGAGGAATAGGAGCTATTTTTCAATATTTAATAATTTATAATAATATATAAATATGTGTATATTAATATTATAAATTAGAGAAATGCAAAAAAAAAAAAAATGGAAAAATTAAGAAATTGCAACGTGGACCAATAGAGAGATGTCATGTCAGCTCCTACAAAATTTTCTAACTAAAAATCGTAATTTGCAAAATAATAAGATATTAATAATAATAAATTAATTAGGAAATTACAGTTATAAGAAAAAGTAGTATAATTAATAATTTAGGCTTAAAATGGTGAAATAAAGAAATCATTATAAAATGGACTCAAAAACAAAAATATTAAAAAATGTGAAATTTGGAAATTAATTAAGTTATAAAATTAATAAAGAAAAGTTTAAAATGATAAACAAAAACATTTGGGCCAAAATAAATAAATTCGAAACATTCTCGGCTCATAATAGAAAATGCAAATTCCAACATCTAAAACGAATCTTACTATGTGAAAATACGTCTGAAAACAATAAAAATTGATTATAAGTTCATAAAAATTGGAGTTAAAATGAAAAAATTACATGTGATTGAAAAAAAAAGCTCAAATCGGGAAATTATGTAAGATAAATAGAAAACTTAGGTAGATTTTTAATAAATATTTAAATAGAATAATTATTTTACTTAGATACTTACTATCTTCATATCCTTTAATTATCAGGTGATCTCAATAAAGATATCAATCTCCCCACCGATTATTACGATCCTTAAGCTTTATTATGGCCGAATTAGTACTTTTTATAATTCCATACTTGTTTATGCTTGTAGATAGTAAAATTTAAATATTATTGTTGAATTGATTCATGTGTAGGGTTGGGATTTGCATGTGAATGATATCGTTTATTTGTGATGTGAAAATACTTTAAATTATAATAACTAACTGTTTGTTGTATTTTGTATATCTCTAGAGAATTTAATTGTTTATGATATTGGTTGGTCACTTAATAGCTAGACTTAAGTATACATGACTTTATTAAATTAAATTAGACCATGTATGATCGTGCATCATACTATAAATATTCCAACTGTCACATCATACGAAAGTAGTGAGAGGTTATACGAGGGTTGATATATATATAAACATATATATTTAAGATTAAAGTGTTTTGTATGGTACACTAGTACAAAATGACCTTATCTTAACCTGCAAAATTACTAGACGTTGGAGGTTCCAACCACTTGATTAAGGGTCAAGTTTAAAAGTCTCTATTTAAGGGTGAGTGTGGACTACATGGGCTTACTCATAATCATACTTGGAACTTAGTTTTTAAACTTGGAATTAAACTGATTGTTTTATTTTGAATACAGAACGTGAAGTTTCATAGTTATACAAGTTCATGTACGATACTCGGATTTGACTAGTGCCATGTAATCTCCAACCTTGACTTTGGAGGGCATTAAATTTGAGTTGCATACAGTACCTAGTTAACTGTATGTATTTTTGTGGTATTCTAATTGAACATGCATTCATATGTTTGAAATTAATTGCTGAATAACTTACTTATATGTATAGTTGAGGGATAGCTTACTAAGCTTTATAGCTTACACCCTTATAGGCTTTTGATGTAGGAGGACCTACCATACTTGGCCAAGGCATGTCCGAGGTTAGTTTGGGACATTTTGAGAAACGTGTGTATAAAAGAAGAGAACCGAGTGAATATATATATATATATTATGGAACTCTTAGTTAGAACTTTTATGATATGTTTTAGTATAATATTCAGTAGTTATGTAGGGTAACTTGCTTTACTACTGTAGATTGATACTGGAGCTTGTTTATTAGTATTTTAAGACTTATGATTCTATATTACTTATCTAATAAGATTATTGTGTGAAATCTTATATTATTATATATGTTGTGATATTATCTTTACCTATATAACCGATCGTGTAGTAACAGGTCATGTAGTAACCGATTGTGTAGTAACCGGTTGTATAGTAATCTTGTATGTCATATAAAAGGTTGTTGATTGAAAGAGAAATCAATTTACAGTCTTTTGTACAGTATACGGTGACTTATCACGGCTAAATCGTCCATCAAGTTGTGACATTAAATATCACTTTACACTCTCAATTACTATATTAGAATCCAAACTTTATTATTGAACAATATACTTTAGACCCTGACTTCACATCATAGGATAATTATATTAAAATTAAACTTTCATTTCAAGGTCTACACATAAACACCAAAAAGATCATATATTCTCGTTTTTAACTATAACCTTAGTTAGCTATATATAGAATCATGTCTATATCATCAAAAGAATTGAAATATTTCATAATTTAAACTTTTCCCCAACAATTCATGTCAAAACTTAATCTTATATCAAGCAAAATCATGTCAAAATTAAACCTTTACATATTAAGATTTGCCAATATATATATATATATATATATATATCAAAAGATCCCATATTTACCTTCAAAATTCCTTATTTCTAATTATTATTATGAGGTAGTTATATGTTTAAAATCATATCTTTATTATTTAAAAGAATTGAAATGGATTAGGAAACATTAGGCACACCATAAAAATTATAACCAATACATGTCAAATATGACCAGGTTCTTAGTTCGTAACTTTATAAAAAAAAAAAAAATCCAATCACTAAAAGTTATTTAAAGTCCTACTAACTATCAACCTTATTGACTTTCAAACTCTTCAAAAGTTGTTATATTATTTTAATAAAAGTCAAGTTTTATACTCATTCACTTATATATCACCATCCCTAATTTAGAACTAGAACTTTTTGCTATCTATCTCGAGATTTCAATTACTAAAACTCTACATATTTCATCATCATTTTTAATATCTTCTTCTACTAAATTTAATCTGCATAATTTACTTCTTTATTTCCTTCATCAAATCTTTCACTTAATCCTTAAGAATATTCCTTACTTAAAGTTCTACTTTTCCTTCTATTCTACACTTCTCAATCTGTACATTTGTTGATTTCATCTTTCGTTCTTAGCTTAAATTATTTGCATTAGCTAAAAATATAATCAAGTCTTCCTCCGAATCTTCCTCTAAATTCTAGCCAAATATGTTTACAAGGTTTCTTTTAATTCAATTGATGATTCAGGTTTATCAAAGTAAAGCTTCTATGCTAACATCCTCTACAATGGAAAGTTTACAAGACTAAGCTTTAGTATAGGAAGGAGATCTCTTATAAAATTGGGATACTTTTTGCTATTACTTGGTTATGATTTCTACAATAGTTTCTTTCTGACTTTTCAATTGTTGAAACTTTTATCACTAAAACCATTGTGAATATAGTCTTCTTAACCAACAAGTATTGCTTCTCTAAAATAATGTTTGTACTATAAACTCCAACTTTTCCTCCATTATCTTTCATTCCACTATCTATTATACGATAAATTTAACAATATATATCTATAATCTCATGTAGAGCATAAATCAATCTTCCAGTTAACCTTATGAATACATACTAGTAAATCTTTAAGTTTGTCTCATAATCCTCCACTCATTCCTCTAAATCAGGTTATGCAATTCCCTCTGAATTAGATCAAGCTCTACTTACTATCATGAACTTGAAAAAACCTATAATCTACATTTCGTTTTGGCTACAACATACTTTTCATCAATTACCACCAACCTCCCTTAAGCTTTTAAAATTATACATCATTCTATTCTACCAATAATGCAATAGCACAATAAATAATTTAGTATCACTTGACTTTATAGTTCTTAATAACTCACCAATCTTTACATTCATAATAACAAGAGCATGATAATCAATTATCTAAACTTAATGATTACCATATAAATATGTGATATACTCATGAGAACTAAACTTACCTTTATTAACTAAGATTCATTAAGCGCTTCTATATCATCTAAAGCATTATCATCTCAACCAGTTCTCATAATAACGTTAGAAATTATATTATTAAAACCATTATAATTGTAACCTCATCAATTAGTAAATATCTTTTTCCCTACCACAGCAATAGTAATACAAATTTCCATTCATCCTCCAATACTCCAAATCACTCAATATCTACAAAATGATTCACTCAATACATATACACATTTCATATAATTTTACCAAAAACATAAAATAGTACTTACTCAGTTCATCTCAAGATAACTCCTACAATTTAAACCTTACAATCTATAGGCTTTTCACCATCTATTATCGTCATCAAACATAAACAAGTCAATGGTTCATAATCCAAAAAGTACACATGACGTAAGTTAAATCACTATTACTTATTACTCTATATTGCTTTATACCATATACGAGCTGATACATACATATAACCTTAAGAGTCTAAGCCTTTTATGCCTGCTTAATTTTCCCAACTCTCAATGTTCCTTAGATATTTTAATTCATTTTAGTTACAATGTTACAAAGTTAGTTTAGAAGAGTTGCACTTAAGCAAATTGCTAAGAACTATACTTTCATATCACCCAGAACTGTCACATCCCAAACCAAGGAGTTGTAACAGACCGTGTGAACTAATATAAGCTAAAAGTTAGCCACTTTAGCCGCTAACATAGGTATAGTTTACACAAAGAATTTACCACTCTACTGTTTTGAGTTAATCAATTCTGAATCTAATATATATCAACCTGTGGTATAACTTTTCAAAATAGCTTTAGAAAATAATTTTGTGGCTCAAATGTCCGAGAAAAGCAAATTATATAAATCATATAGAGTACAAAATCTTGATTTTTAACACAAAGTTTCAATAATCAAATTAATCGGAGAAAATAAAGTGATTAGTAAAGAATTTATAAAAGTTTATAGGTTTACAAAGCATAATATCAATATCAATAGTTGAAAACTATAGGGTTACCAATTGAGACCTTATTAGTTTCCCTATAAGTTAGTAAAATCGACAAATAAATAAGAGTTTAGCCAATTAGTCTTCAATCCCCTTTCTTGACCTCGTTCTCTAATCTTTTAGAACTTAGAGTATTACTAGTGTATCTATTATGGAACCTGTAAAACAGTTATAAGGAAATAAGCGACAATTTGCTCATTAAGTGGGATGGAGACAATGGCACATATCTGATACAAAGTAATCAAGGTTTTCAAATAAGTTTAGTTAGATATTATGCATGTACAAGCAAGTATTATCGCACAACGTTATCTAGTCTGTCGTGAGATCAGAGAAATTACACTTGTTCTAATCCAGGTTGAGGAGTTTGACGCTGCTTACTTCGTAGATTGGAACCAAACTAGAGCTTGTGCAATGGGGAATATATTCTGCCCGAGACTTCACTTTAAATTACAGTCCCCAACTTTATCATGACCTCCTCTCTTGCCACTTAGTTCGATTAAGGGTAAGGAGATGACCATTTCGACCATTCTCATCAAAGGGTCCGTGTTTAGCTTGATAATCCTAGTCGTTTCTCTTAATAGGTTACGATGCATATCCGATTAAAAGTTAAGCCAAGTTTGTGTTAGATTACTTTTGGGATGATCAAGCAATTTCATACAATTTGAAGCAAGTAATATCATTAATTAATCAATACATAAGTCTAGCACTTAAAAAAGCACAACCATATTCAAGAACACACGGTGCATACCTACGAGAAATTAACTTACAGTCACGGATAAGACATATACTTAGGTCTTCAAGTATTCTAAAATAATACTTCAAAATGTGGTAAAGCACTGATCCCACTTACTTGAAACTCAGTTGCTTACTAATTTAGTTGTTCACTTGTCCCATCTTTGTGAATTCCCCATATATTTAGCCAATTTATTATTTAGTAACTATATAAGAAATGGAAGACCATTTATTTGCTTATTTCCTTAGAAATTAGGTTGATTTGGAACTTAATTTATAAGTTATGTTGGCATAAGTATAGGAAGTTAGAGTCAATTTGTCAATGAATTATACCATCAATATCTTCTGAGCTAAGTTATAAGTGAAATCATCTATGAATCTTTTATGTTGGGAAGTCTTTGAATTACCCCTTGAGCTTTATTAGATTGAGAGTTCATAACGAAATCAACTTCTGAATCAACCTCTGAATTTGATGAGTCTTCAAGATTTTTTATAGATTATCCTTTGAGGTAACTTCTAAGTGCTCAAATTCATGTATTTTCATTTCAAGTACCCTTTGATTCACCTTTTGAACTAATCATGTAGTCTACTTAACTTTAAGTCTTTTGGCAGGATACCTTTTGAGCTACCCTTTGATTTTACTATCTCTAGAATTTTTAGGAAAATCGTCGTTTGACTAAGCTTTTGAATCCCTTGTTTTTACATTTTATTCATGATTGTTGCTTTTGACCTAATCTTTGACTATCATCTTAGTGCATAACTCATTCACAGAACCTCCAAGTTATCCTCTACCTTTACCCAATATTTTATAATTAGTTAATTTGCTCATTTTCTTCCAAGTTATAATTATAAAATCATTTAAAACTGTAAGTAACACTTCAAACAACCTTCATCACCTTCATTATTTATCAACTCCTTATACATTACCTCATTGTTCATCAATTCATCAAATCCAACAAAATAACTAAGTTGCCAGCTTCACCTTAAAGACTAAATTGCAATTTTCTATAACTCCTTCTCACAAAACCCAATTCAATAGCTCCAATATACAATAAATACTCCATTAATCACTCAAACTCAGAATCTAAGTGAGGTCCTTAGGAAAAATACACTAGTTTTTACCAAGAATACCATTTTAATCATAATTTAGGGCTAAAAAATCAAATAAAAATTTAGAAAATAGTTCCATGAAAAACTTTTACATAGAAATTCAATATTGATTTAAGATAGTTTATAGAAAAATTTTGAAGCTGAAACTATATCATTAGCCATATTTATTTTAATATAAAAAATTGCCTAATTTTATCGATTTCTTAAGGAATTATATTGTAGCTACTAAATTTGTACAAAATAATATTTTTCATAGATTCTATGCATGAAAATATGTGGGAATGATTTTTTTTTTCATAATTTTCTAAGCATTTTTTATATTTTTACAAAATTACCTAAAATTAGAACTGGACCTTACTAGAAAATGAAGCTCCAGTTGCCTATGGTAGCTGCTGTAAACCCTATAAAATTTTTAAATCGAAAGCTAGAAGTTAATAAGATTTTCTCAAAAAATAACTTTAATGTTGGCAAGACAACTAATCTTGAACCTTAGAGACTACGCTCAAAGACCTAACTTAAACTCCTAAAACACTATATGGCAACCTTAACCCTAGTTTAAATCTTATACTCAATGCCTTAAAATCATGCAAACAAATGCCAACGACTAACGTTAACTCCCAAGGTTAGACTAATCTAACAAAGCTAACCAAAAACCCTAATGGGAAAGAGACTAATAGTTGAAGCCCGTAAGAGCTCCTAATAAAAAAATGAATATTGATATTGATAACACTAACAATGAATTCAAAACTTTAAAATGAATATTATAGTCCTTAAATGAACCTTTAAACACAAAAATCGTAATTGAAACCTTAATACATGCGAGCATTTAAATTGTAAAACCCTAATCTACAGTCGAAAACCTTAATCTAACTATTGTAATATAATTAAATAGTAAAATTATTCATTAATCAAAGATTAATCGCTTAACCTTAAAACCCTAATCTATTCTCCAAAACGTACTTGAACAACAATAATTGTCTCAATCCCTTAAACTAATTAGATAAGATTACCTAATGGGCTTAATCAACTTAATTTGACACATTAAGCCATAAAATGCACCCAATTTGTGCCAAGTGTACTAGTAATTAAGATTAATAAACTTAATTACACCTTAATATACTAATTGGGTTTTATATCATAATTAACTACAAATCAAGAATAATTAATCATATGAAACCAAAGTGATTATATGAAAATATCTCCTTAAGAATGCCAACGTTATACTTAGGAAGATAATATGGACTTTGTAAACTTTTGGATCTGAACTCGAAGTTAGATACAAGAGTTAATAGATAATCCCTAAAACCACTCAAGATATAATGATAAAATCTATAATTAAAATGATTAAACCTTAAATCATAAGTCACAAACCCTAAATAATAAGTCGAAAAACCTTAAAGCCAACCTTAAACCATAAGTCACAAACCTTAAATAATAAGTTGAAAAACCCTAAAGCCTTAATATTACGTATAAAACCTTAGAAACCCTAATATGTGGGAAATCTCAAAACAATTGGAAAATATCAATAGATTGAGTAAAACCTTAATTGGAAGTCCAAAAACCTAGTTTAACTAATAAACCCTAGGTATATCCCTAAACTATTTGCTAATCGTAAATAATTTCTCTAATCACTAAAAGACCTTAAATCGTCAACCTCGTTTACAATCCAAAAACCTTAATCAATCCCGAATAATGAAGGACCGTGACAAATGAAGTAATATAAGTCAATGAACTTAATTAAAATGATAAAATATGGCAAGAACCTAGTTATACCCTAATTAGGCATAAATTGCTTAGTTAAATATAATCGTGATTAATTAGCTTAATTATCCTTTAATCTATCAACCACCTCTCATTACATCTTAATTAGTAACAAGTAAAACTTAATTAAAAACAAAAGATAAAGGATTAATTGAGAATTAAAGTATACTTATCTTTAAGGAGACAAAATCCTTCATCATTTGGTAAAAAGCAAACAAAGTACAATAATACTAAGAGGAGACTATGTACCTTTATCCTAAAATAGCCATGCCTTGTTCTCCTTAATCCACCTTCAATATATGCTTTTTCACTCCTCCAAAACCCTTAATTGACATCATTCTTCATGTACAGAAAATTCTAGGGAACCTTCTCTACAAACCTAAATACAAATCAAAGAAAGAAGGAAGGAAAACCAAGAAGTGCTCTGGGATATCCCTGCACACATCAATGCCTTTCACCACTATCACCACTACATGCCACCAAATCATAAAAAACCACCACCAAAATGTCACACACACATCCTAATTTCTTGCCAATAACCTTATGCACCTAAAGAAGCACATTTTGATTTTGTTTTTTAGTGGAAAATTTGAAACTCATGTAGACCAGTTTAAGGTAAAATTTACCTAACTTAAGTTTTCAATTTACCTAAATTAAGTTTTCTATTTACACTAGTTTTATCTATGATATCTTGAGAGTTTAGGATTATAAATACTATATAACTATGTTATAATCATGTACATATCATTTTAGAGCCTTATAATTACACATTTATTCATGTAATTAGTTAGTTTGTTACTTACATTTTAGAAGTGTAGGAGATAGTTTTATGTGGATAATTTAAAAAAATGTTGATAAAACTTCATGAAACCCTAAGTGTCGTCTATGCTGCCCCCTCTTTGATATGTATTCATCTTGTATTCACCATATTAGGTGATATTATTAGTTTAAAACAAGAATCAATATGATGAAGACAAAGAAACATATTAGAATAAGTGTTGTATGGAAGAAGTTGAAGGAAAGCCTAAAAAAACCCTACTTGACCACTATTTTTATGAAAGTTTCAAATCTGTAAATTTTAATTTATTAGCTTAGTAATATGTTTGTTTAGTGTTAAGTATTATATAAGATGTAATTAACCAAGTTAAGTGGGTAATGATGGGCTAATGGCCTAAACTAGTTAAGTTGGTGATTAAAGCCTTAGGAATAGTATTACAAACCCTAGTAATGAAATAAACCAGATCTAAAACACTTAGTAAAATGGGTTATTTAGTGTATCCATTAGGATATTTGGCCTATTAAAATAAGTTAGAATAAAATTTAGAGTCTTGTAATGCAAATTAGGCTTAAACTACCTTAGTTAGTAATTAAAGCCTTAGAAATATGAGTTGGAGCACAATAAATGAAAAGAACTAGATCTAAATCCTAATAGAAAATGGACTTATCTTAAGGCCTTTAATAGGCTTAAGCTCAAAATAATAAGCGGAGTTAGGCTTAAGGCACTAAAATATAATATAAGCCTAAAAGCTCTTAAAAGAACTAAGAATAGAGCCTAATAACTTAGTGATTAGATTTGAACCCTAAATTAAAAGGCTCATAACATAAAATATAAATTTTCTATTAAGTTCAAAAGCCTATTAAAGCAATCCCATATAGACCCCTTAATAGGCCAAGGCCTTAAACTAGTAAAAATGGTCTATTTAGGCCTACAAGAGTAACAATAGAGGCCAAATTAAAAGTTATGAAATTTGATCAGAAACTTAAACTTAAAATATCTAAATAAAGGCCTAACACCCAAAATTAAGTCTAAAGCCTAAAATTAGGCTCAAATCCTAAAGTAGTCAAACCAACACCATTGACTAATGTATTCATTTAGCCTAAATCGAATTCTCACGAGTCCAAGCACCTTAAAAGGACTTTACCAAATGAAAGAACATTTGAAATTGACTATAAGAATGCGAAAAACGGACTTACAATAAGGAAGTTAGAGTGAAAACAAGTTTTAACCATGCATAGGGGATTAAGGCGAGCTTCGGTAAGTAGGTAAACTTTTAGGTTTTTAAAAAAACCCTCTTTTGATTACTTACATATACATTATTATTATGTTTTAGGTGACTTAATTTTTAATTCAGGGACCCTAAAGGTTAGGACAAGTAAGCAGGCCAGGTGAGGGAATTTCGATGAACTACTACTTACTCGTGTTTGATAATTGCTTAATGTTCTATTACTTGCCTTTGGTTGTCTGTTGAGTGACTGGTTGTTCTGTATGCTAACATTCGTATAATCGCCTTATTAAAATTGTAAGTTTATATATTTGGCTAAAATAATCGTATATACTTGTCATATGTCTGTGATCCATTAGTTGCGGACTGTGATATCCATAGCATTATCGAGTTTCTTGAAAAAAATTGCTAAAATACATTTTTGATATGCGTTATGATTCAAAGAAAGATTTATCAATTTAGTGAATACTTATAGTAATCTCTTATGACATTTTACTTGTTAAGGCAAAGCTAGTAGACTATCTTTAGTTGTTTGATAGTGAGTAGCTCGAGTTGGGACTCGTATGATTTAAACCCTGAGGTATTGTATGGATTTGTTGATAATGAGCCCATAGGGCATTGTATTGATTGTTATAGTGAATAACCTTGGATAGGATCCACCTAATTGATTAGTATGGTATTCTTGATGAGGGTAAGAGTTGAGTTTCATTTATTAGGACAATACCTACAGACAGCCTTATGCAGGTAAGTTGAGGTATCCCGTATGGTTAAGTACGGGAGATAATCGACGTGTAGATAACCTAAATCTACACCTTCCATGGTTTCAGAGTCTCGTAGATGTGTTTCTTGCATTTACCGTATGTATATTCATTTTGTATGTTACTTAAATTGTAGTGGTGAGAGACAAACTTACTACCCCCCCTCCCCCAAAGCTAGGACTAAGCGAAGATCAAAATGCAGAGTGTTCCTTAAGCGATTGGATTAGATGGATAAGATTATTTTAGTAAATTGTGTTAGTTAAGCTAGATCTTTATAATATTTAGTAACTCATGATATCGCTAAAGTTTAATTATCTCATCTTATTGTTTGGAAGGTAATTTTGACTCTCTACGGTCTTAGTGGATTGTTAGGTCACCTAAGTTGCTTATATAAATAAGTAAATATAAGTAAAATAAATAAGCATCCTTAGAAACTTACTAGTTAGAGTTTTGCAACTTTTGACTTATAAAGTAGTCCTTATATCATGGATACACATATGATATAGAGATTTTAGGAAAAATTGTTGGGCCTCTTTGTAGGGCATTATAGCCACATCCTTATTGGCCAACTTAGCCATTGGGTGTTTTATCACTTGGTGGCTACAATTGACTCCTAGCTCCTCTTTAGTTGCATGTTCTCTTCCATGCTTAGTTTACACATTGTTTTTTGCAAATTTTCCCTAATTCACTTTTTTAATTTTCAAACCCCAAACTAATTTCTCCAGATCCTATCTTTCATATACTACTCAGTGGAGAATGTTTCCAATTTTTCCAAAACTTGAAAGTATCCCAAATGAATTTTTCTCTCTCTTTCTCTTCAAAGAGTTTGGCTTTGATATACCCTCATTTGCATGTAAATTTTTATTTCACTACTTAACACCTGTCTAAACTGATCTACATGCCTAACATAAGAAGTTCCTAGCTATTACAAGAGTGTTTATAAATTTTTTTATTAATTTTAATGAATTTATTTAACTTAAAATATAATTATTCGGGTATTTTAGTTAATCAAGGGTGTATATATATATATGTAATAATTACGCATGACATATACATATATTCCACATGTTATTTTATGTTATATAATAATTTTATTACACATATAATTTATCTTTAAAAGTTTATAATCTAATTGAGCTTACTCTATGCAATTACAGTAAATAATACGTAATATAGTTAAATTACACTAACTTAGTCATACTGTTATTATTTTATTATATTTTTAATATCTGATTATATAAGATCTCTTCGACTAATTTCTTAAGCTCACTCGTAAATTTTGAAGTCAATCGGGTTAGTTTCACTGCAGCCTAAGTTATCTACTCGAAGTATTAGGTGAAAATTTGGGTTTCACAATGGCCACTAGCAACTCCTACCCTTGAGTGGTCGGATTTTCTTTTTTCTTTTTAATTTATCTAGTATTTTATTTTATTTTTGTTTTAATTCGATGTTTTAAATTATTTTGAATTATATATATACGTACATGCATATATATTATATTATTTTATTACTTATTTTTTCTATATTTTTTCAATTTTATTTTTTATTATTTTTTATATTTTATTATATTATTTATTTAATTATGATGCGTGGATAATTAGATTGTGCAGCGTGTCGACATTAACGAAAAAGTAATGGCTAACTAATAGGTTAAATCATTTGCAAATTTTTACAAACGTTGAGAACTCAAATGTAAAAAAGAAAATAGGTCGATGACTCAATTAGAAAAAGTGATAAAGTTTAAGTATTAAAAATTATAATTTTCCCACAAAATAAAAAATACGAAATAAATAGAAAAGGAAACCTTAAACAACCACCTTCATGGTTGCTAGTTCATATGTTAGTTAGATTAGGGTATCTAAATAAATCTTTAGTGCATCATGATCCACCGCTATTAAGTAATGTTTAATAAGAACTCCTAAAGTGATTAGGTGTTCCTATTACCTTAGAGAACGAAGGGAAAAAAAAAAGAAAGAAAATTGAAGCAACTTTTCATGTAATCAATACAACATAAGTTCTCAGTATCTTTTAAATGATCATGAATTTGTTTACATGACTTCTTGTGAATATATATTAGGGTCTAAAATAAACATGCACCCTAATGATGGTTACATTGGAGATGTGTAGCTATTAAGATGGCTTCTTATGGTTTTCTCCTTTATTTTTTTAATATTTTTAGATTTTAATTAAATTGATAAATTTGCCTGTATATATATGTTTCCTATGATAACAAATATTTGAATGAATTTCATTTTATAGACTTTCTTTTTTTCCTTTTAATTTTCACTATTTTATTATATTATTTGATTAAATATATTTAATTATATTATTTTATTAAGCTAATTATTATAGACAAATAAAAACTAACACGTCAGCTAATTAATAGTGATAGATAAGAAAATATAAGTGAAAAACACATATAAGGAAAGTAAGAAAAAGTGAAAAATATAGATATATGAAGTGAAATTTCCCCTATATATTATTAGCCTACATTTTAGATTGCCGTTGGACATGTGAAAAAATTTTAGCTTAAGTAATTTACAAAACAAAACTAATCACAACATCTTTATTTTTTTTTTAATAATTATTCATCGTATAATAGTCATGTTATAGTTGATTCAATCTTAATAATTCATGAGATATTAGGATTGCATTTCTTAAATTTTTGTGGAGTTTCTTATACCTAAAAATTTTTCTTACGATTGGATTGCCTGAAATGTGAAAATGTTCGAACTTTCTAATATAAAATTCCTAAGGTGTTAGGTTTTCTAAAACTTTTCTAACTTTCTAATTTAATCATTATATTTAAAAGTTAATTATATTTTAACAAACTATACTATATATATATATGTGTGTGTGTTTTTTTTACAGCATGCCACTTGTTGTATCATGTAAGCATTACACGGCACACCATATTTGTTTCATATGGCATTCAAAGTGTTAAAAGCATTCACATTTGACTCTATGGAGATAATTAATAAGTTCGCATTTTAAGGTTATTTTACATGGAAAATTACATGAGTTGTTTGTTCTTTAATACGATAGCGTTACTTCATCTAATTGATGTAGGGCAGGTAACAAATGGATGCCAAATGTGGCAACAAAAAGTAGAGGTCGTAACTTGCGAAATAACGAAAAGTTCATGTACCTAATATTATATCAAACACTTGATTTCTATTCTTGTAAAAGGCCATTCGATAAAGAGCTTCTAATCATATGGAATTATATATGGATAGTACATGATTATGGCCATTTAACTACCTTTAAAGACTTTAGTTGGCTTATAAATGTATAGACTTTGTTATTGTATTTATATTGGATTATGATGCTAATGTTAATGTGCTAGTTGAATATTTAGATCATATATAGATTTTCTGTGAACTTTATATAAATGTATAAAAACTCACAACAAACGAATCAAATGACGTCAATTTAACACAATTAATAAAAGGATTATTTTATTAGTTTTAGTGATGGTGTAATAAGGACCGAGCCCCTCATTATGATGAGATCTGGCAGCTTTCGCGGGAAGAATCAATTCTATTCTTCCTCTGTCCGTGATAACTTTAAAGAGGGCTTAGTAGCCTCTTAAGTACTTTCTCATAGCTTGCAAAAGTTAAAAAGTAACATAAAATGTCACTCTCTCCCTTCTTTTGCAAACTAGGGCATCATATTTTATAAAGAGAGAGAAAAAGTAAAGACCGTGCAGTGCCATAATCTCTACCTATTACATTTGTATGGTTTCCTTTGTTTATTCTCACCCTTGGGACCACATCCCTGGTACACATTTAAATATGCTTCTTTTTTCCTCTTTTTATTCACACCAATTCGAGCATCGATTAACGGATTTAAAAAAGTTTAATCCTGTACTTTAGGATAAATAAGCATATCAAATATATCAAAATTGCTTCTTTTCTGTTATGAAACGTTTTCTGTGAATTGTGGATTTCTTTTTTAGCTCTTTCTTATGTAAATAATAAAACAAATACATTTAAAATTATAAAGATTTTTATTTTTATTTAGTCAAACATAATAAGAGAAGAAGGATTTAAATTTAATTTATTTAATAAAAAAATTAATATTTATATTATTAAATTATAATGATATTAACACATACTTTTAAATTATAAAAATTTAACAGAATAAGTTTAGAAAAACAAACGAGAAGGAAGTGTCCACTGCTCGCTTAGAACTTCTGAAACAGGATAGAAATATGAAACATGTTTTTGAGTAATCTAGTTCTCTCCCATTTGCTGGAGCGAAGTCACTTTCACTTCACTTTATAGTTTTTCCCATTCGCTATTCATTTATTCTCTTTCTTTCACGCCCTTCTCGTTTTCTGAAGTTTCGACATCTCAATACAATGGTTCCCCAAGATACGAACAATGAATCTGGAGAGCCACCCAATTCGTGTACATCAAAGTCTTTAACTTTCAAGCACCATCTTTTCTATAACAAGAAATTCCAAGCCAATGCCATTCTTAGGAAGATTATCTGCGAAATGGGTCTGCACTGTTTCTTGCCATTGAAACATAGGCAGTGCAATGATAACGATGGCTGGTTGTTGGCAGAGTCAGGTGGTGTAGGTGCAGAGTTGACCAATGCTGACATACAATCACTACACTCATCTTTCAGGCTCAGCCTCTCCAGCTCTGCAACAGTTTTAATGGTGAATTTGGATAATGGTTTTGGTGAGAATGACGCTCACAGCCAAGAAATGAAGTGGAGAAGTATTGAGTCTCTTGAAAGAAATATTGCTCCAGTGGCTAATGCTTTGATCAGATTCAGCTACGAAGAAATTGTCACTGCAACCAAAAATTTCTCAAAAGGTACTACTAGGGCGTGTTTGTTTCACAGAAAACATCTTCTAGATTTTTTCACATTTGTCGCAATCACAGCTTTAAAATTATCAAATATTATGTAGTAATCTCATGATATTGTCGTCGCTAATAGCTTTTAGCTGTCAGTGATGCGTGAGGCGAAAGTGGAAGCTGGTTACCGGTTGATTTCTGCTTCTAAAACAGCAAATCATTTTCCTCATTCACCATGTGTATTCTTCCTCATTGTTAACAAGAACAGCCGAGGGCCAGCCACTGCAGTTGTTTTCATTTGTTAAATGTCAGTTGTGCTGCAACTTCTTGTGATTACCGGCTAATTTTTTATAATCATAAAGTTTTAACTATAACAAATGTCGGAAAACTCGGATAATGTTTTCTGTGAAACGAACACATCACCTGTACTTTATGAATTATGGGTTTGTGTTGTTTTTGGCTGAATATGTGTTTATGTCTAAAAGCTAAAATTTTTATCTGAACTTTGTTTTTTAGGTAGAGTTTTGGGAAGAGGGGCATTGAGTTGTGTGTTTAGGGGCAAAGTTGGAATTTTCAGGAATTCTGTTGCTATAAAGCGTCTGGAAAGAGAAGATAAGGAGTCTCCTAAAGCTTTTTTCAGAGAACTTATGATTACAAGTTCACTTCAAAACCCCAAGGTTGTTCCTTTAGTGGGGTTCTGTTTAGACCCAGAAGAAGGATTGTTTTTGGTGTATAAATATGTTTCTGGTGGAAGTTTAGACCAGCATTTGCACAGTAAGCTTATATGTTGTAAATTGATGTTGTAATTTGGTCCTTTCAGGTGAAGTAATATGATTTTTGATCTAAAGAGCCCTTTTGCAGATAGCAAGAAGGGAATGAAGGGTTTTCCTACACTTTCATGGTCAGTGAGGTATAAAGTTGCAATTGGTATCGCAGAGGCGATATCATATCTGCATTATGGGACTGAAAAATGTATTGTCCATAGGGACATCAAACCCTCAAACATACTTCTTTCTTCCAAAAGAGAACCCAAGGTGATTAGGTTTATGTGTTTCTTGTTATTTTCTTTGCATAATGAAGTGAAATTATTTACATAAGCTGATTGTTTCTGATATTAATTATGCAATTATGCAGCTATGTGACTTTGGATTAGCTACATGGACCTCTGCACCATCAGTTCCATTCCTATGTAGAACTGTCAAAGGAACATTTGGGTATGCCCTAAATGATATATGGACTGCATTGAATGCACATTTTGATGCATTTTTTTAATTTCTCTTTTTGCTAAAATACCATGACATGATGTAGATATCTAGCACCTGAATATTTTCAGCATGGCAAAGTATCTGATAGAACTGATGTCTATGCTTTTGGAGTGGTATTGTTGGAGCTGATTACTGGAAGAAAACCAATCGAAGGAAAAGGACCAGAAGGAGATGAGAACTTGGTACTGTGGGTAGGTCTACATTCCAAAGCATTTCAATATAATTTGTTATGATTTTATTAAGTTTGTCAATTTTCAGGTAGGCCTAAGTGGTCCCCGCTATTATTTGGAATATTATTCATGGAAGGTGGTCTGTCCTATTAGTTTATATTTGTCCACTTTAGTGATGGAACTGGAACACCCATCTATCAACCCTTCTACCAAGCAACCTTGCTTGCTCGGTTGAATATATATATATATTGTAAAGGAGTCACAAACTACATTGTATTTTTATGCAAAACAGTGAGACCTGGTCCACATGTGCTGTGGATCAAAAGGTCAAAAGTCTTTTCAAGGGATAAAAGTGTTTACATAGAAAACATGGCATACTGTAATTAAGTGTGATAAATGAAAAGGGCTAGAAGTATGAAATAATTGCCACCAATAGTGAATTTTGGATGGTGCTCAAATATGGAAGTGTGTTATTATAATTCTGTCCCTCTGAATGCTTCTACACTACCACAATCACCAACCACATCAAAGTTCTTACTGTTGAGTTCTTAGGCATTGCTCCAAATCTTTTGCCTACTTTGTATGACAGCATTGATTTATGCACTGTATGCATGGATTTAGTCTCAACAGATTTCTGTGGATTCAAAATCACTTCCTCAACCCTTTAAGATTCTTATTGACACACGAGAGCTACTTATTTAGGGCATAGACAGTCACCAGAACTTTGCACTTAATTGGCTTGGCATAATTATTCAGTCTTAGTAAGCTCAACTGCTAAAAACTTCTTTCCAGCTACCTTCGTGAAATCTCATTGATGATTGCCTGTTCTCATCAATATCAAATTAGCATTCCTTATTTTACTAACTCTCCTTAATCCCTATATGACCACTTACCATTGTCTGATAGCAAATATGTAACATCCAAAATGTTTGGAAGCTGAATTTTCTTGCAAATTTTTTGTTGCAGACCATCCACATCCCTGTTAACTAGTTAGATGAGTAGTCTCAGATATTTAGCAGTGTAGGCTTGCCCATACTCTCCATATATATGCTTCTAGAATTAGTGAAATAACTAAATATCCTAATCAATGTGCAAAAACTAGTGGCAAAACAATTTTTCATATCTTTATCCACATTTGATGCCAGAATTGTTGGTTATCTTGAAATGCTCCCACTATGCATTGAGATACCTATCGAATTTATGAACAAAAATTTCACATTTTAGCATCTTGAATTTCTCAGAATTTGTAGAATTTTGTAATACCGACTCTCATTCTGTATGCATCCATTCATTAATATCTACTCTATCTTAAGAATGCTTTGAATCCTCTATAGAGATTCACTAAAAACCAAGTTTCAATAAAATCTTCATCCTCAGAGAGGATAAGCATACGATCTATTATGGCTATTTGTTGAAGCAATTTTTTCAAACGTTGTTTAGCCATGACCATGTCCCTCCTCTGTTGCTACTTGTAGCTTGTGACTTATTTTATTGCAAGACCATGAAACTCAGCTGTTTGATGATGTGTGTGTCCAAATTCCAAGTTTATCCTTGTGACCTTCATTTCTGTTGTAATTGGCACAACAGAAACAGTTAATATATAATACATGTTTTTTCTACCAATATAATCATTTTAACGGGTTGCGTGTTGCTTTAGTTAAAATTTCATGTGGCATTAGAGCTGCAAGGCTCAAGGTCAAGATCCCTTGCCATTTAACTCCCATTAGATTTGTTCCATATGATATGCTTGAAATGATTGCATACTCTACATGGGATGGGAAGCTAGCAAGAAAGTATGGATCCTGCTAATGCTCTTCAGAGCCTTGGGTCAATCTACCTAGCAAATTAGCTATCTCAGTGCAGGTTTGAGTCTATACATTATTACAGTTTCAAACTGATCATTCTTCCTTATTTTTTGGGGTATGGTATACTCTAGAAATAAATTTCAGAGTTCTAAGAACCACCAGGTTCTTGACTTGCTACATAAAATATCATATCAATGTGACGAACTCAATTGAGCACAAAAAACTTGCAAAGTCTGTGGCTTTTTACTTGTTTTGAGAATGGAACATTTGCTGTAGCTTTCTAAGATTTACTTTAGTTCCAAAAACAATAGTTCTAAAATCTCAGATATGCAATTCTGTTTTTAGTAGAAGGCTTGATTGTTACATTTCTCCCGAGTCCAGAATTGGCATTTTATTTTATGCTAACCTGAACACTCTTGCAGTTAGTAGTCAAAGCCTGTATCCAATTCAGTCAAAGACAGATGAGCATGCTAAAGTTTTCTGAAATAGTGCTTTGCCGTCCTAACACACCACCACTCATTTGATGAGCATGCCATCTTGAGTTTGGCTGAATGAGTTAATGTTTTGAATCTCTTTTATTTTCTCTCTCTTATTCTTTGTTTCTTTCTTTCTCTGAAGTTCATTCCAGGGGAATCTCACCAACATAAATGAATAAGAAATTCTTACACCAATAAAGATCTCATTAACAAATTCTTCACTTTTTTCCGCATCTTCCAGTTTTGTCTGACTGATCAAACTTCTGATGTTAGTGAAACTTATTGTATCAAGAATCTTCTCTTGAAATATTTCAAGTGTTCAGTAGGTGAATATTTAATCTGGATGTAGATGCCATTCAACTATCAATAGTAATAATTGCTTTTCCTTAAGCTGTGTGTACTGTGTGTACTTGATTGTGATAAAAATTACACAAGAATAATGAGTTAAGCCAACTCCTTGTAAACATACAGCTTATTTGGATGAACCACGTAGGAAATTTCTGCAAGCTAAATGTACAGCTTATTCAAATGAACAACGTAGGAAATTTCTGGGAGCTAAATGACACTATAGCCTGCCTGAGGTGAAAGTTATGGTTGAGCATTTAGCTGGCACCAATGATGGGAAAAAAAGTTCAGCTGAATTGAGGAGGTATAATAACATCAGCTTGGGGCCATTTTTATACAAGATGAGAAGCCAAAATTTCCATGTCATGCGAATTCCACAAAATCACCATCACTGGACTGTAATTGCTAAAGCCGGATTATGCAAAGAGCCTTCTACTTCCAAGTGGTACTCTCTCCCCAGTATCACTAGAGTTTAGATCCTCCCAAACGATTTTTTCTTGTTTTTATGCATAATTGTGGAGAAGAAGCCTCAGAGCTGCAGTTAAGTTGTATTTTGGTGACCTAGGTCATGGGGTGAGAGACGTGTAAGCAGCCCCTTTTTAAAATGCATGGGTAAATCCATTTGTGCTCTGAGTGAGTCCATATGTACCAGTGCATACTTGACTTGCCATTTTGGTTATACAGGCTTTTGATTTGATCATAATTTTGACGGAGTTAAACGTAGAGTTATGTATGCATTATTTGTAGGCAAAACCTCTCTTGCAGAAAGGAGTAGGAGCAGCTGACGTGTTGCTTGATCCAGATGTTCGGCGCACTAGTAGAACCTCTAGCCAAATTGCATGGATGATCAAAGCTGCAGATGTCTGTATAAACAGTGAAGAGTCAGACCGACCAGACATTAATAAGGTACTGGCTATTTTGAGAGGTCGGGAGGAACCCTTTTCCATCGATAGGAGTGGTTCTACCTTCCCAGGGAATGGTAGTATTGTTGATTGTTATAATCCATGGCAACAGACAAAATCTGCAATGAGCAGTCACTTGGCTTTGGCTATGGTTGGAGTTTCTGAATTTGATGATGATCAGTACTGTTACTATCGCTGAGGGCATGAAATTGATCTGCATCGCATGTGATTTTTGTATTGTTTTATGCTGCTCCAATAGAATGCCCCTGAAGATCAAAAATGGAAGCATTGAGCTTCCAGTTGTAAATACCTATTGGAATTTTGGCTACAATTCTAATTTTGTATATATGTTGCAGTATTTTCCTTTCATGAATGGATTTGGAATCTGACATGTCACCCTCAAACGTATGTTTGGGGAAGTTGTGAGCTGTAGAAGCCATTCGATGTTTGCAATCTGTTTTCGCTTGTGTCCTCTCCTTGTACATGACCAGAAAATCTTACTGTTTATTGGAGCTGTTCTTCTTCATATTCCTTTCGTGTAACCCATCTGATTTGCTACATAAATTTCAAAGACTATTTAGAATGAATTTAGAGGCTTTTTGTTCGCTATATTGAAGTTTTTCCTTTTCTTGAATTTTTCAACTATGATTTATGCAACCTAGATAGATGAGAGGCTGCATCTGCATTCGGATAAAAACAACTAAGCTGTTTACAAGTGTAATTTAGATTACAATTAATCAATCAATTGGCGTGCAAAATCGTGCTATCTGGATCTTGCCGCACGACTACTGTGCTTCAACTAAACCACTATGAATGTATATATATTTACATGTATTATATTGTTCTACCCCTATACAGTATAACACATGTAAATATACATTCATATTTATCCCTATCATATCCCATATTTAGAAAGACAAATGCATGAGTAGATCCCTAAGGTTCACCCATCTAATTTCAGAGTTGATCACAGATTGCCAACTGCAGATGATAATACATTTTGTGGCAGACATACACTATAATCTCCGCCAGTGAAGAAGAGCAATTTTACCGATTTCCTCATGGTGCTGTAAGAATCCTGCAAATTCCGCATACGGTCTATCTAATTCTGAAAACCACCCCTATGAATTAATTATGGGCAAAAGAACTTGATGATTTCTTCCAATATAACCAGAAGTATTCAACTTAAACGCATATTGACCGTACAGCAAACTCAACTCTTTTACACATTTAGAATATGAATACAACCAACCATTTATTTTTCAGAAAATAAAAATAGGCAACGTAAGTTTGAGTTTCAAATTCTGTAGCTCGTACAAGAGGCCTGGAATGTTCACTGGACTCTCCATCTATTCTATTCCGGTAGATAAGTTAGCTGAGATGCAAAATAGTCGACAATTCAAGGAAGATAATTTCTTTTTGGATTATTTCCAGGAGAAATCTAGCCTCGAAAAAATTGGAGAATATTTTGACCAATTTTAGAGTAACAGACGTTTTGTATTATGCCACTGATTTAAGCAGTGCACTCAGCACAGCTTCTTTAGTTGGCAAAGCAGGGATAGCACCTCTTTCTGTCACGGTCAATGCACCACAAGCATTGGCAAAGTGTAAAGCTTCTCTGAGTCGTTCCTCATCCTGTGGTATATAATCACATCTTATAGAAGTTAGAAACATGGAATTGGAATGCTTATGTACAGCTAACTGCAAATTCATACAGCAGACACAATGCAATGCACCTTTAGAAAGTTATAATATAATTATCTATAAGCATGTGTAATTATCAAGGAAAACACACTCACGGAATAACTCATCACAATATTCAAGCATCTAGAGAAGTCCTTTTCCTCCAATAAACACAGCCATTTGGGCCACCATGGGCATGAAAGCTACAGGCGTAAGTCATGAGTAGCATCAACAGAAGGCTTTAATTATGAGATTTGGAACTTAAGTGAGCTGTGGAGCAACAATTAGTTGCTTCTTTGATCATATACAAGTCACAGGCATGGAAAGTCTGCAAAATCAAGGGTCAGACTCTGTAGATACATGTCAGGTGCAACCCCTTTAGAGTGAGATTTAGATCTTATCTTCTAATGTACTAAAGTTATACCTCTTCAGTATATATCTTATGTCATCTGTCTATGAAAATTTTGGTTATTTCTGCCTTAAAATATTATGTTGTGCTTGCCGCTTTCCCTGTAAACAGTGATCAACAATGGACCAGATTGGCATTTCTACTACTGAACAAGCAAGCCTTACCTCCCTCTTAATTCTCTCCATCTCTGAAGTCTAAAATGTAATATTGGTGAAGTGAAAGAAATAAACTTAATCTTGTGCTTGTATAGTCTTCCTAAAGTCCTTGGAGAGTCCAGCATCACATATATTCTCTTTGACTAGAATTTAAATTTTAACCAGAATATATATTTCTAAATTCGGTATACTTTTCAAATATCAAATTGAATTTACACTTTGCCAATGAAGACATCCACAGCTAAAAGTCTTCCGAGCTAAAAATGTATATATATACCAGAATTCAGAGACTATATGTTCCTAGACACTGAGATAGCATTCTTCACAAGCCCCAACAGTCTATTTCCAGTCAAGTTTAGGAAAAATCATGTGATCCCAATTGCATAATGGATATAAATTTGACGGAAGTTTGCATTAAAAGTATTACCTGAATCAAGGAGAGGTCTACAGCTAATTGTGACAATATTCCAGCTACAAAGGCATCACCAGCACCAGTGGTATCAACGGCATCTACTTTTAGACCTTTGACCCTGCCATTGAAACTCTACAAAATTGTACAAAGTCAATATTCTAATACAGAATCAAGCAGTAAGTCTTCGATATCTCATGTGTAGGGAGAGCAAATAAGGTAGAGTTGTGGGTTACCTTGGTGTAATACCTGCAACCTTCTTCACCCTCAGTCACAAGGAGCAACTTCAGATTTGAATGATATAATTTGTGGACAACATTATCATCATATGGATCCTCTCCTTCAGTCAAAAAGGAAATTTCTTCTTCACTTATCTGAAGTATACAAATTGACATTCTCACAGGTGTCATAACTAATGTAGACTTGATGTAATGTATCATGCTTGAGCTACTTTGATGCCTATGAAAGTAAAAAATCTCAATTGTCTGAATCTAAATCTTTGTGAATTACCTTTATGATGTCTGCTATCTCCCATATGCTAAGGATTCCTTCTCTAGCCTTTTCGGCAGAAGGCCACAATGGAAGCCTTAAATTGGGGTCATAGGACAGCAAGACACCAGCATCTTTTGCAGCTTTAGCTGCTGCAATATGAGCTGACTTGCATGGTTCAGTAATGAGGCTTATAGAACCATAGTGAAATATTTTTGCCTGCCAAGATGATGAGGGTTGGATAAATCACAGGAGGAATCTTTCCAATGAAACCTCAACAATAATAAACAACAATTATTTAAGATTCACCACGTCTAAGATTATGTGCATCTAGTGAGATGCACATACACTTGGTGAACTTAGAATCTCAAATTCCTGACTTTCAATTACATGGCCAAGGACAAAAATAAGGCAAACTTTGCCCATTTCACGATTCAGTTGTAGGCCTTTGATTTTGCACAATCAAGTCCATATACTTTCATTTTCTGCACAATTTAATTCGTTTTCTTTTTGGTACTTCCAAATTGATGAAATTGCAACTTGCAAAGACCATCAACAAAATTATAAGGATGCTCTGACAGATGATGTATAGGAGCTTTAATAGCATCCACAACAGTTTGTCCATACTGATGCCCACAAGGTTTATAAAACTGTCCGGCAGAATAAGGGCTGGTTTGCACTAAATTGATAGTATGGTGCTTAATTTTTAAAAGCTAAAGTTCATGGGTCAAACTACACAACTGATTAAGTTTCAAGTCCATATTAATGTATTAGGCATAAATACATTGTTGGTAATGAGAGCTGATGAACTCATACCATCAAGTATCTATATAAAGCTCCTCTTAAATAATTGTTAAGGAAACTTTCTTTTGGTTGGATTTTCAAGAGAAAGACTTCTTCTCCTTTTTCTTTCTTTTTTCTTTTGGGATGAAAAAAGACTTTTTTCAAGAGAAAGACTTCTCTATCCAGTCAATCACCATCAATAGGACATTACATATAATAAGTTTAGCACTGCAAGCAACTAATCTAAAAGCTTAAACTTGTCAATCCAATGTTGACTCTTATATTTATTAACTCTCCCCCTCCCTTAATAATGGATTAGGACTTTGACTAAAACTTATCAAGTGGATGACTTAATTAAAAATTGGATAATGATGCAAGGGCTTGAAACTAGGATGTCATGTTCCGTTACCGTGATAAGTCTGGCATCATGACCAACAGAAATAAAACCTTAATCTTGTAGATTTGATATAGACTGCCATATTTATTACTTCAAAACATACATACCTTCCTAATCATATCAAGATCAAGTTCAGATTCCTTGAGTAACATGTCTGCGCTAGGATTCCTGTAGAACATGAACTCACGTTCTCCATCACTCTTGAGTGTAACAAATGCCAAAGCAGTCCTGGCACCAGGATCAAATCGCATTCCTTCACTATCCACATTATTCTCTTTCAAAATGTTAGCAAGCATGTAGCCAAATTCATCTTCTCCAACCTGTTAGTTTGATGAAAGAGACAGTAAGGAGAATTAACGCATATTTTGATGTCTAAGGTTACTATTCCTGGAACTTTTATCTTTAAGAAGAGACATAACATTAGGAACAGTCTTCCAAAAAACAACGTCACTTTATTGATAAAACAAAAGACTCAAGTCTCCACATTAGGTTATTGTAGATCCTACGTGGAGTACCAATTAAATGAATCCATAGTTGAAGAGTGATCCTTGAAGAAGGAATTTCAAACCACTTATTTAGCAAAATAAGCCAGCCCACTGGCATTTAGAAAAATTCAAACTTCTTTACAGATAATTAAAGGGTTGTTTAAAGCTGTTCAAAGATACACTTTCTTACAAATATGAAAAGATCATACCTTTCCAACGAAGGCGGATGATCCACCAAGACGTGATATGCCCACAGCAACATTTGCTGGTGCTCCCCCAGGTGCTTTTTTAAATGCCGGCGACTCAGCTAATGAAAGGCCATTTATGGTTGGGACAAAATCAATTAGCATTTCACCAAAGCAAACTACCAGAGAATTGTCTTCTGTTGCTGATCCATCACTTCCTGCCAATGCTTTTGCTGCACAAACAAATTTGTGAAGGATATCACAGTTAGGAAGGACCACTTATTCTAACAGTGTCTTGGTTTCACATTAAATGTTTTATGAATTGTCGGAATAAACAAAGGAGAAGTCAATAACCAATCCAAAAGAAAAGAGTAGTCAATAAGTACAAATGTTATTTAGGAATGAGGAAAATGATTTCCATTTTTAAAGTAAAACTCATTTTCTTCTATTCTTGGTACTTGTAATGTGGATATTAGCTACCACCACCTGACACTAACCACCTTTATCAACTCCTAGGACCCCCAACATTCACCAATACATGTCCAAGTACTGGCACAATATTTAGCCATTCTAATGCTAAATACTAACACAATATGAAAAAAATGTTTTTGCAAAGCAATTGCACCTTGGAGTATCAAATGGAAGCAAGTACATAATCAAATTGAATATGTTTTGAATAGGAAATAGGACTGTGATTATAGGACTCATAGAAACAATCACAGATTTGATTAAATTTTCTAGAGAACAGAAGTGTTGGCATTATCCATAAAAGGATTCCTTACATGTATATGATACAATTATCAAAGCTTACTTCCTCCAAGTCATAAGTAAAGGACAATCATGGCATCTGTTATGGTAATAGAATACAAGCATGTTAAACCGTGGGTAAGAGGTCCTTCCTACTATATCCTAGAGCTAAACTACCCGTAACATCTAATGCTCAACCTGAATCCTCCCTGATCCACATATACATATAACGATCCACATATACATATAACAATCGGCAAAAGTTAAAGTTTCCTCCTAGTAATAAGTAAAGGATAACCATGAATCAGTGAAGGTGTAAACAAAGTACAGCATTATTCAAGTATATCCTAAACCTAAACTACCCCCACCACATCGAATACTTACCCTGACTCCTGCATGATCCAACAGTTTCCGGTTGATAACCATGGCATATACATACTAGAGTTGGCAAAACCTAAGCTTTCTCCAGGTAAAAGGACAACCGTGGCATCAATGATGGTGATGGTACAAAGTACCACATTATTCAATTATATCCTAAACCTAAACTAACCCGTAACATCTAATACTCATCCCGAATCCTGCCCGATCGATTTCAAAGTCCAACATTTTCCGGTGGACAACCATAACATATACATACTACAATTAACGAAACTTAAGCTTTATCCAAGTACTAAGCAAAGGACAATACAACATCAGTAACGGTACAAACAAAGTACAACGTTATTTAAGTAACAAGCGGCACCTTTATCAGTAAGTCGAGGGGAGGCAAAAAGAGAAGAAGATTTGACTGTCTGAGGCCGAGGACAAGCCACCAGATTACGAGGACAAGAAGAAGAAGAAGAAGAAGAAGAAACGGCACTGAAGCAGAAAGCAGTCCAATGAAGTTGAAGAGCCATCATACTATTTTCTCAACGTAAACTGACCCAGAAGACAAATTTCGATTCTTCAGTTCTTTGCGTGAATTATAAGCAGTAAAGCAAGCAACTTTAGTAGTTTTTTATAGATGTGGATCAAACCCAGAAGAGCTTACTCGGGGTAAAACTCAATGGCTTTGGGGGTCAAAGGAGAAACTTTGGAATATTGAAAGTACCGAAGGATGTTGGACAAGTGGAAACAATGGTGTGGTCGTCGCGGAGAAAGCAAGATGAGAAATGTTGTCCTGGTGTGTTGTAATATGTGAGGTCTTAGGTTCTTGTCCTTTGTGTTTTGGCTTTTGGACACCTAACTGATAACTTCTTCTTACTTTACCTATCCAAACCAATTTCAAATGGGGTTGGAGTATAGCACTATGCTACGACGAACTCATTCTCAAATGAACCTGTTTGACTTTCTTCTCACGCCTGGGGTGGACACCACCACATGATCGAGAAATTTAAGAAGGAAAAAAAATGAAAAAGGGATGGTTATACTATGTTTGGGAAGAGGGAAACGTGGAGGAAAGAATCGGGAGGAAAGGGAATTGGGAGAAAGATATTTGAATTACATTGTTTGGTTTAAGGGGGTAATGGAGAAGAAAAGGATTTGTTTCCATGGGAGGAATGATGAAAAAAAAAGGAGTATAGAAGGAAAGAAAACAAGTGCAAGGAATTGTTGTAATATTTAATTCTTTTCAATGTGTTTGGTTAATAGTGGGAAGAAAAATAAAAAGAGTAGTATCATTATTGAAGACAAAACTAGTGATAAATTAAAAATAACAATGTAGGCTTAAAAATAATAATAAGAGGTAATGTTAAAAGATATGATATTTTTTCAATTTCCCACGTAAGGTTTGGAATTACTTGTAGCTCGTTTACTTGAGAGGAATGACTATTCCATTTCCTTTTATTATTTATGACGTTGTTTAGTTGGTTTTGTGCTTTATAATTGCAATTTTGTAAAAAACTTTATTCCTTACAATATGAATGATTTTTCCCTAAAATATCCTCTTTCAATTTTTCAAATCATAGACCTTAGCACGACATAGCATAACATTATGAATCTAAACATAGCACAATTATTGATCGCTACCAACATCATCACTATTACTATCTATTGATGATATGTTCTGACTAAATTGGCCCATTGGCCATCAATAAGCAAAACACCGAACATCAATCTATGCTTCTTGCATTTGGGAAGAGAGAGTAAGTTCAATTTCACTATCTTATTCTATTGCCGATCGCTAATCGTCGACCTCTTGTTCTAAGCAAAGAATAAGATGCAATGAAGGAGAATGTTTTTTCCTAAGAAGCATAAATATGGTGACATCACAACTAACAAAGAGAAAGAACCTAAGCCAAACAGTACAAATGAAGAAATGAAAAACAAATCATCGTATAAAGGTTATGTAATGTGTTTTTACGTCACACGACATGTAATAGTCATCAAACAGCACATCTAAATTTCCTTTTTTTCCTTTTTTATTATTTCAAAGATCTAAAATGGAAAATTATAAAAAACTGACCTCTTACTTTATTTTTACTAACATAGAGATGACGTGTTTTAAAACAAAGAGGAAGAACAAGGCCAAACGGCTCAAGTGAAGAAAGGAGAAAAGATTCGAGGAAGAAGGTTTATTATTGGGGAAAAAGATGGAATTTTTTGTGGCATTTAAGGAGGGTTTGTTCATGGATAGATTCCATGACTTCTTTTTATCAAATTTTAGACAAGAGAAAGGAAGAAGATGAAGGGCATTTTAGTCATTAAGCTTATATTCCAATCTATACTTAAGTTGCTTTTTCAATTTAACTAAACAAAGTAATGGATATTACATTATTATTCAATTCCTTAACGTGCTGTTCACTTTGAGAGAATAGTAATTTCATTTCCCCCTTATTTCCTACTTTTTCCAATTACTTTATTCACTTTGAAGAATTGTAATTACTAAGGAATCCTAATTACTTCAAAAGCCTGAATAAGGATTCCTTATTTGGACTAATGAATTTGGATTCCGTGATAAAACAACTACTATTACTCTTCCTCTTTTCAACTTTTCAACACAAACTCCACTATTACACCCATTACTGGCACTATTGACTGCTATAACTCACCACCACACCCATTATTGTTGACCACCACAGCTTCACCACCTCTATACTCTCTCTTTCTCTATTAGATCAATAGTTTAAACAATAAAGTTTCTTTTTTTTTTTTTTAGACAAAATCAAAACTTTCTTTTTAATAAGTAGCAAGACAAAACCCATTAATCATGTTGAAAGTTCAATAAATCTAAAGTTGTGATAGATCTTTAACTTTTGTGTTGTTTTTCCACCTTTTCTTGTACTGAGAAAAAGAAATACTAGAATCTAATATTTGATGTGTATAGTGTAGTTTTGGTTTTAAGAACGATGATGATGTAGAAAAGGAGTAGGCTTGGAGTTTTCTAGGGAAAAGTTGAGGACCAAGATGATGGAGTTTTTGTTTCTTTTCTTGTGTATTATTTTTTTGAGAAAAAGTTGTGTTTTCCAAGAAAAGGGTTGGGAAAGAGTTGAGAAAGAAGATGACGATATTTCTTCTTCTTATGTTGTGTACTATTTTTCTAGGGAAAATTTGAGTTTTTTAGGAAAAGTTTTTGTTTCTCTTTTGGAGAATGATGATGCAAGAGAAATTTGGAGAGCTTGATGTGTGTACCTTTTTTTTTTCTTGTATCGAAAAAAACTAAAGATATTTTAGTCATTTTAAACTTATTACATGTTTATTCCTAATAAATTCTTTTTTCTAAGTAAACAATGTTATAGTAATTACAAGCCTATTCCGTTCTTAAGAAATGGTGATTCCATTGTGCATCAATTTTATATGGTGAAGTAAACAGGCGATAAGAATCCTAATTCCATTTCTTTTTTTTTTTTCTATTCAATGAAGTGAACATGACATAAATATCATATGTAATCAAAATTTTTATTATCAAAGTTTATATTTATAGTTTTGAAGTTGCTAAATATCATATTCATTTGGATATTTACTTGTGAAATTTACTACTTCATTGTCTTAAGAAAGATAACATGACAAGTACTTAATAGGCAAAATATATAAGTATAAAACAATTAGAGGTGATGTAATAAATTTGACAAGTAAAATCTTGATTAGGCATGGAATTTAATAATCTCAATATTTTCATAGGAAATGAAAAAACTCAAAGTTTAGGTAGTGATTTTAATTTTCTCTCGAGAAAGCACTATACGAAAGAGAAAGTGAAGAGAAAAACAATTATTACATATCTTCTTGTTTGGATGAGAAACAAACTGAAATAAACAAGATAGAATGAAAGTTAGTAATGTAATTTCATATTTTACTAACATATTATAGCAGTATATTTGATTAATTTCATAAGGGTTGAAATTTGATCGAATAGTCATTTCCTCTCATAAGGCTATTATTGTATTGGTTTTTGCAATAACTGTTACATGAAATTTATGCCATTACTAAGTAAGAAATAAATCCCTTTTTCAAGGCTAAGGAATAGTTCTTACTAAATCTTTCAATACAAAGGTCAATACTCTACCCATAAGACACTAGTTCATTAGTCATATAATGGACCAAACCACCCAAACCTACCCATCAAAAGCTCAAGTAAATTGAAATAGAATCATTGATCTTGGGTTAAACTCACGCGACCTAAATCACCTAGCTACATCTATTGGACCATGTAGCTTGAATCACTTGATTGTATAAAACCCTTATTAAACCTATGTAACTTAAATCATTTGACATGTTAAACCCTACGAAACAACTCAATTATGATAATCAAATTCATGTGATTTGAACTGTCTAACCATATCAAGTCCCTCAAACCATCTTAATAGACACATATTATGTCAGGTTGAGCTGTGGAAGTTTGGTTGTGTATTGTGAGCTTCGTGAGCTTGAATTACTTGATCGTATAAAACCTTCATCAAACCTATGCAACTTAAATCATTTGACATATTAAACCCTATGAAATGACTCAACTATGACAATCAAATTCATGTGATTTGAACCATCTAACCATATCAAATCCCTCAAACCATCTTAATAGACACATATTATGTCGGGTTAAGCTGTGAAAGTTTTGTTGTGTATTGTGAGCTAAGTGATGTACATAGTCCATTAATAGTGATGGTTGGAGGTAGTTATAATTATTTCAAAGTATATATATATATATGGAAATGTTTGTTATTATGAAAATATAATGTCGAAAGTTGTTAAGAATTACATGGACATGCAAACTGCTTCTTGATGCAAGTGTTGTGACATCATGTGTCTTTAAACTAAAGTCTCCATGTTTGTTTGTGCTTAATAATTTAAATTTAAACATATGTTTTTCGTTTAAGGGTAAAATGGTACTTTTATATGTGTTCATTTTTAATTCTCTCTTATTTAGACATAGTTGGTTTCATAGTAAACCAATTGTTAATAAAAAATCTTTTTATTAAAAATATTTCTTGAAAATGACATTTCATGCGCTTGGTTACCTTTGTAAAGATGTGATGAAAAGAATTTTCTAGCTGGTTATTAATTATTTTATGTAGATAATCATACCTAAAAATTATTGAACATATGGGTCAAACTCATACGTGAATATATAGTTATTAACAAATAATAAAAGAAAAAATTAAAAAAAAAGAAACCCTAATATTAATATACATGTGCATACATATATATTATATTAGAGGGAGGGAAGTGTGGTGTGAAAAGAAAAAGACGGATGTGCAGCTTGAGTGACCTAGACTAGCATGACTAGGTTTAGTAGTCAATTTAGGGCATTTAGGAAAATAACCCAATTAGGCTAAAAATTTATAAGGAGTTTAGTAATATTAGTTGAGGAGTTTTCGTAGACTTAGAATTTGAAAATATAATTGAACATTGAAAATATAACTAAAATAATATAAATTTGCTATATTATTATTAACGATAACATGTGAATTAGGTTTCGAAAATTAACAAATACTTAGGGATAAATTATAGGAGTAATGTAATTAATATTATATATAAAAGACATGTATACACATTGGATGTAATTATTATATAAATATATATACTTGTAATTGTAAAAAAAAAAACTAGAAAATATGCAAAAATTACAAAGAAAGTAAATAAAAATAAGAGCAAAATTATAAAAAGTTACCAACACATTAGGAAATATGTTTGTTAGCATGACATAAGCATCCCATATGCAAGTGTACATTCAAAATAGGGAAATAATTATATATTATGTGATATACTGAATGTTATATTGAAATTAGGTTAAATAACTTAACTTTTTGTATGGGACAACTGTAGGATCATCCAAAAATAAGTTAGGGATGGGGCTTAATGCTAGGAAAAGGTAGGGACACCTTACAATTTGATTAATGGCCAAGTAATATAAGAAAATAAGGGAAAAGTGGTGGTTAAGCATAGGAAATATCACCAATAACTCGGAGAGCTCCCTAAAATCATTAAATTGAATCTAGAAATTTTTTTATACAATTTAGGATCAGGGAAAAATATTGGGAGGCTTTGGAAGTATCAATAAGGATTTTTGCAAAATTAATAAGAAATAAGGCAATTTGGGGTGAAATCCGAGTTCCTAGTGTTAGCCACCACCTGGGAGTGAACCATCCACCAAGAGATAAAGGAGGCGATGCAAACTTGGGAAGACAAAGCCTTACCCCTAGATGGTTGCCAGAGTTACAAGTAACAGTAAGTTTCGGTTTTACCTATTTTTTATTCTATTTTTCTAAAAATAGTAAATAAGCTTTAAAAATTATGATTTTTGGTTTCCCTAGGTAATTTTTCATGAAGAATAAAAAAATGTAACTAGATTCTTCAAATTGTAAGTTGAAATATGTGTTCCTTAAGAAACTAGGCAAAAAACGAACCTTAATTCTAATTTTTAATAGACTAAATGATGTTATTTTAATCCTAAAATTTATTTACAAATATTTCAACGTGTCTAATTTAATTTAATGAAAAGAGTTTTCAAAAATTCAAAAGTTGAATTTTAGGGTTTTTTCTTTCTATTATGCATGTAGCTGAAATTTTCTTAAGTGAGTGTTTAATTGAGTTATCAAGTACTGGTTTATAGCTGTATTTGAGGTTTGAAATGCTGCGTTAGAATGTTAGAGTAAGGGAATAGGGGTGAGCATGCTGGAGTTGTGTGATTTGAGGATTCAAAGTATGTTTTGCATAAGTCAGAAAGTAAGTAAAAAATATTTGTCAGAATGTGCAGTGGAAGGATATAAGAATTAGTTTATGAGCAGAATATGTGTCAAAAACTGATGCAAAGGGGATTGAACCTTGGATATGTATAAGAGTTTTTATAGTAACTTTCTATGTCCTTTAGGTGCGATTAGTGAAATAGTTAAATTTATTAGTATAAATTAACTTCTAAGAATTTACTGAAGTCAGAACCTAGGTTAGAAACTATTGAGCAGCAATTTCTACCAGGTTAGAACCTTGGTCAAAATACATCTTAATTAATATCTAATAAACACCTTAGAAAACTCACCTAATACAATTAAGGAACATGTTTAAATGTTAAACTGAACTTATATACTATATATATATATATTATAGAAAGATATTACATTAATCTATAGGGATAATAGAAGAAGACGAGAGTGACATATGAAGAGAATGAGCATTAGTACTCAAGTAAGTAGGATCGGTATTTCGTCATACTTTGAAGTATTGTTTAAAAATACTTGGAGACTTTAGTATATATCTTGCTTGTGGTTGTAAGTTAGTTGCTTATATGTATACATCATGTATACTTGAATATGGTTGTATTATTTTGAGTGTTGGACTTACATGTTGATTACTTCATAATATTATTTGCTTTGGATTGTCTAAAATTGTTGGATCACCCTAAAAGCAATCTAACATAAACTTGGCTTAACTACTTATTGGATCTATATCACAACCCACTAAGGGAAATGATTAGGATTCTCAAGCTAAACACGGACCCTTCGATAAGGATAGCTGAAATGATTCTCTTCTCACTCTTAGTCAAACTAAGTGACAAGAGAGAAGGTCGTGATAAAATTGGGGTTTATGATTTGAAGGTTGTCTTCGATGGAGAGTATTCTCCATTGCATAAGCTTCGGTTTATTTTCAATTCACGAATGTGTAGCGTTAAACTCTATAAAACCTGAATTAGAGCAAGTGCAATTTCTCTAATCTTATGAAGGCTGGTTAACGTTGTGCAATGATATTTGCTTGAACATGCATTAGATCTAATTAAACTCGCTTGAAAACCTTGGTTGTTTTATGTTAGATTTGTGCTATTGTTTTCGTCCTACTTATTGAGCATGTTGTTGCTCATTCTCATATAGCTATTTTGCAAGTTTCCTCAGTATAATCATTAGTACTATTTCAAGTTTCAAAAGATTAGCTAACGGGATTGCGATTGGGAAGTGAGATTTAAGACTACCTAACTGGATTTCTACTTGGTTTATCATCTATACTAACCTCCAGGAAAACTAATAGGGTCTCCTCAAGTGACTCCTAGTTTTTAGCTAACAAAATTTATTTTATACTTTGCAAGTTTGTGGATTTTAGTAAAATTTTAGTAGACATTATATCTTTTGGTAACAACGTAGTTTTTTGGAATTTTTATTAAATACAAGGTTTCATCCTTCATACGATATATAAAACTTGATTTTTCTTCGGAATTTAAGCTATTAAAATTATTTTTCATAGTTATTTTAAAAAGTTACACCACAAGTTAATTCCTACTAAGTACTGAATGAGATACTTTCAAGCAGTAGAGTGATGAACACCTTGTATAGGCTATACCTATGTCAGTAGCTAAGGTGGTTAGCTTTTAGCATAGGTTAGTTTATACAGCGGGATTGTTACGACTTTTTAGTTTAGGGCGTGACATAGCCTTAAAGAAAGAACCTGCAAGGAAAACTTGAAAGCAGAAATGAAAATCACATTAGGATGGAAAAGGTTCATTAGAGTTGGTGATAGTATTTTATCTTCGAAACTTACAAATTTGGATTTGAAAACTAGTCCAACAAAACAACTTTAAATCCATAATCGGACAGCTTATCGAATTTCGATTATGATGAAACTTTTGCCATTGGATTCATGGCGTGGAGCTTTAGAAGATTGTTATCTTCGTTCTTGGTAAATTCTTCTCAATTGTTTAGGTTAAATTTATATTCTCACAATTTTTTGAATTTGGCTTATATTGAATTTTTTATTAATATCCATTGTTTGTCATGAAGATTGTTTATCCAGTAGTGTAATTAATGAAGAAATACTTTATAAACCTATTATTATTGATAGTGAAAGATTTTACTTTGTGCAATCTCATAGTTTTTTTCCTACATTGGGTTTTTCATGTTAAATTTGGTGTTATTTATCTTTTATTTTTAGTTTGTTATTATAATTTTCTTCTTAAGTGGTATCAGAGATAGGATAAGAGAAAAAATATTATTGTTTTTTTTTTTGTGTTGAAATCATGGTGGAAGATCGAGTTTTATGATAAAATTAAATTCATTAAATTATTCGTTTTGAAAGTCAGTGATGAAAGACCTTCTATATTGCAAAAATCTGTACACACCTTTAAGTGGTGATAGAACGAAGCCTAAGGATAAATTTGATCACGATTGAGCGATTGTGCATAGAAAAATTGTCGGTTATATTCGACAATGGGTGCATCATAGTGTCTATTGTATTGCTCAAAAAACCAAATTAGATGTTCTATAGAGGAAATTGGAGTCTATGAATGAAATGTAAACTACCTTGAATAAAACCTCCTTAATTAGGAGGGTAGTGAATTTGAAGTCTAAGGATAGATGAATAAGTTGGAGCACTTGAATGATTTTCAACGCCTTGTGAATCACTTAACTACAATGAAGCTGGTCCTTGATGATAAGGCTTAAACATTATTATTATTGAGTACATTGTTAAACAGTTGGGAGATACTTATAGTGTCTATTAGTAATTCTGCTCCAAAAGGAAAGCTTACCCTTGCAATGGTGAAAGATAGCTTGATGAATGAAGAAGCTAGAAGAAGAAAGCAAGTATCAATTTTGAGACATAAGCACTTGTTACTAATAAATAGAAAATGCGAGGGAGAAGTAAGGTAAGAGACTCATCTATAAATTCGATAGATTTGGTAAATCTAGGGGAGTATCAAACTCAATAAAAAAAATATTAAATGATATCATTTTGACAAGTCAAGATATATAAGGCGAGAGTATAGAATATGGAAAAGAGAACAAGATAAAGGTAGAGGCGATGGAAAAAGTAAAGATGCAATGACTACAGCAGCAGATGATGAAGTTGTTGTTACTTGGGATGATGATTGTGTTAGTCTTGTATGTCATGATAATGATTGGGTTATTTTATGTGACATCACATGGTAAATTTTTCTCAACCTACATTGTTAATGATTTTGGTAATGTCAGGATGGGAAACGACAAGATATCTAAAATTATTGGTATTGGAGATATTATTACAAGGACTAACATTGGTTACAGGCTCGTTCTCAAAGATGTTAGACATATCCTAGATATTTGCCTAAACGTCATATTTGCAGGAAAACTTGGTGATGAATGATATAATAGCTATTTTAGTGGAGATAAATGGAAGCTCATCAGTGCTTCTCTAATTGTGGCTAGAGGAAAAAAAGAGTAATACCCTTTACTTAATGTCAACAAAATTAAGTAAAGGAACAGTGAATATAATAGATGAGACATCAATTGAACTATGGCATAAACGGCTTGGTATAAGCAAGAAAGGACTACAATTACTTACTAAGAAATACCTTTTCCCTAATGTGAAAGGTGTTCTTCTAAAAACTTTTACTTGTTGTCTTGTTGGTAAGCAACATAGAGTTACATTTCATAGAAATTCATCTGTTAGGAAATCTCATATACTCGATTTAGTTCATATTGATAAGTGTTATATGGAAGATAGAATACTTGGTGGTTCACTTTATTTTATGACTTTTATTGATGACCACTTTAGAAAGTTGTGGACTTTTACTTTAAAATCTAAAGATTAAGTTTTGGATGTGTTTAAGCAATTCTATAATTGAGTAGAGAGAGAAACAGCGAGCAAATAATGGTGGTGAATATAAAGGTCTCTATGAGGACTTTTGCAAAACACATAGCATTAAACTTGAGAAGACAATGCTAAAGACCTACAACAAAAAGGCATCATAGAAAGGATGAATCGTACTATTACAAAGAGAGTCAAATGTCATGCTAAATTGTGTAAATCATTTTAGGGAGAAATAATGAGAACAACTATTGACTTGATCAACCTATTTCCTTCTTATGCTTTAGATGGTGATATTCTAGAGAGAATATGGAAAGGTAAAGATACTTCTTATAACCATTTGTGAATATTTGGTTATAGGGCATTTGTGCATATTCCTAAAGATAAAAGAGCTAAACTTGATGTAAATTAAAAGTAATGTATTTTTCTAGGTTATGCACATGATGAATATGGGTACAGATTATGGAATCCAATAGAGAAGAAAATTATTATAAGTAGAGATGTGGTCTTTTTAGAAGATCAAACTATTGAAGATATAGAGAAGCTAGAGAAGGTTAAATCTTCAGTTGAGATCTCTATTCCCATTGATGTAGATCTAGTGTCCATATTTAAAGATTCTACTAATGAAGGTAGAGATGTGCAAGATTCAGTTGAAGATGAAGTTGAAGATGAGATAACACCTCAAGAACCTGATTAACGAAGAGAATTGAGGAGATCGTCAAGAGAATAAAGACCATTGATTATATATATTTTACATGAGTATGTTATGCTGGCAAATGGGAGAGAGTCAGAATGTTATGAGGAGACCATGTTACATAAGCAGAAGAAAGCCATGCAAGAAGAGATAAAATCCTTACATGAGAATCAAACTTATGATTTAGTCGAATTGCTTAAAGGCAAGCGGCAATTGAAAAATAAATGGTTGTATAGGTTGAAGAATGAAGAGAATAGCTCACAACCAAGGTATAAGCCAAGATGGTTGTGAAGGGGTTTGATCAAGAGAAGCATTTGAAGTTAGCAAACATCCGTACTAATGAGAAAAAATTTATTACTTGTTGACGAATAGCAAGTGTGATGGAGCCCTTCATATGAGTTAGAGGGGGAGATTGTTAGCAATGTGTACCAGAGCCAAGAGTAGATAAGGCTGGCTGTAAGAATGGGTATAAGCTTATCGAAAGCTTGAAAAGGGTGATGGGAAAAATGCATAAAGGAATGGGAGTGAAGTGACTAGTAAGCAAACCCTCGAATAACTCCAAAGGATATGACACACTAGTGGAATTTATGGTGCAACTCGATATGATGCATGAGTTGGTCCGGTGAGGTTACTTGCTATAACCCCCACAACTAGTCTCTCAAGGTTTTGATCGGCTGAAAGATCCGATCAAGCCTAAATTATAAAATAAAGCTAGAAATATTAGTAAAATGATCCCGTAAGTTTGAATTTAAGAAAATAAGCAATAAAATAAAAGACTATAAAAATTCCAAAATTTAAGTATATAACTCGTCATTTATCGAAAATGTATAAAATGCATTCCGATAATTAACGAATCGCTAGAGAAAAATTATATGTATACTAAAAATCATAAAATAACTTAAATAATATTTAGAAATATTTATTTGTACTATATATGAATTTACATGTAGGTATAAATACGCTTAATTACTTAAAATACGTGGAATGTGTTAAAATAATATAAATACTTAAAGAAAATTCATAATTAATTAAGAAAAAATCAAGAAAAATAAGGAATGATCTAGAATTGGGTCATGGAAGCTAGGAAAAATAAGAAAAAAAATCAGCCAATTAAATTAGAACAATACAAAAGCCAAAAATTAAGAGATAAGGCAATTGTCTTGTCCAATTTAATGTACAATAATTATCCTAAAGCTCTATAAATAGCAAGAAAAATCCAGAAGCTCATTTGGACAGTTAGAAATCAGAGAAAATTAGGGATAGGTGAAAATTGAGAGGAAAATTCGAGTTAAAAAAAAATAAGAAAAACTGTACAATTAAGGCCTTTAAAGGGAACCCCCACCAGATGAGCAGTTGGGAGTGGACGGCCACCACCACCACACGGTGGTGGCAGCGTCCAGACCAGCCGATAAGGCCACGGTGGTTGGCAGTGGCCGGAGCCACCCAGACCAGTGAGTTCGATTTCCAGCTCGATTCTTGTGTAATTTTGTAAAAATAGTAAATATTCTTAGAAAATTATGAATTTTGTTATTATAGAATATTTTTGTATGTAGTTTTTAGGAAAAATATTATTTTGATGAAAATATGTCTTGTAACATATGATCCTTAAGAAATCGTGCAAAACCGAGCATGTTTCGGTTTAGAAATAAATAACCTTAGGAGTGTAGTTTTGAACCCAAAATTTTTGTGTAGATTACTTAGATGATATAGAACAGTGCTATGAAGCCTGTTTTCAAAAATCAAATTTTGATAATTTTAGATAATTTTTAGGCCCTAAAATGAGGTATAAAATAGGTAATTTAGGGTTAATTAAGTAATTAAATGGTTAATTATTGATTTAGTGAATAATTATATGTTTTAGGATGTTGAAATCTGATGGAGTATGATACTTGTAGCATTTAGGGTGTTAGATGTAATTATTAAGTTAATTATGTAGTAAATGAGTAATAGGGAAAAATAGTAAATTGTAAGTTAATTTTGTAAATTAGAGTAATTAGGTGTAAAATCTGATTTAAGATGAATTTAGAAATTTTGAAATGATAATTGATGTTGGGAGATGGTAATTAGAGTGAAAGAAATATTAGATATGTATTATATACATAATAGGTGATAATACATAATATGTAATTATTGGAAGTATAATAAATAGAAAATATTAGAATAAAAATTGATATTATGATAATAATAAAAATATACAATAAATCTGATAGGAAACTTGAATTTATGTAATTATATAAAAAATGTAGAAATTTCTCATATCCAGAGTAAATTCGGTACACTAATAAGGATTTAAGTGTACCGGGTGAAATAAAATACTGACTAGGGGTAATGATGATATTTAGGAGATCGGGAAGTAATGTGATTAATTTCACATTATGGGTTGAAACGAATTTCTAGGGTTGGAGTATAAAACAATACTTAGAAATCGAACTAGAACCTAATTTAGAAATCGATGCGGAAACTGAACCCGAACCTAACCCCAAACCTAGAATAATTGTAAAAGACTTAAGACCTAAATAATTAGGTATATTAAACCCTAAACAAAACATAACAATAAGCGTTATAGGATAAAATGAACCTATAATAGTTATATGAAAAACTGAAACCACGTTTGTGTCATAGGGATAATCGGCGATGGCTTGAGCAAGTCAAACCTTGAGTGAGTGAACGAGGAGTCAAGGTAAGTTGGGATTAATACGATGCTGTATTTTGAAGGCTTAAGATTATGCTTGGTTGTGCTTGTTAGATAGTTGGATATGTGCATGTGCTTGATTACGAGTGATGCTATGAGTCTGTTTGTTGTTCTGACTTGTATTGTATGGTTTGTATGAAATGATTGATCACCCTAAACTGGACCTAATCAAATATACGACCTATAATCATAATCGGACCTACATGGCAACCCATTAGGGAAACTTAGGACTCTTCGGCCAAATACCGACCCTTTCGAAAGGGATAATGCAGGATTGCAAAATGGCCCCTTCTTCATCCTTAGTCGAACTAAGTGACAGGAGAGGAGGTTGCGGCGAGGGTGAAGTCAGTGGTTCAAAGGTAGTCATGGGAGGAGCGAGGTCTCCATTGCACAAGCTTGGGTTTGATCATGAGCTGTTGCATTCATAGCAACTCCTCAACCCATATTAGAGTAGGCGCAATTTCTCTAATCTTACGACGGGCCGGACAACATCGTGCGATGGCATTTACTTGAACATGCATTGCACTTAATAAGTTGATTGAAAACCTTGTTGTGTTTATGGTATAGTTTTAAGTCTTCCATCTTAACTTACTGAGCTGTGGTTGCTCACATCCCTATAGACGTCGTGCAGGTGCTGGCTAAGAAGTGGCAAACAACTAATCTAAAGCTAGTAACTGCTGGATCCTGGGGAGTAGGGAAAAATATTGAAGAATAAACACATATTTTTAAGGTCTAAGTTTTTATTTTAGAATTATTTTTCATTTCTGAATAATGAAATATCTAGGAAATATATTACGGAGAAATATTGCAAACTTAAAATTTCAATAACTGAATTATAATATATATATATATTTTCTCACTTTCTTAGGTAAATGATTTATTTAAAGTACAAATTGTTTACTTCAAAGCGGGTTAGTCGTGGACGCCTTGTGTAGATCAGGTCTAAGATAGTGGTTGTAAGGCCAACTTCTATTTTAGGATGGTTTACACGGCGGGGTTGTTATGACTCTGCCGCTTTGGGGCGTGACACTTACCACCTAGCTTTGTTTAAGGGTTATGATAAACAATATTTATGAAAAGAAAATATATAATGTATTAATGATAATCTCATGACTTGTGGTTACATGTATAAGGGTATATTTATACTCAAGAATTTAGGGCAACTTGCCTAAAAGTAGAAAAGATAAAAAGGGGTATTGTCCCAAAGTAGTAATGTACAAAGTATATAAAGGGTAAAAACAAATATTCAAGAACAATAATGATTAGTGTAGCAGATTCTTCATGTTGTCTAAGACACGTAGCAGTAAAGCATTGGTGATGCTGTTGGAAGATGTGGACAAAATAGTATGGTTAAGTTGGGTGGCCAAGCAGGGGTGTCGAGTAGGTGTAGAATCATCTGAGCAATAGTGGCTAAGGATTCGTACAAGACAAATCTCGCGGTCTCTTAATAATAATGGTGTCGAGTAAGTGGTCGGCTTGGATAGGACTGAGTAGGTACGCAGAGTTTGGTTATTATCAAGGCATTCTTCCATTCAACAAATAGTTTTTGAAAGATGGTTAGTCATTTTGCAATGCATAGAGAGTTAATCAACAGCAAGGAGTAACTCGGCCTTGGTAGGAGTCGGTTGGAGTAGGAGAATATGCCTCGTTAGTCCCTTTAGTATTTGGGCTCGACTGTAGGTTAAAGGCCTAATAGCCTGACTCTTATCATTCCCTCCAAGTTGATTTGGATTTGGGATCAAATCCAACTAATCTTCGTTCAGTTCTCTGTCAGGGTGATATAGACTAAGGTTAGCAATGTTGAAAGTATCTAAAACCCCATAATCTTCAAGAAGCTCTAATCTGTAGGTGTTGTTGTTGACCTTTTGGAGGATTCTAAAGGGTCCTTCTGCTTGTGTAGATAGCTTGTTCCTCCTTTTACTTGGAAACCTTTCCTTGCTCAAGTGTAACCATACCAAGTCTCTAGGCTAAAGCTATCTCGTTGTCTTACCCTTGGCCTTCTCTCATATTCTTCTAGTAACTTGGTCGATCTACCGAGTAACTTTGTCGTAGATGTGTTGTAGGGACTATCAAGATCTTGTGTCATAGTCTTCTTACTCGAATATAAGTATAGGGGTATGATTAAGGGGCAACTTGGGATTAAAACCATAGACAACTTTGAAGAAGGTCCGCTTGGTGGTGTTATGCACCATTCGATTGTAAGTGAATCTGACCACAGGCAAACAGATGTCCTAATCAGCTAAGTTCTTAGCCCCTGCAGCTTAAAGCAGCGACCCCAAAGTGTGATTGACTACTCTATTTAGCCGTTAGTTTGGGGGTGACAGGAAGTACCAAATAGTAGTTTCGTTCCCATTAGACGTTACGAGGTTCTCTAGAAATGGCTCTAGAACTTTGGGTCTTTGTCTGATATTACGCTTCTTCGTATATCATGTAACTAAATAATCTCCTACAAGAAAAGAAAAGCAACAGGTGAAGCATCATTAGTCTTAGAAAAAGGCATAAACTATGCTATCTTGCTGAATCTATCCACGACGACTATTATGGAATCTTTCCCTCGGGCTGTCCTTAGTAATTTGAGGACAAAGTTCATGATCAACTCAGTCTAAGGTTTCATCGGTATAGGCAAAGGCATTGCTTTTCCTTGTTCGGCTTAGCATTTGGCCTTCTTACATACGGCACAGCCCTCAACAATTTAGTGCACGCCTCACCTCATCCTCAGCTAAAAGAATCGTTCACTTAGCAGCTCATATATTCTTCTTTCCTTAAAATATCTAGATAGTCCTCTACTGTGGGCTTCCTTGATGAGTACCTCTCTTAGTGAACAGGCCGGTACACACAGTTTCCCACTTCGGAACGAGTACCCATCTTCTATATGATACTAGTCCATTATTCTTCCATTAGCACAATGCCTAAGTATGGGTCCAAAGTGCGGGTCTTGAGAATATTGATCTTTAATACTCACAAACTCAAACAGTTTGGTTTGCAGTTCAGTTAAGAGTGCATGTCTTCTTAAAAGAGCATCTGCAACAACATTATTGTTTCCTTGTTTGTATTTTATCACAAAATTGAATCCTTCAAGGAATTCAACCTATTTTGCCTGCTGCTTTGACAACTTAGTCTAACTTTGGAGATACATTAGGGACTCATGGTTGGTATAGATGATAAACTCTCTCAGCAACAAATAATGTTGCCATACTTAAAGAGCTCGTATAAGAGCCGAGAGTTCTTTGTCATATATGGAGTAGTTTAATTGAGGTCCCCTAACCTTCTCATTGTGGTAGGCGATTAGTTGGTCTTTCTGCATTAGGACAGCGCCTATACTAATGCTTAACGCGTCACATTCCAGTTCAAATATTTTCTTGAAGTTAAGTAAACCTAATATAAGTGTGAGGGTCAATCTTTCCTTTACCTTGGCAATGCTTCTCCCCTCCTTTTCTCTCCATATGAATTTGGTGTTCTTCTTCATTAGCTCGACAAAGGGTGTAACTAAGGTGTTGAAATTCCTTATGAACCTTTTGTAAAAGATGTCGGTCTATGGAAACTTCTCAGCTCTGCACAGGTGGTTGGGGTTGGCTATTCAATGATTGTTCAGATCTTCTCATCATTAATTCATAAGCCTCCTCCACCAAATTACGTAGCCTAACAACACCACTTCCTCTTAGAAAAAACAACACTTCTTAAGATTACTGAATAACCTCTCAGCTTAAAGGACATTCAATACGGCACAAAGATGCTCATAGTGACTCGGCCACTATGACACACTTCCCTATTAGATTTCTTAACACATGATTCATCAGTCGCATGAAAGTGCTCGGGGCATTTGACAAGCCAAATGACATTACCATCTACTCATAGAGTCTATGATGAGTTTTGAAGGTAGTCTTCTGCTCATCTCCTAGCCTCATACGAATTTGATGATAGCTAGACTTTAGATCAATCTTGCTGAAGATCTTAGCTCCACTCAATTCATCCAGCGTATCATCCAACCTAAGGAGAGGATATCTGTATTTGATCACGATCTTGTTTAGGACTTAGCTATCAACATACGTTTGCCAGGTACCATCCTTTTTCGGCAATAGGAGCACCAGAGTAGCACAAGGGCTGAGACTCTCCCTTACGTACCCTTTTTCCAATAGTTCATTAACTTGCTGTTGGACCTTAGCAACTTGTTCGAGATTCATCCGATAAGCTAGTTTGTTCGGCAAGACAGTGCTGGGTATTAAGTCAATGAAGTGGTCGATGCCTCTGAACGGTGGCAATCCTTTCAGTAACTGTTTTGGAAACATATCGACATATTCATTTAGCAACTCCCTTACTTTTAAGGGTAGTTCTCCCCATTCCCTCAACTTTACTAATTGCTTGACCAACATGAAGGTTGGTATATTGGCTTTAATAGCCTCTCAGAGCTCGGCTTTACTCATCATTAGAGTCTTCTTTGATCCTCGAGTAAGTTTTGCTTGCAATTTGTTAACTTAACTCGACAGCATCGAGTTTAGCGTATTCTTCCTTCCATTCTTCTTGAACACGTAATTATTCCCGCAACCATCATGTATAACCTTTTGATCCAAAAGCCATGGTTAGCCAAGCAACACGTGTGATGCGCATATGGGTAGTACATTACAAAGAATCTTGTTAGAGTAATTAAATATTATTATTGGCAGTAGTATTTATTGAGTGACATGTAATGCTCCTTTTCATTTAGCCAATGCAACTTGTACAACTTTAGATGTACGGTAGTTGGTAAGTTCAACTTCGTAATTAGACCGGTTGTGTTGCGAATCGTGACTAAGAACAGATAAGGTCGGTCGCTGGATGGGTCTAAGCTTATAGAAAGCTCAAAAAAGGATTATTAGGGAAAGTGCGAAAATGGAAAAAATGAAGAATGAAACAGTAAACAAAACCCGCGAATAGCTCTAGAGGATATGATGCATCAATGGAATTTTCAAGAACTTACGGCACAATTTAATATAGTGTACGAATTGATTCGGTGAGGTTACTCGCTATCTAACTTTGCTTAAGGGAAATGATAAGAGTATTGCTGAGAGTAAACAAACAGTGTTTACGCAAGGAAGAAAAGTACTTAAAAAGTGTATTAAGAATGACTTGATCTCCTTTACAGCTACAAGTACAAGGGTATTTATACCCATAAGTTAGGGTAACTTGCCTAAAAAGGGTAAGACAAAAAGGGCATTTCCTAAGAAAGTAATGTATAAGATACAAAAGGGTAAAAATGAATATATAAGAAAAACAATCATTAATGCAACAGATTCTACACATGATACTGTACACGTGGCGAAGCTATATTGGTTAGAAGATGCAAACAAAAAAGTATGAATAGATGGCTTGTCTGAGTAGGGATGGCTTAGTTAGTTCGGAGTTTCTCTCTCGGCTTCTTAGCAAAGAAGATGTTAAATAATTGGTTGGCTTGGCGTTAGTGAGTAATCCTCTATTCGGCATACTATAGAAAAATGGGCAGTCATTCGGTTTAGCATGAAGGGTGACTTGGTAAGGAAGTACTCGGCCTTAGCAGGAGTCGGTTGGAATAGAAGGATTCGTCATGCTAGTCCTTCTAGTCCTCAGGCTCGGTTGCGGGTTAAAAGTCCGGTAGCTTAATTCCCATCAGGTTGATGCCACGTTGATGCAATTACCACTGTCCACAATGAGTACACACAACTAGTCATTTACTTTGCATGTGATATGGAATAAGTTCTCCCTCTACTCCTTCTTACATAGGGGTTCTAAGCTCATAGCGCATTGGATAACTAGGATCAATTGATCTAGGTCCTTGGCAAACACATCCTCTTCAATTAGTTCATTGTCCTAAGAAGTTTCTTTCTCGTCAATGCCCTCTTCCTCAATTTCTTCATTAGTACTTTCCACTTTAAGCTTTAGGGCATCTCTCTTGATGACCATGGTCCTTTGGTTCAGAAATTGAGCAACCCTATGTCCAAACCCTTAGCATTTGAAATATTTGATTTGGTTCGTCTTCCTTCCAGATCCTTGTCCTTTCTCGTATGTCCAGGTCGACACGTTACCTTCGGGTTAGCTTTTTTAGTTAGTCCTAACATCTACTTGTTTGGTCACATTGTTACTTGGTTGACCTCGGTAGCTTCCCTTAATAGGTTGGTTTGATTAAACAGGTTGGCTAGTTGGCGGTTGGGTTAGTATTTGGCTCCTTCTCTGCCTTTCTACTCGTTGAGCTATTCATATGGCCTCATCTAATGTGGTAAATTATTAGAGTTCTGTAATGTCTTGGATGTCACTCCTCAATCTAGTTAGGAACCTAGAGACTGTTCGTGCTAGTGGTTCCTCTACTTCATAGCGGATCATAAGTATTTGGAACTCTTGGACATACTTGTCAATAGCTTAGCCTCCTTATCTCAGCTCTTAAAGTTGATTAAAGGTGTCTTGCAGATAAGTATTTGGCATCAATTTGTTTCTGAGTATCCCTTTAATCTTAGGCTAAGTATTAATTTCTCGGTAACCTTCTTATCTTCTCATGGCTTGGAAATTCTTTCACCATATGGCGGTGTATTCAGAGAACTCAACAGCAACAGTTTTCACTTTCTTGTTTTCTACATAGTGGTAATAATAAAAAACATGCTCCAACTTCTCCTCCTAATCTAAGTAATCATCTACACTTTCGGACCCATTGAAGCTCGGAATCTAAAGCTTCACATGGTTAGATGCTCGAGTTCATTCTTCTTCATCATTATATTCTTGACCTTTTCATCTAGATCTCTCATGTCAACCCTTCTTCTCACTCGTCAACCTACTCCTCCAACTCGAATTTATCGAATTGGGTTCTGACCTTTAGCATGTCGGGCAGCTTGTAGGGTATTATGCACAGCTTCAGCAGGTCTATAGGCTAATGCATGAACTGCTCGAGTCAAATCTACAAGGAGGTTAGCCACCTTATCAAGTCTCTTATCCGTGCTTCTTGGAGTACCTTGAGATTGTTAGCCATGGTGGACAATACCATCATTGTCATTCCCAACACCAGCATTAACACTCGGGTCTGTCATTTCCTTTGAAAGATTTAAATCCCAAACTCCTCGATTTGGTGCTACAGTTGACGTTATCTCTCAAAATCACACAACATACACTCCCTTCAAACTAGAAGCTCAATAACTAGCAAACACAGTAGCTAATTGACATAGAAAATTGCTTTGTTTCATATGCCTAAAAATAGAGTATAAACAGGGAACTTCGAGAACAAATTACTACAATTCGAAAAAAACCTCCTCTTTGATACCAAGATGATGCATATCGAAGCCAAGAGTAGACAAGGCCGGTCATAAGGATGGGTGTAAGCTTGTTGAAAGCTTGAAAAGGGTGATGGGAAAAGCGTATGAAAGAACAGGAGTGAATTGAGAAGTAAGCAAACCCTTAAACAGCTCCAAATGATATGATGCACCAGTGGAACTTCTAAAGACTCACGGTACAACTCGATATGATGTATGAGTTGGTCTGGTGAGGTTACTCACCACATGGCCTTGCTTAAGAGTTAAGATAAGAGTGAAATGAGAGTAAATAAACAATGTTTATGAAATGAAAATGTCCAGTGTATTAAAGATAATCTCATGATTTGCAGCTACATGTACAAGGGGGTATTTATACTTGAGAATTTGGGGCAACTTGCTTAAAAGTGGAAAAGACAAAAAGGGGTATTATCCCAATTTAGTAATGTGTAAAGTGTGTAAAGTATATCAAGGGTAAAAACGAATATTTAGGAAAAATAATGATTAGTGTAGCAGATTCTTCATGTGGTCCAAGATACATGGTAGCTAAGCATTGGTGATGTTGTTGGAAGATGTTGACAAAATAGTACGGTCAAGTTGGGCGGCTGAGCAAGGGTGCCGAGTAGGTGTGGATTTGTTTGAATAGGAGTGGCTAAGGATTCATATAGGATAGATCTTTTGGTCTCTCGGCAGTAATGGTGCTGAGTAAGTGGTCGGCTTGGAGGGGACTAAGTAGGTGAGTAAAGTTTAGCTGTTGTTAGGGCATTCTTCCATTTGGCAAATAATTTCCAAAATATGAGCAGTCATTCAACAAGGCGCAGAGAGTTGATCGGCAGTAAGGAGTAACTTGGCCTCGGCAGGAGTTGGCTGGAGCAAGAGGACATACTTCGTTAGTCCTTCTAGTCCTCGATCTCGGCTGCGAGTTTAAGGCTCAATAGCTTGATTCCTATTAGTTAAGCTTATAGGTCTAACTCATATGTGGACCTGTAGTTATTAACAAATAATTAAAGAAAAGAATTAAAAAAGGAAACTCTAATATTTATATATATTAATATATATTATATTAGAAGGAGAGAGGTGTGTTGTGAAAAGAAAAAGACAGACGTGCAGCTATGGAGAAAGAAGCTGCGAGGAAAAGTTGAAAGTGGAAATCAAAATCACATTGGAATGGAAAAGGTTTATTAGAGTTGGTGATAATATTTTGTCTTCGAAACTTATGAATTTGGATTTGAAAACTAGTCCGATGAAGCAACTTCAAATCCATAATCAGACAGTTTATTAAATTTCAATTGTGATGAAACTTCAGCTATTGCATTTATGGCGTTGAGTTCTAGAGGATTGTTATCTCTATTCCCAGTAAATCCTTATTAGTTGTTCAGGTTAAATTTGCATTTTGACTTATATTGAAATTTTTGTCGATATCCATCGTTTGTGGTGAAGATTATTCATCTACTAGTGTAGCTAGTGAAGAAATACTTTACTAACCCATTATTGTTGATAATGGAAGATTTTGTACTATACAATCTCGTGGTTTTTTCTCCACATTAGGATTTTCCATGTTAAATCTTATTATTATTTATCTTTGATTTTCAGTTTGTTATTATTATTTTCTTAACAAAAACAATGTCATGAACATGTTACTGTAAATACATTATAAATTTTTTATGTAAAGGTAAATGCACAAAATATAATCGAATTTTTAATCTTCATGATTACAACAACTCTATATTTTATTAATATAATATTTTTAGCATGTGCTTGGATTTAATTTATTTATAGTTGGAAGGTCTTTGCATGTTTAAATTTAAATATTTAGTTTTGAGAGTTAGAATACTTATGTAGAGATTGATGCTCTATTTGTTTCAAGAAAATATTCTTCTAAACATTTTATCTATTTTTTCCTTAGTCCATTAAGTAAAAATGGTTTCCCCTTATATGATAAAACATTTTTCATCTGTAAGGAAAATTTTACTCTTTTTAGAAAATCGACTTAGTCTTTGTAAAATGGAATATCGTTTCCAATTTAGTCTTTGCAAGCTTCAAACTTTAAGAAAATGATATCTATTTTGTTTTTTTCTTTGTTGTAATTATCCTATAACTTATATTTTAAACGTGAAAATACTTCAATGAGTTAAAAAATTAAGGACTTAATAAAAAAAAAACCAATTAAATAGATTTTAATAATTCATATTAAAAAATCATTTATATTTATACTCATTAAAAATGTTAAAAATAATGTATTTATAGTAATATACTAATATTGTTTTATTTTGATATCTACAATTTACATAATATTTGTGAATTAAATGTCAAAAAAAATTTTTCATCGTATTTTTATAAATATAACCAAGCACATGTAAATATATTTGTTTCAAGAAAATATTTGTGTGGGAAAATATTTTGTGCCAATATATGTTTTTCCTTAAAATAAACAGGGTCTAAAAAATAACTTTCTATATCAAAAAGCGTTAGTCATCTTCCTAGAAAAATGTTAAGGTTGTCCCTTTAATAAGAAAATATTTTCTCTGCCAAAGTCATTATAACATAGTGACATGAACATTGGTCATTCAATGGAATGGATCAAGTGTGAATCTTTTCTCCTTAAGTTATAATTATATAATGTAATAGAAGAAGAAATTATTTTCTTTGTAAGGTAAGATGTTTAAGTAGCCTAATAAACAAAAGTAAATAAGGAAAGTGCTTAGATCAGAAGTGAGCCGAACTAGCCCGAAATTGTTAGTTTATAATTCAAAAAATGTTGAGCTATGGTTAGCCAATTCCTTCCTAATCATTGGTTGATTCAATAGACGTGAAGGTTTATGGGTTCCAGACTCGACCCTTGAACCGATTTTTTGGATAACTTTTATTTTTTTTTTGTTTTTCATTTTCTTCTTCTCTCTCTCTCTTCTATGCTTTAATTTTTTTTTTGTCTCTCTCACTTATTTCCTCTCTCCCCATTCACACAACACAATGCTTACAAAGCTAACTTTATTTTTTCTTTACTTTCTCCTTCTCTACCTCTCTCTTTCACTCCCCATCCTTCCCTTAAACTTTGAGGTATGCCTTTAGGCTTTATGGGCGTGAAGGAAAGTGCTTTATAATATAACTATGTTCTCTTTAGAATGCTTTGAACAATCTTAAATATAGGTGGAATGATGTCGTTTTCATCTTTAAGCTAATTTTTTCAAATTACTTTTGAATTAACAGACGATTTTCTTCAAAAGGAAATAAAAATAGTATACAAAGTAGTATAGACACTCTATTTTTGCCATCCTTTTATGGGATAAATTTATAGAAAAAATATAAAAAATTCAAAATTCAAAATAATACAAAAAAAATTAAAAATTAAAAAAAAAAATACAAAGTGCAAAAAGTATTTGAGTCGAGTTAATCAGTCTTTTAAGGTTGGATCAAATAATTGTGAAAAATATACATTTGATTTAATAAATTTAAAGTCTTTAAAAATATTGGGCTTCATTACAAAAATATATATATATTAAATAATCTAATAAAACATTTGAGTTCATAAAATAGATTTTTATCCAATTTAACAAATATTTTAACTAGACTAATTAAAATGAGATTCTAGATTTATTGAATTAAAAAGTTGTGTTAAAAATATATAGCATTTATATTTTGGGTTATAGGAAATGGAGGTGGGTTTGGTCCTTAGTAATGTACAATAGGTGCATTTTAATTTTTAGTTAGGTCATGTGCATCTTTTCTCCTCCAAGATTTTCTTAAGAGCAAGTAAATAATGGAGGAAATCACGTATCTTCTAGAATCCAAATCCCATAACAAATCTTATCGAATTTTCATTATTTTTAAATGATTTTGTTAAAATCTTACTAAATGATTATAAAAACTACCAACTCTTTAAAATATTTTAACTAATGTTTATGGAAGATTTGATAAAGATTGGGGATGATTTGATATGGATCTGGGTTGATCTAAGATTTAGGGTCAACAATTTAAAAGAATCTAGATGACTTCTTAGTAAGGGGATTCGACAACAATTACTGATCCTCTTTCAATCTCCTCCATTCAATCACATAGTAGCAACTACATTGTCCTTTACCTACTCGAAAACATATAATAGTACCCCTATCATCTTTACCCAACAAAACACATACACCACAACAAACCCAAGGCCTATAGACATACACAACCACCTTTCTCACTCTTACACAGTCACTAGCAAACCCATCTAATAAAGATTGAAGGAATAGCAGCGGATCTCGAAATAGGTTAGAATAGGTTGAATGCGTTTGATGTACAGGAAGTGAGATGGTTAATTTCTATGGTGAATGTGAATGGATATAACTCACCAGTACACAAACACTATTAGGGGGTTTGAGCTCAAAATAAGGTTCGATATAACTCACGAACACTAAATGTTGCTTGGGATTCAAATGAAGGTTAGATGCAACTCACTAACTGGTTCAAATGAAGGGGTTCACCACAATCTTGAGGACAAAATTGATATGAACACCAAAAAGATTAAAAAGTTCAATCTATACTCGATAATCCGGTAAAGGCTAGCTCAAGAGTAGCCTTACTTAGAAAGGAAAAGATTCTAGTCGCAGGAATATACTTTTCTATCTAATTTCGTATATCGATGTCTATCTATGTATATCTTCGTTGTTTACAGATGTTGATATTTATAGCAAGTCCTAAACCCTAGTGGCAAAACTATAAATAATATACAAGGCCTTAAACCTTAAAGAATTAGACCCATAAATAAAATAAAGGAAAATATGTATAAGAATACAAAACTGTGCATTTTATAAGGGGAGTCGGCATGCAGTTACTTGGCATGTCTTGGAAGGAGTGGTATTCAAACTGGACGAGGTTAGTAGTTAGATGTGCGGGTTTGGTAAGGAGTCCCTGAAGTCTTGCAGTGTTTAGTTGAGACATCTAAAAGGTTGGCCTGTAATTGTTGAGTACTATAATCAGTCGGCACGAGTCTCTTGATGCTGTGCCGAGTGATTTTTTAATCTCGAGTACTTGACCTTGTGGTATCTTGGCACCTTGGTTGACAACAGACTTGATACTGGGTGTTTATCTTCCTTCCTTTTGTCCTTCTAGCTACTGCTCAGCCTTGGCAAGCTTTGATAAGCCTTGGCTTCAAACAAGTCTACCTCAGCTTGGATATAGTCAAAGGCTGATTCCCATCTAGCCCTTTCTCTCACATACTAAACCTAAAAACACCATCCCCATCGACTACCATACACATTCACCCGATCACCTAATGCCAACCAACAATAGAGTTTTGTAGCTCTATAGGGCTCTTTTCCTAAAATATTATGAAAAGGGGCCTAGGATGAAACTTAGTATGTGAGTTCACATATACCTTCAATTGAAAAAAGTTCTAGTAAAGGAAGGCGCATACTTGGATTGCGCCTTTGCTTAAACGGGAAGGCACATACTAGTAACGCGCCTTCCTTGTTAAACAGAAGACTCAAATAAGTTATGCACCTTCTTACCCCATATATATAAACCCCAATTTTCGAGAGTAGAAGTTAATCTTGCCTCCACCACTTTCTAAAATCTCCTACACTCTTTGATTTTCACCTTCTAAGTAATAGTGAAATCCCATTTTCTCTACCGATCTGTAAGTAAGACTAGTCATTCCTCTTTTCCACATTTATTTTTTTAATATGCAAATTATATTGTTAAATTAATTTATAGTAGTTAGAGAAAATTAGTGTATTATATTTGTGTTTAGCATATTATCTACATGTTAGTCTGTAGTTGGATAAATCGGGGTGGTAATGTAGGAAAATAGGGATGCTACCCGTGAAATGCAGCTGATTTTACTTGTACATTGGTTAAGCGCATTTGTAGTTGCATGTATAATATGTGATGAAATGCCCTATTGAGAAGTGAAATTGTGTAGGTACTATGAGTTACACGAAATTGTATAAGTTTAACTCATTTTGGAATTGCTAAAAGAATAGGTCAAGATTAGTTGAGTATGTGAAAATAATTGTATAAGCGGGAGGGAACATCGTAAATGGAAGTAATAGTTTGCAGTATGATAGGTAATTAATGAAAAAGTTGTAGATGAGGAAGAATTCGAACTTTAGTTATTTCCTCCAACAGATTTATGCGAGTATTAGGGTTGATCTTATTAGAGTTGAGCTTATACATCGATACCCTTTTTATTATCAGTAAGGTGTTTCATACATTCTGATGGCCATAAAGGATGATGATGATGTGGAAAACTTGATTGAAATAGCTGGCGCATTCAGAGAAAACTGAATATAGCAGATATATGTTAGGGGTTCCAATCAACCAAACATGAGTATTGTCCAGAACACTTTATAGGTAGGCCTTTCTAACTACCCTCCACCACAAGTCCAGCTAACTTAGGATGACTTTCCAATGTACGAAGGACATGAAACTTTTCTAGTGGATGAGCCTACCCTTTAAGGAAGCGGTGCGAATGTAGAAATCAATGAAGAGGCACTTGATGTAGAGATTGGGTTAATCTTATAGGACAAATCGAGCTACGACCCCAATAAAGAGTCAATTCTCATTGGACTTGACAGCGATGATGAGGGGGATCGGTTGGGGGTTGAATTAGGGTTAGAAGAAGAAGTTGTAGAAGTAGAAAATACTGTAGATGATGCAGTCATGTCAGAATATGTATCGAGCAATGTCCTACTCATACTTCAATTTCCTACAGGCCAGGGGATTTGGATGCCTCCCTAATACAATCAGCTTGGGATGATAACATTGTCAATTAAAGATCCAGTTCCATACATGAACAATGGTGGGCACAGTAGTTATGTAGCATTTGAAGAGAACATGGAGGCAGAGAGAAGTAATTAGGTAGACGGTAAGGATTTGTCTGTTGGACAACGCTTTAGTACATAGGATGAGCTTATCGACATCGTAAAATGGTATCACATCAATCACCATTGTGGCTATATAATTAACGAATCAAAACCACACCTTTAGGCTATTTACTACATGGAGAAGGACAACGGGTGCAAGTAGAGGCTATAAGCATCATATAAGAGGTCACTTGGGCTATTCGTCATAACAATTCTTGATGGATCATATACATGTGTCAATCCTACTATAATGCAGCACCATAGATAGATCGATAGTAAATTTATGGCTAATTACTTCATCAACAATGTCAGGGAGAATTCGGATATAAAGATTGCGGACTTGTAGGCAAATATCTTAACCATGTTTAGGTATGATGCAACAAGGAAGAGAGTTTAGGATGCTAAGAGAAAGCTTATAGAGATGATGTATGGCAATTGGGAGGAATCCTATAACGAGCTTCTTATTCTATTAAATACAATGAAAATTACTAATCTAAGGAAAAAGGTAGTCTGTAGGTGGCAGGGATCCAATGAGCTTGGAGTTTCGATTATGAAGTAGGTCTTCTGGACTTTCGGGCCTTGTATGCATGCATTCAAGTTCTATCGGCCTGTAGTGTGTATGGATGGCACATTTCTATATGGAAAGTATAGCTATGTACTATTGATTGCTTATTGTATGGATGAGAATAACTATATCGTGCCATTGGCTTTCGCGTTGGTCAATAAGGAGTTTGAAGAGAGATGAGGCTGGTTTTTGAAGTAATTAAAGAAATTCTTGGTTAGTGCTCGGGAAGAGACAATTTGCCTTATCACAGACAGGTATTTTGGGATCAAGAGTGTGCTTAAGAAAGATGATGTTGGCCGGAAAGAACCATTTGTGGTTTGGAGGTGTTACATACCTCATGTTTTCAATAACTTCAACAAGGCGCACAAGAACCAATTGTGTAAGAAGTTAGCCATAACTGCTGCAATGCAGGCACAACCTAGGAAATTTGATCATTTGATGGAGCAGATGTGACGAGTTAAGGAGGACGTACCATCATAGTTCTTACCTTTTCATATGCAGCAATGGACGTTAGCTTATGATGGTTTCTATCGGTTTGGATATATGACCTTAAACATCATCGAGAGTTATGATGTTGTACTTAAAGGTTCTAGAGGATTGCTACTGACTTCACTTGTGAAGAAAATATTCTATAACTGCATTGACTATTAGGAAAGAAGAGTCGATAAAGTGAAGAAGGGAATGGCCGTTGGGCAAGTGTTTACTAAGTATACTGTGAAGAAGCTTAGCACGTAGTCTAGGCAAGCTCCTGTTCCTATCATCAAGGGCTATAGCTAGGGAAACGAGATATGAGAGGTGAAGACCGGTTGGAGCTATGAACCAAATTGTGTCACGAAACGAGGTGACTACATAATTGATGAATCAAAACAGCACCTCTAGGCTATTTATTGCATGGAGAAGGACAATGGGTGCAAGTGGAGGCTATAGGCATCATATAAGAGGTTAATAGGGCTATTCGTCATAACAATTCTTGAGGAATCACACATGTGTCAATCCTATTGTAATGTAGGATTGTGGACAAATTGACAACAAACTTATGGCCAATTGCTTCATCAACAATGTTAGGGAGAATTTGGATATAAAGATTGCAGACCTACAGGCAAATATCTTAACCATGTTTGGGTATAATGTGATAAGGAAAAGAGTTTGGGATGCTAAGAGAAAGGCTATATATGGCAATTGGGAGAAAGCCTATAATGAGTTTTCTATTCTATTGAATGCAATGAAATTACTAATCCAAGGACAAAGGTTGTCTAACCTAGCTACGAAGGAGACTTAGTAGGCTTCTTCGTGATGTGGACGATGAGATCGTTTGGAGGCATATGCAAGCATACATTCTATGATTGTTGGAGGGTTTCTTGTTTGTTGATAAATTGTCATCACTCATCCACATGATGTTCCTCCCCTTTTTAGAGTATTTCCCATTTGCCGGAACGTTTAACTAGGGCTCGACTTTCGTGGCATGGCTATATTGTTAGTTGTACGGAGCAGCATAATCCGAAACACATGAGATAAGTAGCGCGACTTTACTATTATAGATATGAGCATAGGATAGATTCTCCCACATTGCTCCTCATGGTAGGATTGGGTTTGCCATCCAGGAGGGGTTTCCATTAGTCGCTAGGTAGGTGGTATAGCATGACACTATGCACCATACTACGTATGTTAATGGCTATTGGACCATATTCGATTTATAGATGAGTTAACAGGTATGTGGTACTTTAGTATTTTCTTTTAGCATTATATTTGAATGCAAATATTACTAATACACTTCCCTTTCTAATGCATTGTAGGTTATATGGGAGTCATACATGGAGGACCTTATTAAGCTCTTATTCCCCTTTTGCCATGTCAAACGAGCTATTTGGATGGCTATGGTACCATTAATATGCTTTTAAATTGTTGAGTTTTACTTTTTGGATTGTGTGATCCGACAATTTGGGGGGTTCTAGACGGTTTCGATGGATGTTAATAAGAGTGAGGAGTTGCACCATATCGACCTTAGGGGCAGGATGGACTTGGATTAGTTGGACGTACATTAGGGATATATAGCCACTTAAGCAAACCGCTAGATGTGGGTAGTTCATCTGTAAGGACCTCGGGGTATTGATTCGAGTTACTATGACTGGTATAGAGAGTATACATGTCGGTACATCACCCATCATGGTACAGTGATGGGGTACTTAGTAGGCCTACTTCCTCTTAACACATCGTTTTGTATAATGTATCGTGCATGACCATAGCATTGTTTGTTTCATATAATGTAGGTAGATACTTTATGTTAGGTGTGACTATTTAATGATTTGCACACTTCACATGGGATCATAGACAATGGCCTTGACCATCTTGAAGAGCACAACAGATTGATCTTGTTTCCTCATGAGGTAGTTATGTTAGACACTGTACCACCCCTTTACTCGCGAGTTAGGGATAGAGTTCGTATAAGAGGAGGTCGAACAGGTCGAACACGTAGTCGAAGATAGTAAGATGACGGCATGCTATCGGGATCTTGTCATTTGATTGACTTGGGAGAGATTGATAGTAGTACACTACTTGCTAATACCTCTAGGGTCGGCCTCAGCTCATAACATACTCTAGGTACTTATGGTAACATCTCTCCTTAATAGACACTGCTAGCAACGCACTGGTTGGACTCAGACTTCAAACATAGGGGATGGTGTCACCCAGCAACCACCATCATAGCTTAGCCTTATTCCTCGTAGAGACCCTAGTGATAATCCTCTTCATCTATTAGAGCCTCAGCCATCTGAGGGACCGTCCAGTTACAGGCCATCATTGCTCGTCTGATTTGGGAAACAATTTACAAGATCTAAGAAGAAGTAGTTATATATAAACACTTTTGTATTACCTAGTTAGTTTATTATGTATTTTCATCATCTTCCATTTGCTATATACAGGGATGTTGTAAATGACGTCATATATTGGCTTGCTATTCACTAGCTGTTGTTCGGTCACTACAATTATACCCTTTAATATTCTATCTCATTTGATAGGTTCAATTGTGTTGGGTAGTCTATCAAACTATTTTTAGATGTGCTGAGTTGTAGATCCTACTAGTGGGAATTCATGTGCTTCTAAGATGCATTTGTTGGTTCTAGGCTTATTAGTGTGGCTGTTTTGCTTTGTTTTCAATGTATATTTTGTTACTTTGCATATACTCAAGGTGTTTGTCAAATAGAAAAGGGGATGGGGGATATTTCTAAAGAAGGTGCAAAGTAGTATTACGCCTTCTTTATATTTCAAAACCAAGGAAGGTGCATACAAGTAATGCTCTTTCTTCTTTAGTAAAGGCACCATCTAAGATTGTGCCTTCTTAAGGCACAATATTTGCACGCACCTTCCTTCACTAGAAGTTTTTTTAATTAGAAGGTGTATTTGCACGTGCCTTTCTTACCCTACTTACGTATTAATTTTCATTACGAGCCCTTTTTCATAATTTTTTTAGAAAAGGACCCTATAATGGTACAAAACTCGCTAACAACATGTACCATAGACTCCCAATGTGATAATAAACAAACACACCTATGTATGGCCTGCAGAACACTAGACAAACCTACTATGCGACCGTTGCCACACTTAGCTACCATCTGCATCCTAACCATATAGCTACACAACATATAACAAGACCTTACCCCACTGCGCAAACCACTTAACTGACTCCATCGAATCTACCCATAACCTCATATGTAACCCAAGCTAATCACCATCGTAACTCGCATATTCCGTCATCGCTAACTACCACACAACTTTTCAAAACCACCACTTTTCTCTAAGGCATCGCTTCCAAACACACTTTCACTATTACAAACACACCAAATTGTGATTTCTTGTAAGATTCATCGCTTAGGAGACACTGTGTGAAGCTATTGGAGGTGTTGCCATTAAGTCTTACCCATAAGTTGATCGCGTGTGCAATAAGACCTAAGATTCGACTCGTATGTAGAATCAGGCCCCAAGATCTGACCTACACCTAATTAAATAGAAGGTGGGTTTGGATCTCTTCTGTTTTTTTTTTTTTTAATATTTCTTTATTTATTTAGTTTTCATTATTTCATTAGCATAGGTCAATACTAATTTTAGTTTGTCTTTTGGTGTAGGTTCTTAATATTATTACTTTATTATTATTATTATTTTAAAATTATGCTTATGATCTTACTTATAGCATATGCATGTTATTATTAATAATAAAATTGTTCATTTTATTAAATAAGTACTAATGTGAGTCTTTTTGTAGGTTCTTATATTATTCATATGTATTGGTAGTTTTTACGTAGTTTGCATATTTATCACATAAATCATGTTGAATTTCATATTTTCCCTAAATATTCACACATTTTATTTCCTTCTCCTAAAATTTACTTCTTTTTCATTTTTAAAACAAAAATTGCATGGCTTTTGCAAAAATTAGATCTTTTTTGCAAAAGTTCCATTTTTAGGTACAATTGCATATTTTTTTTTTTACAAGATTCATATCTTTAGAAGATTTGAATAAATTTTCATTTCTTAATAAATTTGGCATTTTTGGATTTTTTAGAGAAAAAAATGATGTCATGTACTCAATTTTTTTTAGAAAAATAAAAATCTTAATTAGGTCTTTTTCAAAAAGTAGATTTTTTTTTTATTTTTTAAATTGGGGAATAAAAGTTATGTTTTTATGGATTTTTCTTAATAAAAATAAATTGGTTAAAAAATGTAAACTTAACTTATTTGCGTAAATTAAACTTGTCAACCTACTAAAATTTTCTAAAAATTAGAATTACGATCAGTTAGATCCCAAATTAGTGGATACACAGACACTTTCGGAGTAACCATAAAATTTGGATAATTTTTATTTTTTAGGGAAAGTTCTAATAAAAAATAATAAAAATTCATTTTTATTCATTTTCAAATTTTTGCATTTTTTTCACATTTTTTATAAAAATTCTAAAAATAAAGGTCTATTATTTTTTTTTTTAATTTTTTACATGGAGATAAGTGTCTTAATAAGTTAGTCTCTAAACCAATTTTTTGGTTAAAGTTTTCTAAGAAAGATTTTTTTAGAAAAATTAGCAAGCTAGTAACTTGATTAGGGTTTCTTCTGCTTAATAAACCCTAATCCATTTTTTTTTTATCAATTTAACTGGTTGACAACTCTTAAAATATTTTCAAAATATCCTTTTGAGAACCCTTTTTTTTTTAAAGAAATATGTTTTTCCTTAATTTAATAGTGAATATTTTATATTAAGCGGGTTAGGCTTAGTATAAAGTAAATTAAGGAAAATTGAAATTGGGTTCGACAAGTAGAAAATACAATCTTAGGTATTTCCATACATCTTAATTTTGTATTTGCAAAACATGATTAGTTGGTTTTTCTTCATTTATTATATTAAAGGGAAAGCCTTTTTTAACTGTTTACAATTAATAATTTGATATTTTATAGTTTTAACCATTAAAAATATTCGCATGGTAGTTACTAAAAGAATTTAAATCCATCTTAGAAACTTTTCAATAGCTGCCCATTATTTATAAAATTCATTAAATAATACAATTATCATTTTCTATTACACTTACTTCTACGATTACTATTTATTTATCTGTTTGTTATTTTAATTGTCTAATGTTACTATTATTTACAAAATTCATTACATTTTTTATCTGATCAACATTAGCTATTGTAGTAAGCATCTTTTTTCTAGAAAATTTATTATTGTTTTGATTTTTACCAACATATATTATTGGCATTCTTTTATATTATTAAGCGCAAGTTTTTTTTTTTTAATCTTTTGTACATCAAACAAGGGTGCGTCATCTACTAGTATGCATAAAGCATTAGTATGGTAGTAAAAGGCTCTTAGATTTCAGAGAAAAGGATATACGCGTTATACACTATATGTATGTACACGTAGCAAATAAATACTAATAATATTTTTACACATACAGAAGTGGAATGGATTTTCCTAAAACAACTATTACTCATACTCTACACATACCATATGTATTAAAATTTTATTGACATTTAGACATCATATATATATATATCACATAGTATGTCTAAATTTTAAGGTTTAATTATTAGCTCCCGTTAAAGTACTTATGCTCTTCTACTTTTAGTGGAGATAAGTCGAGTTGTTTTTCACTTAAAATTGAATTTTAGAAACTATCTAGGGTTAAAGGTGGTGCCCTTCTCATATTTTTTATTACCTTTGGCTTGTCGACCTTGTGTGTCTTAATAGGTCTAGTTCATGTAGCTTAGGTTGAAATAAATAAAAGAGAGGGGAGCATATGTATTAACCATCCAACAACAATAATGAAAGCAAAACGAAAAAAAAGGAGAAGAACAATTGTTCTTCTCACTATCTTTTTCGTAAATTGAAGCTAAGAAGAAGATATTAAGAGTCTTTCTTGATTTTTCTCTAGACAAATTTAAAACTAAAATATTAGGAATCTTTTTTGGTAGTAATTTTAGGTAGTTTTTATTTCTTTAGTAGACGTCATCATATAAGAACGTTTGGGATTGATAGGAAAATAAATTTAATTTGGAGTTTGGATTTTGGTTTTGTTTATACTATATTGGAGGGTTTTCTACATAAATCTTGTTAATTTCCTAAACGTGGATTTAGATAGTTGAGACAAGAAAAATTTATTTGTTCATTCATGGAGGTTGTAGAAGTCGAACATGTGTGAAGAATAGAGAATTGGGAAAATGATTTTCTCTTAACAGAATAACTAACTTTATACAAGACTAAGGTATTTATATATAATTTGTTGTGCCCATGTTATACACTAGCCATGTGACAATGATAAATAATACAAAACAACTAAACTGAAGAACTGAATAAAGGCTATGTAAAACAATATAGAGTTTCACACCACCCCTTAAGTTGGCCATTGTAAAAGGCCTAACTTGGACAAAAAGAGTCATAACTAATTATTTGCAATAATCTTGGTAAAAAGATCTACTAGTTGCAAGTGAGAAGGCAAGTATTATATGTCTAGAAAATTAGAACGAATGTGATCGTGAGTGAAGTGAACATTCAGGTTAATATGCTTGGTATAGCCATATAAGCAAGGATTATCAACCATCATCTTGACAAATTTACTATCAGTAAACAATGTAACTAGCAAGGTAATAATAGTCTCCAATTCTCAAAGTACATAAGACAACCATAAAAATTCCTTTATGACTGAAGCAATGTTTTTATGTTCCGCTCTAACAGAGAATGTTGAAACCATGGCTTGTTTCTTGGTTTTCCAAGACACTAAAGAAGAACCAAGAAACATACAGTAACCGGAAATAGATTTTTTATCAATTAAGCAAGTCCCCCAATCTGCATTACAATAACTAACAAGAGATAAAGAGCTAGAAGAAGAATACATTAACCCTTTATCTATTGTCCCTTTAATGTATCTAAGAACATGAATAGCTGCATGAAGGTATAAAGTTGTTGGTTGAGCAGCAAATTGGCTCAATTATTGTACAAAAAAAAGACAAATCTAGTTTAGTAATGGTTAGGTACAACAAACGACTTACTATTTGTTTGCACTTTGTAAGGTGAGTATCAACCAAGATGTCCAACATGAATTTCCTTTTGTTTAGCAAGAAACCATCCTTAACTCGACAAATTTAATACCAAAAAAGAAATGGATCTCTCCAAGATCCTTAATAGTAAATGCTTCATTTAAAGCTTTCTTGATAGATTCAATTTCAAAAAGAGAATTTCTAGTGAAGACAACATCATCTACATATACTAAAACAGTAACAAACAAGAAACCATTTTGTTTTACAAACAAAGAATAATCGGATTTGGATAGTATATAACCTAAAGAAACAATGAAGTTTGAAAATTCCTTATTCTATTGCCTAGAAGCTTGTTTAAGCCTATAGAGAGACTTAACAAGTTTAAAAACCTTTTTTGAATTGACTAATGGATGATCGTCAGGTGGCTTCATATAAATGTCTTCATCAATGAAGCCATGAAGGAAGGCATTGTTTACATTTAGTTGATAAACATGCTAATTCTTAGCTGTTGCTAAAGCAAACAACACTCTAACCAATGTGAGTATAGCCACAGGCGAAAAAGTATGAGTATAATCCACTTCTTCCACTACTGACCAAGCCTTATGTCTTTCAATGGAACCATCGAGTTATATTTTATCTTATAAACTCATTTACTGCTAATAACACTCTTATCCGGAGGAAGTACGGTAATTTCCTAAGTATTATTTACCTCTAAAGCTAAAAGTTCTTCGTTCATGGCCTCAATCCATTAAGAATCATTCTTAGCTTGATAATAATATTATGGCTCTTTAATTGTAAGTACATTAGTTAATGAAATCACATAATCATGTGGAAGACTAGCAAATGATTGTGATGTAAACAGGGGACAAAGAGATGAAGGAACTGGTGAGTGAGTTGTGATTGTATTGTGCATATTATGAATAAAATCTTAAATCCAGTTTGGAGTGTATTTGATATGCTGTGAATGTCTAAGAAGGATAATAGATGTGTCCAGAGTAAATGTGTTGTGTTAAGATCTTCATGTGTACAAGAATCAATAAAAGTTAATAGATTAAAGGAGATGTATGTGACAGTGTTTGTGCTGAATGAGCCTCTGTTAATTCTTTAGTAGGCTGAGTAATAGGGAACAAACGAGAAGGATCTAGGGAAGAATTAGAATGACTAGCAGAGGTTGAAGCCATATGAAAAGGAAAACAATTCTTAAGAAAGTAAACATGTCTGCTCATAAAAAGATGGTGTGTGTCTAAGTTATATATTTTGTATCCTTCTTGATGAGATGGATATCTTAAAAATACACAATGACAACTTTTTGAGTTAAATTTATCTCTTGACTTAGGATATGTGGCAACATAACAAAGACATCCAAAGATATGTAAATGTTCATAGGAAGGTAATTTGTGATGAAGTAACTCAAAGGGAGTTCTCCAATTAAAGCTTTGAACATGCATCAAGTTAACAAGAAATGTAGTAGCTAACACACATTCTCCCTAAAAGGTCTTGAGAAAATTAGCATAGATACAAAGTGCTTTGGTTGTGTCTAAAAGATGTTTGTATTTTCATTCTACTACTCCATTTTATTGTGAAGTATAAGCTATAGATTTTTTGTACATAACACCATGTCTAGTAAACAAAGCTTGACATCCATTTGATAAAAATTCACTCCCATTGTTAGACCCCACAAATTTGGGTGTGGAATTAAAGTATTTCATGGTATTTGGAAAGAATTGACAAAGCAAATCGGATGTTTGGGATTTATATATCATGAGAAATGTTTATGTATATCTAGTCATGTTATCTACAATAGTAAGAAAAAATTTAGCTCCAGAAATAAAAGGTGTGTTATAAGGCCCCCAAATGTCTATACGTATCAAATTAAAAGGATTAGATGACCTAAAAACACTAGAAAAGGTAACCATTGAAATTTGACTAATAAGCATGTATCACAATGAAAATTTGTAGAATTAACATTCTTATACTGTGGCACATGAGCCAACTTATTGACAGAAACATAGCCAAGCCTCGAATGAAACAATTCAAGTGTTTGAACATGTGATAGAAATATATGTTTTGTATTAGGAAAAGAACTGGCTTAGTTGAAGTTACAATGGCTTTATCAGTGGGGTCCTAAAATAAACAAGTTTGATGGTTAAAAGAAGCAATCGATTTTCTGGTTTGAAGCAATTTACTTATTGACAAAAGGTTGTAACAAAACCCTAGGATAGAGAAAACATTGGTCAAAGTAATGTCTTTATTGATGTGCACATGTCTAACCACATGTACCATCTTTTCATTTTCGTCTAAAAGTCTAACCTATATGGGTTGTTCAAGTGTTTGTTTATGATATAGTAAATACAAGTATCGTTTGATGTGATTTGAGGCACCAGCATCTACAACCTAAGAGTACATAGCATTATTATCAAAGCTACGAATAGAAATCGTACCTACAAACACCATGAGAGAAGTATGCTGCTAATCATCCTCTTCTATTGCTTGCTTCTTGTCCTACAACATTTTCACCACTTGTTAACTAATCCTATTAACCAAATGTGTTTCCTTCAATGGAGTAGCAGTTGCTAAAGCACTAGAAATAGCTTCAACATAAGCAACTGTTCAGCTATTTCTTCTTTCTTTATTGTTTCCTTTGAATTGATTAGGGAAGCTAATGATTTTGAAACAATTTTCTACTATGTGTCCTGACTTCTTATACTGAATACAACTCAATATATTAATTCCCTTTCCCTTTTTATCTCTTTTATCCTTAATAGCTTGTCGCCTTTGATTTTCCATAGTAAACTCATCACTCTCATCACTAACATGGTTCATAGAACTGTTACTTGACAAACCAAATAGTAGGCTTTGTTAACAGTTAGAAGAGAATCCATTGATAAGATGTAATTTCTTATATGGTCAAAAGAGTCATTTAATCCCATAAAAAATTGTATAAGTTTGTTTCGATTGTTCATTTTTAGAAATTTCTCAGATACTTCACATTCACAATGTTTAAATGCTCTACATACACATCCAGGAATAGTAAAGACATCATTCAACTCATCTTAAAGGTGTTTCAACTTATTGTAGTATAAAGTAACATTCAAACTATCCTACCTACTATTAACAATCTCACTTTGTTGTTGATATAGGAGAAGTCTATTAAGGAGTTCAAACCTCTTAGTAGTGTCTTCCCAAAGATCCTTTGCAGATTTTAAATATATAAAGCCCTCAGATGTAAGCCCCAAAGTTAAGCCTCAAAGTTCAGCCAAGTAACCGTAAGATTGAACTTAGAACCCAAGGTTTAGGGCGATCGGCTAAAGGATCCGATCACACCCAAATTATAAACTATTTAACAAGATACCAGTAAAAATGACCCTGTAAACTTAAATTTAAGAAAGTGAGTAGTAAAATAGGAGACTATAAAATTTTCAAATTTTAAGCATAATAACTGCTAATTACCGAAAAGGCAAAAAATGTAATATAATAACTAATAAATTAGTAGAGATAGATTATATGTATACTAAAAATTTTAGAATGACCAAAATAATATTTAGGAATGTTCACGTGTACCCTACATGTATTTACGTGTAGATAAAAATACGCGTAATTGCTAAAATAGGCCGAAAATTAAGTAAATAATTAAAGAAAAATACAAAATAATTATAAAAAAATCAGAAAAAAACAGAAGAGGATAAGTTGATGCAAGATCAGGTCGTGACAGAAAAAGAAAAAAATAACCAATAGGAATTTGACAAACAAAAAGCCTAAAATCAAGGAAATGGGGCAAAATCCCATCAAATTAATGCATAATAATTACAAAATTCGTCTATAAATAGCAAGAAAAATTCATAAGCTCATTTGGACAGATACAAATCAGAGAAAATTAGAGAGAGTCGAAAATTCGAGAGAAAATCCAGAAAAATAAAAAAAATAAGAAAAACTGTGTAGTTAGGGGTTTTAAAGGGAACCCACACCAAACGAGGAGCTGGGAATGGACGGCCACCACCACCACACGGTGGTGGCAGCGCCCAGGCCGGCCGATAAGGCCACGGTGGCCCGCGGTGGCCGGAGCCACCTGAACCGGTGAGTCCAAATTCCAGCCCGATTCTTGTATAATTTTGTAAAATTAGTTATTTTGCCCAGAAAATTATGAAACTTGTTATTCTGAGGTTTTATTGTATGTAGATTTAGGGAAAAATGTTGATTTAGTTTAATTATGTCTGGAAATATAGGGTCCTTAACAAATTGTACAAAACCGAGCATGATTAAACCGGAAATTAAATAGGCTTAGGGATGTAGTTTGGCGCTCAAAATTTTTCTGTAGGATGCTCATGTGACATAGAACAGTGCTATGAAGCCATTTTTTTTAAATTAATTTTTGAAATTTTTAAGTTAATTTTTAGCCCTAAAATGATGGAAAAATTGGGTAATTTGGAGTTAATTAGGTGATTAGGATGTTAATTACTGATTTGGATCTTAATTAGATGTTTAAGGAAGTTAATCTCTGCAGTGGAACCCTAATCCTAGCATTTAGGTACTAAGTATAGTTAATTAAGGAAATAGGTAAGTAATATAAGAAATTAGTAATATGTGAAATTGTAAATTAATAAATATGGAAAAATTAGGGTTATTTAGATAATATTAGAGTAAAAATCAGAATAATATTAAATCTGAATTAAGATTGAATTTTAGGTAATTATATAAAAAAGTAAGATTTTCTCACATCGGGGATAAATCCGATACCCTAATTAGGGCTAGCGTGTACCAAATAGCTTAGAATACTAAATTAAGACCCAATAGGATATTTGGAAACTCGAGCTTAATGTAATTAATTTCACATTAGGATTCGAGCATGTTTAGGATTTAAAAATCGAACCAAAACCTAATTTAGAAATTGATGCGGAAACCGAGACCGAACCCAAACCTAAACCTAGAATAATTATAAAAGACTTAATACCTAGATAATTAGGCATATTAAACCGTAAACAAAACCTAACAATAAGCATTATAGGATAAAACGAACCTATAACAATTATATGAAAAGCTGAAACCACGTTCGTGTTATAGGGATAACCGGCGATGGCCTGAGCAGATCGGACCTCGAGTGAGCGAGCGAGCGAGGAGTCGAGGTAAGTTGGGATTAATACGATGCTGTATTTTGGAGGCTTAAGATTATGCTTGGTTGTGCTTGTTAGATAGTTGAATGCGTGCATGTGCTTGATTATGGGTGATGCTATGATGCTGTTTGCTGCTTTAGCACATATTGTATGAATTGTATGTAATGATTGATCGCTCTAAATTGGACTTAATCAAATGTACGACCAGTAATCATAATCGAACATGCATGGCAACCCGTTAGGGGATTTAGGACTCTCCGGCCAAATACCAACCCCTTCGGAAGGGATAGCGCAGGATTGCAAAATGGTCCCTTCTTCATTCTCAGTCGAACTAAGTGACAGGAGAGGAGGTCGCGGTGGGGATGAAGACAGTGGTTCGAAGGTAGTCGCGGGAGGAGCAAGGTCTCCATTACACAAGCCTGGGTTTGGTCGTGAGCTGTTGCATTAACGGTAACTCCTCAACCCGGATTAGAGCGGGCGCAATTTCTCTAATCTCACGACGGGCCGGACAACGTCGTGCGATGGCATTTGCTTGCACATGCATTGCATTTAATAAGTGATTGAAAACCTTGTTGTGTGTATGGTATAGTTTTAAGTCCTCCGTCCTAACTTACTGAGCTGTGGTTGCTCACATCCCTATAGACATCGTGCAGGTGCTGGCTAAGAAGCGGCAACAACTACTATGAAGCTAGCAACTGCTGGATCCTGGGGAGTGAGGAAAAACATGTGAAGAATAAACATATATTTTAAGGTTTAAGTTTTTATTCTAGAATTACTTTCCATTTTGAATAATGTAACAATTAGGGAATATATTACGGAGAAATGTTGTAAACTTTAACTGCAATAATTGAATGATAACATATATATATAATTCCTCACTTTTATAGGTAAATGATTTATTTAAATTACAAATTGTCTACTTCAAAGCGGGTTAGTTGTGGACGCCTTGTGTAGATCAGGTCTAGGATAGCGGTTGTGAGGCCAACTTCTATCTTAGGGTGGTTTACACGGCGGGGCTGTTACGACTCTGCCGCTTCAGGGCGTGATATCAGATAGATCCTTATTCATTGAATTAAGGATCCAACACCATACCAAAAAATTACATCTTATCCATCTATTTAGGTTACTATCATCATTTTTAGGCTTAGGACATGAACCGTCGAGAAATCCTAACATTGCCTTCGTACTTGGGGCAAGTTGAAGAGATCTATTATAACTAACATAATTGGTTCCATTCAATATTGTAGTTATAATCATGATTCTAGGTCCATTAGATGATGCTAAGTATAAAGGATCATTATAAGATCTATCATAATTTGCATTCGAATCAACTACTTGTGAGTTTGACATGATGCAGAACTTCAAACACAAGGAAAAGAAATAGATGAACGATCGATCTACTGATGTTATACTCAATGCTCTAATACCATGTTAATTTCCTAAACGTAAATTTACACAGTTGAGACAAAAAAAACTTCCTTGTTCATCTATGTAGATTGTAGAAGTCAAACATGCTCGAAGAAGAGTAAATTGGGAAAATGATTTTCTATTAATAGAATAACTAACTCTATACAAGATTGAGGTATTTATATATAACCTGTTGTGTATGTATAATAGATTAGCCACGTGATAATGTAAATAATAGAAAACAACTAAATTGAGGAATTGAATAAAAGCTAAGTAAAACAATACAGAGTTTTACAAATCTCATATCTCTCTTTTGAAATCTTTCTTTTCTTGATATTATTACTTTTTTTAGTATATGTTGGTTTTTGATTTAAGATATTGATTGGCTTGGTTTTGTCAATAGGAACATATGGATTTATTTTGTCATTATTAATTTGAACAATCAATTGATTCGATTATGAATCCTTAACATGGATACCCTTACATAAGATGATGAAACACCTAGGCTTGCCATAATTTGTGTACGATATTGAATAAGGGATAAAATCAAATAGGTAAGAAAATAAAATATAATTCATGAACAAGGGAACAACCAATAAGTAGTAAACTTAAATGTAGGCGCATTTTATGATAAATTTTCAACATTTGATTGAAAGAGTTAGAAAGCATACGAAAATTTAATTCTTTAATGAAAATGAATGGTAAAGTTTGTGGGTTTTAGGATGAGAAACTCTAACAAAGAAAAGGAAAAAAGAAGAAGATAGAATTGAAATGAATGGGCCTGGGCTTCTTCTCTAATTGGTACGCGCACACGCCTGTCAGCCCACTTGCAATTATTGAACATAGAGACAATAATGGATGAGTTACAGGGCCCAAAGTGTCAAATTGAAACAGGTTTGTTCTTGCCCAGTTTTGTATCGAATCCTTACATTAATAGTTTTGATGGGTCAATTTAAAGTTCCTAATCTCATTAAATCGGTTTAATTTATTATTGTTATTGTTATTATTATTTTAAATTCCTAAGTTTTAAACTATCGCCTTGAGCTCAAGAAAGAAATAGCTCTAACCTTCGAAGGTGGGGGTAATGAACTGTTCTTGACTTGTGGACTTGGCGACATGTAACCTGCCTCCATGGTTTGGGTCTAGATCTGAGCTAGACTAGCCCGTCTTGTGTTATGTCTAACACCGTGAAATCAACTTGTATCCATTCTTAACTAGTTTTAATAGCTGGAAAACCTTAAAATTTGGAAGCCCTTATGAAAATAAGAATAGATTAGCTTCAATGAAATCTTTTTCCAAGAAATTAATCAAGCATAGGGCATAAAGAACTTCATTTCGTAGAACACATCACGTGAAACTAATACCATATGATTGGAATATCAATATGTACGATTTGACCTGCCGAAAACGGATCTGCTTTAATTGTGCTTTGGGTGGGTTAAGGTTTGAACCCCAAGAATTAGGGCATGTTGGATGAGAATCCCTCTTTGGATGGTAATAGTAATAAAAAAAGAAAAAAAAAATCCAATTAATTATCGCGTTTTCCTTTTACCCCAAGTGTTTGGGCATAATGAATAATAACAAAAAAGAAAAAAAGAAAAAGAAAAAAAATAAGATAAGAATAAGAGTGATAATTAATGGCATTATTAAAATATCATAAAGAAACTTCATATATTTAGTTTTGATACACTTTACTTTGTTTCTGTAAATGTATAATCAATATTAAAAAAGTATCAATAATTTTTTAAGATATCTATTATAGTGGATTGTATTTATCTTTCCTTGTAAGTTTAGCATCGAGGAAACTGTTGCAATGTATATTTAAGAGTTAAAGCCCATGGATCAGAAGTTTGAGCTCTCTATCTATTTTGTAACGAAAAAGGTAAGTGCAACAAACAAGGCCGCCAATCTTATACAGAATATTCATATTCTTGTACATTTTGATACTCTTGACATCATCTAAGAATTCTTTGTAATGAATTACTTGCACGTATAATGAAAGTTTCAACTTTTTGTTCCTTCCTCATTTGAAAAACAGAATTGTATGCTCAAACTCACGCTTTCCACAAGGCTTAAAAGGAAGAGCAAAATTATCATTACTTTAAATCAGTAGATTGATGATCTATTGCTTCTCCATATATAAAGTCTGTCTATTCTTTTTACTTTTTTTTTTTCTCCATTTCATCCGTCCGGTGTTAGTTTTTCAAATTTTTATTTAGGTTATGTACGACTCACGCTACACGCTTGTAACTACATCTGTAGAAACCCCGCATCTAAAAATTACGTGTACGAAACTCGAACAATTTTAACTTCCAAGTTTTCTCGTTAAAGTATTATAGGACTAATCCTCCTTTATTGTCATTTCGTTCTTTCGTACGAGTGTTGACGAGAATAATAAATTACATACGTCTTGAAATGAAAATCACAATATCGAAAAAGTCAAAATGGCGGTTCTCAGAAAAGATTTGTCCACAATGGCTTGCAGATAAGACTCTTGTTCGTAGGAATATCCTTTGTTCAAGGAGGGTGTATACAAATAAAAACATCCGAGTTCCATCCACAACACAGCGGTGAAATACTTATCACAAATATTAATATATTGGTCACCTATTACACCGTTATGGTCGGTGCAAAATTTAATAATACAACAGAATTCGTTTTAGTGTAATATATTCAACATTTGTGTGTTTTTCTTTTTCTTTTTGCTAGTAATGTTCGCTAATCCATTAAATATTTTATTACATTAACTTTTATGATTATTTAAAAGATCAGATTATGAACTGAACGGTTTTATTGATGAGAACTAAAGTTCTCTTGGGAAAAATACAAAGAAATAGCCTAAATTTATGCTGCTATGTCAAGGAGGACCCGCATATGTGGTGCCTTTAATTAATGGTCTGGTTTTATAAAGAACGCCTCCATCTATCTTCTATTGTTGTTACTCGACATAGCACACGTTGCTGTTAAACTTTTAGATATGGGCATCACAGGTCATCTGACTTTTCTAACCTCAATAGATTTTCCCTTCCTCGCTTTGTAATCTACATATCTAGCGGTCTTAGAAAGCATGCTCGACAAGTCTAGAATCTTAAACATATACTCGACGAACTCAGGTCCTTCATTGTATAAATAGTATAAATCTACGCCTTTTTTTTTTTTTTTTCTTTCCCCTGATATCGAACTTCCTTTGCAAATTTTAAAAACCAAACATAATTTTTTTCATAATAAAAGATGAGTTGGTTAGTGAATAATTGGTTTTACAAAATATTTGTATAGAACGTACATTTTACGGTGTTAATATGAGAATCGTTACTGGGACAACTAATTAACTGAATAATTCCTATATAACTTTTAAAAAGAAATTATTTTTGAAAAATGTAGGTACAATGGATAATGTAGAAGATTTTAAGTGAATTTTATATTAATTTTATAATGTATCGGGTTTGGCGTTTACATATTAAAAATGTGATCCCTGTAAATTCAATTCTCATATTTATAAAAAAAAAAGCAATGAAAATTGTACCTATTTTTTCAGATACAATTCCATCCTATCTATTCTTTTAACCTTCCCTTTGAAACACTAACAAAAAATTACTGAATTAATATATCACATTTTTACCATGAAATATTACATGAATGTACTTTGGTTACTCGATACAATTTAAAGATCTTATAGTGGATATCTTTTTAGTAAAAGTTTAGGAGCCTTCCAAAAAAAAAAAAGAAAGAAAATCTTGGAGGTATTAGTGCAATACTACATAAAAAGTTTGGAAGTTATAAATCGACTAAATGTGGTAATAGATACTAATTGGCCTCTTCCCTTTTTGGAATTCCACTAAATCTTACAAATGGTTCTCCTGCAACAACTTGATCTTATCCATCATAGTAGTCATCCGCTATCTATCTCTTTTACCTGCATGTTTTGTAAAACCAAATTTTCACCAACCCCATTAACAAAAATTAGCAAACTATGCTTGCTTTTTAGGATCTGTAAAAACCAAGTTTGATATTCGAGAAAGGGTTTGAATTTACATTGTTTATGCAAAGAAGAATCCGGATTTATCAAGTATATATTTAAAGATCTAGATTCGTAAATTAACAAGTAAGAATATGAATATCTCATATGGTGAACTGAGTGAAACATCTTATTATGCTTATCTTAGAAAATCTCATGCTAATGCATCTCACGTCATATTGGTAACAAAAGATAGATGAAGGTCTCAATATGAGAGTATTTTGCAAATCCACACCTTTAAATGCAAACTCGATATAGTTTCATATTCTTTTTTATATAGACGACACAAATCCAGATCCTTCATCTACAATTTCCCCCATAAAATAATCTTTCAACAAATCTCTTATGCTTTCCATTTGATTTTTCTCTTATCGCCTTTTCCTTTCTACAATTCATTATTTTTCTTTTAATTAAAGCTCTGTTTTGTATAATTCTTTTTTGCTATATATATTAGGTATCCATAATGTAAGTCTGTCTTTAAGAATTACTTAAGGGAGAAGGATTTGTTTTGACGTAACACATAAAATTATCAAATTATCTATTCCCCCGGGGAGGAAAAAGTTAAATATGAGGTACTTATATTATATATAAATATAAGCTATGATTTCATGGAATCTAAATGTTAGCTTTTGTTAGATGATTATTTTATATTTTCATGGACCTATATCGCGAGTATATTGCGGCTAGTATTGACAAAATTAATCATTTATTGGATTGTTATGGTTAGCCTTAGAGGTATAAATAAATCGAGTCTACTTTCTTGGGTTAGCTCCATGATTGCTTAACTAGGTAATTATTGTTTTGGAATTGCAGCTTTCAATCTCAATTTTATTTGATTTATACTATCATTATAATACATGCTTGTATTCCGATATATTTTAATCAACTGGAAGTTTCCTTATATATATATATATAAAACTTGTGGGTAATGCAACTATTTTTATTGTTGCCATGCTGCATGATCTAAGAGTTCTCGTATTACTTAATTTGAGGAACAAATAGGACGTGGATAGTTATTTTAGGTAGTGGGTTTTGGCGTTGGGGGTGATAATATGTAGGAAGAAGCCAACGTTAGGTTAGGTAATGGCTTTCCAACTCGATGTCAAATATGGTGACTTTCGGTTTTCTACATATTTAATGAGTATAATAGAGAAGGGAGATTCCAACTTAATGACTAAGGTTTTTTTTTTTTTTCTTAATGTCATTCAATTTAATTCTTTACATATATAATATATAATATGGGTATATCGATTGGTAGTATATATAAGTAATTGAAAAATCAACCTTATAATATAAGCTTATAAGGGATTTAGGATTTATATATGATTAGACAATACTTTTCCTATTTTCTTTTGTTTTTAAGTTGAAAATGGCATTTAAATGAGGCACGTTTTTCTATTTAAGGAAAAACCTCAACATTTTCCGGGAAATAGCTTACACATTATTAAAATACAAAATTGTTTATCATATTAGTCTTCACAAATATTCTAACTATTAGAAAGTATATTTTGTTTGACTTTTATTAGAATTTACTTATATATTGTGTTTTACACATGAAGAGAAAAAAATCTCAAGCCACGTGTTAAAAGGTTGTATGAATATAGTCTATAGAGTTGTTGTGATATTGAAAATTATTATGATTTTAGATATTACTTAGGTAACTTAATGAATAGTTATAATTATTAGAATTAGTTAGTTAAGTAAAACAATAAATAGTTGTAATAAACAAAGTAAGTTAGGAAATTAGTTATTATACATAGTGAATAGTTCTAATAGGTAAAGTTTGTTAAGAAATTAGTTATTATATAAAGTATTATAAATAGCACTTGTAGAAACCAAAAGAGGATTAATTCATTCATAACTAAATTTAAAAACTATTATTCTTGAGTTTTCTCCTTTTCTCTCAATTTTTCAAGAGTTTGTCTTTGACTCTAATTGAAGATGATTACAATTTTTGTTTGTTTGAGTGGGTTACACAAGATATTAATGATGGTGTTCTCATTGAAAGAATGAGTGGAAATAGAAAAATTGCTCATATAAATGTTAGAATGTATGAAAAAAATGCAACAAGAAATCAAATAATTGCAAAAAGATATGAAGAAAACACAAGAAAACATAAAATTGTTGATTTATAAGAAGTAATGCTGAAATGTGTGGAGGAAGTGCAAATAATGAAAAAAAAAAAAAAAGAAGATGCCACATCAACTATTAATAATATGGGTAAAGAAAATTTTTATGAAATAAGTCAACTTGTTATAAAGAAGAATACTAAAAAGATGAAGGATTTAGTGTAAGAAATTAATATGGAGATCGATTAAGAAAATAACAACATGGATAATCCTAATACAAAGATATGGGAGGAAGGAAGGAAATTTTTTCATAATTGACTTTGTATGTATAACAATATCAAAGGTAGATAGTTTATCAAAGGTAGATGTTTTTATGAATATGAAATTCGGTGACAAAAGAATTTTATAAATCAATTTTTATACTTTACAAACTATGAAAATCTTAAACCTGAAGAACGAGAAAATGTTCCAGCAATATATCACGAGAATGTCTAAGGCAACATTATCTTTGTTGTCTTGAAAAATGAAGCGTATATCGAAGGTTTTGTTAATGATTTTTTAATAATACTAAATCATATTAGTTATTCTTTTGTTGAATTATTCTTCTTAGAAGACAAGGTTTCTTTTGTAAGGGTGGAGGAAATTATTATAATTTTAAATATTAGTTAGGCAACTTAATGAATAGTTGTAATTATTAGAATTAGTTATTAAGTAAGATAGTAAATAGTTGTAATTGATAAAGTTTGTTAAGAAATTATTTACCATAGATAATAAATAATTATAATAAGTAAAGTTTATTAGGAAATTAGTTATTGCAAAAAGCATTATAAATAGTATTTGTAAAAAACAAAAGAATATTAATTTATTTATAAACAAATTAAAAACTATTGTTTTTAAGTTTTTTCCTTTTTTCTCAATTTTCTAAGAGTTTGTCTTTGACTCGAATCAAAAAAAGATTACAATTTTTGTTAAAATTCAAGAACTATTATTCTCAAGTTTTTTCTTTTTTTTTTTTTCAATTTTCTAAGAATTTGTCTTTGACTTGAACTAAAGGCAATTACAATTTTCATTTATTTGAATAAGTTACGCAAAATTTTAACAAAAATTCATTTCAATTTCTTACATACTTTTTTTTTGGGGCAAGAATTTCATTTATTTACTTTGCATAAATAGCTTGTACCGTATTTGTTATAATATGTTTAGAATTCTTTGTTTAGGTTCAAATATTTATATAAAATTCATGTTAAATACCCTTTTTTTTCCCAGCACATCTGTAAACACACAACCAAATACATGAAAACATGTCACTTTTGAAAACAACAATTTTGGCAGAAAACATAATCTATTAACAAGGAATTTTCCCTCAAACAAATGTAGCGTAAGTTTTAAAAACCGTTCAACTTGAAACATAGCAATTCAGACTAAAATAAATTAACGTGAAAAAGGACAAATAAATTTCTTCTAACCAGTAATTAGATATGACTGTGGATGGTTTTGGAGTAGAAATGACATATTTGAAAGGAACAAGAATATAATAATGGCATGAATACAGGAAAAATAACTAATACAACAAGATAATAGCACAAACTCAATTTATATTGTGGTAATTTTTTTTTCTTCCTTTCTTTTATATATATATATATATATATATATATATAGCAATAACGGTTCATTTCGTTGCTACACTACTTATATTAGTTAGAAGGCCCATAATCAAATTGCTTTGTCCCAATTTTATCACTAACTAAATTGGCCGATTTATCATTTATGTGTTTGTTTTATTCGCCAACTATATTATATTTGACAAGGATGAGGAAGAAATAATCAAACGTGTTTCATCCTTATTGAAGAACGGCATTTATAATAATCCAAATCCAAAGCTTTAACAGTCTATAAGTGGTTAAGATTTATAGATGAAGATTTGCAATTTATGGGATAGTTACCCTCGACTGCCTAACTTTTCTTTTACCAAAAGCAAAGATTCCCAACCCAAACCCATTTCAGGAAGAATGGATTTACTGGATAATACTCCTCATATGTATATTCATGTGATATATAATTATTAATTATATTTAGGTACATAATAGTAGTATAATAGTTTCTAAAAAGAATAAAAAAATAATTGCCCAAATATCATGAGATTGAGTATAATAAGTACTTATACACTATGTATATGAATACGTGGATATATATATAATACCCATTCAGTCTTTCTTCACATCTAAGCACATGCGTTAGTCGAAAATCCCTAAAGTGGAAAAGCATTGATATCATATACAGTTTCGATTGCCTTGACTTTATGTTATGTCTCTTTGCATGTCATACAATATGTACAACGAGATGAGCCAATTCGTCAGCCAAGGCACAATCCTTCCCAATTACTTCCCAGCGTATCACACCCGACATGTGTAGTGATTTTTTGGTCAACATATTCGACTTGTGTCATATAAGCGCTTAATGCCCACATTATACTGTATTGATACCTAATTACTATGCGCTTAATAAGGAGAAATCCAGGATCAAGTGTGGTCAAGTCAAGAGAACCAAAACGATGGGAATGTGAATATCTCAAGCTCGATATGAAAATTTTGTCCCCCCGAAGGAACTACAAACATTGTGGACCTTTCGGCAAAGTAATGATGGTTGTCCCAGGTAGAGCTATGCATGGGTCAAAATTAGATTGGAACCAGCCGGCACCAAGCCGGTCCTGGCTCTTCTCAACGGGCAGCATCTTTTGATACAAAAAGCAAGTAACTTATCTTTGGGTTTCAAAGGCAAACACATTATTATGCATCTTCAAAATCCTGAAGGAACTATTGAACATAATGTGCCATAAAGATACTTAGTAAGAATCTAATAATAACTAAATTTGTTTTTATTGTATGGAGATTTCAAAAATAACATAATTTAGAAAAAGGCAAGTAAATTTTTTTTTTTTTTATTTTGGTTCTTATTGAGTGTTGCTAAAAGATGCTTTAGTGGAATTGATAAAAAAATTAACACACTTTTGCTTATAATAATAAATTAGTGGACAGTGCACTCGCGTTGTGGATTTTTAAATATAAAAGTTACTTATATAAAATTTACTTAAATTAAAAACTATGGATTAATTTTGAGATTTTGATAAAAGATTTATATAATAGAAACAAAATATTAATACTAGTGTGAGATTTATTACACTAGTAAAATTAATGATGAAAAAATCAATTAAAAAAATTAGTATTGTTAAATCTGAACTGGATAATTAACCCTGACATATGAGACAATAAAAAATTAAGGGGAAAATTGAGTTCAATCAAAAGTTGAATTGGATATGAACTGAGGTTGAACCGAGTTGAATCTTAGGGGTCAACCTAGAATTGATAACATTTGAAAAAATTGAACTAAGTAAATCTGTATTATTAATGATTGTGAAAATTTGAGGAGCCAACACATTTATCTAAGTTACAAATCCTTTATAGATAATATTTGTAATGATATTTTTGTTGATAATATTAGGTAGAGGTTAAATAGGTAATTATCAAAAAAGCGGTTACTACTCTAAATTAAATAATATATTATATATATATATATATAGCTAGATAGATAGATATTAATGAATCTCATGAAAAATAAAGGGAACTAAAGTGGAAACGATAATTTCCTTAAGGTGTTCACCCTTTTTTTTTTTCTTAAATTCAAATAAAAATAAATAAATAAATAAAATAAAATAAAATAAAAGGATAGATATATATGCATCAATGCGCGTCTCTTCCAAATCATAAATACTTGATATTGTTGTCCAATTCAAACTCAGTACCTACCAAACCAACTCAAATTCAAATAGATACATATAATATCATATAATATAATATTAAGGGAATAAGAGGAGTTTGACTTTGGCTTATAATAATTTCAAAAAAAGTATACAATTTCATGTGTCAATATTGTTATTGTATTTGTCAAAAAGATAAGTAAATCTGATGCATTCAATTCTTATTTAGGGTAGACTCGATTACAAAATATAATATACTTTATTTATAAGCAATAAAATATTATTATTAAAGCTCAAAGGAGCTTAAGTAACTGCTATTTATATCTCTTCCTTAAAGTTATTTATTTACCTTTTATTTAACATTACTTAACAAAAAAAAATAATATTAAAATAATCAATTAAAATTATAAATAATAGATAAATATATCACTTTCCTTTTTTCTCTTTCCTCCTAATTGTTCTTTCTTTCTTTCCCGTAGTATCTCTCCACACATCATGTTGCTTATTGCCATGATCTTCATGACCGCCTTCTCTCTCTCTCTCTCTCTCTTTCTCCACTCTCTCTCTCTTGATGGTTTATCTTTCTATTTTCCATATTAAATCCATTTCAGTCTCTTCTCCAATTTTCTGTTGTCCTTTTCCGTTACATATATTAAGCAACCTAATGAGATATCAATAAATCAATGTATATTTAAATTTAAAAATATCTATATAAAAATATTTTGAATCATAAATAGACTCTATTTTACTATTTAAATTTAAAATTATCAATAATTTTTCTTTATTTTAGAATAACATTTTTTTAGAGGAATGCACATAAACGATCTATTATTTTTCATTTCTTTTGGCAAATAATGTGTGTAAATGGATTAATTTAATAACATGCATAACTTCTTCTATTTAAAAATTTGAAAAAATTATTTTATTTATTTTACACTCATAATGCAAATGCATTGTTTGCTAGTTAATTATAGATCTTATACAAGAGAAAAATACATCTAAAAAGAGATTGTTTTTGGCCATACAACATTACAAGTAACAACTAGGGGAGATGAGAAGATTTTACCAATTTCCATTCGAAAGTAGCTAAAAATAAATTAAAGGATAAAACAACAAAAACTTGCAATCTTATCTTGTGGTTCAAGGGGATAGCTATGCATTAATACGTATCTTTAAGAACCTTAGCTTAATGCACTATCAAATCGAATTTTTCTTTTAAGTGCCTTTTTATAAATCAATTCAAATTCAATTGCATATATTTTGTCATGTATACACATCCATCTTATTCAGCAAATTACGGCACTGTCCACATCTTATATTGGTTTATAAACACGGTATTGACGCGTAATACGACTTTATTAGATATATATATATATATATATCCCGCACACTACTGTTTATCGTTTCAAAACAATCATATTGAAGGAGTCAATTCCTTTTGTTGGTTTCTTGTCCTAGGAGTTAACAAAGCACGTCAATGGCAGAAACAGCAACATCATCGTCCGAGTTTTCTACGTTTTCAGGAAGTAGGGAAGAAATAAAGCTCGTGTTTGAGAAGTTCGACAAAAACGGAGATGGGAAGATATCCTGCGACGAACTAGACGAAATCCTAAGGACGTTAGGCTCGACCAGTACAACAACTAATCTTGAAGCGGAACAAATATTGTCGGAGATAGACAAAGACGGTGATGGGTATATTGATATGGACGAGTTCACGGAGTTCATTCAGTCGAGTGATGGTGATCAGGAACTGCGAGAAGCTTTTGATTACTATGATTTGGACAAGAATGGATTGATATCAGCAACTGAATTGCACTCGGTGTTGAAGAAGTTGGGAGAGAAGAGCACGTTGAGTGACTGCAAGAGGATGATTAGTAACGTTGACAAGAATGGTGATGGTAGTGTCGATTTCCTGGAGTTTAAGAGCATGATGACTGGCAGAAGCGCTTCCTTTTCATCTTCCCGCATCTGATCACATCAGGTTTTCCTATCCTCAAACGGTGTCCGGTCTGTGTTCGTCTTTAGCCACGTAGTTTCTTTGTTTTTTACCTTGTTCATGGTGACATGTTGTCATTGTCATAGACCGCATACCATTTGACAACAGAAAAACTTTATCCTGTTCCCTTTTTCTTTTTTTTTTTTTAATTTAACTTGTACATCAACAAATTCTCTAGCGAAGGATTTGGATAACCTTAGTTAGGATTGACGTGGGATACGTGATATAATTTCGAAATATATATTTTGGGTGATTGCTATTTACTTGTCCCCCTGCTATCATTTTACCTGTCCGTCTTCCCATAGTTTTTATCCATGAGGAACCTATTAGTATGAATTGAGGATCGCTTAGGCTTCTGATTGTGCTTTAGCAGGATTAGTAAACATAGCAAATACTTATAAAGCGTAAAGTTGTGCGTTGAAATTGTAAAACCCCTTTTCTCTGCTACCCTAAAATAGTTTGCAAGTATAAAACGGTAATGATTTCACATTAGCCTTTATTGAGAAGTCCTCTAACCGGTCCTGGCGTTATCTACCACAATCAATCGATATAATAATCTCAATACGTTATAGTTATTAGTGGCTTTTCTATTTAGCCTGTTATTTATTTTATTTCTCCACATGATCTGTAGTCATAGGTAATATATTTATGGATTACCCTGTCTACAAGTTGATTTTCCGTTTCCACCAACTATAAGCAGATCTTTTGGAAATACGATATATCGTATCGCGAATTCCTACGTTGAAGCGAGTTACATATCGATTTCCACGAAGTTTCCCTTTTACTTTTGCAACGGTGCGATATTTGTATATCCGTTGGTTAAGATTCGATCAAAGGATTGATAGTGTGTAAAATTATATCGGGCAAGATATTCGAAGGAAAAAATTACATACCAACCGATTTGGTAAGATCCATATAATTAATACATCTTCCAAATGCAGTCAAATTTAATATTTTACCCAAAAAAATAAAAAGATGAAAAAAATGCAATAATCACGAATTACTCTCCTAATTCTTATAATAATATAATATATAGATCCTTCCACTTTTTCAATAGTTATTCATCTAATAAACGTTTTCTTGCACTTTATAGAATTCTTTTTCACTTTCTTCTGCCTGCTCTTTTTCAAAATATAACCGTAATGTTGCATTCGATTCGTAAAGTAGAATAAGTTGGAATACAATAGGTATTCTCTTAAACTGGAACAAGCTCGAATTTACTAGAAGTGCTATTCTATTGTTTGGGTAAATGGAATTAACACCACAAGAAAATTGAGCAATTTGGATTGTGAATTAGAAACAGTTTACAAACAATTGTTGTGATTACCAATTTATAGTGACAATTTTTTTCAGTAAATGCTTACTGTGATAATTTTTCTTCTCATTATAACTAGAACTTATAAATTAACGTAAAAAAGATAAAAGAAATTTCTTCTAGGCATTTATAAAATATGGTTTTTGATGGTTCCTCCACAAGAAATGACATATTTGAAAAGAAAAAGGAATTTAATAAAATATCATGAACAAAAAAAAAAAAAAAACCTAATATAAAAGAACAATAATGGTAGGAGCTAAATTTATATTACTTGGAAGTACACCAAAATAAAAATATATAATAAATAATAATTATGAGTTAAAAAAATAGAAATACAGTAGATATACCTCTATATGCATAAGCTTATACAAAATTTCTCCTGACATAATAATAATTGTGACTACCAAATAAAATATAGAAATAAATATATTGAATAAGTAAGAAAATTACAAATTTAGCCAACCGTACTCAACAAAGAAAATCAATGCGACCTGAAAGAGGAAACCAAAAATACTAATAAAATAGTTATCCTTTTGTTACTGTATTTTTATGATATAGTTTCAAATGAATTTTTCGGTCCATTATTTGGTTTTGGTTTGTATATTATCCCTAGTTTCTAGACATAAGGATTGTTGAGATACTGTACTAAAACTATAAGATTTGTACTATATATTTGGTAACATATAAACCTATTTTATAGTATAAAATAAATATATCTTCTTATACTATATTATTCTTATAGATACTAAGTGTAATAAAAGAGGATTGTATTATTTTTTTCTTCTTCTATTGTGTTGTTTATTTTTCCTTATTATATCCCGTTTTGCCAAATAATGTTATCATAAACATGGTAATAATATCTTTTTTTTTGGGCCACAAATAAGACCCATCTTAAGCACTATAAAGATAATTTTAAGGCCTCTCTCACAATTCACTCTATTAAGAAATATACTTACTATAATGAGATGGAAAAACTCTACGATCATGCAATTCAAGTAAGATGTAAATCATAAAATTTAATTTGGTTTCAATAATCAAAATTTAGCAATCTAAACTTTTAACACCAAAACCAAATTGTAAAGCTAGCCCTTCAAAATCCAAAACTGAAATCAAAACCTAAATCCTAATTACATCCTTTGCTATAATCTAAAGGTAGAAATGCCAAATAATTCTAATTCTTAGGAAATTTGGCCGACTTAACAATATCATAACAAAAGTGGTTGGCCCAAAAAATTCTAATTCTTAGGAAATACGATGACTTAATAATATCATAACAAGAACAATAAATTCCATATATAACTAAAATTAGTGCTTCCCGACAATCGAGAACTTTAGCCTTTGATTACCTTAGATCTAAGGCTCGAGATAATAATTAGGACTAAGAACGTAATGACAATAAAACTTTAACCAGCCATAAAAATGATGGAGCAACATCATAGAAACCGGAAACATATCCTAAATTCAAAATTAGGAAAAACTATAGTAAAAGCGCAAAAATATGTGGAAACTACCATTTGTAAGATAAAAAAGCCTACTGTATTTCTTAATATGCTTACCAAATCTACGAAATAGGTTGACCACATTATAAATTTGGTTAATTGAATTCACCGCTAATTTCTTAGCTCGAAATATCTTCGTCTTGTTTCTCTTCTACCAAGATCGTGGACTTACTAGTAGCTTGCTTGCATAGTCAGGTGGATAATGGCCGAGACATCCATAGTTGAAGCAAAGAGATTTCATCCCTCATATTGTATAGAAAAAGTTAACCATTTTATTTTTGAAGTATGTACCAGAGGCTTTAATGAAATTGACTTGAAGCTGCAGCTTTCACAAAGCCCTAGTTACATAGCATTAATTTGTGCAGAAATTCATTGATTCTAACGCAGACATCTCTACTGAATCGAAGTTCAAATATCAAACTCGAAAATTGGTTTCAAGTTTCTAATTTTTAAAAAGTTTCCATTCACAACATACAACTCTTCTCTAATGATTCACTTTAAAAATCCTCTTCAACTGTAAAGCTGTCCATACAATAATGTGTCAAGCTCCATAAATAATTTTAATTTTTGCAAGAGCAAGTTGTAGCCCAGCACGAACTCGATATAAATTAACAATCAGAGAATGGCTTGTGCAATTTATTCTTCTCTACCATGCCTTGGTCCATATCCTCTTTCACCTCTTGGAAGAAGGAATGAGCATAGCATAGGAATTTGATATTGTTGTGGATTTCAATAGCTTGTCTTCTGCGACTCCAATTGTTTTTTTTTTTTTAATTATATAAATATTATTATATAAAGGAGAAGCAACACAATTTAGGGACTAATTTTTTGTTCTTTTTTTAAATTGAGAAATACAATAAGTTGGGTTAATAAGGTTTTCACATGAATGTTTTTGTACAAAGCAAGATTTATGGCTATGATGCATCGAGTCGTGGCGCAGCTACGAGTCGTGGCGCAGCTACAAGTCTAGGCGTGAAAAGCTTGTCATCCTCAAGAAAAAGAAAGGGCCAAATTGACTCACATAATGGGAAAAGTATATCTAGGCCAATGGGAGTGTTTATATGTGTCAAACACTTCTAAGAGACAAATCGTATATTTTTTCTTTTCTTTTCTTTTTAAAATTTTTTCTTAGTTAAGTAAACTAACATTATTCCTCATATAGTTAGGTAAACAAATACTCTACTACAATAAACAAAAGCATTCAAATGCTAATACTATCGTCATTTTTGTCCTCACTGTCTCTATCTGCAATTATATTTGTTAAATCCCATTGAGTTTTTCTACTCTTACATTGAGGTTGATGAAATGGCTTTTCTCTTCAACCTTAGCTCTATTGTAGTGTTTAATTTTGATTGGTCAGTGTTGGATAAAAATAGAAAGTAATTAAGTTGGTTAGGTGTGAATACAGTGATATAAATAGCAAGGTAGTTTGTATGTGTAGAAGGTTGTGTGTGAGACTCTAAGGAAAGGATATAAAGGTCTGTGAGTGTGTACAGTGGATATACGAATAGAAAACAAGTGTGTGTGTAGTGAAAAGTGTAAAGTGCAAGATACAGTGTGTGTGTTTTCTGTGTAACAACCAAAAGCTCAAAAATAGTGTAAAGTAAAATGAGTGATTGAAAGTGAATAAATTCTTCTGTACGTGTGTATTAGTAACCATTCTTTGGTTGCTGTTTTTGTTGTTGTTCTTGTTGTTGTCTAACAGTGGTATCAGAGCTTTTTTTTCAAGATCTTGAACAGTTGATTACTCTTTGTGATCTTTGTGCAAGAAGACATGTCAAGTGGTGTGAGCAATATTGTGGCTTTGCTTCTTGTATTAGATGGCAAGAACTATGACAAATGGTGCATTCAAATGCGGGTTATCTTTTGATTCTAAGAAGTTTCTGAAATTGTTGACAATGGTTTACAAGAATTGGGCGATGATCCTTCAGATGCTCAATGTGTAGTGTACAATGATGCGAAAAAGAAGGATTGCAAGGCTCTCTTCTACATTCATCAATGTGTGGACTCCTCTAATTTTGAAAAGATTGCTATCGCCAAAACATTTAAAGAAGCATGGGATACTCTTGAAAAGTGTTATAAAGGAGTAGACAGGCTAAAGAAGGTTAGATTGCAGACATTAAGGAGATAGTACGAGTTACTCCAGATGGATTTGAAGGATAGTATTAGTGAATATTGCACCAGGGTTGTTTCATTGTCTAACCAAATGAAGTCTAATGGCGAGACAATGATAGAAGTCATGCTGATAGAGAAGATCCTTTGAACCTTAACTCCAAGATTTGACTATTATGTTGTAGCAATTAAGGAGTCTAAAGACCTTAACGAGTTGAAATTGGAAGAACTCTAGAGCTCCCTGGAAGCCTACGAGCAGAGAATGAATGAAAGAGGTCTTGAGAAGACAACTAAACAAGCATTAAAGCTCAGATAAAGAAAGGCATTCTAGATTTTTCAAGAAATAAGAGAGGCAGAGGTAGAGGAAGATTTCGAGGTCGAGGAAGAAGTTACAATGCTCAGGTGTATGATCAAGATACCATGGGAAGTAACACTTAAAATCGTGCTGACTTTAACTCGAATTTTGTAAAGCAAGGAAGTATACGTGGTTGAAGGGGTAGAAGAGGATTTGATAAAAGAAACATACAATGTTATAATTGTAAAAAATATGGCCACTTTGCTGATGAGTGTAGGGGGCAAAAGGTGCCTCAAAAGAATCACGATGAGGCTATTACATATGCATAATAGGATGAAGGAGAGTCCTATCATGTTCTCTTAATGGTGACTACAGAAGATGATACTACAATTGCTAATTTTTGGTATCTTGACATTGGGTGTTCTAATCATATGTTGGGAAATAGAGAGTGGTTTGTTGATCTTGATGAACGAATCAGAAGCAAAGTTAAGTTTGCTGATAATAGTGTGGTAATGGCTAAAGGACTTAACAAGATTCTAATTCAACAAAAGAATGGAGAATACTCATATATCTTTGAGGTGTTATATGTGTTTGAGATGAAAAATAATCTACTAAGTTTGGGACAATTGTTGGAAAAGGGTTATAGCATAGAGTTACGAGATAAGTTGTTGATTGTGTATGATAACAAAGACAGAGTGATCTTGAAGTCCCCTCTTACTAAGAATAGAACATTTAAAATTGATATTCAAACAAGTGTTGGTAAGTGTTTGGCAACTATTGTAGATGAAACGAGTTGGATTTGGCATCAACGACTTTGTCATTTGAACTTTCGAAGTCTAAGTCAACTAAAGAATGCCAGTATGGTAGATGGTTTACCTCAGATTGGGATACAAGATAGGGTATGTGAAGAATGCTTGCTGGGTGAACAAACAAGGGATTGATTCAAACAAGAGAAGTCACCAAGGACTTTAAATTTGCTTGAAGTGGTGTACTCTGATGTGTGTGGACCGATCAGTCCTTCCTCTCTTAGAGGTAATCGATATTTTGTTACATTTATAGATGACTTTAGTAGAAAATTTTGGGTATATTTGATCCAAAATAAGAGTGAAGTTTATGAAGTTTTTAAGAAATTTAAGGCTTATGCCGAGAAGCAAAGTGGGAGGACAATTAAGACCTTGAGAACTGACGGTGGAGGAGAGTATACTTCAATAGAGTTTAAGAGTTTTTGTGAAGATAATGGTGTCATGCATGAGGTGACAGCACCTTATACACCACAACATAATGGTGTGGTTGAGCGATGAAACAGGACCTTGATGAATATGGTCCGTAGTATGTTAAGAATAAGGAATGTGCCTAAACACTTTTACGGAGAAGCAGTAACAATAGTAGCATATGTTCTTAACAAATGTCTAACTAAGAAGTTGATTGATAAAACTCTAAAGGAGGTATGGTTAGGTTAGAAATTGAGCATACAACATTTAAGAGTATTCAGTAGCATATGTTTTAGTCATGTGGCTGATGAGAAGAGAAAGAAATTGAATGATAAAAGTATGTGTGCTGTTCTTCTTGGCTATCATCCAATTGGTGCATATAAGTTGTACAATCCTCTTACTAAGAAAGTATTCATAAGCAGAGATGTTGCTTTTGATGAAGGAAAGTTATAGCAATGGGAAAGTTATGTATTAGACAACTTAATGTAATTGAGGGATATACATTTGAGTGAAGGTGAAGAAATACATGAAACATCTCTTGAGTGTGGAAGGAATAATGTTGATCAGCAGATTGAGCACATACAATAAAGATTACGCTAGAGGCCAAGAAGATTGGATGATTATGAAATGTTTCCCAATAATGCCATCACTGAAGAGCACTGAAGAGGGTGATTTGGTTCATCTGGCTTTATTTGTAGATGTTGAACTAGTGACTTTTGAATAAGCTATGAATGATTCAAAGTGGATTGTAGCAATGGAAGAGGAGTTACAAGCTATTGAAAGAAATCGGACATGGGAATTAATGACCTTGCCAAAGTATAAGAAGCCTATTGATGTTAAATGGGTGTTCAAGGTGAAAATGAAGCTGGATGGAACTATTTCAAAGTATAAAGCAAGGTTAGTAGCAAAAGGTTTTTTGCAAAAACTTGGTCTTAACTTTCAAGAAGTGTTTTCTCTTATTGCAAGAGTAGAGACTATTAGACTTGTTGTTGCATTTGCAACTTTGAAGTCTTGGTCTATGTATCATATGAATGTGAACTCAACATTTTTGAATGGTCCTTTAGAGGAAGAGGTTTATGTTGTGCAACCAACTAGCTTTGTAGTTAAAGGCAATGAGGATAAAGTGTATAAGCTTCATAAAGCTCTTTATGGTTTAAGGCAAGCACCTTGAGCTTGGAATAAGAGAATCGATGCATTTCTTACATAGCATGGGTTTGATAAGTGTGGTAGTGAGTATGGAGTTTATGTAAAAAAGAATGAAAGTGATTTGATGATAGTATGTTTGTATGTCGATGATTTACTGGTTATTGAAGGGAATGAGCATAACATTACCACTTTTAAGGAGGTTATGAAATTAGAATTTGAAATGTTAGATCTTGGTAGGCTATCTTATTTTCTTGGTTTGGAGTTTACTAAAGTTGAAGAAGGTTTATTATTACATTAGACGAAGTATGTGAAGGACAATCTAAGAAGATTTAATATGTTGCATTGTAATGAAGTTTCAACACTGGTTGACAATAGTATAAAACTGATTCGAGATGGTACTGATGCGTTGGTTGGTTCAACTATGTATAAGCAGATAGTTAGATCCTTAAGGTACTTGTGTAATAGTAGACCAGACATTGCATATGGAGTAGGTGTTTTAAGTAGATTTATGGAAGATCTTAGATTGTTACATTTGGTGGCTACTAAAAGAGTTTTAAGATACATTAAGGGGACTATGGATTATGGTTTGCTGTTTCAAAGATGTGAAGACATAAATGAAAAAATGGATGTGTTGATAGGGTATTCTGCTTCAGATTGATATGGAGATAAATTTGATAGAAAGAGCACAATAGGGTACTTGTTTCAGTTATGTAATTCAACATTTGCATGGAGCTTAAAGAAATAGCAAATTGTTGCATTGTCTTCGTGTGAAGCCTAATATGTTATTGCATCTGCTGCTGCTTGTGAAACTGCCTAGTTGCAGATGTTGATGGATTAGATGAAGATTCAAGTGAAGTGTCTAATAGTATTAAGGATTGACAACAAATCAGCAATTAACTTGGCTTAGCATTTAACTGCACATGGTAGAAGCAAACAAATTGAGACTCGGTTTCATTTCTTACGAGATCAGGTCAACAAAGAGAAGCTAGCACTTGAATACTGTAAAATTGAAGAACAACTAGTTGATATTCTAACCAAGCCTTTGAGAATAGGTACATTTAAGAACTTGAGGTTCATGTTTGGATTAATGTCTTGTAGTTTGATGAAAACCAATCAGCATTAGGGGGTGTGTTGCAATGTTTAATTCCGATTGGTCAGTGTTGGATAAAAATAGAAGGTAGTTAAGTTGGTTAGGTGTGAATACAGTGATATAAATAGCAGGGTAATTTGTGTGTGTAGAAGGGTGTGTGTAAGACTCTAAGGAAAGGATATAAAGGTCTGTGAGTATGTGCAGTAGATATACGAACAAAAAACAAGTGTATGTGCAGTGAAAAGTGTGAAGTGCAAGATACAGTATGTGTGTTTTCTGTGTAACAACCAAAAGCTCAAAAATAGTGTAAAGTAAAATGAGTGATTGAAAGCGAATAAGTTCTTTTGTACATGTGTATCATTAGCCATTCTTTGGTTGTTGTTTCTATTGTTGTTCTTGATGTTGTCTAACAAGCTCAATAGCGTGAGATGTATGTCTCCAATCTGCTATGGAGAAGATGGAGTGTGTTGGCATTTTAATTTTAGGATAAATTTGTGTAACTTTTTTAGTTTATATAAGGGTATTTTTGAGGGAAAGTCAAATATTTACCCTAGGAATCGCGATTCATGGCTTACTTCTAAGCTTTATTCCTTAATCTTAACGAATCAACATTTCTTGGGAATAAATATTACAAAGACCAAAGATAAAAAATCAACTAAACATGAAAATAGGGAATAAGAGGAGAATGGTTCATTCCCCTCAACTAAACAAACTGATAGTGTCTACCCTTGGGTATGTTATTATTGAGAACTCAGAATTGTCAAATCAATCACATTAGTTTGTTTGATTCATTAAAGCATCACAATATGAGGTTCTTGGAACAAAACCCAAGACCGAAAACCTCTCTTTTAGGGTTTTTCATGAATGGGGAGAGGCCTTTAACGATAACCTCAAAAAGCAATCTTTTGTTTATTTATTTTTCTTTTAGTGTTATGTTAATTTCAATTTGTACTATAGGTCTTGTAAATAATATAAAATAAATGTGAAGGACTTTTGTGAAGAAACTTACAAATAAAGTGGAGATGTTCTTAGAAAAAGATATCCTTAAGTTATTAGTGTGGCATCAAGGAATTCTAAACGTGATCCTTACGAATGTGGATGCTTTTAGAGTTATGGATCTTTTTATGTGTATTTTTATTTTTATCTATTGAATCAAGCTATCATTATATGTATATATATTGAGTTTATAAATCTATACTTCACTACTTGTACAAATGATGGTATTTTCTAGTTTCTTCTAATATATTTCTTGTTTGTATATGTATATGAACTTGTACCTATAAAATATGAATATAATCTTTATTCTTTTTAATAATTTATGTTCATAAAATTAATATAAATATCGTGTAAATACTATCATTAATTATATAATTGTGTATTATGTGTTGGTTTTATTTGGTTATTGATAGTTTTTTGCATATTTATTTGAAATGTGCTATTTAAAAAGGGTTGTTACCCTTCAAATCATAAAATACAACGTTAAAGGTTATGTTATTCCATATAAAGTCATGTAAACCATAAAAGAGGCAACCTATTATGTAAAGGTCAAAACTTTATAAGTATCTTTTTACATAAATTACACGCTCTTTGGATACGTAACTAAAAGAAAATAGTTTTAATTACCTAGTGAACAAGTTTAAGCAGTATGATTGATGAGAATTAGTTGGTTCAGAGCCCTACAATTCAAGCTCGAGCACTAGGATTGTAGAGTTTATTGAACATGATAATTAATAGTATGTCAATTAGTGAGATAGATGTATATTACAACTTAGTTGGAGCTACTGATAGAACGAACGAGTAAAACCATGCTTAAAGCAAAGTATATGGCATGTACTTTGAAGTACATGGTGTGTACTTCAACTATACATGCTGTATATTGCAAATGGAGATATACATGGTGTATGTTTTATGCATGGTGTGCTTACTCCATTTGGAAGCTAGATAGTGTATATCTTGAGAAATGCTAGTATACCATGGTGTGTATTGCAATTATAGTGTTTATGACATATGTTGTCATTGATGGGCAGTGTATCATTTATTCCTTTTTTGAGATTTTGTTTTATTTTATTTGTTTCCTATTTATTAATGTTTAGCTTAGGGTTACCCTTGTAAGACTTAATATTTTTTTTTTAATCATTAAGTGAAAATTATCATTTGTTTGAGTTCTCTCAACAACCGTAGTTCTTATCAAATCCTTGCGATTTGTGGCAAACAAATCTAACTAATTTGTATGTAGAGATGAGCAAATGAGCTTTGGCCCGCGGGTCGACTTGTTTAACCCATTTTTAAAATGAGTTTGGGCTAAGGTTTTTTGTCTCGTTAAAAAGCAGACAAAATGAGTCAGGCCCGTTTAACCTGCGAGCTAAAGTAGGTTGGTTTGGGCTAGCCTGTTTAAGACATTTATGCTTTTGGCCTACGAGCCAGCCCGTTTAACTTGTTTTTTAAATGAATTGAGGTAAAGATTTTTTGGCCTGATTAAAAGTGGGCCAAATGAGCTTGGCTCGTTTAACTTGCGGGCTAAAGTGGGCTAGCTCTAGATTGGCCCGTTTAATCCGTTTGCACATCTTTATTTGTGTATAATATCAAAATAGTTTGGTATAGTTCAAATTCTAAGAGTGTGTCATATTTATTGGAGTGTTACCCATATCAAATTCCTTAAACACTATAAGCTTAATAGTTTCACGTAATTATTTTAAGCTAATAATTTAAGGTGTATGCAAAAGTAGGTGGATCAAGGCTATATTTCATTTGTGAATCTTAGGAGTTAAACAATAACATGGTGTGAGTCCAGAATGTAGAAATATAATAAAATAATAGTATTATAGCCAAAAATTGATAATTTTACTAAATTATATTATATTATAATTTGTTCGCTGTAAACACATAAATTAGATAACAAAAATTAACTAAACTTTAAAAATAGATTATTTGAACACTAAAATTATAAAGTGACATAAAATAACATATAAAATAGTATGTAAACCTCAAATGTGATTATTATGTATAATCATATACCTGAAAATGCATAAAATACCCGAAAATATGCATAATTAACTAAAGATTAATAGGAAAAATATTAAAAATTAATAAAAATTTTCTAAATGACTTGGATTCCATGGATTGAGGCATGACAACCTCTTTGGATAGGTGTAGTGAAATAATTTTAGGCTAAGACACTTTGCAAATACACTTTAAGGAAGTATATATAGGGCAAGGAGAGAGAAAATGAGTTATTGTACATATGTAGACTTGGAAAAATTGTGAGGAAGCTTCCCAGAGGTTATTTGAAGTGTTAGAGACGTAGGAAAAATCAAGAGGGAAGAACAAGATTGAAGGAAAAATTCTAGAAAACATACGAAGTGAAATTGTGCAAACCAAATTGACTCAAGAAATGCAGATCCAAAGAGATGTTGAAAGTGAACCACCACCACCCAACAATGGTGACAGTGCCCAATTAGGTTGACAAGGAGGGGGTGGCTGGATGGTGGTTTTTTGGGGAGCTCAAATTTTCATCTAATTTTCTTGTATTTCCTAAAAATATTAAATCAGGTTCGAAAATTTTGAAATATTTATTCTGCAATATTTTTGCACTTATTATTTGGGAAAAATATTAGATCACAAAAATTTTGAATGAATATATGACCTTTCTAACAAATCGTGCGAAACTGAATAATTTTCGAAGTTGTTTTAAATAATTCTATTGTTGTCGTTTTGAAACCAATTTTTTTCTACGATTTCCCTATATTGCATGTGTTAATTCTATGAAAAGATTTCGGCAAAAAATATTTTCCATAATTTTTAGTAATTTTTAAGTCTCTAAATTTGGTGAAGAACTCTATTTTTGGGAGATTTTGTATAACTAGTTTTGAGTAAATCAATTTGTACCAATTCTGGAGTTCATATGAGTTATGTTTTGCTGTAAGATATGATATGGAGTTAAGGGGATTGAAGTAAAGTTGAACTATATGCCTACTACTAGTTATAGGCTTTACGTACTAAAGTTGGAAAATGAGGGTTTAGAAGTTTTGACAATATGGTGTTAATGAGTATGATGAAACTATTGAATGATCATGTACTAACATGTGTGTAATTAGAAACATGATGATGGAATGAGTTGCTTAGAATAAACTTGTAATTGGATCTATTCAGAGGGTTCTTCAGATAGTTGATTTGGTAAAAGAGTTATTTAAAATCATGGTATAGATGCTTAACCAGAAGGTTAATTGGTGTAAGATTCTTCAACATGATAATTTTAGAGTCTTGATTAGGATAACATTTGGTAAAAGAAGTATGGTTATAATAACTTTAGAGACATGTTCAAAAGGTTGGTGGATAAAAGGACTTTAACTCTAAACATATTGGAGCTTCGTTTAAGGAGTTGTTTGGTAAAAGACAGGTGATTGTATTAAGTTTAGAGACTTCACTAGAGGGTTGGTTGATTTAGAAGGTTTTTACGAAATCACCTTAGAGACATCTTTAGAAGGTTGGCCAGTGAAGAAAGAATTTGATTCTTTGATTCAAAGGCTAGATTAGAAAGTTAGATAGTAAGAGGAATTTAAATATACCCCATTAAAGACTTGTTTAGGAAGTCTTTGGTAAAGGAAATATAGCTGATAAGGCTTCGAGGATTGATTGATTTGGAATGCTAAGAGGAGACGACTTTAGAAGCTTGTTCAGAGAGTTGACTGGAGTAAAGAATATAACTGGGATAACTTTAGAAGACTTGGTCAAAAGGTTACTAGTTTAAAAACATTCATCTAGAGACTTTACTAGGAGGTTTTCAGATTAGAATTGGGTACTAAGCCAACTTTTAGAACTTTGTTTAGGGACTTCAATAATAAGTTGGAACTCAATACAAATCTTACACGACTTGTTAAAGATAAGTCATAACCAGACTTAAACTATTTAAATAAATCTATTTATATTCAATAAAACTAAAGTCATTGTATTGAATATTTAGGGGGAAAACTAAAGTGGACAAAACCTATATATAAGGTTATCAAGCATTACTTATCTAGGTAAATGGGATTAGTGCTTCATCACACTTTGAAGTATTATTTATGAATATTTGGAGACCTTAGTATATGTCTTGTTTATGATTGCAAGTTAGTTGCTTGTGCATATGAAACACATGTGCTTGTATATGGTTTTGCTATTTTGAGTGCTAACCTTATGTATTGATTGTTTTATGATGTTGCTTACTTTGAATTGTTTGAAATTGCTTAATCACCCCAAAAGCAATCTAACTCATACTTGACTTAACTTTTAATCGGAAATGCATCGCAACCTACCAAGAGAGTGACTAAGATCCCTAGGCCAAACACGAATCCTTCGATGAGGATAGCTAAAATGGTCCTCTTCTTACCCATAGTTGAGCTAAGTGATAGGAGAGAAGGTCGTGATAAAGTTGAGGATCATGGTTATGAAGTGAAGTTTCGAGCGGAGTGTGTTTCTCCATTACACAAGCCCCAATTTGGTTTTAATTTGCGAAGTGCGCGACTTAGATTAGAGAGGGCTTAATTTCTCTAATTTCATAACAGACCGGTTAACGTTGTGTGATGGCATATACTTGAACATGCATTGCATTTAACTAACCTTGTTTGAAAATCCTGGTTGCTCGGTGTCAAATATGTGATATTGTCTCCGTCTTATTTACTGAGCAAGTTATTGCTGATTTTTTTATAGTTGTTTTGTAGGTACACAAGTAGATACACTAATACTACTCCAAGTTTTAGAAAAGTAGAGAACAGAGTCGAGAGTAAGATTCAAGACCAATCGATTAGATTTCTATTTTGTTTTTTGACTTTACTAACCTTTAGGAAAACTAATAGGGTTTCTTTAAGTGACTTTCTAGTTTTCAGCTATCGTTACCCATACTATGTCCTATAAACCTATAAAATTTTATAAATCCTTATTATGTCATTTTTCTGAAGTTATTTATAAAACTTGATTTTTTCCCAAGCTCTTATACCACAAAATCTTTTTTACAAGCTATTTTGGAAAGTTGTATCACAGGTTGGTATTAAACAAGTACTAAATTAGATGATTGAAAGCTGTGGAATGATAAATGCTTGGTGTAAGCTATACTTACATTAGTAGCTATAGCGGTTAGCTTGTAGCTTATATTAGTTTATACAGCGGGATTGTTACAACTTCTTAGTTTGGGGTGTGACAAATACTAAATAAAAATCCTAAAAATTGGGTTGTTACGACTTCCTAGTTTGAGATGTGACAAATACTAAATAAAAACCATAAAAATTTAATTTACATATTATTCATCTTTATAGTTTTATTTTGGAACCGATGGCTATATCCTCCAGTTGCATCATCTTTTTGGTATTAGAGCATGGGTTATAGTGAAGGGTAGGATTGTCATACGGTGTGTAGTGACAAGAATCTATTGTGAGGATTAATTTTTTTTATGCAAGATTGATTTAAAATGTTTGGGAATAATAGCCAGTCTGGTGGTGTAATTAATATTGAAGGTTCTTAGGGCATCGAAGTTGCTCTTTGTGAACTTACTAATTAAATTGCGAGAATGGATAAGTGAATGGATGCATTGGAGGGTTGACTATATGAAGTGAGGCATAATATAAACTTAGTTGTAGACAACAATTTGGAGCAAGTGGATGATAATATCGAATTGAATGGGAATGTTTAGGGTGCTCGCTAAAATGTATAGAAAATGGAGATAATTAAATTGAAAATACCATCATTTAAAGGAACTGAATTGGTAGATGTCTATCTTGATTGAGTGTAAAAAGTAGAGAAGGTGTTCGGATGGTGTAAACATGATGATTACACCAAGGTGCCAGTAGTAGCTCTGGAATTTAATGGATGGTGGAGTAATCTATTGGCTAGCAACAGGCAACAAAGATAAGGTGAAGTGCTTGTGTAGGTAGAGATGAAGTGAGTAAATGTCCTAATTTTTTGTGCTAGAGTATTACTGACAAGAATTATTTGATAAATTTTAGACTTTAAGACAAGGTGGTACAAGCATTGACGATTATGTGCATGAGTTTAAGATGCTTATGGTATGCTATGATGTGGTAGGTGGAACCAAGAGAGTGCATAATCTTTAGATTTATTACGTGGCTAAGATATGAGATAGGTGAAATGGTGGAGTTGCAAAGGATAGGGTTTATGACTTATGTAATATAGCTGGCAGAAAAAGTGGAGTGCCAACGATACAAAGGCAGGGTGGGTTTATAGATCATCTTCTAATCCTAAGTCCTTTCTAACTAACCTAATTCCTAGAGTTGAGCAGAAAGGAATAAAGTAAGGAGTTGTGACTGGAGGTGGTGAAAGGAGAGTGGAATAGCATGGTGACAATGACGACAAAGCTCCTCTTAACCCTAACGCATGAGTAACTAATTAGTAGCTAATGGGTTGAAATAGTTGTTGAGTTAAATGTTTTAAATGCTTAGGTATTTATATGGTGTGTGTGATTATTTAGTGCTCTTTTAACTTCGTCCCACTTACTGAGTTAGTTGTGCTTATATTCTCATAGACTCTTTTACAGGTACTTAGCGAAGACCAGGATGTTTAGATACTATTACCTTCAGGTTAGTGTGCTGTTGATTAAAAAAATGAGAAATGGGGAATCTACTAAACCTAGGCTTTTGACTTTTCTTTTAACTTTTTGAGGAAATTGACTGAGAATTCCTTGAGACATTCATTAGTTTCCTAACTTATTGTAATTAGACTTCAAAATTGTAACTTTTGGTAAACTCTGATTGTAAATTATAACTTTGGATGTGAGATGCTTATGCAAGTACTGTTGTATTATGAGACAATAGATTATATAGAATAGGTATTTTATAAAGCTATACCATATGTTTGATTATTCATAGGTATTAGAATGAATGTTTCAAGCTGGTTGAGTCGTATATGTTTTGTATAGACTATATCTATGATAGTAGCTATGAAGATAGCTTCTATCTTAAGTTAGTTTATGTGGCGAGACTATTACAACTTCTCTTGTTCGGAGCATGATACCTTATCCATAATGCTTTGAATGAAAGGGTTGCCTTTTTACCCTTTGCATTGGTTTCCTTTTTAGAAGCCCCTTTTATGGCCAACTTCTTTATGTAATCCTATAAGTCTTGCAAACTTATGTTTGCTATCGCACTTTTTGGCAAATAATCAATTAGATGCTCAACTATTCTACTTATGGGCGTTTATACATGTGGTGTGATTTAAGCATGAAACGGAGTCTATTAGCAATTTGCCTCTACTCGTAGCTCTTGCTTTCATTATGGCTTGGTCTCATCCATCATAGGGGCCTTTCCTTAGAGTAGCCATAATGCTTCTTCTTGTGTGAGTATGTTGGTCTTTCACTTGACTTGCTACAGGGAAGGAGTAGAATAAGAGATAGCATCCCTTTCGTTGAGCATTTGTTGTAACTCCCTATTGTTAGCTCAAACTTTCTTAAGTTCTTTAGCAAATTTAGCACACAAGAGAGACCATTATCTTGTTCTTAACGCTAAGATGTTTGGTTATGAGCTTTAACTTGATGCACCTCTAGGTTACGTTGTTTTGGCGATTGATCCTCTTTATTTACCCCAGGGGGCCTTATTCTTACCGCCCTTCCCTGGGAGTGTTGTTGTCTTTAGACTTCATTTTAGCCATAACAGTTTGTTTAGAAATAGATAGCACTAAATTGTCGATACTCAAAATTGGTTTTGGGAAAAGAAGGACACTTTACGTGAGATTGTTCTGTAAGATGAAAAAGAAAGTTAGGTTGCGGAGGATACTAGGTCGACTTCGGCGTAGTTACTCTGATACCAAGGTTAGATTTTAAAGTTTTAAGATAAGATAAAAGGCTAAGAGAGTGCGTAAAAGTGTTCAGAAAAACTAGATTACATCATTCTACTCTATTTATAATTGAGAGTTGGTTTGAATCTGGTAACTGTTGCCTCTAAAATCCTACACATCCATTAAGTTTGAATTTATGACCACTTCTCGATATTAGGGAATATGGCTAATGTAATGGTAGTTAGTGGGTAGTTATTTGTGTAAGGAGCCTAACTATTTGTGCCATGTACCTAAATTCGAATCATCTAGGGTTGACATGGTCAAAAGTTAAGCTATAGGTGGTTACCCTAAGCTGAACAAGGCTAATTCAACTTATTCTGGTTGAGTTTTTGTGTCTAGTTTAAACATATCTAGCTCATCAACTTTCCTAAGCTAGTCAACACATCAAGAGTGATCTAAAGGAGGTTGAAAGCAAAGTAAAAGGAGAGAAAGAATAGATAGATAGGTCATATACCACTTAATCTAGGTCAATCCTGACCTTATAGGAGAAATCACTATCAACAACATTGTTGTTTGAATAAAACTAATTATGGAAAATATCTTTCATCTTGTGTCATTGTATTAGGTATGCTCATGTTAATATTTTCTTAACCATTTTCCAAAGTAATTTCTTGCACAAAATCCTCCACTTCTTCAATATGATTCTTCATAACAATAAGAGTTGTTTCTTGAAGTTTTTCTTCACCTATATCTTCTATAGTTGGTATAGCATCTTCTTGTTCTTGGTTTATTATTTGCTCTTCTTCCATACTTTCCATAATTGCTTCTTATAAATGCTTATAACTTTCTTTCAACAATTATGTGTCTTCTTGTGTTTTGTTCATGTCTTCTTGTAACTCTTGGATTTCCTCTTATACTTTCTTCATTATATTCTAAAATTTGTGTGAGCAATTTCTTTATTTCCACCTGTTCTCTCAACAAGACCACCATTATGAGAACTCACATTGCTCGATTAATTCGAAAAAAATGAAAATTTGATTAAAAAAATTGAAATTCCTCTATTTGCGAACATAGAAATTCCTAAATTTCCCCTATTTGAAATGAGAACAATCTGCACAAAAGAGTTCAAAGATAGAAAATGAGTGAATCTTCTTTTAGTCATAATTATATGGAAGCTATTTATACTCTTAAGTAAAACTAATATCTATCTAAACAAACTAATTGACTAATATAAACTAATATCTAATTGCACATATTAAAAGAAAACTAAATTATTAAACTATTATTTTTTTTATTCTAATTTTTGGTTCATAATAGTGTACTAAAGTTAATTTTCACTTTGCACATGAGAATGTTAAACACCATGATTTTTGAATATGTTATCTACCTTCCATTGACAAAATAGCTGATATAATTAATAAAAGGTCTTCCCACCAATGCTTCTATACAATTAGAATTAAACTAGCTATCACTTTCGCCGGACGATTTTGTATAGGCATGCCAAGCGAAAGCATCTATATATATAGGTGCAAATGCCATATTTTCATTCATTATTAATTTTGTATGTTGTAATTAACACATTCTTTATGTACTATTTTTACACCTATGAGTAGACGATATTATAAAGGTGAAGAATGTTTATTCAGGAAAAATATTCGATAGGTATTATTTGTTATATGTTTTGTATGTATATGTATAAATACTAATAAAATATTGATATGAATATTAATGAAATGGGTAATTTATAAATTGATTATCACGTATGAATTACACACGATATAAATATTAACATCTTATTGATATTTACATATTATATATATATATATATATGAATATTATACCGTTCTAAAATAATTGATTTA